>CM075189.1:5935589-6220589 GCA_037577475.1 Chaunax sp. Z400
ACATCACTCTGTGTGGACAGGGAGTGATGCATACAAACTAAAACCATTCAATAAATTACATTTGAATATAAAATTAATATTCAATAAATTAATTAATAAAAAAGTACTTAATCATCAATCAAACATTTACTTTTGTCTGCTGTGTTTCTTTGTCTACCATGTCAAAGTCAGCAAGTCGTGTAACTTGAAGCAGTGTTTGCATGCATTTTTACAGTTAGTCCAACACTCTCTGAATGCAGCTTACTTTTAAACCAACTGAAATGAATAGTCAATGATAAAAGTGACATTGCACTGCTTTTCAAAGAAAGCAGGCACTGCTGGATCTTCTCAGGCATCATTTCTAAGTGAAAGTAGCCTGTGACTCACAGCAGATAATTCAGACCACACAAATCTTGAATATCACAGGAGAACAATGAATGAACCCGTTTGGAATTTGAATAAAGAAAGAGCAGCTAAGAAAAAGACTGGAACCTGCAGCTGATGGTTAAAGAAAGTAACACAGTCATATGTATAACATGGTCATACTGTATGTGGCACTGGATGAGGGATTCACAGCACAGATCGTCTATTAGCATCATGTCTAAGAGGAGGATGGAATCTAAAGAAATCTGATTAGCTACATTTCTAATAAAGTCTGGCCATGCCACCAAGTTAAGTTATTGCATCATCATTTTGGACAGAAATGGTCAAAGTTAATATTTAATCGTATAGTGACAGAGATGTCAAAACACATTCATTTGTCCATAAATTAGCTACTATATTTGATTTTTTTAGTCGGTAAGCTACGCTTCTGTGGATTCCATAATGTTACCACTATGATAGCTCTGGCGAGTATGGCTAAAAGCTTAAAGCTAGCAGTTAGCCAGTTAGCTAAAATGAAAACACCAACAGTGACAACATCACAAGCGACCTCTTCAATCTGAAATGTGTATTATGAAGCAGCTGATGTAATAGCAGGCCAGTAAGCGAGTGACGCTAGGTGTTCAGTCGTTTTTAGACCCGGCCCAAACATCTAGAGCGAATTAATGTTGCCTCCGGTTTTATGACCACATACAATATGGCAGGAGACATTTAGAAATGCATGGGTGTCTTCCTGTTAATTCGGCAAAAAGAAAGAGGAATAAGCACCTAATTTACAGCCAGCATGCTTAATCATTTAAGTGCGTAACAGTCAGTGGACATAGTTGATGTGTGTCGAACAAACTAGGCTAAATCAGACATCAGTGAGACAGCTGTGGGCAACATGTTTACAGGTAAATACCGTTTGGTCTGGAGATTTCCAATTAGGTGAACAATGTAAATGAAGTTCACTAATGTGTATTAGGGCTAGCTAGCTAGCAACTTGCCCTGTTACATGCCAAATGGACATGCTGGTCACATGTTAACTTCACCATTAATGCTAACTGCTAAATGTAAACACTAACCTGCTCTTTGCTCGCCCTCTCGGACTTCAACTTCCGAACGACTTCACCTTGGATTTTAATCGCTTCTTGTATCTGTGCTTTGTTCTCCATGGCTTTTCATTGATGTATTTTCACCGCAGCTCACACCTACGCCGACAAACCGGCAGCTGTCAAGACTCAGGTTGGCGGAAGGCGGATGCGGAAATGACTAAAACTTCCGGTAAATATATCCTACTTAAATTACTTGATGGCGAAGAAGAAGGTAAAGACTCCTTTCCAACTCTCTCAGGTATCGTTTGTGAACTTTTTCTGGCGAAGGGCTGTCGCAGTACTTTAAGTCACTAGACAATAATTCAATACTAAGTTTGAAAAGCTAAATACAGGCTTTATGTCAGTATTTGTACTTAAATTTAAAACGTAGCACTAAAATATTTACAATAAATGTAACAAAGCACATAAATGGCTAACTATAATGAACCATCAGTTTCATAGCAAGGTAGTAGGATCAAAAGTAAAGCAAGGAAGCCTGGATCAGGCTAAAAGGGACATTTACATAAACATGGACATTCTCAGAACAAAAATCAAATAGCCACTGTTTGAATCAAACCAAGAGTTCACACCTTCAGATCCTTAAATCCGGTTGTGAGAGTTTGCCCCACTACAACAAACTGTTGTCTTTGTCAAGTGGTCACTAGATAATTAAATACGATAAAGAACAACATCTGTTAAAATGGTTTACTATGATTTTTTCATTTCTCAGTCAATATTGTATTGTTAAAAACTTGAATCTCGCACCTCTCCAGGCCTCTATAATTAATTGAAATGTCACACATCCAAGATGGAAAGGTCACCACTTACAACACATGAGCTCACCAAGGCTTCTTCTGCCTTTTTGGTTTTAAAAGATGGTTTGCAACCATCCTTCCGTCTATTTTTTTCCACTTATCTGATGTCAAGTTGTGGTGGCAGCAGGCTAACAAGGGTGTTCCAGATGTGCCTCTCCCCAGAAACAGTTTCTAGCTCCTACTGGGGGACCCCAAGGCTATATGAGATATGTAATCCCTCCAGCAAGTTCTTGGTCTTGCCAGGGGTCTTCTCCCCATTGGACATCCTAACCAGATGTCTGAACCACAAGAACTGGCTCCTTTTGAAATGGTGGAGTAGTGATTCCAGATGTCGATTGAATCCTCCTTTCCAGCATCCTGATATAAACTTTCCAAGGGAGGCTGAGCAGCGTGATACCCTGATAATTGGAGCACACCCTCCGGCCCCCCCTTTTGAAAAAGGGAACCACCACCCTGGTCTGCTACTCCAAAGGTACTGTACCTGACCTCCAAGCAACATTGAATAGGCATATCGGCCAAGTCAGTCCAACAATGTCCAAAGCTTTTAGCAACTCAGGACAAATTTCATTTACATCTGGCACCTTGACTCTGAAGAACTCCTGACTTCTTCAGTGACCTCTACTAGGGATATGGAAGATTCTTCAGACTCTGCCTCCTCTACAGACCTGTAAGTCTGTTTCAGGGGCTCTTCACAGTGTTCTTTTGACCACCCACCAAAAGTCCTTGTGGAATGTTGTATTACTGCTTATCTCTGGATTGAATACACACTCACTTCTCATATCTAATGTAATCTACATAAAAAAACATCTAACTCATTTACTTCCAACATTTTTATGAGTTTTGTCTGTGACACACATCCAACAATTATTAGTCAGCTTCTTTTCACATCAACTAGCTTGACCTAGCCATGTTTCTGTTTGACCGGCAACTTCAGGTTTGTCTTCATGATCATGTTTAATGTCATGTTTGTCAGACAAAGCTGCAAATCTGTTGCTCCCAGTTAGTTAGTTTTTTTCCAGTCAGTTGACTTTCTTTTTTGCTCTCACCATCATCTCTTCTCTGTTTTTTCCTCCCTGATATTTTCCCACTTCTATCAAATTCGTCCACCTCCATCTTCCCTCCTCTATAAGTCAACCACACTAAGGCCGTAATATTGTTTCAGTTTCAAGGGTCACAAACCAAAACCCTACAGCAGGCTATGGTCAGCTCAGGACAGCTCCTGACACTGAAGAACAGAAAAACTGTGAAACAAAAAAAACTACCAAAACAAAAGGTATCTACAACAGATTAGATCTTCAAAGAAACAGAAGGAGAGCCACCATACATCTGAACAGTGCTGAGGGCCTATTAGAAGGCTTGTTTAGTTTCAAGGTTTCCTTCACTAAGGGATTAAACCAGTAGTTTGCTCAGGAAGATGACATTTATGAACTGGACTATTGTAGGATGGAAAACTGAGGAAAGGCGAAGACAAGTTTGACATTTTCAAGTAAGCTCCTTTAAAATAAAATAAAAAATAAAATAATCAAATCACATATCCTTACAGCAGTATTTGATCAAATTAATAAAACACTCTACACAGTGTTTAAATAACCTGTCATTGTACCTGCTGAATGGAAAGGACTTTAAACTCTACACACACAAACATCTTCCTCTTCAAACAGTGAGTCCATAACCAAAGTCTACCTCTACTGAGTGACACACACGGCAACATGTCTGCATCTGTGAGTACCTCCATATTACTTGATTTTGCAGCTGAATAGACTTTATGCACTGTAAAGTCAACACATTATGGTTGATGCAACGGAACAAGAGTAATGTGAGGAGGTGTTATCAGCATCTTGCATGATGGACTTTGCAGTTTCATTATCTTTAGTCCTGTGCGATGGTAAAGTCGTGTTTTTGGATACTTCTTTGCTTTAATGAGAGTATCTTGTGGATGACAGGAAACTGAACCGACCACCTCACAAGATTGTTTCTCTGAACCTTAGGCCAACACTTCCAACAGCTTTTGAGCATCTTTCAGCCCGTGTTGAGTTATAAAGAGAGATTGAGTAAACAGGATAAAAAAGTAACCAACAAACCATTGCCACTTTCCTCCATGATGTTTCTACTGTTTCCTTTTTCCAGGCATGTTTGTGACAGTGACACAGCAGAAAAGAGAAAGGCAAACTCATCTAATGCCAACAGGAAAGGAATATTTTAGCCTGATTTAAGAGGCACCAGAGTTAAAAGCAGCAAGTTATCAGTCAGGAAATCAATTAGTCCTCATTCCCCAAGTGATGTTTTTTTGCACATTTGTTTTCTTTGTCATGTCCTGATGACTTGTTAATTACAGTATATTGTAAAGCATTAGGACAATGCTATGATCAGTACGATCATTTGTTATATTTACAAATGATGTAACAGAACTTTCCTGCACTGCCATCAAAATCCCCACAAGGCTCCTTCTCAACTGAAACATATTCCTCTTTTTAAAGATCATTTATCGCCCGCATCAGCTGACAATTGGTAGTGAAGAGGCTCATGGGAAACAGGGAGAGGTGTGACATGCAAATTCCTCTCAGTTCTAAAATAAAATAGAAGCATTTTAACATCTCATATCTCGGTTTCATGTGCCATCTTAATTGTGATTGACTTTCTTCACTCACCACCTTTGTTTCCAGCAACATTAGGCCTCTATATTTACTGAAGAAGCTCACATAAGCCACAGTATGTTGGCATGTCTGCTAGCAGTCTCCTGATCGAAGAGGGAGACAAACACGGAGATGAATGTTAATGATGCCGTGTTTGGTTTGTGTGTGTGACAGGGTAGCTGTCTGCCAACACATGTACTTCAACGACTTTACAATGTGAAGTGAAAATATGTCAGTCTTCTGTTTTCAGCTGGTTCCTCTGCTCCTCACTCATCATAAAATAATACATCATTAATAAGGAAAATATTCATTACATTATGTGCAGAGATCCCCTCGTAGCAGAAACAACAAGTGTGTCTCTGCTATTTATGCACAAAGTACAGCAGCTTAACTTCATTGATGATTTACATCTCCCAGGATCTAATATTAATTACTGTTATGTGTTCTTGTACACATCCAAAAGGTCCCACACACAGTCCAGGTTCATAGTGAAATAGATTGTAGTAAAGCGTCCGTCCTCCTGATAAATCCTGAGTGAAAGGTAGAGGTACAGAAAAATTATAATGTAGGTTTGAGGCCCTAAATCTCAGATGATGTCAGATATGATCATCTGATGCCCCCTTTATTTATCAGGAAAAACACACCATTGAGTTTAGACCAGGTCGACGCTACAGTGGATTTCTGCTGCCTCGCGATAGCATTGTGCCAACAATGCGCCTGACTGCACCTCATATTAACATCAAAACTTCCATGAGCGCACAGATCAGTGAAGGTAAAATACTGGACATGAAAATAACTGGCGATGACATTTGCACGGCACTGTGCACCACTTTGAGCAGGGCAGAGGATAATGCCCCATATGTGTTACTGCTAAATTATCATAGGTCATCTAAAAATGATGGGTCCTGTCTCTTTTGCATCTCTGTAAAAATTGAGAATGACTCACATGTGGTGACTCTTCATCCACAGGGTCCAGTCGGCATGGAGCTGTCTCCACCTCCCTCCGGTCTAGAGGAAGAATATCAGACTCTTTTCACACCTGACTCCCTCCTCTACCTCCATGAGCTGATCTCCATGTTTGATGATGAGGTTGATGAGGTAGGACAGCTAAAAAACCTTTTATTTAATGTATGAAAGACATGTTAAACTCAGCACAAGTCATCTGCTCTACTTTACTCTGCTCAGGTACTGCGGTTAAGAGTGTTCAGGAAGGCCAAACTGGATCTCTCAGGTGAGCTGCCCAGCTTTCTGGACAGAACCATACACATCAGGAGAGACCCATCCTGGAGGGTGCTCCCCATCCCCCTGAGGCTCCAGAGAAGACATGTGGATGTTGGGGATCTGGCTCCCTGCGATACCCAGCGGTTCATTAAAGCTCTCCTGTCACCAGCACAAGGCATACAGGTACTACCTCCATCACTTAACTGTGGCCATACCAGATATGCACAATATCTGTGTGTTGTCTGTACTGAGGCTGTAAAGAAGAATCCATAAAATATCCAAATTCATATCCAAACATTATAACTCTACTTTCTGTTCAATCTGAGCAAAGAAATTAACATTAGCCTCATCAGCAAAGAAAATAAATAAACAGATATCTATAGTTAGTGACCATAATTCATTTAAGTTCACTGGCTCTGTCCTCTGCCAGACAAAGTGCAGCACAAGTGTCATGGCTAGTGTCTGATGTATAAACCCTGTTTTCATTTATTCTATTCTATTTACACAACATTGACATTATTCTAACAGTATGCTAACATGCTGAATTAAGATGATGAACCTGATATTACCAGCACGATATCTGCATGTTAGAAATGTCATTATGCGCATATTAACTAGGATACTAGAACATATTAACTATATATCAGAAGTGGAGTGACCATCAGCTACCTCCTATACATGGATGACATCAAGCTGTACACCAAAAGTGAACAAGACATCTATTCATTGATCCACCTGACAAGGATCTACAGCGAAGACATTGGGATGTAATTCAGCCTGGAAAAGTGTGGGAGAGGGAAGATGATCAAAACTGAAGGGGTGGACCTACCAGAAGGCAGGATAGTGGACATACAGGACAGCTACAAGTACCTGGGTATCCCACAGGCCAATGGAAACAATGATGAGGAGACAAGAAGGTTAGCCACAGCCAGATACCTCCAGAGGGTAAGACAGGTACTGAGAAGCCAGCTCAATGGGAGAAATAAGATCCAAGCCATTAACACGTATGTCCTACCAGTCATCAGATACCCAGCTGGAATAGTAAGCTGGCCTCAGGAGGAGATAGATGCCACTGATGTCAAGACACGAAAACTCCTCACAATGCATGGAGGATTCCTCTCAAAGTCCAGCACCCTGAGACTCTACGAGCAACGTAAAGAGGGAGGGTGAGGATTAGTGAGTGTCAGAGCCACAATCCAGGATGAATCAAAGAGCATCCATCAATACATCAGGAAGATGGTCCCCTGGGATGGACTGCTAAGAGAGTGTCTCAGACAGCAAGAGACAGAGGGTGATGAGGAAGAGGAGGGTGTATATATCGTGGAAGACCAACAAATCATGCTAGTTGCTGGAAAAGGCTGGACTGAAGGACAGCACAGAGGTGTGCTAGCATAGTGTTAGCTTGTAAACATTAGGATCTGATATTACAGTATGAATGATGATACAGAGATTATTATTATTATTATTACTATTATCATTATTATTATTAATATTATCATCATTATTATTATCATTATTATTATTGTTATCATTATTATTGATATATCATTATTATTATCATTATTATCAATATTATCATTATTATTATTATCATTATTATCATTATTATTATTATTATTATTATTATTTTTCGTCCTGTTCTAAAGCACACATATCACAGATACCTTTCCTGTTGTCCCACAGTAGATTGGGTAGAGATGCTGTCTTTGGTTTCTGCAGGTGGACTTTGACGATGGGAACTGCCCCACATATCACAACCAGATCACAGGCATTCATAATGTTCTGAAGGCAGTTAGTAATCAGTTTCCAAGTAAGTAATTTATTTTAGTTGAGGCTACTGTTTGTGCAGCTAACATGTAAAGATACATGTGTGAATATTCCATGTGTGAACAGTAAAAGTCTCATTACACATACTCATGTACCACACCATCCATGTGTTAACAGATGCTCCACACATATCTCAGGCTCCAGTGCTGATGCTCCGTCCTCGTGCCTGGAACATGGTGGAGCCCAACATGATGGTAGTAGCATTTCTCTTCATCACTCCGTTTCTTATTCGTTGCAGGGTTCGACTGGAAATTAAACTACTCTGGATTGATTTAAAGAAGAAATGCTGTGGGGTTATGGTGTGTTTTGCTCATGTGTTCTGGGTTTAAAGGGTTTGGAAATTGGAAATTTGAAAAGGTATGGGAGATGACCCTCTGATTGGTTCAATCATCCAAATCACTCCTATGAATGAATACAACCCCTCTGTCTTACTTTGCACCCACATAATGCGCAAGAGACTTTGGCAGCTCTTGTAGTATCATAAAAGACAAAGGGCCTCATTTAAACGATGTAAAGGACACATTCTTAAGACTAAGACAGGAGCACATGTAGGGTGTGTCCATCTACTGCTGGTTAAATAGTGCATTGTGTGGGTGCAAAGTAAGACAGTGGGGTTGTATTCATTCATAGGAGTGATTTGGATGATTGAACCAATCAGAAGGTCATCTCCCATTCCTTTTAAAAGCCAGGCTATTTTATGACGAATCAAATATCCGACACATAAAGAAGAGCTCGGTGTTGTGGTTGTTTGTTAGGTGGAGGGGAAGGAGGTTCCTGGTCCTCTCTTTGACTTTGGACTCCTTATGTTTCACTGTGGTAAGACACTGTTTGAAAACAAGAGTGGGCCCTTTTTCTACCTCTCAAAAGTAAGTAACACACTCACCTACACACACACACACATTCAGTAAAGCACACATGATTTCTGTAATATGAAGTTCAACACAAAGCTCTCCTGTTTCTCCCTGTTTTCCAGGTGGAGAGCAGCCTGGAGGCCAGACTGTGGAACAAGATTTTTGTCTGGACACAACAGAAGGTTTGTACTGTGTCCGTTTTTCTGCATTTTTAGTCTAGTAAATGTTTATCTGGAGCATTATTACAAACCATAATTTCCCTCCAGGGCTTCACAATCTGTTCAGTATATGACACCCTCCATCCTGTTGATTTGGAAAACTCTCAAAATAAAACCCTTTAACAGGAAAAAAGCCGAGCAGACTGTAAACAGGCTCCTGCAGTTGTAAGGGTAGCCTGGAATACGTCTGTAAAATGAAAGTGGACAGAAAAAGAAAGATAAAATGCAACAGTCGTCTTCAGGGACTAACACTAAGGAAATCATGACTAACTTTATCTCATCTTATCTCATCTCATTTTATCTTATCTCATCTTATCTCATCTCATTTTATCTTATCTTGTCTTATCTCATCTCATCTCATTTTATCTCATCTCATCTTATCTCATCTCATTTTATCTTATCTCATCTCATCTTATCTCATTTTATCTTATCTCATCTCATCTTATCTCATTTTATCTTATCTCATCTCATTTTATCTTATCTCATCTTATCTCATCTCATCTTATCTCATCTCATTTTATCTTATCTCATCTCATTTTATCTTATCTCATCTCATCTCATCTCATTTTATCTTGTCTTATCTCATCTCATCTCATCTTATCTCATTTTATCTTATCTCATCTCATCTCATTTTATCTTATCTCATCTCATTTTATCTTATCTCATCTCATCTTATCTCATCTCATTTTATCTTATCTTATCTCATCTCATCTCATTTTATCTTATCTTGTCTTATCTCATCTCATCTTAAATTGTCTTATCTCATCTCATCTCATCTCATCTTATTTTGTTTCATCTCATCTCATCTTATCTTATCCATTTTTATTTATTTGTCAGTCACTGGAATTACAGACAATTGAGTGTTAGGGCTGCTGTATAAAAAAAAATAAAGAGAACATTTTGAGAATCAAGTCACAATATTACAGGTAAAAATATAGTTAACAGGTGAGAGGAAGAGAGACAAATCTGAATCTGAAATCAGGTTTTACCAATGAGCACTGTATAACGGTCATGTTAATGTGAGCAAGGTAGCAGGAGTTCTGGTGAAGGACCCAAGGATTTAATACTAGTAAATGAGTCCAACACTAACAAACCAAACTATTAGTGAGCACGCAAAAAAAAATTCAAAAACGCAGACAAGTCAAAGAATACGATGAAGATAAATACACTAAGGAGAGAAGGCTAAAAGGACACAGGAAGAGTAAAGTAAAAGCAGGACATAAGGAAATTCATTTTTAAGATAAAACAGGAACCTGCAAATAATGGGGGACAGTGTTTCCTCCAGACAGAGATCAAGACACAACTTCACAAAAAACTGATTGAAGCTGTGTCTTAATAATGAGATAAATGTCGTTAGAGCTGTTGATGCTCTGCTTGTATCAAACCAGTAACATCAGTAGAGACACACACACCAGTTTGGGATTGTCAAACACTTCTTCACTTCTTCACACTATTTTGTAAAGTTTAACTGAGTGTGAGTGTGTGTGTGTGTGTGTGTGTGTCTAGCTGGGCTTGCCACTGGGCTGCATAAAGGCGACAGTGCTAATTGAAAATGTATTAGCAGCCTTTGAGATGGAGGAGATTCTGTACGAGCTGCGAGATCACTCAGCAGGACTCAACTGTGGTATCTGGGACTACTCCGCCTCCTTTGTCAACAAGTTTGGTGAGCGAAACACTCTGAACCCTGTATTTACCACTGACCCTCTGAAGGAAGGTCCAGGGTCAACTGTCAGAACAAGGCTTCCTATAATCGGTCTGATGGAGCAAATTTATTCATTCATTCATCCTTTTTCTGTAACCTCTTATCCTGTCTAGGGTCACAGGGGGGCTGGACCCTATCCCAGCTGACTTTGACTGAGAGGCAGGGTTTTCCCTGGACAAGTCATCAGTTCATCACATAGAAAGACCAACAACCATTCAGACTCACATTCACACCTACAGTCAGTTTAGAGTCACCAGTTCATCTACTGCATGTTTTTAGTGGTGGGAGGAAGCTGGAGAACCTGGAGAGAACCCACACAGACATGAGGAGAATATCGAGGGAACCCACACAGACATGAGGAGAACATGGAGGGAACCCACACAGACATGAGGAGAACATGGAGAGAACCCACACAGACATGAGGAGAACATGGAGGGAACCCACACAGACATGAGGAGAACATGGAGAGAACCCACACAGACATGAGGAGAACATGGAGGGAACCCACACAGACATGAGGAGAACATGGAGAGAACCCACACAGACATGAGGAGAACATGGAGGGAACCCACACAGACATGAGGAGAACATGGAGGGAACCCACACAGACATGAGGAGAATATCGAGGGAACCCACACAGACACAGGGAGAACCTGGAGAGAACCCACACAGACACAGGGAGAACATGGAGAGAACCCACACAGACATGAGGAGAACATGGAGAGAACCCACACAGACACAGGGAGAACATGAAGAGAACCCACACAGACACAGGGATAACATGAAGAGAACCCACACAGACACACGGAGAACATGAAGAGAACCCACACAGACACAGGAGGAACATGGAGGGAACCCACACAGACATGAGGAGAATATCGAGGGAACCCACACAGACACAGGGAGAACCTGGAGAGAACCCACACAGACACAGTGAGAACATGGAGAGAACCCACACAGACACAGGGAGAATATCGAGGGAACCCACACAGACAGAGGGAGAACATGGAGGGAACCCACACAGACACAGGGAGAACATGGAGAGAACCCACACAGACACAGGGAGAACATGGAGGGAACCCACACAGACATGAGGAGAACCTGGAGAGAACCCACACAGACACAGGGAGAACATGGAGAGAACCTACACAGAACCAGGTCCTCAGGTGGATTTGAACCCAGGACCTTCTTGCTGTGAGGCGACAGCACTACACCATGCTGCCCAGCAAATTTATTATTAACAATAAATGTTTTTTACAATAAGAAAATTGTGTACAAAAGACTCAGGAGAATCTGTTTAATTGATCTAAAGCACATGATGTAAAGTCAGAGGCTGAAGTCCATGTCCAAAGCCCTTTTGATAGTTTAACAGACCATAATCTGGACACAAAGTGAGGCACAAGATGCAAAGAGGTTGTTTTGTATCTTAATTATTAATAGGTGTTTTTTTTGGTCTTGAAATGAACCAATCAGAGAGTGTCATCTCAATCCCCTTTAAAAGCCAGGTACCCCTACACCTGCCACACCGCTATTTAAACAGTCCCCACTGAGAGACACTTATGTGGTCCTTAACTCGTGGACCCTCTGCCTCCACCATCTCCCAAACCTCTGCCCCACCAACAACTTAATTAGACTCCATATGTGCAAATGCATTGATATTTAATGGAGGAGGGGGAGGAGGAGGAGGAGGAGGAGGAGGAGGAGGAGGAGGAGGAGGACTGCTGCACATCCCAGTGTGTGATGCGTGGATTGCAGAGGGCCAGATCACAAATCCGCATTACATCTGGATGGTGTCAGAGCTGATCCTTGCATCACTCGTGTGTAATAAGCAGAGTGTATGTGTGATGTAGTCCCATCTTACTCTCTGGTGCTGCTTTTAAATACAGGAAAAACACTGCAACACTGGTTTTATAAAGGCACTCACAGATGGATGCAAGTCCATCTTCTGGGTGTGAAAATGAAGACTGAGTCAGTCAAACAGTAACACTGACACTTACACTGAGCATAATATGTGTTTGTCGTCCAGGCCACAGACGGACATTCCTGCTGCCTGATCGCAGTAAATATGTCAACATGGAGAAGCGTTTCCTGCGCAGCTACATGGATCTGCTGGTTCAGACATGTCACCGGAGGGGAGCGCTGGCCACAGGAGGGATGGCTGCTCTGCTGCTGCCTCAGGACCCGCTCAGTGACTCCCACAGGAGGGTGCTGGCTACTGTCACCAGGTAGGAGCATCACTGCTCACATACATACATGGTCATGAAGCTGAATGCTAAAAGCATCAACATTCACTTATGGGTTTATTGTGGCCATTGTCCCTCTAATCACCGTCCAACCTCACAGTCACTGGTTATACAGCCATAAAGAACGGGACAGCATGACCAAAGCAGTCGTTAGCTGCAGTGTTCACACCCCACAATATAAGGGAATGACATGAGTACTAAACAGTGTTGTTAGTAGTGGATGTAAAAATAAAGTTTGTCCTGAGTAAGTGATGAAGTGAGACTGGCTGAGAGATGAAAGAAGCGATGATATGTTTTAACAAACAAAAGCTGTGTTAATTCATCAGGGTCAAAGGGTTTTCTGCTGCAGTCTGGTATGACCAGCGATGGCTAAAAGCTAATGCTAGTCTCCCCCTCACCCACACATAGGGGGGCCTGTGTCTTCCTCCAGCTCAGGTCCTCTACCAGAGACCTGGAGGTTTGAGGGTTCAGTATCTGAACTGACTGCCACACCTATCACAGCTGTCCTCTTCTTCTGGTTGTTAGCTGCCTGTTAGGATCTTGACTCTGTTTCTCTCAAACATTTTCGGTGTTGCCTCCCATCAGACTTGGGGACTTCCAAACCATACCCTGTACAGTATCCCAGCTACCTGGTTATGTCCCAGTCAAAGACATGCATCTCCAGGATTACTGTTGCAGTGCTGTGTATGAGTTCATTGGTTGGTGGTGGCAGGAGGGACGCAGGCATGATTTCTGATGGTACTCTGTCAGTGAGGTGGGGAAGTCCTACCCAGGAGTTTAGTCTGGCCACTGTTTTCTTCATTAGCTCCAAGGATGCAGCTGTCATGACTGGTGGTGGGTCATCTTTAACACTTTATCAGTCTCTCCATACTGCTTATCACTGTCCCATCGTGTTGGAGCCACTCAGTGTCCAGCTGTGACAGTAGCTTCCTCCTATTGATGCCAGAGCACTGGGCTACCAGCTGCTTCTTGGTCAGTGTGGATTTTGTTCTTCTCCTCCTCTGTAGTTCTCATATTTGTTGCATGTAAGCCTTGTTGGGTCTGCTGTCATAGTAGCATTCAGCTGATCATCAGTTCAGCTTTGTTATCTTGAAGAAACAAGATAATTAACCTGTTATGATGAGAAAACCAGCTTTATTATCTAGAGATGATGAGGTAAATAGTGTTACATGTACTGTGTATGTGTGTGATTTCTGTATCCTATGCTGAGTTGACAGAAGTTATCTTGCTGCATGTTTTATTTGAAACATGTTGACTGCTGTGGTGTTTTCTTCCTCTCAGACTGAAGTTACTGGAGATTAAGGCGGGTGTGGATGGTTTCATGGTGTATGACCTGAGTCTGATTGAGCCCATGCAGAAAGTAAGCTCTGGATTATCAGCCATTCAAATCTTTCTCTAAATACAGAGTGGCTCATAATGTCTTCTGTTATCTGCTCCTGGTCATTTTCCACCTCTTACAGCTGTTTGAGCTCCACACTACAGGTGATAACCAGCTTCATCAGCTCCGAAGTGATGTCACTGTGACTCCTGATGACCTGCTGTCCATGCCTGCGGTCAGTCAATCAGCTGTCTACAGGTTAACTGTTGAAAACACAATGCAAAGCTGTGACATTTTAACATTACTAAACTAGACTAGTTATTCTAGAAAAACTAGATTTCACTAATGTGGTTTTCTTCAGGATCTAGATCAGGAACTTTTGAAGATAAATTTGAGCCCAAACTGAATCAACACAGTTTCAGCTACAATCTGATCTCAGGTCAGTCTGGATCATTATTATTATCTGTTATCTAACAGTAGTGAATTTTCTATCCTGTCCTATAAATTTAAACATTCTGGATCACCAGATCAGACAGACAGACAGACAGGCAGGCAGGCAGGCAGGCAGGCAGGCAGGCAGGCAGACAGACAGACAGACAGACAGACAGGCAGGCAGACAGACAGACAGACAGGCAGGCAGGCAGGCAGACAGGCAGGCAGGCAGGCAGGCAGGCAGGCAGGCAGGCAGGCAGGCAGGCAGACAGGCAGGCAGGCAGGCAGGCAGACAGACAGACAGACAGACAGGCAGGCAGGCAGGCAGACAGGCAGGCAGGCAGGCAGGCAGGCAGGCAGGCAGGCAGGCAGGCAGGCAGACAGACAGGCAGGCAGGCAGGCAGACAGGCAGGCAGGCAGGCAGGCAGGCAGGCAGACAGGCAGGCAGGCAGACAGGCAGGCAGGCAGGCAGGCAGGCAGACAGGCAGGCAGGCAGGCAGGCAGGCAGGCAGGCAGACAGACAGGCAGACAGACAGACAGACAGGCAGGCAGGCAGGCAGACAGGCAGGCAGACAGGCAGACTGTTAGAAACATCACCTCATCAGTGGAGGTAATAATACATTCAGATTCAACCACTGGTTGCAGATTCATCCATTTCCAAACAGGCAGCCTCTCTGGCCTCTGTGCTGCAGTTTACACATTTGGCAGACAGACCATACATGAAGTGGCTGCTATTTTACTTATTGTATATGTTATTAGGAGGGAATGAAAAATTTCTTCTCATAAGATATAGATAGGGGAGAAACAAAAGAGGAATCACAGCAAAATGTTTTTGGGTTTGTTCCTCCACCTTAGTGTAGACTAAGAATCTACACAAACACACTCCTCCACCAGCCACCAGAGGAGCTGGTTGGGTACAGTACTTTTAAGGGTACCAACCAAAGTACATTGGTACTACTGAGTACTGATTTATGTTCAATTAATCTGTGATAAATACCAGCACCTGAATGAGAAAGTAACTTTGTTTGAGAGGGTAACTTAGATTATATATAGAGAGAGAGAGAGACTGTCCCTGTAGGTGTGTCTACGCTTTTCAAACCTGTCACAGACAACACTGTAATGTCTGTAATGAAGTCAAAGCTGTGCAGGACAACATGTCTAACCTGAGGAAGCACCTGTTCAAATACTAAATACACCTCAGACTGAAGAATGGGCTGTGTTTGAGTAAAGTGTGCAGAGTATAAACAGTTTCTCCAGCTGCTCCCAGGTCTGTGAACATCTTCCTCCTCTGAAGCTGCTGTTACACTATGTTTGGTGACGTACAACTGAAATTACATTTTGTTACTACAGAGTAATAGACTGAAAAGAGTAACATAGGGTCCTGCAGGTGGATTTCAGGTCCCAAAACAGGTGCAGGTATTGGTTCAAACCTTCAACCCTTTGATGGTCCTATGGTGAGGACCTAACGGATGGACACATATTCCCTACGATCTCCCAGGTGTTCAGCTGAGTTGAAAAATGAACAGAGCAGGACAGTTTAACAGCTAGAGGGCCAAAGTATTAGTGTCTTTGTTAACTTTCTATAAAAGAACAGGTTACACTCTATTCGTCTCTAATGATTAAACATATTATGATGTGTTTGTTGTTCCTTAGGGAGGAGTTACCCTCTCTGGGTTGAAGTATAATATCACAGTTGGTGTTCTCTTCATTAATAGTTGGCTATCAGGTATGTATGTGTTCTTGTTTTCATCTTTAGGAGCAGACCAGATGAAGTGAGGCAGTGTACACTGTTAACACCATGTTCTGTTGCTAGGTAACGGCCACTTCTTCTACAGAGGCCAGGTGGAAGATTCAGCCACAGCAGAAATATCCAGATCTCAGGTGGGTTTAGGGTTAATGACCCAACTTCAGCTCATCCCACATGTACAACAGAGGATCGACTTTAAACATTTATCAACATTAACAATGATTTACATCTAAATCTGATATGTAATGTAAACTTAATGATGCGCTCCCTCATTCTCAACCCCCAAAGATTTCCAAGAAATTACTACAAAGCTCTCAGGGAGAGTTTGTCTCCCAAAACCTACAAATTGATTTTTTTATCACTACAACGCAGATTCCAAAAAAGTTGGGACGCTCTGTAAAACATTAATAAAACAGAATGTGATAATGTACTAATCCTTTTTAACATTCAATTCAATTGAAAACAGCACAAAGACAACATATCTAAAGTTCTACATCATCAGCTTCATTGAATTTACTCTGAATTCTTTAAGCAACATGTCTCCAAAAACTTGGAGCAGGACAGCAAACCACCTGATTGGTCCATTCCACAGGTAAAGAGGTTCATTAATAACAGGTGACAGGATCATGAAAGAGTATGACAGGTGTGTGTGTGTGTGTGTGTGTCTGTCTGTGTGTGTCTGTGTGTGTGCATCAGGTGTGGCAGTGGCTCCGTCACCAGACTCAGCTGGAGGACGACAGCAGGGTGGTGAGCCGACGGCTGGTAACTGACTTCACCAGGGAGGTGATGATGGAGCTCAGGGCTCTCTGTCCCTCTGTCAGGTGAGCAGACACCTTCAGAGCGATGAAGACATGCATCAGTGGTGCTGGAATAAAACTATATGTTCTCCCTACACTTAGATCTGCTCTCTACTGTTTGTTCTACATCCCTCCATCTCTTTGAGAAATGCCTGTTCTACTTCATCCTGTCTGACTGCCAGAGGCGGTGCTTCAAGCACTGGATGGTTCCATCTCGCACATGTGCAGGTCGAGTAATTATGTCAACAAAGTCACCCGTGACCCCTGGATGACCCGAGAGAGTCTATATCTTCTGGTGTCACCAGAGGATCTGTTTCTTCTATCTTCTCGCAATTGCAGATTCATGATAGCAGGGGAATATTTGTTACCCATATTTTGATCGGCTCGTCGCTTGTAGCTTCGTAGCCCGAGGGTTGGTGCTTCGAGTGTTTCCTCATCCACCAGAGGCTGCTGCTGTGTGGCTATGGTGTTTTCGCTTAAAGCTAGCAGTAATTGTGGACACTGGCTCGTGTTTTGGCTGCTAGGATTGATTACTATGTAGTGTAAATATGTTATGTTATGCACTCATAATTTTGGGGCACCACCTTCAAATGAAGGAAATAATTAGATATTTAATCAGTCTAATTCTCTGTAAAGGTAGGGAGTTCTACCCAACACATTGATTCGTACCTCTGAAGAAAGAAATATATGTCGACAACAACGTAATAATGAATGGAATTTACTACTGTTTATCATAAACAAAGATTAAATGTATAGAAGAAAAACACATTCACAATCTATGGTTAAGTGAGATGATTATCTAAAAGACTTTAAGATCAATATGAGCTGACTGGTGGGAAAAGAGACGTATGGATGAACAAAACAGAACAACTATTGAATGTAATAACCTGTTTATCCTAATTTTAGGGTTAAAATTTCGACACCAACTCTGTACAAACATGCTGTGAATGCACTGGTTTGGGCTCTCAGCACTGGATCCTCTGGGCCGTTGTGATTTCTCCCGGGGCACAGCGTCCGACACAGCGGAGCTTGCTGGACACTGTAGTGCAGGGAGATTCTCGGCAGTGTCGTTAGGATAGGAGGTGCGGGGTCACTTGGCTGACCCGGGTGAAGAGCGGAACCTGGCACTGAGGCTTGGTAAGTCGGCTGGTGATCAGACTCACTGCAGATTCGGTAATGGCTGGGATGTTGATATTTGGAGTTGGACGTGGATAGTTCAGTTTTCTCGACAAACTTGTTAAAAAGTCTTGCAAAAATTGATGATGGCCAGTCAACGTTAGTTACAAGGCTATTAAACAAAATCTGTCAAGTCTTTGGCACTTGATTTGAATTTAAAGAATGATGAGCTGAAAATCAGGAACAGAAACTTGGAACAATATAAGAAAAACTTGGAACAAAGAGTTAAAGAAAGTTAAACGAAGAAGGTGGTCCACAGGTGCTGGTCAGACCCAAGGTCTCTCTCCCATCACACTAGTGACAGCAGAGCTCTGACGGCTATGCACAATGCAGGTGGCTACGGCTTGGACCGGTTAGCCTCGGTTGAGCCTTCTATTGCCGCACTTATTGTCTCCCCAGATGAGGCTTGAGGCCTGACGTGCGCTGCCCCCGGCCACAGTGCCGGATTACAGATGACCTCCTGACTAAGACTTACAACATTGCTGCCCGTATGTGACGAGTTGGCAATTCGCTGTTACACCTGATACTGGCTCTGTCGCAAAGGATTCGGGTTCGGATTCTTCAGCCCAGACCCTCTGTGACGCTTCGCTGCGGTCCTTTGCATTCATGGCCAGGGAGCTGGGCAGGTCCACTGTAACACTGGCATGTCGCCAGGTCTGGTTGGTGCAGTCGCCCCTGTCAGAGGTGTGTCTGCGAACCCTCCGCTCTCTCCCAGGAGTACCAGGCCAGACGTTTGGACCAGCCAGTGTACAGGCTGACCTGTACACTTTGGGGGTGGCAACCACTTTACACTGGTTGGGGGTGCCAGTCACCCCCAACCACCTGCTTGCCTGAGCGGGCAGTCGTGAGGCCAGCGCTATTCAACTCCAGATGTCCTGCACCATCGTGCTTCGGCATGGTTGTTACTTCAGGTGCCAAGAGGCCCGGTGCCCAATCGCTGCCCCTCCAGGGCCCCTAGGGGCTAGGGGATAGGACCTGAACCTCGGGCTGGCTGTCGAGTGCTTTTCTCAGCAGCACCTCAGCTACTGGGAAGAGCAGACCACAGACCCTTGGGTGGTGTCTATGCTGTCCTAGGGGTACACACTACAATTCCGACGCCGGCCCCCAATCTTTAGCGGGATCAAACTTACTGTGGTCAAGGATTCCGCAAAATCCCTCGTCCTGAGCTAGGAGGTCGCCACCCTTCTTGGAAAAGGCATTATCGAGGTCGTAGACCAGGATTACAGCTCAAGGGGTTCTACTCGATTTATTTTATAGTACCAAAGAAGGACTGCGGGTTTCACCCTATCCTGGACTTAAGAGGGCTGAACTGATTCCTCAAGATTTTTCCCTTCCACATGCTACACGTGGCGGATGTCCTCCAGACAGTAGCACAGGGGCACTGGTTTGTATCAGTGGACCTGATGCATGCACATTTTAATGTCCCCATTGCTCAACATCACAGACGGTTCCTCCACTGTGCTTTTATGGGAAGAGTGTATCAATTCAGGTTCTTCCGTTTGGGCTGTTCCTAGCTCCACAAATATTTACAAGTAACCATTACAAGCCAGAAGTGTGAAAATCCTGCCGTATTTGGACGACTGGTTGATCGTCTCCCCAACTTTGGAGCAGGCTGTGAGGGACACAGCTGCTCTCCTCAGCCATGTGAACCGGCTTGGCCTTGCAGTCAATTATGCCAAGAGCAATGTTACACCCAGTCAGGTTACGGGTTACCTGGGGCTGGTGCTTGACTCTTTATCAACGAGAGCCTCCCTTTCTCTAAAGCATGTGGCTACCATTCTGCAGCTCTTTGCCTTTGAGGCAACAACCCACTGCCCCCTTTGGTTCTCCTTGATGAAGATGACCAGCCCCCTAGGACAGGACGCTGTGGCTCATGCTTGGCCAGATAGCCTACTCCATGCGTTTCCCCCGCTTCCACTTATAGTGGCAATGCTGGACAGAGGACAGAAGTAAACTGTGCAATGCTGGACAGAGTCACATTCTGTGACTAGTAAGTGATCCATACAATCTTGAGCTCAAGAGCACCCTCCACTAGGTTGCTCTATGCTAACAGGTGGAAGTTGTTCTTGCAGTGGTGCGAGGCACATGAAGAAGTCCCAGACACATGTTCGGTGGCTGTAATACTGCGTTATCTCCGCTGGACATCTAAGGGTTGATAATTAGACTGTATGGTCTCACTGTTTGATTAAGCGGTTCCTGAAGGGAGCCCAGAGGCTTCAATCGCCACAGGCCCACAAAATGCCATCGAGGGATTTACAAATAGTGCTGAGGTACCTGTGGCTACCCCCATTTGAGCCACTGGGGCAGGCAGGATTGAAGTGGCTGTCTATGAAGACGGCGTTCCTTCTTGCCGTAACATCAGCAAAACTGATGGGAGAGCTCCACGCTTTGTTGGTGAGCCAGGCGTGTATGCGTTGGGATGCAGATGGGTCAAGAGTCATTCTCTGGCCAAATCCATCATTCCTGCCCAAGCAATTGTCTCCCCATCACGTGAACCAATCCATTGAGTTGGCAGCTTTAGATCCCCCAGGATCACCAGGGGGGGCCAGACAGACCACCAGACCTGTTGTGCCCGGTACGACAGAGACAGACAACCTCTTCATCTGCTATGGAGGCTGCAGGAAGGGGGCTGCACTGTCAACGCAGAAACTCTCTCATTGGGTTGTGGATGTGGTCTTGCATTCTTAGCACTGTGCCTCCCTGTGCCTCGGAATATTAAGTGCAGCTCTACCAGGAGTATGGCTACATCATAGGCTGCCTTGAGGGGGGTTCCTCTACAAGACATTTGCACCACTATTACCCGGTCCTCATCATGCACCCTTGCTCGGTTCTACGGGGTAAATGTTGCTCCTCATCCTGTGGCAACGGCCGTCTTGTCGACGGCTCCGAGCTCTTAAATTCGTGAGCATTCTTCGTGACCTTTCTGATACAAGTCATCCAGTGCTTGAAGCACCGCCTCTGGCAGTCAGGAAGGATGAAATAGAATGAGTTATGCATGTAACTACAGTTCCATAAGTCCTTGATGACCGCCAAAGCGTTCAGTCACTCAGAATCCTCGTGTCCTCGCAAGAAGATTCTGCAGGAACAGATCCTCTGACCACACCGGAAGATATAGACTCTCTCGGGTCATCCAGGGGTCACGGGTGACTTTGTTGATATAATTACTTGACCTGCACATGCGCGAGATGGAACCATCCAGGATTCATAGAACCGTAGTTACATACGTTACTCTTGTTTTATAGTTGGATTTCTTCCCCAGTGCCCCTACAGATACCAGTCAGGATACTGGTCTTCAGCTGTAGATTATAGCTACATACATATTTCTTTTTTTTAACACTAGATTTATTGAATTTTACTTTCATAATACAATAAAACCATATACATACCATAAAACAATATGTTTACAAATACATTAATTAAATATAGATGGTAATATCTAAATAAAATAAATAAAAATATGGACATTGTGACATGACACTCGCAACCTACAGCAATTCATCTCATCACACCGTGTTGTTTAAGAAACTCCAATAGATGTTTCCACACATTTTCAATTTCCTCTGCTCTTCCTCTGGTTACAGTCTCAGTCTCTCCAATACAATACAAGATGCCATCTCCTTCATCCATACACTTATTGGAGGTATCTCCATTTTTCTTCAAGATTCTCCTGACCTGCAGGGCTCCAAAGTCAATTAAAGTTGACTGCTTTAAGCTAACGGTAAAGTTCTCTGGATAGATACCTAGAATGCACAATTTTGCTTGGTGATTCACCTTCAAACCAACAATATCTGAAATAATATCAAAGATTGCTTTCCAGTATTTTGTACCATTCAACATTTCCAAACACAATGGAGCAGTTTAACTCATGTATCTGGAATGTCAGGGGACCAACAGTTCAATTTTTCTGGGGTAATATAGGTTCTCATCAACCATTTGTATTGTAGTAGCTTCATCCGGGTATTAATCGGTTGTTTTTGGTCCTTTAAACATGCCATCTCCCAATCAGAGTATTGTATGTTCTCCACATACATTATTTCAAATTCCTTTTTCAACTGTTCCCGTCAGGTCGGCACAGGGTGAGTCTGAATGGTTGTTTGTCTTTCTATGTGGTCCAGTGATGAACTGGTGACTTATCCAGGGTGAACCCCGGCTCCCGCCCAAAGTCAGCTGGGATTCGCTCCGGCCCCCCACAACCCTACACAGGATAAGCGGTTACAGAAAATGAATGAATGAATGAACTGTTCCCAGCAAAGTTGTACAATAGCTTGTTTGGCATAATGCTGTGAAGCACATTAAAGTTAAAGACCAGTAAATCACTATAGGACCAGTTAACATCAGCAGGTCAGTACTCATTCATTTATAGACCAACTGTTTCATCCGTCATGTGTCTCTGTCTGTCATGTTCAGGGCTAAACAGAGGTTACACACAGCAGCAGACATGTTCCTGGAGGTGGTCCTGAGGAGAGATTTTCCAGAGTTCATCACTACCTACCTGAACCAGGACCACACCTTTCTCAGCTCCCACAGCTCTAGACAGGTGGAGGCTGTGGACGCAGACATGCACCGATCCAAACTGTGAAGGCCGAAGGATGGCTTCAAGCTCTCTACATTCAGAGACATCACTTACATTAGTTTAATTATCGCTGTTTACTTGAGAGATTTAATCTGAAGAGTCAGTTGAAGAAAATCAGATGGTTTATGAAAATAATCCTTAATTGCAGACGTGTAAGAAAATGTGTGTGGGTTATAGTGATCTCCTTTGAAGAAGCAGCTGTGGGTTTGAAAATCTGATACTGGTGCAGCTGTGGGTTTGAAGGTCTGATACTGGTGCAGCTGTGGGTTTAAAGGTCTGATACAGGTGCAGCTGTGGGTTTGAAGGTCTGATATTGGTGCAGCTGTGGGTTTGAAGGTCTGATATTGGTGCAGCTGTGGGTCTGAAGGTCTGATACTGGTGCAGCTGTGGGTTTGAAGGTCTGATACTGGTGCAGCTGTGGGTTTGAAGGTGTGATACTGGTGCAGCTGTGGGTTTAAAGGTGTGATACTGGTGCAGCTGTGGGTTTAAAGGTCTGATACTGGTGCAGCTGTGGGTTTGAAGGTCTGGACACCGGTGCAGCTGTGGGTTTGAAGGTCTGGACACCGGTGCAGCTGTGGGTTTGAAGGTCTGATACTGGTGCAGCTGTGGGTTTGAAGGTCTGATACTGGTGCAGCTGTGGGTTTGAAGGTCTGATACTGGTGCAGCTGTGGGTTTGAAGGTCTGATACTGGTGCAGCTGTGGGTTTGAAGGTCTGATACTGGTGCAGCTGTGGGTGCCAAAAGATTTGCATATTTACATATAAAATAAAGAAATTAAATGAATGAAGTTCATTAGTGTCCTTTCAGTGTTTCTTCATAAAGGTGGACTAACCTGACTTATACAGCCACCTTACTGAATCTCCAGGTGATGTATTTCTGATGTCTGTCACTTTTTCTGTTTTTATTGTTTTCCTCATCTGTCCATTGTAACGTTACAGTAAACTAATTACATGAAATAGTCTGAGCTGAGAGATGAAGTCTGTCAGCTCATTTCATGTGAAATATTAAGATTAAAATCCTCTGTGCTCCAGGCGGTCTGTAGAGTGGACGTACTGTTAAACCACATTTCATTCTAAGATCAGGGGCCTCATTTATAAACGCTGTGTACGCACGAAAGAAGGCGCACGGCGCTTTCTCCGCAATCCGTGGGATTTATAAAAAGCAAACTTGACGGGAGAATGTTTGGTCCTCCACGGTAACTCTGACCCATCCGTAAGCACAGAAATGGAGAAACTGGGAAACTATGACTCAGGTGGTGAAAGGATGAAACGGAGAAACGGAGTGTGAAATTAATACCAGTGTGTGAAATAAATCCAAATATAACCACTCGAAGCCAATTTGACAAAAAATAATTAATTAAACAGATGTTTGATTGATCCTCCCTGGAGAATAAATTCAAACAGATATATCTGTCATTGCAAACGAACATATCAAACAATATTTATATGTTACTGAAATTCATTCTCAAATAAAAAAGTAAACCGTCGGTCAAAAGACACGGAAGTCTTGTTCGATGCCAAATTCCGATGCAAATGCACAGTTTCATTTCTTGGTTTTATATAGACTATAGTATATTTTTGTTTCAGATTGTGCTCACTTGTTATGACTCTTACTTTGATTTATCTCTAAGTTTTAAATGTGTTTTGTGTAGTGGGCTTTGTAACCGTGCTTTGACAGCTGGTATACCAATAATCATTATTAATCATTTAACATGTCACACAGAACTGTTTGTCATTTACAATACGGATAATTCCCACACCTGTAGCTTTTTAGGTTCTATAAAATAGTTGGGTATAAAAAGGAGTCTTATCACAATGCGTAATGACGCACAATGGCTGATTTGGCACTGTTGGAAGATGTGGCGAACGGATGACTTCGAAGGGAGCGATTCTTCAGGGACCATCAGGACCTTCTGGCCAATGATGACGAGCGGTCCTCTTGGATCTCTGGGCTGCACTGGGCCCAGCATTACAGCGACGCACCCACAGGAACCATCCCGTGCAGCCCAAATTCAAATCCTGTCAATGCTCGGATTTCTGGCAACCGCCACTTTTCAGAGGGAGCTGACAGGTCAGGGATATCCCAGCCAACCTTCAGCCGTGTTATGCCAGAAGTCTTAGCTGGTATAATTGGTTTGTCGCACCTGTACATAGTTTCCTTACAGGGTGAACAGGCAAACAAAAAAGCGCAATTTGCAGCTATTGACTGCACGCATGTTGCTATAAGCGCCCGAGTGAAAACGAATTTGCGCTCATCAAGCGCCAACATTTTAATTCAATCAATGTCCAAATCATATGTGATGCGGACATGTTACTCACAGATGTAGTGGCTTGGTGGCCTGGGTCAACCCAGGATTCATTTATATTGAGACACAGTGTTGGGCTCAACCTTGATGCTGGAGCTGTGCGTGTTGGATGGCTTCTAGGTAAGAATAATCAATGTAAAAATCTTAGACATGTTATCTTTTCACTGTTGTAGTTGTCTATCCTGTTCAATAACCTAGGATACTCCCCGAAAACGTGTGCAACATTGTGAGGGCGTTATGAAGCACAGATGAAGAATGTGCCATTACCCCCCATGGTCGCGTTGGCCCGGACCCTGACCCCTTTCCCCCAAACATTTGAGGCAAACGCTGGTGCCATGCTGTTAATGTGATGCATCGGTTGTAAAAAAAGATGACACGAAGCATGGAAATGACTATTTATTTGCCACTTTTTGTAAATAGAGTCCAATTCTGTGTGCACAAATGTGTTAACACAACCTTAATGTATCTGGTTTACACTCGTTTAAAACAAATGAATACAATCTTCCTACCTGAGTCATGCCATCCGCCCTGCATGGAATCTGTGTCCTCCTCCGCCTCCGTCACAACTCCACTCAGGAGAGATTCCCCAATTATGCCAGCATCTGATCAAATGGTGTGAGCTCCAGTTTCCCGACTCCACCCCCCGTGGGACACACACTCCGCCGGTGTAACGCGATGCGCTTCTTTGCATTGACTTTCAGGTGGGACCTCTTCTTTTTGACCTCTGCCATAGTCCGACCTTCTGAGGCAGCAGCATTAACGGCTCCGGTCACTTACTACCATTGTGAGGTCTTTTTGGTGCTTGTTGCTCCAGCAGAGTGTCCTCCAAAGAGTGTTGCCTTTCTTGTTTCCACCACTCCGACAAGAACTTCAGCTTCACAATGTGTGAAGTTTCTTTCTTTTTTTGCCCGTTTCTCCGTGATGCTCCTAATTAATTCAGTAATCATGAATATTAATCAGGGCCGTTTCACTGGCTTTGTATAGGCAACTGTGGGCGTGCCATGCAGCCGCACAGGTGCGCCACAGTTAGAGAAGTTAGTGATTTATAAAGGGAAATCAGCGTACGACGTGCATGCGCACTGTTTTATAAATCAGGATATTTTTGTGCGCACGCAAATCGTATGTTTGTCCATACACCACCTTCTGACGCCAATCCTAACTCACACAGCAGAGTGTGAGTTAGAGGTTCTCATCACCGTAAACCTGTTTTGTTTGGAGGGCTTAGCAGTGGAATATCAAATAAAAGGAAACAGGCTGAAGGTATTGGGTAATACTGTAGACTGACATGCTGTCTAACCAATCAGAGAGCTAGAATTAGTAGCTACGGTGTCACAGTTTGAGTGATCAACAAGGTTGGTTGAGATTCTCTGGTGTTACTTGCTCAGAGCTCATGTTGATGTTTTGCAGTGTGTTAATAAAACACAGTTAAAGGACAAGTCAGCTGTGTCTCCAGCAGTTTGTCTGACAGAAGCATGTGGTGGATGGTGAACAGGGTTGGATCAAACAACCAACTGTTGCAGAGTCAAAAAGAAGGTGGAAAACACACAGCTGAAAAAAGATAGATGGAATGGTTCCTAAAATTCAGAACATGTTTTTATCTGACCAAATATTCTGCTTCTGTCCATATTTGTTGGTTTTTAGCCTTTAAAAACAACATTTTGACTGCAGTCAGAAACTGTTTGACACACAGAGGAAAAGTCTCTCCTCCTGACTGATACACAATGCTGACATTCAATTAAAGATGGAACAAATAATTCATGACATTAAATGACATCAAATTACATTTACATATTTATGTATTTAGGCTCTAACAAATAAATATAGACTATATCCACCATCAGAGGCAGGTTTATACATTATGAAATATATATGTGCTGATGTGTGTTTTACATTCATCTGTGTTTTTACTTCTGACTGAACTTTATTTAGTGATAAAACCATCGAGTGTCTCTGATTCTGACTCTACATCAGGGTGAAAGTAGACGTAGAAATCTGAACCTTTTTCTGCTGAGAAATTCTCTATAAACACCAACGTTTGTGGTGAAAGATGTTTACACACATTTAACCCCCGTTTACACTACTTTTTGTGTGCAGCAACCTTTAGAAATGAGGCCCCTGGTCCACAGTTTACATCCTCATCCTCTCTGTGGATGACCTGACACCACACCTCTTCTTCTACTGTCCTTCACTCTTTGGAGAAGTAAAGAAAATCATAAAGTGGATTTGTTTGATGTGCACAAAGTGCTGCTGTTTTTTTCATGTTGACGTTGTTTCCATCTAAAGGAGACGTAGTGATGACGTATGTCTGCTCTTCAGCGGTTCAGACCACTGAGCAGGATACATGAAAACCTTCAACATGTGATGTGCTTGTTTGTGAATTATTATAAAGTGTCTTCTGTTAAATACACATTTTTAATTATTATCCCTATTGTGCTCATACTTTATAAATTATTTGTTGGAGGGACAAATAGCTTTTTTACAGGTCGGGGGGGTACGTTCCCTCTGTTCTCACGTCTGTGGCTTTTTCATTGGCTGCAGCATCAGCAGGTGCTCCTGTGGAGGAACTAAGAAACCTCCACCGAGGCAGGACCCTCCTATGCATGTTTGTCCCCTTTCATAGCAAAAGAAGGTGAAAAGAAGTGGTCTGATATCAGGTCATATTTGTCAACATAAAACATAGAAATAGTCATGAAAGACAGTGAAACATTCATTCTTACCCTTAACATACATGTTAAATCCCAGCTGTAGTTTAACACAAATATTCAGTACCATTAAAGAACTGATGAGTCAGTTTTGAGTAGTTTGAGGAAACTCCTGTATCAAAACTCATACTAATGAATCATTTGGTGATGCTGAGGCAGTGAACTGATCCCAGATCATATGATGCCTCACATTTAATTTCATTTAATATGTTAACTATAGATCCAGGTTATCATGAACATTTAAAGTTTATGATATGATGATTGGGGGCGGTCGTCCACATATCAGAAGGTCGGTGGTTCGATCCCCAGCCCCTGCAGTCTACATGTTGAAGTGTCCTTGGGCAGATACTGAACCCCAGTTTGCTCCATCTGTTCCAGAGGTGTGTGAGTGTTTGTGTGAATGGTTACTGCTCCTAATGAGCAGCTGGAGCCTTGCATGGTTTGAATGTCACCACTGTATGAATGTTGGTGTGAATGGGTGAATGCTGGCTGCTGTTGTAAAGCTTTGATTGGTCAGTCAGACTAGAAAGGTGACATATAAGTACAGTCCTGTTACCATTTAAACCAGCAATGTTAATTGTGCCTGAAGTGATCAACTATTCTAAGTCTGTTTAATGTTTCATCAGCGCCATCACATCCTCCACCGATGGAGCACAGAGGGGAGGGCTACACTGTATGGTAAATAACTGATGACATCATCAGTGGCAGTAATCCCACATATCAAATACCATTAAAGAATAGCAGAGCAAATACCGTACATATATCATCAAGTATGATTTTAGTTTTCAGGTAGTTTTTGTGTCACTAGAGTGAAGATGCTCCACCTTCAGCCCTCCATCATCACACTCCTTATCGAGTCCTAATCTTAATGGACAACTTCATAACAAAACGCCCTTTTTCTAATACCTCTGAGTGTAAATAAATACTGCTGTGAAAGTCATGAGTAATGCTGCTTGATAGATGTACAGGCGTTTCTAGAAAACTACGTGAAAAAGAGTTAACGCCTGCTTTTCAACCTTCATCACCCACAAGCACGTCCAGTCAGAACTCCTCTTCCTCTTGGTTGCTGCCATGATTCACTGTACAGAACCACTCATCAGGCTCATTTCCATGCCCCAGCCTTTATAGGGTGAACATGGTTTTATGAATAGGATTATTTTTTTGCCACATGCCCTTTTACTGACCTGTTTAGTGAGATCTTGGGTCTGTGCTCTTCAGGGCTGAGATGTGAAACACACTAAAGACATTTCCCAGAGCTCTGGACACATATGCATCATCCATTATGTAGAATGACTGATTGCTTGCCAGAGTAAATTCTTTTCTTCCAAACTAAAGATTGTACCATTTTATTAGATCTAGTTTGCTCTACCTGGATGTCGGCACAATCCATTCAGTTTTACTCAACTCCTTGGTGGTTGATTAATAGGATCAGGTTAAGCTGAGAATAAGTGGGCTCTATGGATAGCTCAGTCTTCTCCCACCACATCAAACTGAAGAGGTGCAGACATGCCAAGGCCTTCCTATAATCTCTGACATTTAAAGGCAGCTCATTCAGAACAGCAGCATTTCTCTTCTTCCTGTTCAGCAGCTCATTCTGAACAACACCCTCCCATCAGCACAAAAATCACAATGACATGGTTTGGTTTTGCAACCATTGTTTTATTAATTTGTAATATATAAATTACTTTTAAAAATGTGAGAAGCAGAAGCACCTTCGAGAAGGACATGGCGTGAAAACACAGGAGTTATAGAAAACCTAGACTGTGTTTACAGAAGCCATCTTTGCCTGCCAGTGTCCACTTTTCTCAGACTCTTCTTTTGCCTCTCCAAACCGTATCTGTCAGTCTTTATTCAGTTCCAGAGCAGCTGTGGGCAGGATCTGTCTTATTGTCTAAAAAAGATAAATGGGCCTCGCCTCCCTCCCCGTGCTGGCTCAGGTCCTTCTCCTGTGGCGCTCAGTCCATCCAGATCAGTGCAATGTGGGGGCAACTCACAGCAGCCATAGCCCAGGGTCTGGGGGATGGGGGAGTCGGGCAATGGTGGCATCTGGCGGCGTGCTCGCACCTCCTCCTCCTCCTCCGAGCTCACATTTCATTTGCCATGTCATCGTGCTCTCCTGCCGACAGGTCGCCGTTGGCACTGATTGTGGTGCTGTTGTCTTGGTAGCCAGGAGGCATGAAGGCCAGGCTGTAGGGGTAGATGTTGTGGCAGGTGGCTCGGTAAACCTCAGCAGCCTTCTGCTGGTCCTCGCCTAGCTGCCCGCCACGCAAAGCCTCCAGCACATCGGTACAGATCTGACGCAAACACACAGTTAGTTCACCGGAACTGTGTGACATGTTCTGAACCACAGATTGCACCACCCACCTGTATGCTTCTCCCACACAGCGACTCATCCAGGGCTGTAGCTATCTCACAGGCCATCTTGTCAGAGGAAGGCTCCAGGTAGACCATCATCTTAGCAGCTGGGAATAAAGAGAGACACACTGATTATGAGTGTTTCAGATGAAAAGTCTGAAGAAACAGCTGCTGTGTTAATGCAGCAGCATGCAGCTAAACACACAGCACCAGAAAAACTCCACCCATCTAGTACTGAGTCATAACACTGTCAGACTCATGAAGGACATGTGGAATCAGTTCATCATCTCTACATTCTCTCACACTTCACTGGTATGTGAACAGGACAGCAGCAGGGCAACACCAGCTGAGGTGGAAACAGCCCAGGGGAGTAAGGAAAGGATCGGCTTCATGGATGCTGATGAGGGCTCAAAGTAAGGATAGTCTGTAACATGTTACCTCAGGTTAGTACATCTAGCAACTCACCTGCTAAAATAGAATAAAAACACTTTTGTGGCGCTAGAGATGGGATGTGTACGGCTGCAGAGGTTACAGCTTTCACAGTATAACATAACATTTGATGGTTACAATTACAGGCGTCTCAGACATCGTAGGAAAGGGCTCTGTGTGTGTGTGTGTGTGTGTGTGTGTGTGTGTGTGTGTGTGTGTGTGTGTGTGTGTGTGTGTGTGTGTCTTGGTGTGTGTGTGTGTGTGTGTGTGTGTCTTGGTGTGTGTGTGTGTGTGTGGGTGTGTGTGTGTCTTGGTGTGGGTGTGTGTGTGTGTGGGTGTGTGTGTGTCTTGGTGTGTGTGTGTGTGTGTGTCTTGGTGGGGGTGTGGGGGTGTGTGTGTGTGTGTGTGTGTGTGTGTGTGTCTTGGTGGGTGTGTGGGGGTGTGTGTGTGTGTGTGTGTGTGTGTGTGTGTGTGTGTCTTGGTGGGTGTGTGGGGGTGTGTGTGTGGGGGTGTGTGTGTGTGGGGGTGTGGGTGTGTGGGGGTGTGTGTGTGTGTGTGTGTCTGTGTCTGTGGGTGTGTGTGTCTGTGTGTGTGTGTGTGTGTCTTGGTGTGTGTGTGTGTGTGTGTGTGTGTGTGTGTCTTGGTGTGTGTGTGTGTGTGTGTGTGTGTGTGTGTGTGAGTGTGTGTCTGTGTGTTGCATACCAGCCAGTCGGTGTGGGATGGAGTTGGAGTGTTGGCTCAGGTAAGTCTTGTTGAAGCTCTGAGGGTTGCTCTCCCCAAACAGCCTGGAGATCTCCTGCTTCAACACTGTCCTCACTGCCTCTGCCAAGTCTGTGCTGTCACTCACTACACACAGACAGACACACACACACAGACACACACACACAGACACACACACACACACACACACAGACACACACACACAGACACACACACACACACACACACACACAGACACACACACACACACAGACACACACACACACACACACACACACAGACACACACACACACACACAGACACACACACACACACACACACAGACACACAGACACACACACACACACACACACACACAGACACACACACACACACACAGACACACACACACACAGACACACACACACACAGACACACACACACACAGACACACACACACACACACACACACACAGACACACACACACACACACAGACACACACACACACAGACACACACACACACAGACACACACACACACACACACACACACAGACACACACGCACACACACAGACACACACACACAGACCGACCTCAAGTTCAAGACACAATGTTGTGTCTGTTCCTCCTCGTCGACGGAAGTGGAGGTAGTAAAAGTGGTGGAGAAGATGTCAGTGTGAACAGAGGTGGAGAGACAGGGAGGGTCTTTGACCCAAACCAGAAGACTGAAGCCCCTTTTCCACTGCAGAGCACCAGCTCAACTTCACACGCCTTTTTTGTGTTTCCACTGGTTCTACTTTTTTAGTACCTCCTCTGTTGAGGTTCCTAGTGAGATGAGCAGGTACTAAAAGGTCACGTAAAACATTACAGACCACTGATTGGTCAATGCCTGGCACACACAGAGTATCCTGCACAGCACAAATCAATGGCCGCCACACTCAAACAGTGAAGCTACTTTAGCAACCGTAACTTTTATTTATTGAGGAGGTGCAGACGTTCCTGTCTTAAACAGCTGATGAGAGGATCACGAGGTGTGTGCCGTGTTAAAGACTACACCATGGCCGTTTCACATGGCGTCCTTCTACCCAGAGAAGGTACTATCCCAAAATGGAAAGCGACCAGCAGAAAAGGACCTGATACCGAGTCGAGTCAGTACTATGTAATGGAAATGCGGCTTTAGAAAGCAGCTAGCAGCCGTTAACAGAGGACTCAAAGGAGCTCCTTATCATATGATTAGAGGACGAGATCAACCACCATGTAACAGGAAGGTAAATCATTTTTTGTCGTGTTAATCCAATCTTTACAAAGCTCTGCTCGACGCGTTAGACGTCACACTACACCCAAACACCGCTGGGTTAAACAGCACTCTTCCTGTGACGGTGGAACACTGGCATGCTGCCTAGAGCGACTAACAGGAGTGGTGTTGTTCAACCCTTGTATTGTTTAGTGTGAACAACAGCCGTTCTAGATTAGGGACTTTGTTGCTGTTTTGTGCGATCTGTGTGTGAAAGAAGCTATAGAGTGAGCAGCAGAGAAGTGACTGAATACGAACTGAGCAGAGGACAATGTTTCAGTCTGGAGGTCATGTAGCCTACAGTGGGTTGAAGGCAGCATAACCCCAGAGAAGCTGGAAAGTGTTTGAGCCAGAAGCTTCTGTCTGCAGAGGAAGAACTGAACAGATCTATGAGACACGTCCTCCAGCCACATGCAGACGTCACTAACACACATCAGCTCAGTGTTAGCGGTGCTCACCTCCTTTGAAGAAGCGCACTAGACACTGGTGCAGCCACGGGTTGGAAGGCTCAATGGCGACAGCCCTCTTTACTGACTGCAGCATCAACAGGTACTTCTCTGGAGGAATGAACACAGAAGGACGAGTGAAATCAGTGTGAACCGTGGTGAAAAAGCAGGTTGGCTAACTCTAACTGACCTTTCCTGAAGTAGATCTCAAAGGCGAGGAGGTGGGTCTCGATCTTGTTGCGTACCAGGTTCTTCAGAGGGATCAGGAACTTGACAGCCTCCTCCAGAGGATTGTCAGGCTGGTGAAACAAGTTAACCGAGTCACATCATTAATTATGGTACCATCAGCTCCACAGCCTTCTGTCATGCTGACAGCAGTGGTGAACAGGAACCAACCTTTGCCAATTTGTCTGGGATCAGCTCCTCTTTTGGCCCTCCTATCTCCTCGTCATCATCTTCCTTCTTCTTCTTCTGGTTCTTTAGCTGTTTCTCCTTCTCGGCGTTCTTCTTCTCCTCCTCTAGCTGCGCCTTCTTCTGGGCCCGTCTCTGTTTGTTGCGCAGTTTCTTCAACTCCTTGTCTGTCAGATTTTCTAGAGAGCAACACGGGAAATGGTATTTTGACTTTCTTCTAATACTAGTGACATTTCTAAGATGTACCGTCACTAAACTGGTTAAGTCTCGCAAAATGATTTGTTTCCAGCCAACAGTTCCAGAGAGAATGGAACCTTAGAACCACAGGAACTAAAGTAGGAACTAAAGGTGTTTTCAGTCCAATCAGTTTCAACAGCCTTTTTGTACTGTTTAAATTTCTATCACCAACAAGAACAATGATGTGATGTAAGCTGGTCAGTGGTTGGTATAGCAACGTCACTTCTTCACTATACAACATTTGATAGTTTGTCCATCTTTTGTTCCATTTTTAAGGCTACTGTTTCACACAGGTATTTAAAAATGGGAGTTGACAGTGAGTTTTACAAGAGATTATTTGGCTGTAACGTTGAAAAAAACACATTCTAAGAGTTCTTTGGATTGTGGTTTATATTTTAGCAACTACATACTATCTCTGCAAAAACCTGTAGTGCATTGACTTTGACTTCTTTCAATAAAAACACAAACTAACAAGGGCACACAGTCTGACCAGTATCTGCCTGGCTCTCCTTGTTGTCGTCAGTCAGGGGTTTGTCGTGCAGGGCCAGGTAGATCTGGATGGCGGTTCGAGCAGCTTTGTTGTAGAAGGGATGCTGCCGCAGGACATCCTCCAGCTTCAGGAGGTCCACATAGGAACGAAGCGTCATCTTCCTCATGCAGTAGGTGTGGAAGTCAAACTGGTCATCTGTGATCTCCACAAAATGCTGATGGAGAGGAGGTAGGAGGTTTAAGCTTGGTCTAATTAATAAACTAGCAACAACGTGCATGTGGCTGAGAGCGTCTTAAGTCTCATCTGGATATGAGACACTTATAAATGGAGCCATTAGTGCTGACCTATGTGGGGGTTAGGGGTGAGGGGGGGGTTATGGTGGTAATGAGAGCTGTAGAAACTCACCCTCTCGATCTCGTGGCACTTCTTCAGGGCCTCTCCAAACTTGTTCATGACCTTGTAGGCCAAGGCACACTCTGTCTGGAACCACATGCACTGCATCTCATTCAGGTTCTCCACTGCAGACGTCCCCTCCTAAAAACACACACATGATCATATGGTGAGGCCAAAGACAGGCAGCAGGCACTGAGGTGAGCTGGGGTCATGGTGGCCCACAGAAATGTTTTATCCAGCGCCTCACATCCCTTTACAACCACCCACATTTGTAAAAGAGATAACAATTTTATCTCCTACATCTACAAAAATTCTTTCTAGGTTATATGAACTACTCTCAAACACAGACTCAATACATTTATCCATCTAAAAATGGGAAACAGACTTAACACTACCATCAGACCCAGACTTCTGGGACCAGCTATGTAAAAATGCATTTTCAATGGCAAAGAACACAAATATACAACTCCAACTCATCCAATACAAAATCCTGCACAGAACAAATATCACACAATACAAGATGAATAAAATGGACCTCCGTGAATCTGACAAACGCTCTCAGTGCTCTCAAAACACCACAGATTCCTACTTTCACACCATATGGCTTTGCTCACCACTTTTGGGTTACTGTCACACAAAAACTGTCCTCCATCTTAGACTGCAGGATCCCCTTATCCCATAAACTGTGCTTACTTGGCGACATAACCACAGTCAATCTTCCAACTAAACACATTAAAGCCACACTCACAGGTCTAGTCATCGCCAAGAAAACAATACTAGTGAATTGTAAAAATAAACAATCTCATCATAGAACACATATCAATGGAGCATATATCTGCTTCACTAAAAAAACAACTGAAACACTTCAGTGAAACGTGGTCTCCATTCATCAATTAATTAAACTTAAATTCAATGTGGCTGTGTCCTTGGGTTCAGGTGCCTCCATCTCTCTCGCCCCTCGGCTCTCACGTCTTGGTCCCCGGGGGGGCTGGCCTTCGGGGGTCCATGGCGGTATGGGCTGTTCTGGGGGGGGGGGGCTCCTATGGTTGACGGGGGTCGTGGTCAGTGTCTGGTGGTGCCGTCACTGCTCCTGCTGCCTGGCCCTCTGGCTCTGGGCTGGGTGTGTTTGGGTTTGGGTTGCTGGGCTGGGGTGGGGTGGGGTGGTTGGGTGGGAGTTGTGGAGGGGGCGGGGCCGACCGATCATAACCGGCATGGGTATTGGGTATTGGAGATGGGCAGGTTGCTGGCTATGGGCCTCGCGGTGCCATACCACTCGTCCGGGCACTGTACTTTGCCCTCCGCTGCATGGCTGGCCTCGCTCGGACATGTGGTGCAGCTGGGCTATCTGGCCTCTGTTGGACTTTGAGGGGGGACCCTTTGCACTGGTGGGGGTCTTGCTGCTTGAGCCTGGCCCAACACTCCAGCAACCACTAAGACCCGATCTTCAGTGTTAACTGGGCCACCAGTGGCTGCTGAGCCAGTGTTTGTGGCCGACAACACCGCTCAGTGGTTCTTGGGACTCTTTAGGTTCTGGGCTGGCTGAGGGTATTTGGAAGATAAACCGCTGTCATCATCATGTCTTTTCTGTACTACCTGTCCTTTTGTCCTTGTCTGTCTTGTTTTGTTTATGTGTTTCTCACATGATGGATCAACACCCTCTTTGATGACAGATAGGTATCAGTTCCAAATAAAACATAACAGGCTAGTTGTTCAAAGAGGGCTGGTGTAGGTCACATAAACAGAAATAACACTTATCTGCTGCAAGATCAAACTGCATATAATTTAAAAAATAATGGTTTTTACCAATTCTGGCATAAAACATAAATATTTATGCAGACAGATTTAAAATAAAATAAAAAAAAATGTTTTATGGAAAATAACCAAGCTGTTCTGTCTTCATGCATTCAGACACATTGGTCCATTTTTATTTTCTTATTCTGAACTTCTTTTACCAGCAAGCCTCACCAAAAACCCTTTATGTTCAAAGCTGGATTCAGCTAAAAGCTGCACAAAACTTATTGTAAACTGTCCCTTTCTTTTTGCAAGGTGGCTGGGGAAAGTTAATAGATATTCACAAGGAAAGCACTACATGAATGATAGTGAACAGTGTCATGTTTTACAGCACTGTTCAGTATTTGGCCACATTAAGGATAAGACTGCCTTCATGTTTCATTAGGAGACAAAAGAATGTTACCTTGACTGTGACTTGATTATTTTTTATAATGCTATCCCTCCTTGGAGTGTCACTTATTTTTCCTGAGGGACTGAGGGAAAATGTATGACCCTCCCTCCACCATAAATAATGTTTTTATGTTTACACAAAATACTTTTGGAGCCAATGCAACGAGCAAACAGCACAGGACAGAGAGAGCTATCAGCAAAATATATGATCCTTAAGCAAAACCTGCAGTACAAAAGCTGTATGGACACTTCAGCAGAATATGGGCGCACGACAGCCGCCAATACTACCACAAAAAAAAGGATTAATTTTGATATGTAAAAACAAACAAATAACTGTCAAAAGGGTCATTTATAACAAACATAATAAAAGTAGGGTGCAGAAATGCTCCATTCTAGTCTGACTTTACAAAGGAGGAACAAAAACACCGGCTTTATCTGCTACGTGTTTGTCACTAACAGTGTTTGTGCATAAATACACAATTCACATTTGACTGGTTCCATTTTACTAAAACTCTCAGAGACTGTTTTAACAGACTAAACAACATGTTGGTTAGGACTTTCAGACTGAGTCAGAGGCTGTGTGTTGAGGCTGACTGTTCCGCTAACATTATCTGAGACAGTGTAAAAACCCATTTATCTCCAATAACTTATCCGACGATAGTTAATTGCATGATGACGCTGTCGATGCCTCACTTTAAGTTTCAGCGCTGTCTGTAGACGAGCTAACTTTAGCTACTTTTGCTTTAGCTGATGCAGGAGACTTTCAGGCTGTCAAACATGATAGACTCTACAGCTTTTAGATAGATATAGTGGCTGACCAGGTGTTTCCTCAGGTAAGATGTGCTGCTAGCTTTGCATTCCTTAATACAGCGAGTGTTGTAGCCACGCCTACAGGGAGACAAAGTGTCTTCCTCCCTGGATTCAAACATAATGTCTCAGACTCTCACTCAGATGCGGAAATTTGGAACAGGCTGATTTAATGTGAATCTGTACTGTTATTGATGAAACTCAGGACAATTAAAAGACTCTGGTCCTTAACCCTGATTAGGAAGTGATGTCAGTAGAGCTCAGACACAAATATAAACATGTAGAATCCCCTTTTGCCTGCATGACACTGCTCTGTAACTCCTCACGTGTCTGATGCATGTATTCAAGACTCCAACACGTTCTCCTTTTTAAGCGTCTCTCACCCGTGTGAACTTGGAGCACATCTCCTCTGCTTCTTTGACGAGGCCGGCTTTCAGCATGTACTTGGCACACTTGGAGTTGATGAAGCGGTCGGCGGTGTCCAGGGCCTGAGCCTCGTCCATCCACCGAGCTGCCTCCTTTATGTTGCCTGCGTGCTGCAGAGCCGAGAAAGAACGGAGGAACACAAGGAGAGAGTAAACACTCATCATCACCCAACTTCAACCAAAGCTGCTAAAGTTCTGCTGGTGTGTTTCTACCAGACCTTGTAGATCTTGGCCTTGATGAGAAAGAGCTCGATGAGCGTTGGCGTGCTGTCGATGGCAGTGTTGATGTACTCCAGAGCAAGACTGGGCTGGTCTATAAAGTCAAAGTGCTGTGCCAGGAAATACTGTACCCACAGCAGGGTGGTAGGAGGCTCCTCCTTCCCATCATCTGTGCACGTTTGAAACAAGCCACAGTGAGTCTGTGGATTCACCGCTCAGCACCAGAAACCTTCATATGTGATCAAGATGGTCTGGAGAGACTCATTTAATTATCACTAATAAACTGGGACCAACAACAGGCGACACTCACCATGTTCACTAAACATTTGACAGCTTTTTAGACAGGATTCATAACCAACTACTAATTCTTCAATGATTGCAACCTGTATGAGGAGAGAGTTAAACGTTATTCCAGACAGATTTTCACTGTGGAAGCCCAGACTTTACACACCACCATGCTTACCTTTTCCTGGTCAGTGTAGAGGGATTTGAGGGTGGTGAAGACAGGTGGACAGCCTTTACTGAAGTTCATTCTCAGGTAGCTGTCCAGACATTCACCAAACTTCTCCCCTGGCCAGCACAACAAAGAGTAAACACACAGGAAAGTGAGATTTGGACTGCCAAATAGCACAGAATGAGTCGTAAGAGCGTTTAAAACCTGCTGGTTTTTCATCACACAGCTACACCTACATAGTAACAGTGAAACAGTTTTTACTTATGTAATGAACTGAAATGACATTTGGTTTTGAAGTTATCAGTCCTGGTCTACTGAACGAATCACCCTGTAATCTCAATTAACCAGGGTTTCTCATACATTCAGTTACCTACGGAAGCCGCCATCGTATATCTGGAGACCTATTTTAGCAGATTCTATTAACAGTTTTTAGAGAGAATGAATCAAACAGAGGACAATCTGGCCTTCATCTGCCCCTCCACTCTACTGACAGTCCCTAGGCCCAATCTCCTTCAACACATGCTCAGATTGCTGTATGCTCCCTCCTGTTATCCCTCATTAATGTTTGGAAGTGTGGCGGCTCATCCATGCCACAGTTACACTGTGTTGGAAACTCTGCACAGAGTTGTCATGACTGTTAACATAAATTATGTTAATCTGCCATCATCTGTGCTCCCCAAAGTTCACTCAATGGTCAAAGGGAACAGCTGCTGTGTCGAGGGTGACATCCAGTGGTAGAATCTGGTACAGCAGTCCAGTCCAATGACTCAATATCAAAAAGATTTAGACATTTTGAAACCAGCCAACCCTGTTGTGTAATTATTCTCACAACCAGAGGGGAGAGACAAAAGTTCTGCACTGCTTATCTAAGTGATCCTGTATCGATTCCAGCAGAGAAGTTATTCTCTGCATTTAGAAGTATAAAACATGGGTGGCTACTGTGCAGTGCCTGGGGACCAACTCTGTCAGTGCCTGAACTCCAAGACCTTCACCACTGCTGACCCAGAAGCTCCAGAAGAGTGGGCTCCGGTAGCTCAGAACCATCGAGATCAGACCCAGAAGGTTTGGGATGCTGTTCTGTGGAGCCATGAAACCAAACTGGAAGAAGGTGGTTGCAGCAGGTAAACCAGGAATATTCCAGAACTGGAGGCCTTTGTCCATGAGGAATGGGCTAAGATTCCTCAGGAACGCTGCCAGAAGCTGGAGTCTGGATCTGCATCAGGTTTGCAGCAGATCATAGCAGCTAAAGGGTCTACAAAGAACTAGAGACGCTGGTCATTAAGGATCATTTAGAGACTGAGGAGTCAGGAAAAGGAGACTTTGGGTTAATATCTGTTGAATTGAGTTATTTAAACTCTTCTTGTATGTTGTGCCAGTAAAGCCTATATACTGTATTATGGAGGTTGAATAATTTTAAATTCAACTGTATATGTTCTTCATGCCAGGGAACAGAGGACCCAGTGAACATCTGTCATCATCACATCTCGGTGTAAGGGCTGCCACACTGACTGTACAGTGCTGCAGGCTGTACTGTGTTTACCTGTGAGGAAATTAAGAGGCAGTCTTCGGGGAACCAGGCCTTTGGGAAACTTCAACCAGGAGTCCTCGTAAATCTTCTGCCGCTCCTCTATACTTCCTGGAGAGACAGTGGCTGACAGTTACATAACCAGCCCCACTGATAATGCAAGTCACCCCACGGAACAGTGATGATACACAGTACAGCTGATTTTCATTCAGATCAACTGAACAATACTATGCTAAACACAGTATAAACAGCATTAACAGTAAAGGTGCACATGAGCACAGTAACATCTGTTTGGTTTGTAGGTGCTTTTCAAAGAATGCATGATTCCTATCATCTGATGCTGAATCTCATTTTGTCCATCAAATCACTTCTCATGTTTTACTTCACAGATGATAAACAGACATTAAAGTTACAGTTCACCCCACCTCATTATCGACTCACATGACGATGGAAAGTCTGATCAAGTTTACATTTCTGGAGCTTCACAACATCAATGTTGCAACATTCTTCTAAAAAACCAAAGATGATGGGGGCTTGTTTTAAAATAATGAAAGTCTCTAGAGGCCCCAAGATCCCAAACGTTCACTGTAACCTCTAAGATAAAAGAGTTAGCATGGCTGGGGAAGGTGCCACTTGAGGAAATCAACAAGAAGTTGTGATCTCTAGATACAAACTAGGTGCACAGTGTACTGTAACTTGGAGGTTACAGTGAAGATTTCAGCTCTGAAAAGGGTTTGAGCATGATCTCATTTATCAGTGCATCTATAGTGCATCTATAGGCTCAAAGTGAGGCCACACTGACACTTAGTCTGGAGTCTACAGTGAAGATTTCACCTTAAAAAAGATGTCAATCATGTCTTTTCAAACGTTTGGAGATCTCTTGGGTGAATTATACAGTTTGAGCTCCATCACTTTATGACTGTTTTCTATTGTTTTATTAACTAGTCCCTAACTCCCTCTGCTGTCACGCTGTTTTACAATGAAGCTCCAGAAATGTTCTGTGGATTAGCAAAGTTCACCTGGCATTCCATCAGCATGGGGTGAGTAGATAATGACTGAATTTCCATTTAATAAAAGACAACAGTATAATTACATATCCATGATATGATGTGTAACACACAGGTGTTCACCTGGCTTTAAGGCCTTTTCTAGTCCCTTGTAGTACGCCCAGTTCTCTGGGTTCCTCTGCTGGAGTCTTCTGTAGACCACAAAAGCCTCTTCAGGCCTCTCCAAGTTCAGCAGTAGCTCTCCTACACACACACACACACACACATTAGTCATTTCACCCCATTGAAAGGTTTCAGATCTCTCTGGCGCCCCAAACAAAGCACTGCCTAAGACACATAAAAATAAAATAACATAAGTAAACCTGGTCTGTCAGGTGCAGCATTAGTATGACAGACTTTGCTGTAGTATTTTTTTATATTGTTCACATTATCACACCCTGTTCCTACAGACTGCAGTAGGACACCTACCTAAGACACATTTTGTAAGGAAGAAGCATCAAACGATGCACTAAACACCATTCAAAAGCTGAAGCAGAAAGCCAGAGTTGACCAAGAAAACTCATAACCTCTCTTGTGATACTCGTATCTATTCGTTAACGGGGGTTTTAGGTCTTATTGAGGCGGCTGATGCAATGAAAGCCTGGCTATAGCTTGTTTTAGACAGACACCACAAAATAGTCCCTTCTCTATGACACGTTTTGTTCGTTTGCACTGAACAAGACAACGGTGGAGTAAAGCCACTCCGGTGTGTGATTTTAAATAGCAAGCTGGGGTTCCACTAGCAAAAGACACACAAACCCACCGTAAGCCTTCATTGTGTTTATACAAAACATCAGGGTGGAATAACCACCAGTCCCGCCTTGAAAAAGCTGTGTAAACATGTCTACCTTGCTTTGTACTATACCCTTCACAAATGGAGGATCCCTCCATGACATTTAGATCTACTGTATGAGAGCTTTACACTTCAATTAGTTCATGTAAAAATGGACAAAGATTTGTGTCCACCTGTATGCCGATATAGTTCAGCTGTCAAAGACTGTTACATCTGTAGAAACTAGAGATGGGCATTTCAACAGTCTGACGATGAAGCGTTACTGACATCTGAGTTTTATTATTGACAATATGACAGTATCTTAGTTCCTCAGAGTTACAGTGGAATGCATGTATGGCCAATAAGTCACTGGTGAATGAGACAAATGACACAAATCTAATACTGGATATATGGATTTATATCCAAAAACACAATTTCAGCACCAACTACACACAAAGCTGCACTGAAACATGAAGAGTGCATCATAAATCCTGCGGTTAGATGGGACTAGAAGTGACAGATGAAAAAGATGTGTTTTCTTCAGGGCAGCAGGGAAACGTTGTGTCCAGGGAACGCTGAGGAACTTACTGACCTTTGGAGCAGCTCTACCTGAACACACAAACTTAACGTAGGATAGCATCCACCCACCTCTTGTCTCCTCCACTGCCAGTTTGTCACAGATCTGTTTCTCGTAGGTGTTGAGGTGATCGAGAGCCTCCTTGTGCAGGTCAGCCTCCCTCAGAACCTGGTTTTGATACAGTAGCAGTTCACTGTACTCATAGTCCACCTTGTCTGGAGACGTCTGTATGAACACACCGAAGAGAAAAGGGTAAAAAATATCTAATACTCCTTTCAGCCTGGAGAAAGAACTCCACTAATACCCACTAATATCTTGCTTTTGTTGTCAGTGGAATGGATTCATTCTCAAGTCAAAAGACTGCAGTAGTCACAGGTATTTATCACCTTCAGCTCCACCCTGCAGGGATGAAACCCCTGAACACTCAGTTCTGAGTTCCAGAGTTATATCAACGTTGAAGTTGGTGTTGATGCATCAACAGTAAAAACTGGGCTGTCCTGTTATCTCACCAGGTCACACCTTTCATACAGAGGTGGAACAATGACCACCTCTGAACCACAGAAAATTTTTAATTCATCTTTAGAAATGACGGGTCTTCATCTGTGCTTTTGTAACATTTATACAGAACAGCATGACAGGTTAAAGGTGCAATAAACCCGACATGAACAGGCTGTGTAAAAGGAGCTTCAGTTAGCGGTCCTACTTGCCGACTCTCCCAGATGGTCCCCATGCAGGATCTAAAAACCTCCTCCCCCAACACTCCCTGGTGCTCCAAGGTCTAAGTCCGTGCAAAGTACTCTCATAGGACTGGTTTCATCTAGCTGCATGTCCATGCATGTAACAAATCACATTCTGTAATTCCAAGATTGGCTAACATGCCTAAACATTACTAAACAGCACAATGAACATTTCAGTCCCCACCTCCTGTTGCCATGCTGATCCCTGAGATAATGGGGCTTTAGTTTTGTGAGAGTGGATCTTAGATCTACAGTATGTAGAAAACTCTGTTGAGTCTACAGAGCAGGTCTACCTGTTGCGTTTTGCGGAACTCCTCAACAATCTTGGCAGCCATCTCAAAGTCCTCTAAGAGGTGATAGGCGACAGCGTATCCGATCCACGAGGCCCGCTGGGCTGGACGGAGCTGCAGCAGCTGGTACCGCGTCTCCTAGAGAGAGCACACACAATTGTAAACAATATGGTTATGTTTGATTATCTGCAAACCTCCATTAAGACCTTTAATCTGAGCGGTTCCATTTTTAAACCCATCAGATCTCTTTGGCAACCCTCACCCTGTATCCCTCCAGGTCTCTCATCTGGATTTGTAGCAGGGAAAGGTCTCGCAGGATCTGGAGGTTGTCCTTGTCCCACTTCAGAGCATTGCGGTAACACTTGATGGCTTCGTCGTACTTTTTATCAGAGCGCTGCAGCAGGCCGTACACATGCCAGCCTGGAGGAATGAGTGGGTTCAGGAGGCAAAGCACTATCTAGGTGTTTATATGTGCTAACCAACAAACACATAAATGAAGAGACAGGACGAATTTATAGACAGGTTTATGCTGTGACAAAAAAATGAAGTGGGTGTTAAATGAAGTTAAAGAGCAACTTCTTGAAGTTGTTTGAGGGTAAAGTCAGCAGCTGTAGTGTTTAACTGAATATCAAACTGTTGTTTGACAGATGAAATCACATTGCCCTGAAGGATGATGGAAGGATACAGACGTGACTCTTGAGGTCGTTGCGTAGGCCTCGTCTCACCAGCTCGTAGGCCTCCTCCTTTTTGCCCAGACAGTTGAGGGTTAAACCCTTCATGGCCAGCGTCTCTAAAGCACAAAGGAGAGGAGTGAGACTTTCATAGCAATGAGTTGTTAAAAATAACACAACCCAGTGTATTCACACTGATCGACAGAATGGCTGAGAGAACATTTCAGTTTACTGCTTTTATGACACAGCTTCTTTGTAGAAAAGAGCCGTACTTTCACTTTAAGAAACCACTGTGGGAGAGGACTCTTTTAGTTAACTCCCTTTTGATGACAATAAATATGAATTATGAATGAACTATTATCATAATTCATGTTTCCATCCATCTATTTTTGTGCTAAATATAAAGTATATATGTGAAGAAACTGAATAGGACCAAGAAAGAACATATACAGTTTCTGTCATATAAATGATGCATGTGAGAAACTAAATAGGTATTCACCATCAGTGTGCTCAGTAACTGATGATGCTGCTGAGAGTTACTGATACATATACTGAACAAAAATATAAACGCAACACTTTTGTTTTAGCTCCAATTTTTCATGTGTTGAAAGCAAAGATGTAAAACTTTTTCTATGTACACAAAAGGCCCATTTCTCTCAAATTTTGTTCACAAACTTGTTTAAATCTGTGTTAGTGAGCACTTCTCCTTTGCTGAGATAATCCATCCACCTGACAGGTGTGGCATATCAAGATGCTGACTAGACAGCATGATTATTGCACAGGTGTGCCTTAGGTTGGTCACAATAAAAGGCCACTCTAAAATGTGCAGTTTCATCACACAGCACAATGCCACAGATGTCGCAAGTTGTGAGGGAGCTGCAATTGGCATGCTGACTGCAGGAATGTCCACCAGAGCTGTTGCCCGTGAATTGAATGTTCATTTCTCTCCCATAAGCCGTCTCTAAAGTCGTTTCCGAGAATTTGGCAGTACATCCAACCGGCCTGACAAACGCAGACCACGTGTAACCACGCCAGCCAGGACCTCCACATCCGGCATCTTCCCCTGCAAGATCGTCTGAGACCAGCCACCCGGACAGATGATGCAACAATTGGTTTGCATAACCAAAGAATTTCTGCACAAACTGTCAGAAACCGTCTCAGGGAAGCTCATCTGCATGCTCGTCGTCCTCACCGGGGTCTTGACCTGACTGCAGTTCGTCGTCGTAACCGACTTGAGTGGGCAAATGCTCCCCTTCGATGGCGTCTGGCACTTTGGAGAAGTGTTCACGGATGAATCCCGGTTTTCACTGTACCGGGCAGATGGCAGACAGCGTGTATGGCGTCATGTGGGTGAGCGGTTTGCTGATGTCAACGTTGTGAATAGAGTGGCCCATGGTGGCGGTGGGGTTATGGTATGGGCAGGCATATGCTACGGACAACCAACACAGGTGCATTTTATTGATGGCATTGTGAATGCACAGAGATACCGTGACGAGATCCTGAGGCCCATTGTTGTGCCATTCATCCACCACCATCACCTCATGTTGCAGCATGATAATGCACGGCCCCATGTTGCGAGGATCTGTACACAATTCCTGGAAGCTGAAAACATCCCAGTCCTTGCATGGCCTCCATACTCCCCGGACATGTCACCCATTGAGCATGTTTGGGATGCTCTGGATCGGTGTATACGACAGCGTGTTCCAGTTCCTGCCAATATCCAGCAACTTCGCACAGCCATTGAAGAGGAGTGGACCAACATTCCACAGGCCACAATCAACAACCTGATCAACTCCATGCGAAGGAGATGTGTTGCACTGCGTGAGGCAAATGGTGGTCACACCAGATACTGACACTTCAGTGCCTATAAATGTTTCTTTTCAAGATAAAACTGCACATTTTAGAGGAGCCTTTTATTGTGACCAACCTAAGGCCCACCTGTGCAATAATCATGCTGTCTAATCAGCATCTTGATATGCCACACCTGTCAGGTGGATGGATTATCTCGGCAAAGGAGAAGTGCTCACTAACACAGATTTAAACAAGTTTGTGAACAAAATTTGAGAGAAATGGGCCTTTTGTGTACATAGAAAAAGTTTTACATCTTTGCTTTCAACACATGAAAAATTGGAGCTAAAACAAAAGTGTTGCGTTTATATTTTTGTTCAGTATAATAAGCTTGCGTAAGGCTGCTCTAGTACAGTCATACAGTAACATCATTTAAAATGACTTGTAACCAACTAAAAACAACCACATTACATAACTAACTACTAACGACATTAGTCAAGTTTTAGCGGGGAGATCCTGCTGTCCTGTTCCCCAGCTGCATGCGAGGACTCAGTCCAACATACGAGTGACCCAAGCTGGGCTACGGGAGCAGAGGCTGCCACTGAACCCACCTGAGGAAGAAGGTCTGTTCAAGGCAGTCCCCTTACACCTTTATCGAGCCTCACCGTTGTGTGTTAAAGTCACAATGGCAGAACGGAGCAGCTCGCTATCCAGTTTCTGTTTCTGTATATTTCCTGTCTTTTACAGGAAATATCTGTTGAAATCCAACAGACTTAAATCTCTCCAGACATAATGTCTGTTGAAAACAGTTCTCGTGTGTTCACAACAAACATGAAGCAATTTTTGTGTGGTGTAATTATATAAAGTCAATGCAAAGAGTATTCAGTGAGTTAAAAATATTCAACTTGAATGAAAAACTTCCATGTTTCATGGGTACACACAGAAACACACAACCTTGGTGCCTGTTATTGCTCACTAGCTTACAGCTAAGGCACAGCTATTCTGGCAATTCTGGCTGAACAAACAAAAATGATCCCATAGTTAAACTTGCAAGTTGACAAGTTGCTTTGCTTTCTGTTAGATTATATGCATAATTTGAACTGTATTAAAAGTGGACGGGAGAAAGACTCAGGTAGGGCTGGGTCAACATGTCAAAACTGGTTTAATGTGGACTAAAACACTGACCTGACCAATGTGAAGAATCTTATCACTAGGTATCACACATGACTCAGCAGCTGCACCCACTGACCAGAGGTCAGACTTGTCTCAGAGAGCACAGGTGAAACCAAATTAGCGATGCTAACTTGAGTAGCCGTGGCAACAAATGAGCAATCATATACAGTACAGAGCAACAGTAGAACCGCATCATTTTAAAACCCAATATTTTCCTTTCACTAGCCCTAATCTACTGATACAAACAAACATGTGATACATAGAAATGACTTTTTTAAGTACCCACAACCAAAACATGTTAAATCATGAATAACGTGAACATGAATCATTTTTTCTGCATTATGGTCATTGGCATGTGTATCATCGTTGTGGGGAACGCTTTCCTGCAGCATACAACCAGTCTTGGTGGTGGTGTCATGATGTGGGGGGTCACTGGTAATGGATGGTGGTCAGACCTTGTCCAGGTCCACGGTTCACTGACAGCTATCTGTTACCGAGATACGGTCCCAGGTCCACATGTCATTCCCAGGATACAGCAATCAGGCATCACCTTCATGCATGACAATGCTAGGGTCCAGTCAGTCTGACTCCAGTCTGACTCCCGTCTGGCGACAGTCTGACTCCCGTCTGGCGACAGTCTGACTCCCGTCTGGCGACAGTCTGAATCCCGTCTGACGCCAGTCTGGCTCCAGTCTGACGCCAGTCTGGCTCCAGTCTGACTCCAGTCTGACTCCAGTTTGACTCCAGTTTGACTCCAGTCTGGCTCCAGTTTGGCGACAGTCTGAATCCAGTTTGGCGACAGTCTGAATCCAGTTTGGCGACAGTCTGAATTCAGTCTGGCGAAGCAGACTGAATTCTCTGTTCAAGCAACGTTAAAGAAAGTGAAACAAAAATCCTGGATCCTCCCCTTTATCCAGATCTCCACCTAAATTTTCTGGGTTCTTTCCCAGCTCAGCCCTTCCAGTTAGTTTTTCTTTTATACTGCTAACAAACAGTAACAGTGCAATGGTTGTATCAGCCACATCTCCACCCTAACACAGGCGTTACATTCCTCCTCTCAAAAGCCCTTTTTACACAGAGATCGCATCCCAGATCTTTCTCCTACACATGCTGAAGTGGGTTCAAGAAACAACTATAATAGTGTAACAGCACTGTATAGAACCAAGAGAGATTGCCTTTCAATATTGTGGAGTTTACATTTCTTCTATTAATCCCTTTGAGTGTCGAAGGAGTATAGCTGAAAGTCTGGGAGTCCCAGTTCACCTTTGTCTTTGGATTTAGTTCAACTTTTAAAAACTATTCTGGATGAGGGGTTCTTCCAAATAAAGGAACTTATTGTTTATAGATATTCTGTCCAACAACCAGGACAGTAACTGAAAATAGATCAACTAAATCTTGGTAATACATTCATTTTAATTACATTCATTCATCCAGGAAATGAGATAGGAAGTAAATCACATACTCCAATTATTCCTTCCTTTTTTAAATAATTGTGTGTAATTTATCTGAAACAGATCTAAGGTCAGGGAACAAGTTCACCACTAGTTACTTAAATCTGCCCTGTGCCAAAGTAAAGACAGAAATGTTCCCCAGTTTACTAGACACTGATTAGCTCAGTAAGATGACATTAGATTTCACGTGCTGATGTTTATTGTAAAGAAACTACATCTTTTCCCCTTTATCAATGGGATACTGGCTCTACGTGTATGACATTATTATAAGTGGATTTGATTTTTTTTTCTCAGTTTAAACATACTGTCCTCCGAGGAGGGAGGGAGGGGCATGGGAGAGAAAGAAAGATAGAGAGAGTTTGTATCGTGATGTGTCTGGACAGACGTCGTGACAGAACAACTTTCTAAGCTCAGTGTTACTCAACTCTCTCGTTTATCAGTCCAATTTTGCAGACTGGATTGAGTGACAGCTGACTTAAATGAATGGGTTCAATGTGGGTTAAGTGTGCATCAGCCTGCCTGTGCAATATGTCTAGTTTATAAAATGGGCAAATCTTTAATACGCTGGGCCATGGGTCAACGTCCCGCTCCCTCCTCATCCTTCCACAGCCCATCATGGCAAAACGCACTGGAAGGTCATATCATGAAGCTCAGATTTAAATACATTTTTAAAAATCATCTGCTCTTTATTCCTGTTTAGAATCATTTACATATTGTGTTAAGAAACTGCAGATGTTTAAAGCTTTAAGTGTGTTACTGGGGCAGCTTGATACTGTGCTGGTGCAACTAAATGAAAAAACCCCTGCAGAGACAACAATTATAAAAGGGATCCATTCACTTCAGTTTACACATCTAGTGTACTCATCAAACACAGCTGGAACAAGATGACAGTCAAGCATATCTCTCACTGTTAATGACTAGTTTACTGTGTGGTAATAGTCAGTCATGTAGCTCCATGTCTTACCTCCATGCTCAGCAAACTTTGGATTGCCCAGGATCTGTTTGCAGAACTTCAGGCCATTTCTGTACTGCTTGTGCTCATAACATCGCTGCAAAAAAACACAGAGCAGACTTTGGATCAGGCATTAGAGAGCAGCAACCTATCCTAAATCCTCAGACAGCCTCATAAAGCACAAGTGTGTGAATGGGCAAAAATGTTCCTCCAATGCATCAGATACACCAAACACTGCCTCCCTGGTAGCCCAGACAGTGTGAGATTGTGGGTGGAATGAAAAAAACAAACAAAACAGCACTTGAGAGTACAGCCTTGATGCTGTAGGGCTGTTATTGAGATGTAATCAGACAAGCAGCCAGATGGATGGCCCTAGCTCTGAGCAGAGACCAGGAGCCCATAACTCCCTGTGGAAACCCTGCCACCTCCCACTGCATTACTGCATTCACATGCTCCTCAGATGGTCCCATTTCTCAAGCGGGGAAATCGTTCTTCTGACTTGTTCGTGAGCTTTGAAGACACAATGACACGAAGACTCCGGGGAAGAAGTCAAGTTAGTAACATGAATTAATGAGACATGAGTGTGTAAAGAAGAAGAGAGAGGAGCTCAGTGCATCATGGGAAGTCCCCCAGCAGTCTAGGCCTATAGCGGCAGAGCTAAAGATTAGCCTAAGCCAGCCTTAATTCTAAGCTTTATCAAAAGGGAAAGTTTGAAGCCTCCTCTTAAATGTAGAGAGGGTGTCTGCCTCCTGGACCCAGACTGGAAGATGGTTCCACAGGAGAGGAGCCTGATAACTGAAGGCTCTGGCTCCCGTTCTACTTTTGGAGACTCTAGGGATCACAAGTAACCCTGCATTCAGAGAGCGTAATGTTCTAGATGGGTAGTAGGGTACTACGAGCTCCTGGAGGTATGTTGGTGCCTGACCATTAAGGGCTTTGTACGTGAGGAGAAGGATTTTAAATTCTATTCTGGATTTTACAGGGAGCCAATGCAGAGAGGCTAATACAGGAGAGATATGATCTCTGATACTAGTTCTGGTCAGAACACGTGCAGCATTCTGGATCAGCTGGAGAGTCTTTAGAGACTTGTTGGGACAGCCTGATAATAGGGAATTACAATAATCCAGCCTGGAAGAAACAAATGCATGGATTCATTTTTCTGCATCTTTTTGAGACAGAATGATTTTTGATATATAACACAAGTGGAAGAAGGCAGTCCTAGAGATGTGTTTTATATGTGAGTTAAAGGACATATCCTGATCAAACATAACTCCCAGATTCCACACGGTGGAGGTGATGAATTTAGTCTGTAATAAGTAGAATGTTATCATTAAAGAAGCTCATGAAGTCATTACTGCTGAGGCTTATAGGAATACTGGGCTCAATAGACCTGTGACTCTGTCAGCCTGGCTACAGTCCTGAACACAAACCTGGGGCTGTTCTTATTCTCCTCTATTAGTGCTGAGTAATAGGCTGCTCTGGCATTGTGGATGGCCTTCCTACAGCTTTTAAGGCTGTCTATCCAGGCTAATGGAGACTCTTCTATTTTAGTGCGACGCCATTTTCTCTCTAGTTTTTGTGTAGTTTTCTTTAGATTGTGGGTTTGAGGGTTATACCATGGAGCTAATCTCCTATGTTTGAGACTCTTCTTTTTTAGAGGAACAATGGAGTCCAGAGTTGCTCTTAGTGAACCTGCAGCTCTATCCACTGATGATCAACATGGGAGGGACTGACATTAGTGAAGGAGTCCTCTGTCATAGTCAGACATGGTGATGAATTTAGTACTGATGGAATCACTTCTTTAAATTTTACTACAGCATCATCAGATAGGTTTCTAGAGTAGAAGCTTTTTTCTAGCTGTATGTAATCGAGTAATACAAATTCAAATGTTATTAAATAATGATCCGACAGAAGAGGGTTTTCTGAAAAGACTATTAAGTCTTCAGTTTCAATACCATAAGACAAAACGAGGTCAAGGGTGTGATTAAAGCGGTGAGTAGGTTTATGTACACCCTGACAGAAGCCAATGGACTCTATTAATGAGATGAACACAGAGCAGAGACGATCATTTTCTACGTCTACATGAATATTGAAATCACCCACAATAATGACTTTTTCTGTTTTAAGCACTAAACTTAGGAAGGAACTCTGAGAATTCAGCTAAAAGCTCTGTATATGAACCAGGAGTGCGGTTCACTATAACAAATGTAATTGGCTTTTGTTTTTTCCAGGCCGGATGTGTAATATTAAGACTAAGGCTTTCAAATGAGTTATAATCAGGTTTAAGGTGAGGGTTTATTAATAAACTTGAGTTAAAAATTGCTGCAACTCCACCTCCTCGGCCGCTATCTCGAGGAAGTGAGCATTAGTATGAGTAGACGGGCTGGATTCATTTAAACTAACATATTCCTCATGACGTAGCCAGGTTTCAGTTAGGCAGAATAAATCAATCTGATAATTAAGTCATTTACTAAAACAGCTTTGGATGCCAGAGAGCTAACGTTCAGGAGTTCACATTTTATACTCCTGTTATTTTGAATTACTTCACTGATGGTGTTAATCTTTATCAGATTTTTATGTGAAACTCCTCTTCTTGTAATTGATTTAAATAATGTCATTGGTCGGGGGACAGACAGTCTTTATGGGGTTTTGGCTGGGTAACTCTAAAGGTGGCGCAGAGAGGCGTGTAGGACTGAGACTCCGCCTCCTGGTCTCAACTCTGTGATGTCACCATGGTGGATCACTAATAAGCTTGGTCAGATTACTAGCTATGAGAGCTGCTCCATCCAAAGTGGGATGAATGTCATCTCTCCTCAGACCAGGGGCCTCATTTATAAAGGTTGCTGCCTTGATAGTCTGAAGAAGGCTCCTTAACACATCAGTATATTCATGAGCTATTTAGCATTGACCCATTTATGGATGATTGTGGGACGACACTGGGAGGAGACCATACTGGCACAATTCCCCGCAGGGCGGTATTAATAAAGACAAGACTGTGTTCAGGTCTGCGCCGCACGGTTTCATAAGTCTGAATATTTTCTTGCGTAAGTACATTATGAGATGTGTGAGTACACAATGTTTTAGGATGGAATCTAAGCAGAGTTTTATAAATGAGGCCCCAGGTCTTCCCCAGAAAGTCTGCCAATTGTCTACAAAACCCACATCGTTTTGTGGACACCACCTCGACAGCCAGCGGTTGAACGATGACATGTGACTAAACATGTCATCGCTGGTCTGATTTGGTAGGGGTCCAGAGAAAACTACGGAGGTCATGAGGTCATTTACATGTGATATCATGTCAACCAGGAAGGCCAATAACATCCATAACCCAAAAGTGTGCTCATTTATTCTGTGTCCGTACCTCAGAATTCTGAAGCTAAGTTTCTTTCAAGTGTTCATGTTTAGCTTCATAATGAAGAATGAATAATAAGTTATTCCACTTCTGACACTCGTAACAGACTCCATGTAAATTAGGCCCACCGGCCTCGTAGAGCTCGTGGCAGGAAGAATAAATATTTTCCTGTCCAGTCATATCAGAAAACTCAGTTTTCACTGTCAACTTTCCTCATTTTTAATAATCCCATCTTTCATGCATGTTGTGGCCTCTGTGCCATGCTTTGCTGAACATGTGTACAGACATACATGGCAGCATGTTAACAGCCTATTGCTGCAGCCTAGCAGTAGAAGGACCCATTAGGACCCAGGCAGCTCTCCTGAGCTGGTCGTGTCGTGTCTGTTCAATATCCTTTCACGATTTTATCTTGACAGTTCACATTCATAATTACAGTGATCGGTATCTAGCTCTAATGTGAACGTGTCATCATTTCTGCATGAGTCATCTACATCACCAACAACAACAAAAAAAAGTCATTTGTCAAAGAAACCATGGTATTCAAAACTAAGTGGACACGCTCGTAGTGAATGCATGCATGATATTTTGGATGATGGCATGACACTGTGGTTTCGTTTTAACACTCTGGTGGAGGATGACAGCAGTCAGCGCATGAGTATATGCAAAAAACACAAATACCAATCTGACCCTTCTCATTCATGTCATACCATGAATCAGATATGTATCTGATCTAGGACCACATATGAAACGAACTCAAATTAGATTTGAAAAGACTGGATTATTGTGTTCACATAGCCTCAATCAAAAACAAAGAAAGCCACACTAAAACCAAACATCAGGATTATATTACTAATGTGAACGTAGCCTATATACAATCACTTATGTGAATGACAAAAGGAAAAGACATTCACTCCCATTACCTAGTGCTACCATTATTACTGCTATTAAATACTAGTATTATTCTGTAAAGGACAGCTGCTGTTAATGGATACATATTATGAGGAAACGTTAAACTTTAACACCATTTAGAGTTAAATTTTTTTAAATGCCGATGTTTTAAATGGCTTCAAATTGTTTCGTATACGCCTTGAGGTTTTCATCCATGCTGTTATTATGAGTATGTTGACGGTGGCATTAAGTAGTAAATGACTTAGGATTGACAAGTGGCCGGTAGATACAGAGCTAGTTGTAATTGCCTAAACTGTTTTACTCTAACAACAATTTGAGTCACACATACAAGATGAATGTTGTTTAACTGTGACAGTGTAGAATATTGAAGTTTCCAAAGTGCAGCTCTGAAGTGGAGAGCTAACTCAGCTATCCTCCTGAGTTGTGGACGGCTGTCATGTGTTAAGCAGCTTTGTCATTAATACATTTTGGATGTGTTACAAGGCCAAAGCATGCATACGACACCGCATGAATGGCTGCTAGCCAAATATTCGGTTTGCTTTATGGCATTGTTACAACTCGTAGCTAATCACAGAGGCATGACAATAACATTGTGTTCGGTGAAACTGATCTTTTGGTTGATGTGCTAGCAACTCCATAGCCTCTTGCTCTAACTGCTAGAACTGACGGCTACTTGGCAAACTAGCATTAGCTAGCAAGCTAATCTCAGGTATTTGCCTACCAATATTCTCTTGAAGAGAGCATTCTCCTTCGGCGGTAGGGTGATTGTGGGCATTGTGTTGGCTTCCTATGCCTCTGTCGGTGCACACATGAAGAATATCCTCCTGGAGTCCGAGATGCTGGACTGTTTCAGTGTCTTCAGGCTCCTCTCTCACGTGTTGAAGCCGAGGCCCCCTTCCGAGCAAAATGGCCGATGAGCCTCCCGTCCGGGTCACGCCGCTCTGAGTCTGCGTGTGAAACACGCGCTAGTAGTGCAAAGATGCATCCAAAACTAAATGTCCTGTTGATAATAAATACATGTCACGATGTTTTATTTAATGATAATAAAATTATCCGAATGTGTGGTAAAATAATGAAACATTAAACTATTGTATAACCTGCATGGACAGAGTCAGTATATTGCCAGTATGCTCCTGTGCACTGTGTGAAATTATCACTGCCTTGCTTGAGGACAAACGATGCCACTTGAAAGAGTATATTTTATTAATTTTGATATGTTGTAAAAATGGGTGCAATGAAATTGGTGGAGAAAGATGTATGGAGTGTCAGATGATTGTCTTTAGAGAAGATTTTTTCAAACAACATAATTTTGTTTGATGTAAGCCAAATGCAATTCTTTTAAATAGAGATTTAAAACTAGTGCATTGCATGGTCTCTAACATATAAGTTTGTACACGAGACATGCACAAAAAATAATTTTAGAAAGGGATTTGGCACAGTGTCACGCGGATGATGATAAACTGGGTAATGAAGATACATAAATATATTTGTTGAATTTAAAATGACAAATGTCATTTATAAACAGTAAACATTGGGTTCTCCTGAGTGTTAGGGTGACTTATCGATGATACTGGGATCATCTACTCAGGTCTTCCAGGAAGTTGAATCCATCGCAGTGTGGCCGGATCGCTAAGCAGAGTGGAGCTGTTCTTCAAGCAAAATGACTTTCAGTCGGTTACTAACTAGATCTGTTCTCTGTGGCAAAGGTAAGACTAGGATATAACGGTAACTAGTTTGTGCTTCTCACTTTGAATGACCTGTGTGTTATCGTGATATTTACAACTTGAACTCTGTGTTTATTTTGAAGCCTGACCTTAGCTTAGCATTGTTCTAGCACTGCAGTCACACAGTCGAGTTTTCCCTCTGAACAATGAATTTAATGATGTTGTTTAATTTGGTGTCTTTTGACTGAACTGTTAACAGATTGCTATTTATTCTTCCATATATTAGGCAGATTTTACCCACGTAATACCATTCTCCCATGAATGGAGGCGTATTCACGCTCTTTGACTCTATGGTACCTTGCAAAATCCTAATGCTCGACTCCAAATGGGTTTTTTGAGTTTTGTCTCCTGAGCTGAATTTCATCATGTTTGTGATTCTTTTAAATTGTGTAATTTACCTCTCACCGGTCCTTTATTTTTTCACTGAATTTGGTTGAAATTTGTCGTGAACATCCCAACAGGATAACCTATAAAAGACTCTACAGTTGTCACAGAATGTTTTACAATAATCTAATAAATTCAAAAGTAAATGAGAGAATATTACATTTTTATAAATTAATATCTCCACTGATCTCAACTTTATTTCAATCAAATCTTGATTTTGTGCAGTATCAATACACCTTTATCACATCCAATAGTTACTTGGTGCTGCATAGAAATATTGAGTGTCACGTGTGTTGCTAAATATAGCTTCAGTTCAGAGCCACTTTCTAAGATATTTGTTTCCCAAGAAGGATTGCATTAGTTTTGTGGTTAAATATTGTTTACAGATATATAACAGATTTAAAGATGCTATAACTACCACCCCTTCATCATTTAGTATGTTTTGAAAGTAGCTAGTTTTTCATACTTTTCACTGGGTGTAATATACAGTGGTCTTATTTCATTGCTACATATTTGTACTATGTTGACTACAATGTTTTGTGTGATACCTCTTGAGCCTGATTTTCATTGGGTTCAGGGAATTTGTAAGTTACAGCTTGTGATGGTTTGGTGTGTTGCATACTAGATGACGTCATCTTGTAATGTGACTGGACAAAACGTGAGCCTTAGTTCCTTAAGTCAATACACATATATTATTTCTTGATATCAAACTTTCTAAATGTTTTTCTGACACCATAAACTCAGCCAAACTTAAAGGTGAACTTCTCCATTAGTGTGGAATAACCCTTAGGTTTGTCACAGTTGATACTTCTCTTCATGGCTGTTGCGAGTGCTGACTGCCAATGCTAAGACTATTTGCTATTTGCTATTTCTCCAGTTGCATCCAGGTCTGTGTTCACAAGCTCCAAACCTGACACTGCAAACCCCAACTGGCTGCGAGTGGGTCTTGCCTTTGGAACGTCTGCTTTCCTTTGGGGCCTGGTAAATTATCACATCACTTCAACAATGAAACATTTAGATAACATATCGTCTTTAAAACTGTTCATTTGTTGTCTGGGTGTTATGATTAATTCAGCCAGGCAATGTTCATTCACCAAGCATGCCATGTACATAGATTCCTAACCTATCAAGGAATCTATTCATGTCTTACTGCAAGAGTAAAAAATATTCTCAATCATGTAAGCTAGCAACCAGGCTAGGCAAGTTGGAGCACCCAGCATCTGGCCCATCATGCAGCAGTAACTTGTTCTCAGCCTGTTCAGACCAATATTAACCAATCACAACTGGATAGTTATAAGTACAGGCATGAACGCACCCAAGATGTATTTATGACACAGACCACATTCAGATGTGAATCCTTGTGTGTCCTTGGGCACATTGAAGGACCACCTACTCAACTGACGTCCTCTGATACAACAGACAGAATGATTTACACACTGTCTGATTAATATTAGGTTCACTGTGCTGTAAATGACAAGTCTGGGCTATTTGACCTGCCAATGTAAGCAGCAGGTGTTTGTGAACACATTGTGTGTTTGAACTGATTTAACTACTGAACTAGTTACCAAAATATTACTAGACTCTCTTTAAAATCACACAATTTTGAGAGTTGGTGTGGAGAAACGTAATAAACATGGATAAACTGCTACAGCAAATTCTAAATCATTCGTGCTTCCTGTAAATTCTATGTTAAATAAGAGTCAGTTGGTCGTGTTATTACTGTACCAGCCTGTCTACTCCGTGTCTAAAGTGTGTCTTACCTTACAACATTTAGCAGCTGTGTGTCATTTGGTAATTCCATTTTCATTTCAGAAACAGGCATCGAAAAATGAAAAACGAGTGGTTGTTTGATTTTTCGTTTTAAAATACATAAAACAAACTTGAAAAACAGGCATTTTCCTTTTAGTGGCCAAAAAGAGAGGAGAGACCATGAGAACACTGAACATTCTACCTTAAGAACACTGAACATTCTCAGAACACTGAACATTCTACCTTAAGAACACTGAACATTCTGAGAACACTGAACATTCTACCTTAAGAACACTGAACATTCTACCTTGAGAACACTGAACATTCTACCTTAAGAACACTGAACATTCTACCTTGAGAACACTGAACATTCTACCTTAAGAACACTGAACATTCTACCTTGAGAACACTGAACATTCTACCTTGAGAACACTGAACATTCTACCTTGAGAACACTGAACATTCTACCTTAAGAACACTGAACATTCTACCTTGAGAACACTGAACATTCTACCTTAAGAACACTGAACATTCTGAGAACACTGAACATTCTACCTTAAGAACACTGAACATTCTACCTTGAGAACACTGAACATTCTACCTTAAGAACACTGAACATTCTACCTTGAGAACACTGAACATTCTACCTTGAGAACACTGAACATTCTACCTTAAGAACACTGAACATTCTCAGAACACTGAACATTCTACCTTAAGAACACTGAACATTCTGAGAACACTGAACATTCTACCTTAAGAACACTGAACATTCTACCTTGAGAACACTGAACATTCTACCTTAAGAACACTGAACATTCTACCTTGAGAACACTGGACATTCTACCTTAAGAACACTGAACATTCTACCTTGAGAACACTGGACATTCTACCTTGAGAACACTGAACATTCTACCTTAAGAACACTGAACATTCTGAGAACACTGAACATTCTACCTTGAGAACACTGAACATTCTGAGAACACTGAACATTCTACCTTGAGAACACTGAACATTCTACCTTGAGAACACTGAACATTCTACCTTGAGAACACTGAACATTCTACCTTAAGAACACTGAACATTCTGAGAACACTGAACATTCTACCTTAAGAACACTGAACATTCTGAGAACACTGAACATTCTACCTTGAGAACACTGAACATTCTACCTTGAGAACACTGAACATTCTACCTTGAGAACACTGAACATTCTACCTTAAGAACACTGAACATTCTACCTTGAGAACACTGAACATTCTACCTTGAGAACACTGAACATTCTACCTTGAGAACACTGAACATTCTACCTTGAGAACACTGAACATTCTACCTTGAGAACACTGAACATTCTACCTTAAGAACACTGAACATTCTGAGAACACTGAACATTCTACCTCAAGAACACTGAACATTCTACCTTAAGAACACTGAACATTCTACCTTAAGAACACTGAACATTCTACCTTAAGACGCTGAACATTCTACCTTAAGAACACTGAACATTCTGAGAACGCTGAACATTCTACCTTAAGAACACTGAACATTCTGAGAACACTGAACATTCTACCTTAAGAACACTGAACATTCTGAGAACACTGAACATTCTACCTTGAGAACACTGAACATTCTACCTTAAGAACACTGAACATTCTGAGAACACTGAACATTCTACCTTAAGAACACTGAACATTCTACCTTGAGAACACTGAACATTCTACCTTAAGAACACTGAACATTCTACCTTGAGAACACTGAACATTCTACCTTGAGAACACTGAACATTCTACCTTGAGAACACTGAACATTCTACCTTGAGAACACTGAACATTCTGAGAACACTGAACATTCTACCTTAAGAACACTGAACATTCTGAGAACACTGAATATTCTACCTTGAGAACACTGAACATTCTACCTTGAGAACACTGAACATTCTACCTTGAGAACACTGAACATTCTACCTTGAGAACACTGAACATTCTACCTTGAGAACACTGAACATTCTAACTTAAGAACACTGAACATTCTGAGAACACTGAACATTCTACCTTGAGAACACTGAACATTCTACCTTGAGAACACTGAACATTCTACCTTGAGAACACTGAACATTCTGAGAACACTGAACATTCTACCTTAAGAACACTGAACATTCTGAGAACACTGAATATTCTACCTTGAGAACACTGAACATTCTACCTTGAGAACACTGAACATTCTACCTTGAGAACACTGAACATTCTACCTTGAGAACACTGAACATTCTACCTTGAGAACACTGAACATTCTAACTTAAGAACACTGAACATTCTGAGAACACTGAACATTCTACCTTGAGAACACTGAACATTCTACCTTGAGAACACTGAACATTCTACCTTGAGAACACTGAACATTCTACCTTGAGAACACTGAACATTCTACCTTAAGAACACTGAACATTCTGAGAACACTGAACATTCTACCTCAAGAACACTGAACATTCTACCTTAAGAACACTGAACATTCTACCTTAAGACGCTGAACATTCTACCTTAAGAACACTGAACATTCTGAGAACGCTGAACATTCTACCTTAAGAACACTGAACATTCTGAGAACGCTGAACATTCTACCTTAAGAACACTGAACATTCTGAGAACGCTGAACATTCTACCTTGAGAACACTGAACATTCTACCTTAAGAACACTGAACATTCTGAGAACACTGAACATTCTACCTTAAGAACACTGAACATTCTACCTTGAGAACACTGAACATTCTACCTTGAGAACACTGAACATTCTACCTTGAGAACACTGAACATTCTACCTTGAGAACACTGAACATTCTACCTTAAGAACACTGAACATTCTGAGAACACTGAACATTCTACCTTAAGAACACTGAACATTCTACCTTGAGAACACTGAACATTCTACCTTGAGAACACTGAACATTCTACCTTGAGAACACTGAACATTCTACCTTGAGAACACTGAACATTCTACCTTGAGAACACTGAACATTCTACCTTGAGAACACTGAACATTCTACCTTAAGAACACTGAACATTCTCAGAACACTGAACATTCTACCTTAAGAACACTGAACATTCTGAGAACACTGAACATTCTACCTCAAGAACACTGAACATTCTACCTTAAGGACACTGAACATTCTACCTTAAGACGCTGAACATTCTACCTTAAGAACACTGAACATTCTGAGAACGCTGAACATTCTACCTTAAGAACACTGAACATTCTACTATGCAGAAATGTTTCATTTCATTCATCAACCAGCTCTGACACACTGACAGTCCCACATTACGAAAAAACAGACGTTTTTTTGTTTCTCTTTTTGAGTGATTTTATTTTATCTTATTCAAAACATTTTTTAAATTTCTCTCTTTTTGGCTACAAAAAGGAAAATGCCTTGTATTTCAATTTTGGCTTTTGTATTTTGGAACGAAAAATCAAATAACCACTCATTTTTCATTTTTTGATATCCATGTTTGAAACAAAAATCAAATCACCAATAGATACACGGACCATGAACATACTGGCTAACTGATTTCATCATTTACACTAAATTTATGGAAGAAGACAACATTTTACTCTCAGTGAACATGTCATATTTTACTCGTACAGTAAAATGTAGATGATATAGGCTACTTTTTTGTTACCCATGAAGAAAGTCCTGATTCCCTTGAAAATCACTCTGTTTTTACGATACAATATACTTTATTGTCTCAGTAGGGAAATTTGTCTTGGGACTCAAATGCTGGGCACATTGATGCCTCCAATGTAAGGCATTTGAGTTGTTGAGTCAGGATAAACAAAAAACACTGTAACAAATTCTTCATTATTTCTTTCTTTGTGCTAAAAACATTTTGTGTTTGTCCCAGTTGTGTGCGTGTTTTTTGTATGTAGATTGGGGAGTGAGATCAGCCAGGACTAATGGTCATAGCAGGTTTGAACAGGCGCTCTGTGTCTACCATTATTTCACCCAGGAGAGGGCAGCAATAATCAGGAAGCAACTTGTATTTAAATAAACATATTGGTACATTTTTGATCGTTGGTTTTCAGTGAAGCTTAAATGGATCTTAAGTTATCTCATAGAATAGATGCATCTGTGAAAGCCGTAGCCAGTTTTATGAGGTCAGATTTGTCAATGGCATCTAGTACAAAATTCCTGCCATAAAAGAGGCAGTTTTTATTTTTATTATTTTTAATGCAAGACTTTATTATGTAATATTATTTCATTACAACTGGCAATTAAAAAAACTCTGACAGAGTCTTAGATGAATCCCTTTGACATCTTCAGCTGTATCAAAGACAGATAATGGGATGTAGCTGAGTATGAAGACGTTTCTGATATTGGTTCTTTTAAATGACTTTGTGGTATCTGTCTTCCACTTACAGCTCTTCAAACAGCACAGCACAGATGTACATGAGTACAAAGTGAGGAATGGCTTGGAATAATCCTCCACATGTATGTGAGTGTCGCTAGAGGACAATAGAATTAAATCTGAAATCAGTGTATGTCCTTATTTTATGACATGGTACATACATCATCATACTCTGTCATCCAGTGTGAAGATATGAAATCTATGAATGGATGAACAAATGAAATTTGTCATTCTTGTCGTTTACAGGTTGGAGGGTCCTGTCTAAAGGATGCACCTGCCTCTGTTTCCACTGCTCCAGATTCCTCTCCCTGAACTGTGTAAAATAAAAATGTATCATGTGAAATAGACACGAGTCGTCACCCTTCAGTTCACACACACATGGCTGTACCACACATGGATTGAAATGATTAGTAGATCTGTCTGTATCTATAACTAGCCCTAAGTAGGTGACAGAATTCTTTACCAGGATGAAATTGGTTTCACAAAACAATCTTTAATAGCTAGTAATTGACATTTTTTGAGATTTAGGTGGAGGCCAGAAGCTTTCGTATAGCATTCTATTACACTGATAACTAGAGGTACTTGGGAGCTGACTATCGATAGTTCTATTTTCAGATTTCTGAATATTTGAGCCCCATTCATTTTGGACTACGTCAAAAACATACTGGGAAGTTCTGAGAGTGGAAAATCTCTATATTATTAGAATATCTGTGGTAGGGGTAAACAGAGTTAAATGAAGTGAAGCTATGCCAGTGGTGTGGCAAAAAAGAGAAGTGGGAGAGGAGAGGAGAGTAGTAGGGAAGTTTTTAAAACCAAACAAAATACAAATATAAGTCTTACAATCATTTATATAATGTAAATACATCAGAAATTACCAATGCATATAGGAACTGACAAAGAGGTCATGCTGATGGTTACATCTAAATGATGTGCTGGTGCACCTAAATGAGCAAAATATCTGGAGCCCCACAGGACACATTTCTGTTAGCTCTATATGTGTTTTTTTCCTTTTATCAACTGCATGTCTTGATATTTTTAATGATATTTTGTTACCTCCAGCAAGGAGGTAGATTATGTTTCCACTTTCCTCTTTGTTCATGATCTGAATACCATTAAATAAGGATGTATCAAAAAGTTTTAAAGTAACATAATTGTCATTATCTTCACTCAGAGTTATAACTAGTGCCTTAAAGGGCCATTCCTTTACTTAGTGATCACCATTGATCACTCATGCACATGTGTGGGGGACATATCAATACGATTTTAATGTCGCTCCATCCACATTGTGGATCTGGCACAGCTTTTATGCTGAATGCCCTTCCTGACGCAACCCTCCCTGTTAATCTGGGCTGGGGATGAGCAGATTTGGGGTTCAGTATCTTGCTCAGCAACATGTAAACTGCAGGGGCTGGGAATCGAACCATGCACCCTCCGATGAGTAGACAACCCCCCTTCCACCTGAGCCTAGATCTCACCAGTATTACAGTCGTTAATAGTCCCCTTGTCCGTTTAACACCAGTACACGTCACGATTTAGGAGCTCATTTTAAGACAGAAAAAATGGTCTATTTCTAATTATGAAATTATTAATCTCCTTGTCTAATGAACTAAAACGTGTGTGTGTTCATGTGTATGATGTCATACATCTTGAATGGAGTGTACTAAGGTAGACCATGTGGTTAAAACTATTCTTACATTGTTGTTTCTACATGTTAATGGCCTGTAACTGTCCTCTTTACAATGACTGCTGTTATCCAGACAAGTAAAATATGAGAAATGCACATCAGTAACATGATCTTGTGCCGGACACTGAGTCTAGCTGGTAACACTAAACTTCACTGTCTTCTTTCTGAACACCTCTCCACCATGGAGGATAGCAGAAAGAGTGAGTAATGCACACCCCCTTCTCTCTCTGTGGACTGAACTGACCATTACACTGTGGGACGACCCACAATGTAAGGCTACCAGGATGAGAGACTATGGCTGACTCCCCCACCCTGGACAGACACTCAGGAACATTCCCCTCTGGCTGTTTTATACCTGTATTAAAAACAGATACTTTTAAAAACACGAAAAACATCTGTGGTGTTATGTAAATTATGATGATTATTATTAATTTTAGCAAATAAATTGTTTTATCAACATTTTACTATTGAAGTTATTAATTATGTTAATATTTGATCATTTTACCTTGTTTTCTTTTGTGCAGTATTAAATATTTAGTCTTTTATTATTTATCTTTATCTCCCCCACAGAGGTTGTTATCACCCAGGTCTGATGGTTGGTTGGTTTAATTATCAGCAGGATTTTGCAAAAATGACTGAATGGATTTCCACAGATCTTTGTGGAGAAACGTCCCATGAAAGACTCCATTAAAGTTTGGTGCAGATCCAGATCCAGGGACAGATCCAGGAAGTTATCCATGACATTGTGAGATAATCTGATTTCCATGAAACTTTGTGGAGGGGTGGGACATTGGTATCTGCTCTTATGAGTGCCATTCTAGTTTGTGATATTGAGTTCCCATCTTTTATAATTGGATTAATGAGGTAACGTTTTTGCTTGTTTTAGTGTTCATTAGTCTCTAAAGTTTAACTTTGTAAGGTCTGCCAATCATTGCTTGAGCACTTTAAATTGTGTTTGCTTTGTTTGAAAGGTGTCACATAAATAAGTTTGACTGATTGAAGATCTAACATACTACAAGAACAGTTTCTTTCCAACTGCATCAACTAGACCTGAGGCCCCCAACGCCCACAGACAGTCTGTTATCCTACATCATGAACAGGGCTGGACTGGTAATCTGGGATACTGACGCACCATGGGGTGCAATCCAATATTCACATTGGTAATTTAGGTATTGGACAACCTTTTTGCTTAATTCAATAAAATTATCATCTAAAACTTGCATTTTGTGTTTAATCAGGTTGTGTTTGTTTTATGTTAAATTAAGTTTGAAGATCAAGCACAGTTTAGTGTGAAAAACACACAAAAATAAAAGAAATCAGGAGCGGATCCAGTACTTTTCCATGTTTGCACTGTATACAAACACACAAAGATTTATAGTCCCTGATCATGGACTGCACTACACATACAGTAACACAATGTCTCCACACACATCTCAACCTGTTATGGACACATTTTTGGATCACTGTTTCTGCATATTGCACATATTCATTATACTTTAAACTGTGGATATTTGCACATTGCTTGTTCATTATTTTCCTTTACATCCTCTTTATTTCAAACTATAGCCTACAGCTCTTTCAATTTAAAAAATCATGTATCTTTTGATAGCCTACATTTTTTAATACTTCTGTTGTACATGTTTCTGTCTTAGACTTATGATTGCTGACTTTTGTAGAACTTGCTTGTTGTTGGTTATGCACCGAAACACCAAGGCAAATTCCTCTATGAGAAACCTTCTAAGCAATGATCCTGATTCTGGTTTAAATAGTCTATTTACATAAACTGGAGTACAATACTTTTGTTGCACTAAGGGCCTTTTTTTAATTTTATTTCTGGAGACAAACATCACAGACATTTGTTATTGATTTGGTGCACAAAAGTCATGATCTGACTATTTCTCTGCTAAAAGAATCCTCTTAGAAAAGAAAATGATCCTGCATCTCAATGGCAAACTGTAAAACACTTTCTTATTTATGTGACCATCCATGAGTGTTTGTGTACAAGATATCTCAAAATGTTATTCATAGATCTCAGTGAGATTTTGTAGAGGGATGAGCCTTATTGAGTAAAGTTGGAGGTAAACAGATTTTGAGGTAGATCTGGATCCAGGATTTGTTCTTTGTGTTAACATGTGAGATTGGACACATTTTGGTATTTTTGTGAATTTATCAATAAGCTATAAGCGTCAATAAAAAATATTCAGTCTACTAATAAATAAATCGATTTAATGTGAGTAAATGTTTAACAGTTGTTTTATAGTTGTCTCTTTGTATCATCTTCATAAAATCTCTCAGGGTGTGTACAACCTCTCATCTCCCAGTTGCTCTGTGGCATCACCCCCCCCCCCCCCAAAACACGCTGCTTAAATTGCAGGGGGGCAGTGCTGCGTTCCATTTCTACAGACACTGTACAAATGAGTACATAATGAATCATTTTTACAACTATTTACAGATTTTTACAGACATGTCAAAAGATCAAAAAGAGCACGGTGGTACCGGAGTATATATCCCACATTTCCAAATGTACCTAGGCAGCAGACTAACAGATCAGCTCTCAGTATACACAGCAGAAATGATGGCAGTAATCTTGGGCCTTCAGTGGGTGGAAGAGGTGAGACCAGACAGGGTGGTAATGTGTGTTGACTCTACAGCAGTTCTTCAGAGCCTACAGAACATGAAGTCAATAAGAGGATCTATTGTTTGAAATTTCCCAATATTTATTTAGAATCCACAGGCTGGGGATTGATGTAATCTTTAGTTGGGTGTCTGCATATGTGGGGGTAAAGAGAAATGAATATGCTGATGATGGCAAAAAGAGCACTAAAAATGAGACAGGTTGTGTATGTACCCTTTGGAAAAGGGGAAGGAAAAACTATAATCACAAAGAAAACATCAGAACTGTGGCAGAAAATATGGGATGTGGACAGTAAGGGCACAACATACCACATGATTCAAAAGACAGTTAAACACAGGGTATCAAAGGCAGAAGAAGAAGAGAGGGGGTAGTGCTAACGAGACTAAGGTTCGATCACACAGGGTTAAACAAGACACTGTTTTTATTCAGAGGGACAAATTCACAAGGATGTATACACTGTAATATAACTGAAAATGTTGAACATGTACTAATGCATTGTGTTAAATATAACGAAGACAGGGGACAGTTGCAAAGAAGGGTCAGAAAGGCAGGACGAGACTGGGATTTGAAGGAATACTGGGAACCAATGAAGACAACGAGACACAGAAAGGGGTTATAGATTTCTTAATACACACTGGCTAGGTAGATAGAATATAACTTAATTATGTAATTTAATGTAGTAGGGTGTTTATTTATCTTATTTTATTTAAATTTTTTAAATTTAACTACGTAAACTGGATCCGGTTTTACATACTCTGATACAGTAGGTGGCGGTATGCACCTAAAAGCTGGTATTGCAATCCGCCAAAAACCACAAAGAAGAAGAAGAAGAAGAAGAAGAAGAAGAGTCCCGAGCTGAGCAACCATTCATCCAGCGACTGCTGAAGCTGCAGCATTCCTCTCGTAGCCCTCGGAGAGCAACGATGTTTTCCTGCAGAGCGGCCTGGCAGAGGTGTGGGGCTTTGGCACAGAGAGCAGCCTACAGGTTGCCCCGGGATGGTGAGTGTCATCAGGCAGCCTAGAGACCTCAAAACAGAACACAAACCTGATTTATTCCCTGAAGTGCGCTTGAATGAGACGCGTCCTCTCTGACATCTGTGGCCTCTGGGCTGTGATCGATGGAATAGTACACTCTGTCCTCATGCCAGTTTCTCTGCGAGGCTTCGACCCAAACTGGAGAAATGTAATGTCTGTCCATGTGAAGTGAAGGTCGAGGCTTTTTAGGCTGGCAGGTGTTCTCCCTTGTATTTAGATGTTATTTTTAGCCTTACATTTTAAGTTGCCCCACTGTGGTGATATACGTAAATTATGAGCAGTGGTTTGTGTTTAACGAAACTTTGATATTCTCTAACAGGGTGAAGCAGAGCAGATCTAACCTGTAATCCACAGTTTGAAGTGTTTCTCTAATTTATAACTTGTTAAATTTTAAACCATAAATCCTGATACCACTGAACCAGAGGCCAGGTTTCTATGTGTAGTTATGTTTGATAAAATTTCCTTTTTGATTGTAACGTAATTAATTGACAGCGTCTATACACGTGTGTGTGACCTTCACTAGACTGCTAGTGTGGAACCATGGGTACTGCTGTAAGTCACGTGGTGTGCGCGTGTCACTCTAAAGCGTGCAGAGGCAAGGGTGTGACGTCACTTCCATGGTTGTAATCTTGCGCTACTAGCTTCTTTCATCGTCCTTTAAAACGTTACATAATGAGTGAAACATACTGTCGGTGTTAGCATGCAGGAGCTAAAAGATGATGAACCTGAAGGACATTTTCTCTTATCACCATCCGTCCATCTTTAGCAGCTCGGGTCTGAGTGAACACAGGGTCCTTGGTCATGTCAGCTAATCGCTACAGGTCGTTGATCCTCCGGTTAGGTCATCATATTCTCGACAAAGACAAAAATGAAGTTCAGGCAAGCAGGTCGAATAAATAATCATGTAACCAGAGGACCTTAGATTCTGTGCTAAATGTAGCTCAGCTAGCTTAGGTTTAGCCTAAGTGAATTTTAGCAGCCATTACTTTTATGGTAATGATGCATTCATGTGGTTTGGGAATAATCAGGAAAAATTTGTTTCTGGGTAAGAAAATTATTTCACCCTATCTGAAGTCAGAGAAAGTGAAACTCTAAAATGTTTTACATGACTTACTGACTTTGAGGTCATAGTGTCAAAAACATGGTGGATGAAACTAAACGTGGATTATTGTAACAGGTTAAATAAAAGGCGACGGGGCCCAGTTTCTCTTTATCTAACCTTTTTAACAAGTCCTGGATGAAGGAGAAAATAATTACCATACTGAATACATTTTTATGCTTCCACCGAAGGGGTCATGTAGGGTTAGGCTCTGTCCATCTGTATGTATCCATATGTAACGGGGGATAGTCTGTCCACAACTCTGAAACCAATGGACAGAATTAGTGAAGCTTTGTTGGGGCCCTGAATGTGTGCATCTCATAATTGGTTTCTTCAGTTTGTTTACATTTTTAGGCACATTATTTGAATTTAGGCAATCACTTTCACCCATGACACAGCTTATGGTCAACACACACATCAGCACACACTGAGATTTTCCAGTAGCATCTGGGTCCTTGGACACAATTGTACTATTTTTCTATAATTGTATTAGGTTGCAACCATTGGTTTCTTCTCACATATTGGTGACCTAAATGAGTTATTTATTAGCAGCCTGATGACAAGTTACATTAATCATTATCTTAGCAGTTTTAGGTAAAGCACCAGGGGAGCTAAATACAGGAAAAAATAACTCTGGAATATAAAGTTTCAAACAGCTGAGCAATAAAATACATCCTCTTTATAATGTCCATGTTGTTCCCACATATGACTTAAAAGCTCATGAACACACCAAAGTCAGAAGAACGACTTCCCAACTCAGAGTTATGGGAACATCCGAGGGAACTGAATGCACCATAAACATCAATATGTTCTTTGAAGTCTTGGCCCGTCTTCAGCCGGCTATGTCCTGACTGCTTCAGGAACCACTGTAAGGCTTCTATATCATGACAAAGTACGAGTCTAACAAAGATGGCGGCAGGAATTTCCTTCCCCACTGCCAGATGTTACTGCAGGGCCTCTAAAAGTTCTTGTGTACCTCCAATCTATTAAATTATGAGACAGATATGTTGGACACCAGACGCTGATATTGCTGCCCTTCTCCTCTCTAGTGGTCCCACTTAACAAGAGAAGGATATCATGGTTTAATCCTGTGACTTGTTGACCTGCGTTTGCTACACTGGTCATGATTTTTCACCACCTTTATCCCTCAGAGTCGTGAGCCGATTAGCCAGTATAAATAACAGGGTGGTAGGGAGGCAGGTCAGAGCGCTGATCTCTGGATTAGTTCCTGACAATATGAGGTTAATACTATAACGCTTAACTTCTTAAAGGAACAGTTCACCCAGAAATAAGAATTCAGTCGTTACTTATTCAAACCCATACTGATGAACAGTCAGGTGAAGGTTCTTAGTCCACATAACATTTCTGGAGTTTCACAGCAAAACAGTGTTGGAGAATTCTGTTAAAAACCGATGTGGACTTGATTTAAGATGTAAAAGAAAAACAAGAATGACTCCGTACAGCTTGCATGACTTAATCCTGGTCTCCAGAAACCCTGAGATCCCAGATTGACTTGAAAAGATGTTTCTTCCTTATTATAAGCTGATTTGCAGAGATCGTAAGTCTTCATGGAGCTTCGTCTAGCTGCTTTTAGCTTGAAGGCTACAGTGAAGATTTCATTAATTAAAAGGGTGTAAATAAAATGTGTCCCCATCTTCTTCAGTTGTTGTTGCAACACTTTTATTGTGAAACTCCAGAAATGTTTCTTGGCCTAAGAAACTTAACTTGACTTTCTGTTACCATGGGATAATGACCTGGTTTTTTATTTTTGGGTGAATTCCAAAGCATCCATTTGTCTTTTTACTTTGATTATTTACAGAAAACAGTACATGTGGTGCTGGAGTATTGTGTGTAAATAGGAGCACAATCCACACACCTTTTAAATAATAGAGTAGATCAGATCATTTTTTGTGTCAAATCTTTCTCCTATAGTATTTGATTTATTCAGCATCCAGTTTGGATCCTATAGTTCATATTTAGATTTTTAAAAATTCTCTGCCACAAGCAACTTGAGAAGGGGGATACAGGAATGGGTGGCATCCCGACAGTCTGTCTGTCCATCACACTTTGTACACACAACAACCAAGTACTGAAGTGGTGCCTTTTGCTATTTAAGATTTTTTGTCTTGATTGTTTGTTTCTGTGGTTACAGGATGAACTTGGGCTCATTCTGTGAAGTGAATTTGTCTCTGATGAAGGTTTCTGGGTGTAACTCATAAACCTTATATACAGATCTCCCATGTTCTGGAGAGGTTGCGTTTGATATTTTGGGAATTTTCTGCATTATTTATTTTTTTAAATTTTAACTTATCTTCATTGCAACTAATCAGAATAACTTGAAACGTCTGTCAGTCCTCAATGAAATGTACCTGTGGTGGAAGATCCTGAGTTTGTCTGCCCATTTTTCATGCATAACGTCTTTTTATTTTATAGTAAGCTTAGGCATAGCTAAGATTAGTGGATACACTTCGTCTGTCTCCTTTGGATTACAAAGGTCTTTACCAAACAGCTTTCAGGCTGATTTTTGAGACATTTTTAAAGGGTGAAAGTGAAAGCAGATCTACACTCTGTTGGTAAGAGGTGTTGTCTGTGTTCATCCATAGTAAACAAAGCATGCCTCCTTTGTGCTAAATGTCCCCCCTTGTTCCTTCCACCGGTTCATCAGCTTAAACTCCACATAATTGTCCAAACCTTACTGCAGGATTTTTTTCCTATCCACGTTTAAAGGCATGAGCATAATGGCCAAAACGTATTTCGAAGGGAGTGGAGGTAATCACCTTGCAGGTGTCAAACAAGCGCTGACAAGCATATTTTTGACCATCTAAATCTATGGCTAAATCCAATCACATGATGAGGCATCATGAGCCAGTAAGAGCGCCTTAGGGTGCTCTCTCCGCAATCCCTGACCCACTGAGCGCTGTGGCTTATGGGCTTGTGTTGCACATTATCCAAGACCTTTTTGAAAGAGACTGTCTGGGTTCAGCAGTAGTGGGGAGACATGCAGGCAGAGGAGTGTGAAAGCTGGGTTGATTTAGATTTATCACCTCCCGCCTCAAATAACTAGTCACTGTATTCCAGTCAAAGTCTGTCGACACCACAGAAACACACGAACACAGAAAACACATGAACCTGGTGTGAGAAGGGTCTGACGTGATGTTTTTTTGTCTTAAACCCTGTCCAGTCGTGCAGCGCAGACCGATGTCATCAGTTCCTGGTGGGTCTGGAGAGAACATAGTCTACGCCTTGCTGTGTGGTGGAGCCTTCGTTGGTGGTGTGTCATATGTAAGTTTTGTTTCTAACATTTGACACTAAAAGTTTCCATAACTTTTAAAGTTAAATTATGTGCTGATTTGAATGTTTCACCCCAGTCTGCCTGTTTGAAGGTGTGTCTGTACTGCAGGAGTTTCAGGGCCATTCAATCCTGATTCAGTCCTGATTAAATCCTGACTCGCCCTCCTGACTACAGATCTGGTCTGGGACCCTTGTTAGCTGTCAGTGTTTCTTCCATCATAAAACACATCTGCTTTTACTCCTCCTGGCAGTGTTATTGAAGAATTAGCTAACACAGAGCTCCTTCAGTTACTTTAATGTCTTATAAAGTGTTCACATTATTTCATTTAAATGCTTTTATCATGAAGTAGGAAATGCTTTCATCAGCAGTCATTTAAAAGGGCTGTTCACCCTTTAATCTATCCCCCTTATGAACTGAAGACGTTGAGGACTTGTTTCAGATGACATAAATGAATAAATGCCATAAAAAGCCTCATAAGGTGGCCAATGTTAACATTCTGTCCTCCACAGAGGGCTCCTACAGATGAGCTGACCTTTGACATAAGGAAGAGAGATTCATACTGTTCCTCCTCTCCTCAGGCATACAACACTGTGTCTACAGACAAGGCCAGGTACAATGAGCGCATTGCAGAAATCAGTGCCAGACCCAAGACAGAGTGGACACCTAAACCATGGCCACCCAAGAGTAAGTATTCCTTAGCTGCTACTTGAAATGTTCAGCCACTATACCAAAGACAGTGGTGGTCAGACAGGATCCTCCAAGATCCTCCAAGCCTAACTAATGCCGTATCATACCTCGTTTCTTATTGATTCAGGTAACAATCACAGAGCTGTTCTAAAATCATTTGGCACAGGGGTTGGCAAATAGCACAATCCACCAGACGTGGCATTGTGGGGGGGCAGTCATGGACCCGCCCACTAGTACAACTGTCCCATCCTAATTCACCAGGAGAACATATGTTCTTATTTAAAGTATTAAAATAAACCCCTAAATACCCCAAACGGACAAAAGCAATGTTTCCCTTTCTAAAACAGAAGCCGTCATGTTTCCATCACAGCCAATTGGAGCAGATAAATTCTTGAGTCATTTGACCAGGAATCAATGCTGATTGGACCTTTTCCCACTGACAAAAAAAGCCACATGTTAGCAGATGTTGCTGTGTTTTTGTCCAGTGTGAACAGAGTGTTGTTAAATCACCAGTAGCTTTGGTTTCAGTGTCTTGTGTTCCTTTGCAGGATTTTTACACTGCACCAAGAATAAGATTATTACAGACTTAGTATTTCCATTTTGTTGTCAGAATGAGCTGTAGTTGGATCCAAACCCATATGGTTTGGTTCTGTCACAATGCTCATGTTAGTCTTGACTGTCTAATGCCTCTGGACATTGTGATCTAAAGCCCTTCTCATTGCCTCTCAACACAAACATCCTCCCATCCAGCACACGCGACTACAGGGCTTCTGTTTGACTACTATCAGTGTCTGTGATCACTGATGGTTGTCCTTGTTTGTTTGTTCTGGCTCGCTGACTCCTAACTGTTCATGTTCTGTTGTAGATTTTTTACTTGTTCAACTTTTAGTATTATGTTAGAATGAATAGATCAAACATACCCAGTGATGGTGTAGTGATAATCATCAGCTGCAGCTGTGTATAGTCTGTAATGCGTGGAAGGACAGATCCATTATATAAACTATCAGGCTCACTGCTGGTATCGAGATGGTCAATTTCAAGTAGATTCTGCCACATGCAATAAGAAACGACTGCATCTGTGACTGAATATAGAACCTGTAGCTGCAGAGAACTAAATGCTGAACTCATATTTGGTCTCAAGCAAAGTCACAAAGTGTTTGAACAAACTTCTCTCCTCCATCAAAATGACACGTTTTTAGACGAGCATCTTTACAAAGAGCAGAGTCTCACTTTAATGATGTTCTATTTGGACATTAGATTACAAGAATAAGCACATCTACAAACCGGAGTTATAATGGAAACAAAGTTGGAGGTTTTGTAATGGTTGTCTCATAAAGTTGTATTCTGTATCACTTGATCTGTCTTCAACTTTGCAAGATAGGACCCTTTTTTTTAACCAATATCATGAAAATGAAATCAATCAAAATACCAGGCATGGACAACTCATTCACCAACTTAGTGCATTTAGATCCTGTCCCAGATCATACTACAGATCTAGGAGATTGAAACCTACACGGAGGGGGTCAGGATGTATTGGTTCACAGTGCAGTAACAGAGGGGTAGAGACATGACACTGACTCCACTGTGTAGCTGAGATAATGCAGATTCAGACTCATCTGTCAGGTTTTTGTTTTGATGACCTGTAAACTGTTCTGCTGGTCTTCATGACATTAGCGTTGGTGGAGTGCTGTCGAGTTTTTAAGCTGTTTTTAAGCTGTAACTGATTTCAGACGTAGTAAACAACAGTAACCAGCAACCTGTCCTGATGCTACTGCTGCAGCAGCTTGTTTGATGTAAAACTTACTGATGTTTGTTTGCTTGCAGGCGCAGACGATGCAGAGGGTGAGTTGTGTCATCACAGATTATCATCATTATTCTGTCACTGCCTGAGAACTGTCTGAATGCTTCAGTGTGGGTTTGGGTTTAAGGAAGTGTTGACATGCTTGTAATAATGTCACGACTCTGACTAATGGAAGCTCATAATCATATTAATCACTGATTCAACATTAGACGACAGGAAGGAAATGAACCAAATGTTGTACACAGATATGAAGATTGAAAAGGCAGTTTCATCAAACACAGACTAATGCCTTATAAATAGGAATATAGAAAGTGAGTGTTATTAAAGATGGCAGCCTGTTGTGTAGTTCCAATGTTAAGCACTTATTTCACAGAGGAAAAATGTATTTAAAAAAAACCTTCTTACATGAATGTATTTTTTGTAAGTGCTTTTCTATAAATGTTCTATGTTTATGACTAATAATAGTTAATAATATGATAAATAATAGAGTCTTTAATAGAGTTCATGATTTCATCTAATAAGTAAGTTAATGCGATGTTAAAATTTAAAATCTGATTTGATGTACAGTAATTAATTTGTCCTGGTTAAAATGCAATAAGGAACAAATGTCTCCTTAGTAAATTAAAGGGGTCTCCTTAGTCAAGTAAAGGGGTCACCTTAGTCAAGTAAAAAGGGGTCACCTTAGTCAAGTAAAAAGGGGTCACCTTAGTCAAGTAAAGGGGTCACCTTAGTCAAGTAAAGGGGTCACCTTAGTCAAGTAAAGGGGTCACCTTAGTCAAGTAAAGGGGTCACCTTAGTCAAGTAAAGGGGTCACCTTAGTCAAGTAAAGGGGTCTCCTTAGTCAAGTAAAGGGGGTCACCTTAGTCAAGTAAAGGGGGTCACCTTAGTCAAGTAAAGGGGGGTCACCTTAGTCAAGTAAAGGGGGGTCACCTTAGTCAAGTAAAGGGGGGTCACCTTAGTCAAGTGAAGGGGGGTCACCTTAGTCAAGTGAAGGGGGGTCACCTTAGTCAAGTGAAGGGGGGTCACCTTAGTCAAGTGAAGGGGGGTCACCTTAGTCAAGTGAAGGGGGGTCACCTTAGTCAAGTGAAGGGGGGTCACCTTAGTCAAGTGAAGGGGGGTCACCTTAGTCAAGTGAAGGGGGGTCACCTTAGTCAAGTGAAGGGGGGTCACCTTAGTCAAGTGAAGGGGGGTCACCTTAGTCAAGTGAAGGGGGGTCACCTTAGTCAAGTGAAGGGGGGTCACCTTAGTCAAGTGAAGGGGTCTCCTGATTTCTATGCACTTTGTTCACAAATATAGTTCTCACGGTGTTACTGAGTGTGGATGCAGACTAGATGAGTCTGTTCAAGCAGTAAACACCTGTTGTGTCTGTGCTGTGAGAAGAGACACATTGACTCATTCATATATTTATCACATCATAGGATCACTGCTACTAGCTTAGCAGCAGTAAACTGGCTACTAGTGTTAGCAATCTGCAGACTTTCATCTATGAAAAAATACATTTCAGTTTTTGCATTTGACACAGTTTATAATAGTTCAGTCAGCAGTGAAACAGCAAACAGGTTATTTAGTTTTCTCTCATTGTGACGAGGTGCTGCAGGCTGTTTATCAGGGTGACTGAGGAGGAGGCTGAGGCAGGCGAGGGAGACGGAGCAGCACGTTGATCCACCATACATTGGTGTGTACACCGTGTAGGTGAAGGTGTTTAGTTGTTAGTTCATCCTTCCTTGTGCGAAACAAGTTTGGCACAGGTGTTGCATTGTGCTGACTCAGCATTATTCAGGGCAAAATAAAGCCACACTTCTGAGCACTGTTTGCTGTGTACCATGATGGAGCCCAGCTCGAAGTACACATCCAACCTGTGAGGCAGAAACTACGAACGCTGCATGTTATCACCATGGAAACAGAAACTTCACGTTAGCGTGAGTGAGATGTGTTTAAGAACCGATGAGCAGAATCAAAACAAAGACCTCAACCATTCCGATGGAATTCATTCCAATTTGTAAGCGGTTCTCGATGCCCAACCCTACATGCAATGCATAGTGGACATACACTAATAGATACATATATACACTATACATTTCTGTCATAGCCTCAGGACATTATAGTATATAACATCTGATAAAGGGTCCTGCGAAATCAGAAACTAATGAAGAGATGACTTATATAAAATGGTTTAACAAGGAACAGAGCAAGGGGTGGTCAAAGTTTAAAAAAAGGAGAAACCATAAAAACATTAACTTGTATTTATTAAAGGAACAGTTCACCCGAAAATGAAATTCCAGCCATTATCTACTCACCTCCAGGATGATGGAAAGTCAGGGGATGTTTTGTAGATTCACCAAACATTTCTGAAGTTTCACAGCAAAACGGTGTCACATTATTCTCCTGGACAGCTGAAGACCATGGAGACTTGTAATGGTAGATCTGACAGAGGCATCTTATCGCTGCAGCTTCAGCAGAGCTCTGTGTTTCACACAAGCTGGCAGGTAAACACTGAGGTTAAACACTGAGGTATGCAGAGATCACGTTCTCATTGATCTCCTCTAGCAGCACATGAACACACATTTGAGCTTGTGAACCTTCCTCAGACGCTTTGAGCGTAGAGGCTATTAGAGGCTACAGTGCAGATTTGAAGGGGTAAATGCTGTATTTTCATATCAATTCTGGATCTCTGGGCTTCTGGAGACATGATTACATCATACTGTCTTTCCCCTAGAAATGTATTTTTAGGCCCACCAGCAAGAGCTGATGGACTATGCATGTGCACCCAAATGTTTGGTTATTTATTTCCATGTAAAGGTGTTAAAACAAGGTGATCCCAAGGAGAGGATGACTAAATAAACCTCATTTATTACACAGTACCAGACTTCACTGGAAGAAGTTACAGCAAATAAAAGAAACGCATCATAAAGATGGTTGTAAGCAGGGTCTAAATGAGTTAATAATCCGTCGCCTATGATTGGTTCTCCATCCCTCTGTGTTCACCTCCTGTCCCCTGGGTGACTCCTCACTCATCTCTCCTGTCAAAGCATGTTAAACATAGTTAAGTGAAATTCTATACACTTTATTTCATGTTTGTGTTTGAAATGTGCCTCAAACAGTAAATAAACATATGATGTGTTACAATAATATAGTTGGACCATAATAATATTATGACTCTATAATGAGCCTATAGGTTTGTGTTGTTATAATGAGCCTATAGGTTTGTGTTGTTATAATGAGCCTATAGGTTTGTGTTATAATGAGCCTATAGGTTTGTGGTGGTGTTAAACTGAGGCTATAGGTTTGTGTTTTCGTTTTGTTGAGCCTATAGGTTTGTGGTGTTACATTGAGCCTATAGGTTTGTGGTGTTACATTGAGCCTATAGGTTTGTGGTGTCGTTATATGGAGCCTATAGGTTTGTGGTGTCGTTATGTGGAGCCTATAGGTTTGTGGTGTCGTTATGTGGAGCCTATAGGTTTGTGGTGTCGTTATGTGGAGCCTATAGGTTTGTGGTGTCGTTATGTGGAGCCTATAGGTTTGTGGTGTCGTTATGTGGAGCCTATAGGTTTGTGGTGTCGTTATGTGGAGCCTATAGGTTTGTGGTGTCGTTATGTGGAGCCTATAGGTTTGTGGTGTCGTTATGTGGAGCCTATAGGTTTGTGGTGTCGTTATGTGGAGCCTATAGGTTTGTGTTGGTGTTACGTTGAGCCTATAGGGTTGTGTTGGTGTTACGTTGAGCCTATAGGGTTGTGTTGGTGTTACGTTGAGCCTATAGGGTTGTGGTGGTGGTACATTGAGCCTATAGGGTTGTGGTGGTGTTACATTGAGCCTATAGGGTTGTGGTGGTGGTTACATTGAGCCTATAGGGTTGTGGTGGTGTTACATTGAGCCTATAGGGTTGTGGTGGTGTTACATTGAGCCTATAGGGTTGTGGTGGTGGTTACATTGAGCCTATAGGGTTGTGGTGGTGTTACATTGAGCCTATAGGGTTGTGGTGGTGGTTACATTGAGCCTATAGGGTTGTGGTGGTGTTACATTGAGCCTATAGGGTTGTGGTGGTGTTACATTGAGCCTATAGGGTTGTGGTGGTGGTTACATTGAGCCTATAGGGTTGTGGTGGTGTTACATTGAGCCTATAGGGTTGTGGTGGTGTTACATTGAGCCTATAGGGTTGTGGTGGTGTTACATTGAGCCTATAGGGTTGTGGTGGTGTTACATTGAGCCTATAGGGTTGTGGTGGTGTTACATTGAGCCTATAGGGTTGTGGTGGTGGTACATTGAGCCTATAGGGTTGTGGTGGTGGTACATTGAGCCTATAGGGTTGTGGTGGTGGTACATTGAGCCTATAGGGTTGTGGTGGTGGTACATTGAGCCTATAGGGTTGTGGTGGTGGTACATTGAGCCTATAGGGTTGTGGTGGTCTAAATGAGTTAATAATCCGTCGCCTATGATTGGTTCTCCATCCCTCTGTGTTCACCTCCTGTCCCCTGGGTGACTCCTCACCCATCTCTCCTGTCAAAGCATGTTAAACATAATTAAGTGAAATTCTATACACTTTATTTCATGTTTGTGTTTGAAATGTGCCTCAAACAGTAAATAAACATATGATGTGTTACAATAATATAGTTGGACCATAATAATATTATGACTCTATAATGAGCCTATAGGTTTGTGTTGTTATAATGAGCCTATAGGTTTGTGTTATAATGAGCCTATAGGTTTGTGGTGGTGTTAAACTGAGGCTATAGGTTTGTGGTGTTACATTGAGCCTATAGGTTTGTGGTGTTACATTGAGCCTATAGGTTTGTGGTGGCGTTATATGGAGCCTATAGGTTTGTGGTGGCGTTATATGGAGCCTATAGGTTTGTGGTGGCGTTATATGGAGCCTATAGGTTTGTGGTGGCGTTATATGGAGCCTATAGGTTTGTGGTGGCGTTATATGGAGCCTATAGGTTTGTGGTGGCGTTATATGGAGCCTATAGGTTTGTGGTGGCGTTATATGGAGCCTATAGGTTTGTGGTGGCGTTATGTGGAGCCTATAGGTTTGTGGTGGCGTTACGTGGAGCCTATAGGTTTGTGGTGTCGTTATGTGGAGCCTATAGGTTTGTGGTGTCGTTATGTGGAGCCTATAGGTTTGTGGTGTCGTTATGTGGAGCCTATAGGTTTGTGGTGTCGTTACGTGGAGCCTATAGGGTTGTGGTGGTGTTACGTGGAGCCTATAGGGTTGTGGTGGTGTTACGTGGAGCCTATAGGGTTGTGGTGGTGTTCTGTTGAGCCTATAGGGTTGTGGTGGTGTTACGTGGAGCCTATAGGGTTGTGGTGGTGTTCTGTTGAGCCTATAGGGTTGTGGTGGTGTTACGTGGAGCCTATAGGTTTGTGGTGTCGTTATGTGGAGCCTATAGGGTTGTGGTGGTGTTATGTGGAGCCTATAGGGTTGTGGTGGTGTTACGTGGAGCCTATAGGGTTGTGGTGGTGTTCTGTTGAGCCTATAGGGTTGTGGTGGTGTTCTGTTGAGCCTATAGGGTTGTGGTGGTGTTACATTGAGCCTATAGGGTTGTGGTGGTGTTACATTGAGCCTATAGGGTTGTGGTGGTGTTCTGTTGAGCCTATAGGGTTGTGGTGGTGTTCTGTTGAGCCTATAGGGTTGTGGTGGTGTTCTGTTGAGCCTATAGGGTTGTGGTGGTGTTCTCTTGAGCCTATAGGGTTGTGGTGGTGTTCTCTTGAGCCTATAGGGTTGTGGTGGTGTTCTCTTGAGCCTATAGGGTTGTGGTGGTGTTACATTGAGCCTATAGGGTTGTGTTGGTGGTCTGTTGAGGGGGTGTCGTTGGCCTGGGGGCCACCAGGCCTGTACAATGGTTGGGGAAACCCAGGAAGCTGTATGGAATCATTCTGTACTTAATTTCTATTGTTTTTTGCATTCTATAAAAAGTCTCTGTCTTCTGTTCTGCTGTGAAGCTCCAAAAATGTTTTGTAAAACTTGACTGTACAGTACTTTTCATCAGCATGGGGTTGATTAGATAATGATTGAAGTTTAATTTTTGGGTTATTCTTTTAAGAGGGAATAGAAATGCAAACGCCATCTGTCTCACATACACAAATAGTGGAAATATTTTCCTCTGGACAGTAAATTGATAAGATGCTCTGGTGTGTTTCCATTCCCCCTTATCTGTTTGAGTAGCTAATTTTTGTCTTTAATTCATTCCCCATAGTTGACATTAATCTTCCTCAGGATTCCTAGTCTAGGAAAAGATAGATGCATTTAACAGACGGTATCATTGACTTCATAGACTTTGGTTATACTTGGCCTACACTCTTTGTATGAATCTGTTCTATGTGACCTCACCTCCTATTTTACCCTTCTAACCAAAAAGCGTTGTCCCCAAGTCAGTCCTCCCCTGTCATACCACCCCCTCTTCACTGTTATTCACACATCTATATTATGAATAAAAACAGTCTTTAACGTTCTTGTAAACTTGAGTCATCTGAAGACTTCTTTACTCTTGGACCATGTTGTCACTCTGTCAGACTTGCATCATGATTAGAGGCTCTTCTCATAGAGCATCATCAGCCCATAAGATTAGACTGCCTGTAACTCCTGTATGTAAATGAAACATGGATTTTTGAAGGGCTAGATTTCTTCCTCTCTCTCTAACTCTGTGTCTTTACTCTTTTCAGTGTAATGGTAAAGCTAAGGTCCTCTGTGACCGCATGGATATTCATCCTAGTGCGGGACTCTGGATGTGAACAGGAAAACAAAACCCCTCACTCCTCCTTTCCTCCTCTCCTCAGCCTAAAACCTCCGGACAGTTCTCTGAAGGATGCTTCTTCCTTCAGTTTTCTGCAAAAAGCTAATCAGTAAAGAGGATAAATGGACTTGGCAGAAGTATCAAGACTGATTTGGACATTTATTTCTTTTGGATTACCTTGTTTTTCAACACCACTCTGGTTTTAATGTTTAAAAAATTGTTCTTTGTGGGATAATGGCTAGTCAGGGCAACTAAACCGTCAAGTAAAGCCATCAATGCTAACACATGAGAATGGACTATTGAGAGTGATAGTATTCCATTAGCATTAGCTCTGTTGGCTGATGTAGCCAGGTTTCATTCAGAACTAATTCAGGTCAGCATATACAGTACCAGTCAATAGTTTGGACACAGTTACCCATCCACTTGAATGGGAAACTGTCCAAATTTTTGACTGGTAGTGTATGTTTAGATCACGCTTCTCTATTTGCAGTGTCAGAGGCCTCTTTGAACTGTCATACCATCAGAGTGTAGATACTAGCAAGCTTTTACCGTTGATTAGTCATGATCCCAGAGCTCCGCTAGTTGCAAAGTTCATCTTTATAGTTTTCAAAAGAAGGAAATACTGGAAATGGTCTTGGCATTTCCACTGACATCACACTTGAGACATATTCAAAGCAAATAATGACGTAAAAAGCCCATATTAGCATTGTTAGCCTTTAGTCCATCCTGACATTCTGTTAAAACGCAAAACTAATACTGATTCTATAGTTATGCTGTGCACGAGACACTGAATTATAATGTTGGGGAACATCGGAGCTATCATTAAGATGAGAAACAGAAGTGTTTTCTCTGCGTTTTGAAAAAGTTCTGCGTTCACATGGCATGTTTTTTTTAAAGATCCCCAAAAACACTTAAACGCTGTTGTATGCATATCAGGGCAGCAGTTGGTAGTGTAACTTTTCAAAATAAACACACAATAAGATCACAGTGGTGGTTCAGCAAATCTACATTGGAAGAGCGTTAATAAACATCTTCATCACAAGCAAAACTGGACAGTCCAACATTTCTTTTTTTGTTCTGTCCATAGTATGCCCTCTGCTGTCTGCATACACGAATAGAGCTGGAGCTGTAATAGGCATGCGTGAAGCAGGGCGGTGACGACGTTTTCGGAGGAGTCGCGTTTCGGTTGTTTACCTGGAGCCTGTTTTCAAAAGTTTGCATTTTCAGTCTCAAAAATGCCGTCGTGTAAACATACAGCCAAAAGGAAACAAAAGTTGTCTTGTAAACGGGACCTATCACTGATATTAAATGGAGATGTATGGTGGTGAATAACTAGCAGCTTCAGCAGAGCCGTAAGCCACTTGCAGACAGACAACAGCTCCGTAACAAATTCCCGTCTGTGACCCCTTCGGTGTGTGCAAACTGGACCAGCCAAGGTGTCACAACGCCACCTCGGTGTGTGTGTTCAGTGTACGTCGGCATCCTGCAACGTTAACGTTGACGTACGACACAACAGCTAACATAAAAGCTGATATATTTCACTATCTTCATCTTCTGTGCTTGTTCTACAAATAACAGACTTCGGGTTGCTGCCGCATCGTTAAATCCCCCGGGGTAGGTTACATAACATATCACTACAACGTCATACTCTTTCCGCAACACCGGGACTCTTCATTCATACAGATGCCTGTTTGGGCGCTGTTACTACCTCCTGAGGCGTCAGAGATTGATCAAACTGACACCCAATGACGCCTCATTGGGTTCAAACAGAGTCGGGGCAGAATAAAGGTGCACCAGTTCTGGAATGAAAACGCTGTCTGAAGGGGGCTATAGTGTAAACTAAAATGTTGACCCAGCAGGTAGACCACTATCACTTCCAATAGTCGATGCTCAAGTCCCTGGACCATTCTCCCACAACTTAGAGCTTTTGTTGGAGGTATCGCAGTTAAAAATTAAAGACGCACAACCTGCCTTGGCTGTCTCAGTGTCTCTTACTGTCAGACTCACTCTGAGTTCCAAATAACTGATTGCTTAATTGGATGGTAAGAATTCAACTTCACCCCCTCTACCCTGCATCTTAACCCCCACTCCTGCCCCTCCCCTCCCTTTTCCCCTCCCTTTTCCCCTCCCCTCCCTCGTCTTTGTCGTGCTCCTTCTTGTCTTTTGAGTTTGCATGCAGTTTGTGTGGTAAAGGTGTCGTCTCTGTGTTTTTCCAAGACCCCTGAGGCAGTGCTAAGATTGAGAGTCTGCAACAAGTATTGTACTTCTGTATCAACTTGCTAGAGAATGTGATCAGTTGTTAGCTATGTTTCCTTCTAACTTAACATTTCATGTTTGCGCAGTTGATTGACACTGGAGTCGGGGTTCCCAGGTAAGGATACCAGAGACTGTCAGAAATGGAGGCATAAGAATGAATCATCATACAAGCACAGAGACACTGGATGTTTCTTGGTAGATGTGGACAAGTGTTTTCAGACAGTAAGCCTTTGGCCCCATTCAGTCAGTGTTTTCATTCCAATTTTTTTCATTCGCGGCCTTTATTCTGCCCCGATATTGCTTTGTCTGAAAGCAATGAAGGTGTAATGGGGTGTCAATTTGTTCCACCTCTGTGACGCCTCGGGAGGTAGTAACAGCGCCGAAACAGGCAGAATGGGTGTGATGTTGTAATATGTTCAGGTGTGCGACCTACCCTGAGGATTTAACAATGCAGTAGCAACAGGAAGTCTTATTTGAAGAACAAGCACAGAAAATGATGGCTAAACTGGGGAGATCATGAAATATGTCAGCTAATAAATGTTGTTTATTGTCCCAGACCAGCTAATGAGACTTGGAACCTAATGTTTCTCTCTGTGCATACTTCTGTTATCTGGTATTGAAATGGTAAAACATCAGGATACCAGTGAAATCAGCTCCTGTATTGTTTCTCTTGCTATGGTCTGTGGGTGTCATGGTCACACAGCCAGCCACAGCAGCAAGTTTAAAAATGTAAACTCTGAATACAGTTGCAAAGACCTGTGGTAGTTGGCCAAGCTCAGAGCATTGCTGCCATTGTGCTGCCATTAAAAGCAATGGTAGCAGCAGTAGCAATGGCTCACTACCTGAAAGCACTTATATTTCATCTCCATTTTGGAGCTGTCACTTTTTACAAATAGATCAATGTTGAGCTAATGCTCAGCAAATGAATTCAGTGAAAACCAGATACAGTGGTACATTTTAAACAATTCTGTCTTGATCGAAGATTTTTTGCATCTATTGTGTGGACTCCATAATGTGTCTGCACATCTTCTCAGATGGTTTATCTTCTCAGCACAGATGATATGGGTACTTTGTACTCATTCTATCTGTTATCCATTTCAGACCTTGGATGGAAACTTGGCTACAGATTATAGGTTCATAATCTCATCTGGTTTTTAAATATTAATCAAAATATATTTTGAGAAGAGGAATTTTTGCCAGGTTTATCTTAAATGCAGCGTTTCAAACTGCTTGCATTTGTGGAAAACACAGTGGCTGCATCAGTGATGAATATTGTTTTTCCATCTAATGCTGTCGCTTTGGTTCTTGTGGTCCAGATGGAGAGGAGGAGGAGGCAAGTGGAGAGGAGGAGGTGGCCGAGGAGGCAAGTGGAGAGGCTGAGGTTGGCGAAGAGGAGGACGCTGCCGCTGCCAACAGTGAAACTGAGGCTGTAGTGGAGACGGTAGCTGAGGCAGTTGCAGAGGTCGTTGAGGATGTCCCTGAGGTTGTCGCTGAGGTGGCAGAGGTCACTGCCGAGGAAGAAGTGGAGAAAGTGGCTGAAGCTGTTGAGGAGGCTGCCAAGGCTATTGCAGAACCGCTAGCTGCCGCTACCGAGGAGCCCGAAACCAATGGTACGACTTCTTCATCTGAGGAGGAGACAGCTACCTCTGAGGCCTGAGGTTCCACACATTCACTACAGGAAGACGCACACATATACCTGACTATCTCTAACCTACTTTAACTAAAGAGTTGTTGACAGCACGTCTTTTTTCCTCCTCATTACACTGGGAACAATAAAACTGGTAACTTGCAGCCACTGTCTATAAACACTAGAGGTTAGCTGCTTCTCCTCAGGTGCATGGGTTCACCTCTTATTGATCCTTCTCCTTTGTCTTTCTAAAACTGTATTTTCTCATTATTTATTGGAGTGGGTATAAAAGGCTGCACTGTGTGCAAATGAAGCATTTTGTCATGTAAGGATGACTTGGGATTTGTCTGGTGAGCAGCATAGGTCACTGTATATGATGTGTATATTTGTTTTTTTTTATGTGGCCTAGAGATGTTATAGACCAGACAGGCCATCTTCTCCTCAGGATCCTCTTGATTTCTAGCCGCACATCAGCGAGATGTTTTCTAAGGGGCAGTGAGGTCTTTCTCTGTACCTTATTTGCAGTTATGGGTGAGGTAAATACGATCACTCTGAATGCAAACATCATTCATGCAGATGGGCTCTGATTTGCACCCCCATTGACAATACCACAGGACTAATATCAGAATCAACTAACCACACAGGTATGGCTATGTACCACGTAGGTACATAGACATGCTGAGCGAACAAGCAGGAACACCCATCAAATGCTGTGATATTTAATTATGTAGCCCCTAAAGCTATTTTATGAGATTTCTTTGATTTTAACCTCTGTAATGTTGGAGTGCTTTCCCAGTTACCACGGAGCAGGTAGATGCCTGTTCATCTTTAAAGTGTCGTGTAGATGTGTACATCTTACAGCAAGATGAGATGGCTCTGAGATTGTGTACAAATTCTGTAACAACTGCAGTGTGTTATTTTCCTCAACTGTAATGTGTAAAATCATAAGGTCAACAATATAATTAAGTTACCAAGTGATTCAAACCATATGTGATCATTTTTATTCTACTTAGACCTGGATAACGAGCACTGTGAACAATTAACGGTAATTCATCGAGCCATAAAATAAAGCTTTTGATCAAAGCGGAAAGGTTTACTTCCGTCTTTACTTTGTCTCAGTTGGTCTTTTTTACCATCATTTGTAACGTTTCATTCACATTTCTAGCTATTCATTCCAGATAAAAAAATGACATTTTAAGCACTTTTTTGTCTTCACAAATCGATCTTATGGAAATTTATACATCGCCTCAGCAGGCGATTTTGAAGTCTTGATTGAACTGATGGACACAGCATGCTTTTTCACTAAGTGAGAATTTTTGGGCACAGTCAGCCTCTCCATTGAATCTCTTCGCCACATGCTACATTCAACTTTGTTTTGCTGCACTGAAAGTTGATGCGACCCTTGCTTTTTGCATGGTGCTACACCTTTAAGGGGTATAAATTTCCCTGTCTCTGTACTTGGTAGTGAGGATTTGAAGAAGTCATGCTGGATTACAAAATGTCTGAAAGTGATGCAATTGCACCAGACATGACATGAATGACACAACACTTAGCCTTTCCTGCTTTGTTTCCAGATCTTATATCACTTTTCTGTCAAAAGGAGCTGCAATATTTATTAACTGATACGGTAAACTACAGTGTATTGCCAGAATGACAACTTTCTGCGACCCCTTTCCTTGGCTTCTGCTTGCTCCCTGTCACTTGCTCAACCACCACAATCTCTATAAACCCTCTTGCACAAACCTTCTTGCCTTATTCCTTGAAGGACCTCCTTGGGTGTTGTAAGACTATTTTTTTCACTGGGTTGAGGGGAGAGTGGTAAACTACCAAACCACAGGGATATGTTGCTTTTTCTCTGCATAAGAACAGCCCTAGCACTAAATACACTATCCCTGAAAGGGTCTCACAAAAGCCCAACAAGTTGCCTTGCTTAACCACCTCAACTTGTGTAGGCTAAATGTGGAAAAATATAATTTCAGCATCAGTGATATTTGGATGGCTGGATTTTGTGTTGCAGTGCTGCTGGCAGCTGCCTCTACTCTAGAGCTACCGAAGAAAGCTGAAGCAAATGAAGGGTTGGCACCAACTGTTGAAGACCTCAAAGAGGAAGAGACTCAGGCCCTAGTAGAGACACAGTCTGTTGAAGACATTGTACCAATTAAGGAGTCTACTAAGCCAGAAGAGGCCCCTGCACCAGTTGAGGAGGCCCCTAGAAAGGTGGGGGTTGTGCCAGTTTTTGAGGAGACTCCTAAACCAGTGGAGGTTGCAGAAGAGGCCCCTGCACCAGTTGCTGGAGAGGATCCTGCACCAGTGGAGGTTGCACCAGTTGCTGAAGAGGGCCCTGCACCAGTGGAGATTGGACCAGTTGCTGAAGAAGCCCCTGCACCACTGGAGGTTGCACCAGTTACTGAAGAGGCCCCTGCACCACTGGAGATTGCACCAGTTGCTGAAGAGGCCCCTGCACCAGTGGAGGTTGCACCAGTTGCTGAAGAGGGCCCTGCACCAGTGGAGATTGCACCAGTTGCTGAAGAGGGCCCTGCACCAGTGGAGGTTGCACCAGTTGCTGAAGAGGGCCCTGCACCAGTGGAGATTGGACCAGTTGCTGAAGAAGCCCCTGCACCACTGGAGGTTGCACCAGTTACTGAAGAGGCCCCTGCACCACTGGAGATTGCACCAGTTGCTGAAGAGGCCCCTGCACCAGTGGAGGTTGCGCCAGTTGCTGAAGAGGCCCCTGCACCAGTGGAGGTTGCGCCAGTTGCTGAAGAGGCTCCTGCACCAGTGGAGGTTGCGCCAGTTGCTGAAGAGGCCCCTGCACCACTGGACGTTGCACCAGTTGCTGAAGAGGCCCCTGCACCAGTGGAGGTTGCTCCAGTTGCTGAAGAGGCCCCTGCACCAGTGGAGGTTGCTCCAGTTGCTGAAGAGGCCCCTGCACCAGTGGAGGTTGCACCAGTTGCAGAAGAGGCCCCTGCACCAGTGGAGGTTGCACCAGTTGCAGAAGAGGCCCCTGCACCAGTGGAGGTTGCACCAGTTGCAGAAGAGGCCCCTGCACCAGTGGAGGTTGCACCAGTTGCTGAAGAGGCCCCTGCACCAGTGGAGGTTGCACCAGTTGCTGAAGAGGCCCCTGCACCAGTGGAGGTTGCACCAGTTGCTGAAGAGGCCCCTGCACCAGTGGAGGTTGCACCAGTTGCTGAAGAGGCCCCTGCACCAGTGGAGGTTGCACCAGTTGCTGAAGAGGCCCCTGCACCAGTGGAGGTTGCACCAGTTGCTGAAGAGGCCCCTGCACCAGTGGAGGTTGCACCAGTTGCTGAAGAGGCCCCTGCACCAGTGGAGGTTGCACCAGTTGCTGAAGAGGCCCCTGCACCAGTAGAAGTTGTGACAGTAGAAGCCACAGTACAAGTAGAGGCTGCACCAGCCCTTGCAACAGTAGATGAGACCCCTGCAATGGATGTTGAAGCTCTAGCACCACTAGAGGTTTCACCAGTGGTAGAAGAAGCCATAGCAGCAATAGAGGTTGCACCAGTAGAGCCTGATGTTATCTCAGCTCTAGATGAAGAACCAATCCCCACCACAGTTGTGGAAGAAGCTGTAGAAGTAGCCAGCCCTGTGGTGGAAGAAGCAGTTTCAGTCTCTGCAGAGACCCTGGCAGAAGAACCCAAGAGAGAATACATTGTTGTTGTTCTGGAAGGAACCCCTTCTGCAGAAAAACGGCCCAAGGTGTTGGGAGTGGGGCCCATGACTGGTAGAATCATCCCAGCTCCAGACGACGACGATGACGATGCTCCTGTCTCTGAGGTACCAGATAACATTGTTTTGAGGCTCACCTCACACTGAGTAAAGATTCCTCATATGGATGTTGATCAGCACATAAAAACCTGATTCCAAAATAATTCGGACATTTAGACATCTGCTCAATCAAAAACATTGCATTACATGCAACATTACAGGAAACACATTACATGTTTCATCAACTTCTTCATGTTTATCGTGAATTTGATCCCAGCAACGCGTTTCTAAGCTGGTAGTGGGGTCACTAAAGACTGGGGAAGTTGTGGAATGCTCCAAACAGCTTTTTAGACCATTCCAGAGGTTCATTGGTAACAAGTGACAGTATCATGATTGGGTATAGAAGGGGCATCCTGGAAAGACTCACCACTAGATTTATAATAATGTGAAACACATCATCTTATGAAGGATACTACATGGAACACTTTGTAAAACAGTTGTAGTTAAACATGGTTTGTTGGCTAAGAATTGCTTCCTGTTTTTATTTACGTTTTACAGACTCCCACCATTTGGAATCAGGGTGAGCAGTACTAGTGATGCGAGGGTCAGCCTTTTTAATACCCACCGACTCCTGCAAAAAAAATGCACTAATCGATGACCTGAAGTTGACCCAACCCTCAACCTGCCAATTTTATGCATCATATTAGCACATTTGTCAGGACTGAGATGATGCTGAGCACCACGATGATCTCCAAGATGCTCTTGGTGTTTCTCTTTCTCTCCCTCCCACAGTTATGGAAAGATCTTAGCTAAATAAACAGACAAATTATTCCTGACAATGTTCTTTAAATCGCAGCAAAACAAGTAACCTGTGATTAAAGACATGTACTTTCAATCTTTTTTACTGCTTTTCACTTATTGACCCACTCACCCGAACCTCTAATATCTTCTTATAAGTTGACCCCAGTCCACCGCGACACACCTCACCCGTGGGCTGTCGCGCATCACTAACAAGCATCATCTATCTTGTAAAAATGTTCTCAAAGAGTTAAAGGATGCTTCATTGTTCATAAATACATATTTAATGAAGTTTTCTTCTGCTTGTCTGCTTTATCAGTGTGGGATTTAACATGTATTTTAAACTCTCCTATTCAGGGTAAGCGACGTCTTCTTAGAATGCAAATGCAGTAGCTCCAACTAAGGTACTGAGCCCTTGATTATTTCTATCATGGTAGAGTAGGCTGTAGACTGTACACAGTGATTAGAATTGAGCATCTCTACCATTAAATATACTCTGGACTATAAAAATGAAGTAACTAGATATATAATAGATGATGTACTGTTGACTTTGTCTTTCTGTCCTCCATCACAGTAAACAGCTCCTGAATGATGAAGTTCTGTCCTGCAGAAGAAGAGAATGTGCCTTTCTCCTAGTTCCATTATAAAGATAAACATATTGAACAGTGTTCAGATCAGTGTGGCTTTGTGGAACCACAATCACTTCATATTAGTGGTGACCCAACAATCACTGTGACACCACTCTGTCGTGTCTTGACATCGTCCGTGATGAACCCAGTTGAACAGACCTCTGGTTTATCTTTTACTAGTCAATAACTCTTCTTGTAACTTCAGTGACTTACAACCTATTTACTGCTACAAACTGAGCCATCCACTCCATATTTCTTCTTAGTGTTTACAGCCTCAAAAATCACTCCACATCCTCTGGTGATGTACACCTACAGTGTTATCCCTGTAGCAAGGGGAGTTGGTTCACCAGCAGTCATCTTAGTGCCCGACCTCAGGTTTTTTTTCTGCTTCTTGGAACAAAAATGAACAGCATGTAGTAGATTGATGAAGAAACACTTTGAGAACGCTGGCTCAACAGACTATGTAAAGTAGCTGTCCTGCTACCTCGTTTTTCCTTGATCCTCGGTTCCTGATCGTCTTGCTAAGCCACTGACTTCAATAAGCACATTCTTATTTTTCAGATGTTGCAGTTTGATCACAGAAGCATCTTATCCCATAAAACAAAAGGCATTTGTTGATTAAACGGTGAAACAAAAAACTGCTGTTGCACTGCTCTGTCAATGTTTCCCTTTTGGCCACACCCGTTAGTGATGTCACAGCAGTAATGTTTCCCTTTTGGCCACACCCGTTAGTGATGTCACAGCAGTAATGTTTCCCTTGACAGCTATTAGCCCCAGCTGTGACATCATAAATTGGGGTGGGGCCACAAATGAAACAGACTTTGGCCCATAGACAGCAGTGCAGCCGGTGTTTTCTTCCCTATATATACACTCAGCATTGTTTGCTGTTTAAGGCGAGTTTGTTGCCCCTTTACAGGTAATCTAATGAACATACAGTGACTGCAGAATACAAGGGACATATTCCTGATAAACCCTTCATATTCAGTTCTGGTCAGAGTCCCTCTCCCGTCCTTTCTGACCCACGTCTCCCCCTCAGTCACTGATAGAGATTCAAGAAGGAACCTGGTTAAGGGATACTGGTTTTGCCTGTACTGATCTTTGTCCATGTAAGTGTAGGTCATGGCTCTGTGAGCAGAAGGTGTTACTGAGATGGATGGAGGGATGTATAGGAAGTGTTATGATCTCTGCATTTCTGTCCGTTCCTTGTTTTGCTCCTGCAGTTAGTCTGTGTGGATGATTTAAAGGCTGCAGAAACATGACCAGTCATGATGCTGAGGAAGAGTCTGCAGTGTGAAATGCTTCCTCAGCTCTGTTGTCCTCTTCCTTTATTCCCTCTTTCATTTCTCTCACATGTGCTATTACATGTCTGGTTTTGTTAGCTTGACAGATGGTCATTTCAAATAGAATGAATGAGATTTTTGACCTGTCTGTCTTCAGTGCTCACAGGCAAGGTTCTCTCATAGGGTATACCTTTGACTTGATTAAGGACTGTGGCTGACACTGTTTTTTTCTTTTGGCAAAATAAAGAGGGATTAAACATAATTTGTGTGTGTTGTCATTTTGTTTTCAATTGAGAACACTTGACTTAAACTAGCAATAATCCTTAGATGGTACTTACATGATCAGGTGATGTTGGTACTGTTTTCTGAATGTAAGGCTGGAATCCAAGAGAACACCCGGTTACTAGTCCAGTGTCTGTTCTAAACATGTCTGTTCAGAATGGGCTGTTTGGCCTGTGGTGTTGCTGGTTTGTGGCTTTCTTGGGAAACACTCAGAAACAATGTTATACTTCGTGCTTCCTTCGGCTCTGAAAATATAGCTGCCATGATATACTGTACAGTAGTTACATTATCTAGCAATGCAAGAGTTGACACGTCATGTTGTTGCCTCAATAAATGATGACTACTATCAGAAACACGTTCTACATGTTAAAACAGTAAACAGGACTTATGGTCCTGTGAGGTCTTTCTGCCATCTTGACTAAGGTCTCTGATGTTTTCACTTCAACTGTTCACAGATCAGTTGTATCTATGTGATATGACATGTCCTGTTTACAGAGCTGACAGAGAACCACATCATTTGGTCGTTGTCTAAAATACTCCCACACGTCAGATGATCGAACGTGGGGATTTTTAGCTGCAGCTTGTTCTCCAGAGGCATCATGCTTTAACCCAGGGGTCTTCAGTTAAAATAACATGAGGTCCAGTAAGTCAGCCTCCTACCCTGCTTAGGTCTGAACAGTTAGATACCTACAAATACAGCTCATGCTTTAGACTAAAGAAATCCGTTGAGTTCACATTTTCATTAAATAAAGTATAAATTTTTAACAGTTTTTTGCAGTAATATGTTTTTTGGCATAACTAATCTTTAACATTTACCTGTTTTTGAACCCTCTGTCTTCCAGGCTGCTTTGGTAAAGATATAAAATTATTAATAAACTCAGACAAAACTATAGTAACTATACAGGACAAATATGAAAAATAAAGTCCAATAAACTCCATCTCTAAATTTGTATCGTGAATAAATTCCTTTCAGTCCATAAACACATAGTTTTCTTAAAACTAAAAGTTTTCTTTTTGACTGAACTTAGCTTAACAATTACTTAAAGATAGAAGCAGAAACAAAAAAGAGATCACATATCCCAAATCACATGCAGTGGGAACAATTGACCTAAAACTTTCAAAATAAAAAAACTCAATACAGTGTCTATTGCACAAATATATGATGTATAAAAGTGCATTGAACCCTGTGCCTCCATAAAAACATATCTTCACAGGAGAATAGATAGTCTGTTCATTGGTGCATTGTCTCTCCCTCAAAATGCAGTGGGAAAAATCCACACTGCTCTTACAATGCCATGTTTGATCAGATCAATAAGGTCCATTAGTAGAGATCCAGTATCTGCCGACCTGTGATCTGTTTAGTTACCTGTGAAAATGTGGTGACCTGCATGTACCTTTCAGCATTAATGGTAATTTACAGATGTACAATTTACCCATGTCATTGGCACTAACCCGCCATCACAGATGCTGGCTTTAGAACTTGGTGCTGGTAACATTCTGGTGGTCCTTTTCCTCTTTGATGGCCATGATTTCCAAAAACGATTTGAAATGTGGACTCATTGGACCATAATACTCTTTTTCACTTTTGTTGTTGATATATGACTCGTGCTTCACATCTAGAGTCTTAACTTTCATTTGTAGATGCAGTGATGAACTGTATTTACTGACAACAGGTTTCCATGTTCCTGAGCCCATGGAGTAAAATGCTGCTTAGAATCATGTCACCTCAGGGACTGAAGGTCACGAGCATTCACTGTTGGTTCTTGTTCTTTCCTCTCAGGTGCAGTGATTTCTCCAGATTCTTTGAATCTTTTGATGATATAATGGTCTGTTGCTGGTGCAGCTCGCCCCCTGCTGGAATTTGTTTCTTCTCTACTTAAGACAGCTTTCAGGAGCGCCGCTTTACCGTCATTAGATTGACACGGACTACTGTGCTCTGATTGGTTTGAACTGATTACCTTGAACGCGGGTGTATAAAGTCTGATCGCAGCCCTAATGAGTATCTCTATTCTGACGGCCTAACGTTTAATGTAATGATTTAATCCAAACCACAATCTTTTCCTGATCCTAACTATGTAGTATTGTTGCCTTAATAACAGAAATATTTCTATGTGAAAAAGTCAAATACCGGTAAATCTAAAAGTAAGACCTGTGTTTACCTCACAGGGAACATAAACCCTGCCCTTTCAAGTGTAAATCCGAAATGTACTCAGCTCATTCACATGGACTTTTGTCTCATTCTTTTTCGCCAACTTTATTTATGATACGAAAAACCTTCTATAGATAATTTTACAAGGTATCTCACAGACTCTGGATTGAGTTATATGTATAGTTTTTACATTTGTTGCATAAGTTACTGCTATCTGCCTTTGATTTAAATTGTTTAGAGTTTATATTAGCCAATCACAGCACAAAAGGGCGGGACTAGAAGAAACTCTCCCGTGGAGGAAAATAACACATTTGTCCTCGTGACGTCACGGCGGTCTGTGCTTTGACCCGCTGGATCCGTTCTGGCGAAGAGGCGGCGCGCCGGAAAGCTAAAGGATAGCAACGAGCACTAATCAAAACAAAACTTCAGGGCCTGTATCCGCGTTCACCAAGTAGATTTCAACACGGGACGTCTATAGGCGTCTGCAGATGGATTATTGAAGAGCAAAATACTTGTTTATACAAGCGAAGTCAACGTTTTGGCCTTGTCCGCTTGGCTACTGTTGGCTAACGCCAGGCCCAGCTACTGCTAGCCGTGGAGCTTACTTTTCGCTAGCAAAAGCAAAACAAGGTAAGCACAGGAAACTCAACATATGAATAGGCTATTAATGATCAGAACTCCACTACAGATGCCATAATTAGCTCCTTTTGCCACTCAGTTACTCCTTTAACCATACATTAAGATTCATCATATGTATACATACATTAGCTAGCTAGCTGCTAACTATTCCGAACTATTTTCCTATCATTTGCTAAGTTATGGGGTTCTCCCTTTAAAGGGAGAATGCGCTGATATTTTATTTCCATGGCATTGAAAATGTGAAGTTACATGAAGTATAATGCTAGCAGCAGTAGTAGCTAAAATGAAATCTGGTCAATTAAGTAGCAGAAGCATTGTAGTTGGCGAACTGTCGATAATTAGCTTAAGAGCTTCACTCACAGCTACACTCACTGAGCGATCATACAGACGTGAAAACCCGCTCAGAAAGTAAACACTAGCTAGTATGGTGAGAGAATAGTCGGTGCTTGAAATCTCTTCTAACAAGTCAGTAGTGTCTCACAGTATGTAAGTATTTACAGTCACTCTTTGGTTTTGAATTAATCGTGTTGGCATTTAGCCAACATTACAGTGTTATTTGCAGCCATTTCGATTTTGTATACGCACAATATGACACTGTATACCAGTCCTTTGCACTCAAAACTTAAAGCCATATTTTCTGCGTATGTTTATGAATATACAATTTTTAAACCAATTTCTTGATTCTACTCAGTCTCAACCCACCATGGTTTATCATAGAAGTCTTCTGTGAGCTTCATAATCACATTGAGTTTTATCTAATGAACATCTAGTAGACAAGTGTGTAAGAAAATCTGCAATCATGCAAAATGTTGTCCTATAAAAGCCCACACTTATACAAGAGTCATGTGTTGTTATTATTATTGTTGTTATTATTAATTATTATGTTATATCAATTACTGGTGGTCGGTCATATTGTCTTATTGGTATTTTTGAGCTGACTCCTTTGTTGGTTGTTGTGGCTTAAGTATTAGGGCTGCACGATACTGTAAAAAGACTTACATTGTGATATGGAAAATTGCAGGAATTTTCAACAGATGACTTCAAATAGTCTATTAATTCAGTTTTCAATAGGTGTATTAAATCCCACTGTCTCAGAGTTAATTCCATTCAGTAAAGTGTCCATTTTGTTTTTCCCACTGCCCCAAAAGAGTTCAGTTCCAGTCCACATTACAATCACGAGAATAAAGTTAATTTAAAGGTCTGCGCTGGGTTTTATCAGACAAAACGGCTCCTCCAAGATTGACAGCACTGGAGAAACTCGGACTGAGAAATATACGCATCGACCAGATCATTCTTCCACCGACACATGCCCTTTTTACACAGAAAATGCACAATAGCTTTCACACTGAAGCGGTCCGCCTTTGTTTATTTACATAGATCAAGCCAACGGCGGCATAACGCTGGGCCATTGTTTGTTTTTAAAATGAATGACGGCGTTCCACAAGGAAAAGAGGTGTGACGTATTACACAGCAGCGTTGGCGTCTAATGTGATGCCGTTGTTTACATAGTGAAATAACGTGGTAAAATCAATCATTTACCTTTTCTGTTACATGGTGGTTGATCTTGCCATCAGCGCGGAGATTAGAGCGCTCCAGACCTCGCTCTGTCTGTACAATTTGAAGACAATTTAAGTGTTTTTCTTCCTCTTCTTTGAATTAGCTGCTAACTGCTGCTTTTAAAATCTCATGGTTCTGGTTGCAGATGTAATACGTCATCCAAATGTTGCACCCCCGTCCTGTCGTACCACCTCACCGGTTCACTCAGTTTATACAGACATCAATTCAGAGCTGTTACTCCCGCCACTGCTGCCTCAGAGGTGGAACAACAATGACTCTCTTGTTTTGTTTATAGAGAACGGCAAGGCGAATTATAGGTGCTACAGTCCCACCTTGAAAAGGCTTTGCATTAAGAGCCTACATGTTACTCACTAGCAACAAATTGTGTATCTAAAAACTCTTAAACCAGAGTAAATGATGTTCTGTCAGACAGACTTCTCTCGTCGATCAGTCTTGGAAAATGACAGTGATGAGGTTTCCTTTTGTATCAAATGGCAAAAAGTTATTGCATGACGTGTGAGTTAGTCATACTTGACGTTGCATGTTCCTGTACATTGTGCATGCTCAGAGCATGATGTCCATGCTGAAACAATGCATCTTGCAGCCCTACTCTGGTATGAAGATGTTGTCTCTTATTGTGAGTTTTATGATTATCAAATGTCTATGACTGATAAGTTGTGTTTTCAATGATTTTAGTGACAGCACCATTAAAATAAAGGCCTCTTGTTGAAACACCAACAAACTGAATGTAGCATAAGCCTGGAGCTAGCACATTATGTTGAGCAATACTGTGATGTGGTGTTATCTCATAACAGAAAGCACAACATTATTGGGACTGAGTCATGAGAACAGCGGGTGCCTAAGGGGCTTTCACATGACCCCACCCCCTGCACACACACACAAACACTCCAGACTTGAATGGGATTGCCATATCATACTTATAATCCAGCTCTGTTATGCTAGCTGTTATTTGCCATCCTGACACTCTGCACTTTTGTTTTGGTAGGAATGAGTGATGACCTCTGTGGTGGTGTCAGATGGTGGAGGGAACATAGTGGAATATGTCACTGTGGTGGAGGAGCCCCAACAGGTAAGCCTGTCTGGCCCCACAACTGTTGTCAAAGAGCCAGTTCATACCTGATATCAACATGCATCCTGGCTGAGCTGATCTCAAGTGGACAGTTCTGAGTCCAGCTGATCACACCTGGCATTAGAATGCCCAAATCCATGAGCATCCCTAGTGACCACTTGTGATCAGATCGTACCACCCTGCTCTAAATGCAAATGAACAGTACATCACTGGGACCATTGGACACATTTTTAACTCCAACAAAGAAATAACTTGGTGTAAAACATTTGCTGAATTTATAAGGAGACCCTAATAATTGAGAAACTCACACAACAACTAACAAAAGTGAGGGAGTCTGGGGACTTTCCTCTTGGGCTTTAAAAAGAAGTAGCTTACACTGGTTACTGTTAACTGTTTTTGTAAATGGTGAAAATCAATTGGAATGGTGTCTTCAAACAGCTGTTGAATGTTTGAAGATAAGACACACATCAGTCACAGGGGAGATGGGTTGGTAAAGTAATGCTTCAACACTTTTTAGAAGGAAAGAAACACCTTAATGCATCACATTTAATGCTGAATTTCCAAGAAGGCACATGTGATCTATAATTTTCCATAGGTGTTTAACTCTCAGTTGCATGATTCTTAATAGAGTCTAGTGATGTGATGTGGAGTGGAGTGAATTCAGCTTTGCTCTATGATGTACTTTGGCTGAAGGAGTGTTGTGACCTTGTTGAAATATATGACAGTAATATCCTACTGGAATGCTGACAAGGATCCATTCGTTAGAATCAAAATGCAATAATAAAGACAATCCAAAAAGATTGTCGCATGTTCTTGTGTATATTATGTCTGCTGAAAGCATCAAACCATTACCAAAGCAAATTATCCAAAGTGGGTGTATTTAAAGTTAAGTAAAACATAATTAAAAGTCATCTGCGACACAACACATTAAAGCAACATTGATAACATTAGATACAGATAGTTCATTTAGTCATAACATAGAAATAACAGTCATTGGTTCATTTCAGAGTAAACGATGATGTTGGTGAGATTTTTTTCTGCATCATTGTAAAGACCTGACCAAGGCGATAATTTACCAGGTCTAATTAATGTCCTACTGAAACAACGGATGATGTCACGATCCCCGAAAAAAAACCCATCACCTTCATGCATGACAATGTCCTCTATGGGACGTTCAGGATCACCAGGTGAGAGAGAGAGATCCTGCTCCAGCAACACATGAACAACTTGTCACAGCTCTGCAGGAAGAATGATGTCATCCTACAAGTCCAGAATAACATCTTATCCATTCAGGAGGTGTAAAGTAGTGATAAATGCTGGAGGTAGACAAGCACGGTAGTGACTATTGTTGTTGTCTGTCTCACCATCCACACTTTCTGACTGAATTATAGAAATGTGTCTGAAACAGTACAACAGTCACATCTTTTCCCAAAGCTGAGCTATGACTGCTGCTTCTTTTCATTTTAGTCTGAGTTAGTGCACAAAGTAAACACAGGGTCATCTGATATTTATGTAAATGTTACAATCTCTTTAATCCTGCAATAAACATCATTTTCAACCCTTTACACAAACTCAATTGAAAGAAAAGCATTAAACTTTAGTTTAAATTTTGTAGTCTGACATCGGATGGATGAATTAATGTTAGCTAACGAGCTCGTTAATTAACACAGCTGAACCAGGAGGCATCAGGACATTAAAGTAGCACGACCACACAGGAGCTATTAGTCAGCTGATGTCTGGAGAAGAACGTCGTTAATCTCAGTAGTCCACTAGTTAACTTCTGTGTCATGATGGATTCAGCTACCGCTCCGGTTTGTTGATGTAATCTGAGAGCTACCGTGTTGAGCAAAGAGTTATAGTAAGGACAAGATCATTCACTCCAGCCACCCTGACACACACACACACACACACACACACACACACACACACACACACACACACACAATATAATTTCAGTTTCAGCACATTCGGAAGCGAGACGCAACCGTCTTCATTAGGGAAGCAAACAGCGCAGCGAGTCGACACATTTAATGTAAATGAACGTATTTACATAGTCGACATAATCGACTAATGAAAAGTCTTTCAAATTTTGTGTTCTCTTTTCTGTCAGCAGAAATAAAGAGAAGTTTTGCTTTGATTTTTTTTCGTTATCAGTATTGTATGTTGATATAGTCACATGTTTGATGTTGGTGCCGTCTCGTATGAGTCATGGAGGAAAAGTTCATTGATGACCTTTCATCATAGTTTTTATTTCCAAAGATGACACTTATCTCAGAAACAATGGTTGCTGTTTTTAAGGGAAAGGAGTTGAGCTTCCAAAAAATTGGTAGCTTTGTTTTTATTATTCTCCCGACATAAAAATGAGGATATAGTGTTTGGTTTGTTTATCATATTTTTGTCTGGCGTATATCCCTGCATCCTAGCTTCACTAAACTTTACACATGTATAAACCTTGATTAGTAGTTGTGCCTTTTGTATTTTAATTTTTCTACAAATTTTAATTGTTCACCCTCTGTTGGAAAGATGATTTTAAAGTGACTGACAGTTGGTCATCCTCTCCCTAGCACATATCCATAACTTTATCCACTACTCAGGATCACCAGAGAACGGAGGATATGTGCTGATGCGTTTGATGTCCATTTTTTGGGGGTGTCGGGGCAATATGTCACCTCCAGATGACTCTAGTTTTTAGTTGCTAAAGAGTTCCAACCTGGGTCAGACCTGCTGCCAGGGGAGATCAACATCAGAGGCATAGACCAGACGAATAATGTCAAACATGAAATATTCCACAGCAAAAGTTAGTCTGATTTCACACAGCATGGGCCTAATTTCATTTATTTAACTGCTGCAGTCTGGAAACTCTGACATCACTAAAAACCTCACTTCTTCACATCTTTCTAATCTGTGTCCAGTGTGAGCAGCAGCCCGCTGAGGAGGAGGAGGAGGAGGAAGAGGTGGTTCAGCAGGAAATCGAAGCAGTGATCATGGAGGGCGGTGAGGAGGTGGAGGGAGACGTGGAAGAGGAGGAGGGCGTGGTGCTGCAGGAGGAGAGCTGTCCGGCTGTGATAGTGGAGGAAGTACCCAGCGCCCAGGTGGAGGAGTGCTACTCAGCTCAGGTCCTAGTCTATGACGATGAGACGTACCTGATGCAGGACGTGGCCGAGGAGCAGGAGGTGGTCACAGAGGTGGCTGAGACCGGTGAGCCTCACCTCTCTGAATGATAAAGTTTCTAAGCAGTGGATGGCTTCATAGAATATTGTTTTCACCCTGGACCAATTTTAGAATCAGATCTGCTTTGATATCATACCAGATGTGTTTCTTTTATCTAGCTCCATGGAAACATCTAGAAATATATTTCTGTATCTGGCCTTCATATTCGTAAACATTTGACCTATTCACTGGAGAGCAGCACTCTTTCCCCTCCTGAGCAGCTGTTGAAGTGTATGACAGCAGTAGGCTGCCTTCTGCTGGTAGGAATGGCCTCCAACATTTAGACCAAATTACAGGAAACCGGAAGGGAGGAGCAGAATGCCTCGGCAAACCTCAAACAAGGAAGTTAACATTTCAAAATACATGAGGTTGCAGCGCCGCTCTGTTGTGATTATAAACTTTTCTCATCAGAAGCAGGATCTTTGTGTTACTGTATGTCTCAGGTCTGGTTGTGTTTGCCTCTCCTCAGGGAGCATGTCTTGTGTGCAGCATGTCTTGTGTGCAGTGTGTGTGTGCTGACAGCCTTCTCTCTGCTCCTCTTCTCAGTGGAGATGGTAGGTCATGACATGGTGTGTTTTGATAAAACCTTTGAAGCAGCTGAGGCTCTTCTCCACATGGAGTCTCCTGGAGGACTGCACAATGAACGCAACACAGGTGAACAATACTTCCTCCATTGTTAGACTGTGAGTCCCATGGACTGTGAACTGTAAGCTGATATGAGAATCAGTGTCTTTTGTCTGTGCCTCTAATTAGATGCCCCTTAGACATCTTTAAAAACGTGTCCCCAAAAAGATCCAAAAACGCTAACTGCTTTATGCTGAGGTCCCAGAAAGAGAGAGGCATACAGAGGTTGTGTTACACTACAGTCCCAGTCCCAATGTTGTGTGGTATTTTTTCACCATTGTTTTTGTTGGTAATTTTGAAAATGAAATTAATGTGGACAAATTAAAAGGAAGACATCACATATGGATCTGCTAACTCATCATTTTGCAAAACTTTTAATGTGTATTTAAATGACAAAATAAACAGGTCAACCTGTCATGGTATTAATTGTTAATTGTGGCCCTTAAAAAACAAACAAGAGTAGCCTAAATGACATGTGTGACTTAGTACTCCTCAACATATTGAAATGAAACAACGCACTGAGTGCACAACTGCAGGATGACACAGTTTCGGTTGTGCATGAGCCCAAAAATCTGTCAAGTGTAACTAAACATTATTGGTCACAGTATGACAGAAATCTAAGCAGTCTAAATTTAAAAACATATTAAAGAGTAATTAGACAGAGACATATTGGTTGTGTAGTTGCTTCATATGGATATTCCAAACATGATTTCTGATTTTTTTGTGTTTTAGGCCACTGGCCCAAATACAAGAGACAAGTGTATATAAAGAAATAAGTATTAATACTGTCAAGAATACACATACAACCAATACAGACATTAGGACATAACAGAATTTCTAAGGTGAGTGGCACAATGAAGTAGTAATAATAATTATTACTGTTGATCATATTTTAAAAATTGATAAAAGGTGAGTTTTATTTATTATTGTTATACACTGGTAAATATTTTGTTCTCATTGAATTGTATGCTTGTCAAAAAGAGAATGTGTAGCTCATTAGCTCATAGTGGTATTTGTACATCTAACATTACATAATGGAGGTAGTTCATGTAATGTCCAGAGACATAGTATCCATCTGTAGCCCTTTCAACTGTACATACAATACGTAATGTTCAACATCTTCCATTGACCTGTGTGAAAACAGGAAAAAAATGAGTCCAAAGGTAAACCCAGCTCCTTGTGGTACCTAAGCAGCTGCTGGCTAATAATTCAGACCAAAGCAACAACAAGCTCCAGAGGTGTTTTTATAGCAGTGGATATGAGACTGTTCTCTGGTGTTGAGAACACAGGGTTCAAACACATGCTGAAAGTAATGGAGCCACGTTATGAAGTTCCCTCGTCTGCATTTCAGCCAGCAGGTCATAGTAGCCCTTTATGGACAGACAGCAGCTACAGTTGTCCACAGCTTATCCAAGGATGACGGCTGGGTGGACGTCAAGGGCTACTGAGAGCTACCTGACAGTAACAGAGCACTACATTTTACTTTGTATTTATTGTTGGAGAATATTTATGTTGCACAGTCCTAAAGAATCAGAATCAGCATCAGCTTTATTGGTCACATACAATTATACACACTACAATGTAATGAAAAGTGTCCTCTGCATGTGACCCATCCCTGAGGAGCAGTGGGCTGCCTTTACATTACAGCACCCAGGGAGCAAACGGGGGTTCAGTATCTCAAGGATACTTTGACATGTGGACTGGGGGAACTGGGGATTGAACCACCGACCTTCTGATAAGTGGAAGACCGCTCTTACCACAGCTGCTAATTTGAATACAATAACAGAACAGTTTCAAGTACAGTTAATTTTCGACATGCTGCACCTTAATAGATATTTATTTTATTATTTTTGTACATTTGAGACAATGTTTATTTTGTTCTTTATTTCATTCTTCAGGAAGATAGCCATAGTCTGTTCAGTTAACCAGTGTTGAATAAAAAATGAAATAAAAAACAGCTCAGTGTTTTCTGTTCCTCGTCTCCACAGTACTGAAAACTTACAGAACCTGATTACATTACAGCCCTAGTATGTAGACATGCAGCAGTGCAAACAGTGTCCCAGCTCTCTGTGTGGAGCCAGTTTGTAGCCATAGGGCAACACACTCACACAGCCCAGTATCAGTATTTAATACTGTCTCAGTGGCCCAGAGACTACCACACAAAGATAGTAATACTACTACTAATAGTGAGTGTGTGTTTTGTCCCCAGCAGAGGACGTAATGATGGAGACAGTGGTGGAGGTGTCTACAGAGTGTGGACCCATAGAGGAGGAGACCTTCCCCATCGCTCCTGACTGTGAGCCAGCTGCCAAGAAGAAGAGAGGAGGTCAGTGTCACTGTGATGATCAGATGTAGCTATGCTAACAGTTAGTGCGCTGAATGTTACATGGTCCTGGCTGATCCAATCACAAATGGACAGCTGTGAGTCTGGCTCTTCACACCTGGCATTAGACTCCGTCTCCACATGTGTCTCCAGTCACCACATGTAAATGGTTATCACCTCTATATGCAGATAAACAAATACATCAATGTTTTTAACACAAAGGAAGAAACAACTTTCTGTCTAACATTTGCAGACTTAACAAGAAGGCCTAAATAATTAAGACTACGTCAGCGACAGCATTTCCGAAAGTTAATAAGTTTCTCTCAACCCAACAACTCTCAAAACAGAGGAGTTTGGGGAAGTAACCTGTATTATTAACTGTTAACTGTATTTGTACATTATTGACATGTTTACCACCAATAAACCGTTCCTTAATAAATTCAGCATAAATGATGAAATCAGTTCTAACAGCTGTTAAATCAGACACAGTCTAGATACAGAGTACAGTAAGGAAAAATTCCTTCATGTGTTTCGTTGAATGCTGAATTTACAAGAAGGCACAGATGATTTAGGATCTGCTGTATCGTTTATCAAAGTGTATGAAGTTTGTCCTGATTTGTCTTGTAGTCTGGAGTATTGTGGTTAAACCAGCAGACAGGTGTTCACTAACATCTGCTGCTGACCTTGGCAGGTAATGATAATCTAGTGTGTGATCCATTATGTCTGTAGTTGTGGCCACTTGTGTCCTTCACTGGCCTGCCTCCTCATCCGACAGTGATGATCTGTCAGTATGTGCCTCAGAGCTCGGTGTGGAAGCTTGGGTTCTAAATACGGTTCTTTGTTGTTTCTTACTCTGCTGACAGAAGATATGTTCCTTCTTTTGAAATGTTCTGCTCCTACTCAGTTATTTCAAGTCAGTGCTTCATAATTCACACAGAGTTGTTGGATGGAAACATTAATTGTGTTGATGGACCACTCACATTTCATGATGATTGTCATCAAAAAAGGAATTTACTCTTTAACCAAAATATAATCCTTTCTTTTGTTGTTTATATTAATTATATTGTTAAAATGGTGCGCATGCTCACACCACGGCTGAACACTGGTGCTGTTACGGTGTGGACCCAGTGAAGTGGAGCAGTCCACTGTAAGGCTAGCAGCTGATCTGTGTGTGTGTGTGTGTGTGTGTGTGTGTGTGTGTGTGTGTGTGTGTGTGTGTGTGTGTGTGTGTGTGTGTGTGTGTGTGTGTGTGTGTGTGTGTGTGTGTGTGTGTGTGTGTGTGTGTGTGTGTGTCTGTGTCTGTGTGTGTGTGTGTGTCTGTGTGTGTGTGTGTGTGTGTCTGTGTGTGTGTCTGTGTGTCTGTGTGTGTGTCTGTGTGTGTGTGTGTGTCTGTGTGTGTGTGTGTGTGTGTGTGTGTGCGTGTGTGTGCGTGTGTGTGCGTGTGTGTCTGTGTCTGTCTGTGTCTGTGTGTGTGTCTGTGTGTGTGTGTGTGTGTGTGTGTGTGTGTTGCAGGTGGACGAAAGCCCAAGACACACCAGCCTGCTTCCAATGGCTCCTTTGACCTGGGGATCAAGAAGAGACAAAGGGAGGGCAAAGGTCAGTAGCAGCTCTGAAGTCCCACTGTCTGTCTGTACATAATGGGTCATGGTCTATGCTTTGACAGAGGTTATGGTCTGTCCATAGTTTTCAAGGAGAGGAATGAGTCAGTAAGAGCTTACAAAGGGATTCCTGACAATTTATGACAATGAAGAGCAGCCTTACATAGGGAGTGGTTCAATGTCCTTCACCAATCACATTGAGTCCTTGGAATAGGAAGCCCAAACATCACAAAAGCACTTACAAATATGTATAAGGATACAACTACCCTATAGAAAACAAACTTCATCCTAGAAATGACACAAAGATCCCAGCAGCATCGATGCACACATCTGGAAATAGACACTTATAATATATGTACATAGACACATGTATTAAGAACAATATGGAGGTTGACAGGACAATCCTTGGGTAAAATACATTTATCTCTATAGACCAGGTCACAGCCGCAGCAAGGTATTTCGTGAGGTTGAAATGCTCAATCAGTGCCAGGGCCACAGTAACAACCTGAAGCTGGTAGAGTTTTTTGAAGAGGCGGACAAATTCTACCTGGTGTTTGAAAAGCTTAGAGGTGGTGATGATGATGTTACTGTAAGGCCCTGTAATATTCATTATGTACACTGGTTCATGTAAATGTGTTTATGCTTGTCACTGGATGGCTTCGTTAGCTCCAGGTGTGCATTGCCATATTTGCAAGTGCTTTTGTGATGTTTGGGCTTCCTATTCCAAGGAGTCAATGTGATTGGTGAAGGACATTGAACCACTCCCTATTTAAGGCTGCTCTTCATTGTCACAAATCACTTGCCTGACGAAGGTCTTGTACTGAAACATTGCAAAGTAATAAATGTGATTCTGTAAGTTAAGACAGTGAGCAGGAATCCCTTTGTAAGCTCTGTCCATAGTGTCCCAGTAGAGGGGGCGTCTGTCCTCAGAAACAAACTTTCTAGTTGTAAATTCTTCTTGTGTTTGATTTGTGTGTCTTGTGTTTGATACCTGCAATAAGTTTCCAATGAAGTTGGACAGAGACAACAAATGACTGGGAAAGTTGTAGAGTGCTCCAAAAAACACCAGTTTGGAACACTCCACTGGTAAATGGGCTCATTGATAACAGGTGATAGTATCATGATAGGGTATGATATACAGGGCTGCAGGCGTTCATCATGTCATACTGTGTGCTCTTAAGGTAACACCACCTATCTGTGGGAGTTCCTGCTGGAGCTGCTGCAGGACAAAAACACCTGTCCTAGGTACATCAAGTGGATGCAGAGGGAGAAGGGCATCTTCAAACTGGTCGACTCCAAGGCAGTGTCCAGACTGTGGGGAAAACACAAAAACAAGCCCGACATGAACTACGAGACCATGGGCCGGGCCCTGAGGTCAGCCTCCCTCCCCACAAACACCTAAACCTGTATCATCCTGACCATGGTCTGTCCCTGTTGTCTAACGTTCTCTGTGTGTGTGTAGGTATTACTACCAGCGTGGCATCCTGGCAAAAGTGGAGGGTCAGCGGCTGGCCTACCAGTTCAAAGATATGCCCAAGAACATTCGGGTAATTGAAGACGAGGAGGATGGAGACGAGGTGGAGGACGGCGAGGGCATGATGTCTATCCAGCACCCGACTCACCAACAGGGCTCCGCCAGCCTGGGCACCAACTCCCCCACCACCACCCAGCCTCAGCAGACCTATGTCACTGTCATCCCGAGCAACGCCAGCACCAGGTCTCTATTCATAGTTTGTCTTGTCCTTGACCCTGGAAACCTGCTCCTAGCATCTGGATTCATGTGTTTATCATCAGTAGTTCATGAGAATATACATCCATTGAATGACTGAATGCTACATACTGGTAACAGTGACATGTCTACCCCTCTCTGTTACTGTGACCCAGTACATACGGACCCCCTTCACATGGAGATTTTAATCTCCCACATCTGGATTATGATCCGTTTTTGGATCCTGTTGCACACAGTGGTAGAACATCATGAGTTGTCCATGCCTTGGTTTTTTAAATTTTGATTGGCCGATTGTTATATTTCATGATGTTGGTGAAATATTTTTTTCTCATTGTTGGGGAAAGTGAAAAGATGATCCAGAATCTGCATCTGTAACTGGATCCACCTCAAAATTTTATCCGCTTCAATCCACCCCTACAAAAAACGTCCCCAAAATCCATTGAGAGGTTTCGAGGAATAAAAAACATGTCCTCCTCCAGCTGTTGTTGGTGGAGGTAATGGACCATTGGCACAAATCTCTGTATGAAAAGTATTAAAGCATCAATATAAAGTTTTTGAGAATCACACAGTATCACAAAACACATTTGTATACTGTCAGAGTTTTGGATTCACTGTGAATGAAGAAGGTAAACATTCGTCACACTCTGATAGTCATTAAACGCTTTAATGATAAAATTAGTTTAAATTCTATCAACGATGCCGCCTGTCCTTAGCGTCCAACTCACATCTCAAGTGGTAAATTGAATTGGTCATATGGAAACCAGCCGTCATTCCTTTCAGTATTTAAACGTGCAGATGTTCCCAGCATGCACTGCAGACATGTAATCACTCCTCTCCTCTGTGCATTCTCCTGCAGGCCCATCCGAGCCATGCCAGTGGTCATGACCAACTCACTTGGTCAGGTGACGCTAAACTCCTCCTCCATCCTCACCACGGGACTCCCAGTAACGGTAGCCAACACGTCCACCAGTGCTCCCCCCAAACTGGTCATTCAGGCTCTGCCCACCATGCTAACAGCCGGCTCCAAAGCAGGGGAGAAGATCACCATCATCACCATCCCCGCCAACCAGCTGGCAGCACTCATGCAGTCCAACCCATCAGGCCAGCTCACACAGCTGTTCCAGGCTAAACCTGTTGCTACACATTTAGCGCAGACCACCACTAAACCCACCGCCACCGCATCTACCGTCCAGCTAACGGTAGGACGGCCGACACAGCAGCTCATCCTGGCTAAACCAGCGGCGGTGGCCCAGCCGCTGTCACAGCTGTCTATTCAAGTCAGCCAGCCTCACCCTGCCCCACCCACAGCCCCCAGTCAACCCGAGGCAGCACAATCGGAGGTAGCATCTGAGGCCACGCCCCCCTCCAGTCCACCAGCAGCATCAGCACAAACCCTGTTGTCCTGAGACCTCCGCCTTGAGCCGGGGCCACCGGGGGGGGCAGGAAGTGACTGTGGACACTGCTAAGGAAGTGAAGGACACCCCCCACCATCCCAAACCCCTTCCCGCCACAGTGCAGAGGTGCACTCTGATTGGCTTAGGTTGTTGGGCTGACGTTGGTCTCCAGGGTGATGCTGTTACTGCTGAAAGCCCACAGAGGATCAAAGGGACTGTTGTACATACACACACAACACAGACACACACACACCTACACACACACTCACACACCTACACACACACACACACACACACACACCTACACACAAAGACACACACACCTACACACAAAGACACACACACACACACCTACACACACAGAGCCACACACACACACACACACAGACACAGACATACACACACACACACAGACATACACACACACACACACACACAAACACACAGACATAAAGACACACACACACAGACATACACACACACACACACACAAACACACAGACATAAAGACACACACACACAGAGACACACACCTACACACACACACACCCACACACACACACAGACATACACACACACACACACACACAAACACACAGACATAAAGACACACACACACCTACACACACACAAACACACAGACATAAAGACACACACAGAGACACACACACACAAACACACAGACATAAAGACACACACACACCTACACACACAAACACACAGACATAAAGACACACACACAGAGACACACACACACACCTACACACACCTACACACAGACATAAAGACACACACACACACAGGCAGCCTTAGATTGTAAATGAAAACAGTGGTTTTTGTATTGAAATGTAAAATAAAAGCCTGATGAGCGTTTGTTGTAAACAGAAGTGTAAAGATGATTTTTGATACTCAGCAGTTGTGTATCAGTCCAGACGTAGTTCCACTTCATCTCTTCGTTTCCTCGTTTGCTTCAGTCCAGCAGATGTGTGTGAACTTCACAGCACTGTCACATCCTCCCAATGCCTGTTGTCTTTTTTACTGTTCATATAAAGGCAGTGAAAGGATGTCTGCGTCCAGATGAGAGAAGTAAAAGGTGTGTTCCACATTCGAAGTATAATATACTATTTTTTTCTTGTACTACCAGTGTATGGAAGTAGATTTTACTTAAATATGTATTATAAAAAACAAAAAATATTAATTAAAACTGTGTGAAGTTGTGTTATTCAGCCATCTAACATGAAATGATAGATAAATATTTCCAGCAACATGTTTTTAGCACCTTTTTAAAAAGAGCTGCTGAGTTTGCATTAAGTTAAAAGTGCAGGTCAGACCACAGAGAGGTGCTGTGCTGCTGTTAGTGTGCAGACCTCCTGTCACTGGTTTGGAGTCAGTGTCAGGACGCTACTCCTAACGTATGTTTACAAGCTACCAGTAACTTCTAACACTGTATAGGCCTGCTTCTGATGGTGGATATAGTCTATATTTAGAGCCTAAATACATAAATATCTAAATGTAATTTAATGTCATTATATTGTTTGATGCAGATATGGTTGTTTTATTCGTTCCATCTTTAATTGAATGTCAGCATTGTGTATCGGTCAGGAGGTGAGACTTTTCCTCTGTGTGTCAAACAGTTTCTGACTGCAGTCAAAATGTTGTTTTTAAAGGCTAAAAACCAAAAAATATGGACAAGTAGAATATTTGGTTTGATAAAAATTTGTTCTGAATCTTTTTTCAATACTTTTGGACTTTAAAACTCTGTAAATGTTTGGTTCATAGGAATCTGACACATTACGGTCATCACTGAAATCTAATCCTATATTAGACCTATTATTTTCACCACTCACATATCTTACAAGGTTTAAGGCTAAACAACTAAAACAAACTGATTGGCCAATCATGATATTGAAATCACCTTTGTGCCAATCTGGTGGCTATAAATAGTGATCATGTCTACTCGTACCCATCTCCATCTTTCCTAACTGATAGTCCAACAAAGGCTCTTTAACAACATCTGTATATTCATGAGCTATTTAGCTTTGACCATTTATTGATGATTGTGGGACGACACTGGGAGGAGAGTATACTCGCACAGTCCACAAAAGGTGTGTATTTATGAAGAGAAGACTGCGTACAGGTGTGTGTAAAGAGTAGACTGTGTACAGGTGTGTATTTATGAAGAGAAGACTGCGTACAGGTGTGTGTAAAGAGTAGACTGTGTACAGGTGTGTATTTATGAAGAGTAGACTGCGTATAGGTGTGTATTTATAAAGAGTAGACTGCGTATAGGTGTGTATTTATGAAGAGAAGACGGCGTACAGGTGTGTATTTATGAAGAGTAGACTGCGTATAGGTGTGTATTTATAAAGAGTAGACTGCGTATAGGTGTGTATTTATGAAGAGTAGACTGCGTATAGGTGTGTATTTATAAAGAGTAGACTGCGTATAGGTGTGTATTTATGAAGAGAAGACTGCGTACAGGTGTGTGTAAAGAGTAGACTGTGTACAGGTGTGTATTTATGAAGAGTAGACTGTGTACAGGTGTGTATTTATAAAGAGAAGACTGTGTACAGGTGTGTATTTATAAAGAGTAGACTGCGTATAGGTGTGTATTTATAAAGAGAAGACTGTGTACAGGTGTGTATTTATAAAGAGAAGACTGTGTACAGGTGTGTATTTATAAAGAGAAGACTGTACAGGTGTGTATTTATAAAGAGAAGACTGCGTACAGGTGTGTATTTATAAAGAGTAGACTGCGTACAGGTGTGTATTTATGAAGAGAAGACGGCGTACAGGTGTGTATTTATGAAGAGAAGACTGTGTACAGGTGTGTATTTATGAAGAGAAGACTATGTACAGGTGTGTATTTATGAAGAGAAGACTGTGTACAGGTGTGTATTTATGAAGAGAAGACTGTGTACAGGTGTGTATTTATGAAGAGAAGACTGTGTACAGGTGTGTATTTATGAAGAGAAGACGGCGTACAGGTGTGTATTTATGAAGAGAAGACGGCGTACAGGTTTGTATTTATGAAGAGAAGACGGCGTACAGGTGTGTATTTATGAAGAGAAGACTGTGTACAGGTGTGTATTTATAAAGAGAAGACTGTGTACAGGTGTGTATTTATAAAGAGTAGACTGTGTACAGGTGTGTATTTATAAAGAGAAGACTGTGTACAGGTGTGTATTTATGAAGAGTAGACTGTGTACGGGTGTGTATTTATAAAGAGAAGACTGTGTACGGGTGTGTATTTATAAAGAGTAGACTGTGTACAGGTGTGTATTTATAAAGAGTAGACTGTGTACAGGTGTGTATTTATAAAGAGTAGACTGTGTTCAGGTGTGTATTTATGAAGAGAAGACTGTTCAGGTGTGTATTTATGAAGAGTAGACTGTGTTCAGGTGTGTGTAAAGAGTAGACTGTGTACAGGTGTGTATTTATGAAGAGTAGACTGCGTATAGGTGTGTATTTATGAAGAGTAGACTGCGTATAGGTGTGTATTTATGAAGAGAAGACTGCGTACAGGTGTGTATTTATGAAGAGAAGATTGTGTACAGGTGTGTATTTATAAAGAGAAGACTGCGTATAGGTGTGTATTTATGAAGAGAAGACTGTGTACAGGTGTGTATTTATGAAGAGAAGACTGTGTACAGGTGTGTATTTATGAAGACAAGACTGTACAGGTGTGTATTTATAAAGAGTAGACTGTGTACAGGTGTGTATTTATGAAGAGAAGACTGTGTACAGGTGTGTATTTATAAAGAGTAGACTGCGTACAGGTGTGTATTTATAAAGAGAAGACTATGTACAGGCGTGTATTTATGAAGAGGAGACTGTGTTCAGGTGTGTATTTATAAAGAGTAGACTGCGTACAGGTGTGTATTTATAAAGAGAAGACTGTTCAGGTGTGTATTTATAAAGAGTAGACTGTACAGGTGTGTATTTATGAAGAGAAGACTGCGTACAGGTGTGTATTTATGAAGAGAAGACTGTTCAGGTGTGTATTTATAAAGAGTAGACTGTACAGGTGTGTATTTATGAAGAGAAGACTGTGTTCAGGTGTGTATTTATAAAGAGTAGACTGCGTACAGGTGTGTATTTATGAGGAGAAGACTGTTCAGGTGTGTATTTATAAAGAGTAGACTGTGTACAGGTGTGTATTTATGAAGAGAAGACTGCGTACAGGTGTGTATTTATAAAGAGTAGACTGCGTACAGGTGTGTATTTATGAAGAGAAGACTGTTCAGGTGTGTATTTATAAAGAGTAGACTGTGTACAGGTGTGTATTTATGAAGAGAAGACTGTGTACAGGTGTGTATTTATAAAGAGTAGACTGCGTATAGGTGTGTATTTATAAAGAGTAGACTGCGTACAGGTGTGTGTTTGTAAAGAGTAGACTGAATACAGGTGTGTATTTATGAAGAGAAGACTGTGTTCAGGTGTGTATTTATAAAGAGTAGACTGTGTACAGGTGTGTATTTATAAAGAGAAGACTGTTCAGGTGTGTGTTTATAAAGAGTAGACTGTGTACAGGTGTGTATTTATAAAGAGTAGACTGTGTACATGTGTGTATTTATGAAGAGAAGACTTTTCAGGTGTGTATTTATGAAGAGAAGACTGTTCAGGTGTGTATTTATAAAGAGTAGACTGCGCACAGGTGTGTATTTATAAAGAGTAGACTGCGCACAGGTGTGTATTTATAAAGAGTAGACTGCGTACAGGTGTGTATTTATGAAGAGAAGACTGTTCAGGTGTGTGTTTATAAAGAGTAGACTGCGCACAGGTGTGTATTTATAAAGAGTAGACTGTGTACATGTGTGTATTTATAAAGAGTAGACTGCGCACAGGTGTGTATTTATAAAGAGTAGACTGCGCACAGGTGTGTATTTATAAAGAGTAGACTGCGTACAGGTGTGTATTTATGAAGAGAAGACTGTTCAGGTGTGTGTTTATAAAGAGTAGACTGCGCACAGGTGTGTATTTATAAAGAGTAGACTGCGCACAGGTGTGTATTTATAAAGAGTAGACTGTGTACAGGTGTGTATTTATAAAGAGTAGACTGCGCACAGGTGTGTATTTATAAAGAGTAGACTGTGTTCAGGTGTGTATTTATGAAGAGAAGACTGTTCAGGTGTGTATTTATGAAAAGAAGACTGTTCAGGTGTGTATTTATGAAAAGAAGACTGTTCAGGTGTGTATTTATGAAAAGAAGACTGTTCAGGTGTGTATTTATAAAGAGAAGACTGTTCAGGTGTGTATTTATAAAGAGTAGACTGTTCAGGTGTGTATTTATGAAGAGAAGACTGTGTACAGGTGTGTATTTATAAAGAGTAGACTGTGTACATGTGTGTATTTATGAAGAGAAGACTTTTCAGGTGTGTATTTATGAAGAGAAGACTGTTCAGGTGTGTATTTATAAAGAGTAGACTGTGTACAGGTGTGTATTTATAAAGAGTAGACTGTGTACATGTGTGTATTTATGAAGAGAAGACTTTTCAGGTGTGTATTTATGAAGAGAAGACTGTTCAGGTGTGTATTTATAAAGAGTAGACTGTGTACATGTGTGTATTTATAAAGAGTAGACTGCGCACAGGTGTGTATTTATAAAGAGTAGACTGCGTACAGGTGTGTATTTATGAAGAGAAGACTGTTCAGGTGTGTGTTTATAAAGAGTAGACTGCGCACAGGTGTGTATTTATAAAGAGTAGACTGCGCACAGGTGTGTATTTATAAAGAGTAGACTGTGTACAGGTGTGTATTTGTAAAGAGTAGACTGCGCACAGGTGTGTATTTATAAAGAGTAGACTGTGTTCAGGTGTGTATTTATGAAGAGAAGACTGTGTTCAGGTGTGTATTTATGAAGAGAAGACTGTTCAGGTGTGTATTTATGAAGAGAAGACTGTGTACAGGTGTGTATTTATGAAGAGAGGACTGTGTACAGGTGTGTATTTATGAAGAGAAGACTTTTCAGGTGTGTATTTATGAAGAGAAGACTTTTCAGGTGTGTATTTATGAAGAGAAGACTGTGTACAGGTGTGTATTTATAAAGAGTAGACTGCGCACAGGTGTGTATTTATAAAGAGTAGACTGTGTTCAGGTGTGTATTTATGAAGAGAAGACTGTGTTCAGGTGTGTATTTATGAAGAGAAGACTGTTCAGGTGTGTATTTATGAAGAGAAGACTGTGTACAGGTGTGTATTTATGAAGAGAGGACTGTGTACAGGTGTGTATTTATGAAGAGAAGACTTTTCAGGTGTGTATTTATGAAGAGTAGACTGCGTACAGGTGTGTATTTATGAAGAGAAGACGTTTCAGGTGTGTATTTATGAAGAGAAGACTGTGTACAGGTGTGTATTTATAAAGAGTAGACTGCGTATAGGTGTGTATTTATAAAGAGTAGACTGCGTACGGGTGTGTATTTATAAAGAGTAGACTGCGTACGGGTGTGTATTTATGAAGAGAAGACTGCGTACAGGTGTGCATTTATGAAGAGAAGACTGCGTACAGGTGTGTATTTATGAAGAGAAGACTGCGTACAGGTGTGTATTTATGAAGAGAAGACTGCGTACAGGTGTGTATTTATGAAGAGAAGACTGCGTACAGGTGTGTATTTATGAAGAGAAGACTGTTCAGGTGTGTATTTATGAAAAGAAGACTGTTCAGGTGTGTATTTATGAAGAGAAGACTGTTCAGGTGTGTATTTATAAAGAGTAGACTGTATACAGGTGTGTATTTATGAAGACAAGACTGTTGAGGTGTGTATTTATAAAGAGTAGACTGTATACAGGTGTGTATTTATGAAGAGAAGACTGCGTACAGGTGTGTATTTATGAAGAGAAGACTGCGTACAGGTGTGTATTTATGAAGAGAAGACTGTTCAGGTGTGTATTTATGAAAAGAAGACTGTTCAGGTGTGTATTTATGAAGAGAAGACTGTTCAGGTGTGTATTTATAAAGAGAAGACTGTTCAGGTGTGTATTTATGAAGAGAAGACTGTTCAGTTGTGTATTTATAAAGAGCAGAATGTGTACAGGTGTGTATTTATAAAGAGTAGACTGTGTACATGTGTGTATTTATGAAGAGAAGACTGTTCAGGTGTGTATTTATGAAGAGAAGACTGTTCAGGTGTGTATTTATGAAGAGAAGACTGTTCAGTTGTGTGTTTATAAAGAGTAGACTGTGTACAGGTGTGTATTTATAAAGAGTAGACTGTGTACATGTGTGTATTTATGAAGAGAAGACTTTTCAGGTGTGTATTTATGAAGAGAAGACTGTTCAGGTGTGTATTTATAAAGAGTAGACTGTGTACATGTGTGTATTTATAAAGAGTAGACTGCGCACAGGTGTGTATTTATAAAGAGTAGACTGCGTACAGGTGTGTATTTATGAAGAGAAGACTGTTCAGGTGTGTGTTTATAAAGAGTAGACTGCGCACAGGTGTGTATTTATAAAGAGTAGACTGTGTACAGGTGTGTATTTGTAAAGAGTAGACTGCGCACAGGTGTGTATTTATAAAGAGTAGACTGTGTTCAGGTGTGTATTTATGAAGAGAAGACTGTGTTCAGGTGTGTATTTATGAAGAGAAGACTGTTCAGGTGTGTATTTATGAAGAGAAGACTGTGTACAGGTGTGTATTTATGAAGAGAAGACTTTTCAGGTGTGTATTTATGAAGAGAAGACTGTGTACAGGTGTGTATTTATAAAGAGTAGACTGCGTATAGGTGTGTATTTATAAAGAGTAGACTGCGTATAGGTGTGTATTTATAAAGAGTAGACTGCGTACGGGTGTGTATTTATGAAGAGAAGACTGCGTACAGGTGTGCATTTATGAAGAGAAGACTGCGTACAGGTGTGTATTTATGAAGAGAAGACTGCGTACAGGTGTGTATTTATGAAGAGAAGACTGCGTACAGGTGTGTATTTATGAAGAGAAGACTGCGTACAGGTGTGTATTTATGAAGAGAAGACTGTTCAGGTGTGTATTTATGAAAAGAAGACTGTTCAGGTGTGTATTTATGAAGAGAAGACTGTTCAGGTGTGTATTTATAAAGAGTAGACTGTATACAGGTGTGTATTTATGAAGACAAGACTGTTGAGGTGTGTATTTATAAAGAGTAGACTGTATACAGGTGTGTATTTATGAAGAGAAGACTGCGTACAGGTGTGTATTTATGAAGAGAAGACTGCGTACAGGTGTGTATTTATGAAGAGAAGACTGTTCAGGTGTGTATTTATGAAAAGAAGACTGTTCAGGTCTGTATTTATAAAGAGTAGACTGTACACAGGTGTGTATTTATGAAGACAAGACTGTTGAGGTGTGTATTTATAAAGAGAAGACTGTGTACAGGTGTGTATTTATAAAGAGTAGACTGTGTACAGGTGTGTATTTATGAAGAGAAGACTGTTCAGGTGTGTGTTTATAAAGAGTAGACTGTGTACAGGTGTGTATTTATAAAGAGTAGACTGCGCACAGGTGTGTATTTATAAAGAGTAGACTGCGCACAGGTGTGTATTTATAAAGAGTAGACTGCGCACAGGTGTGTATTTATAAAGAGTAGACTGCGCACAGGTGTGTATTTATAAAGAGTAGACTGTGTACAGGTGTGTATTTATAGAGAGTAGACTGCGCACAGGTGTGTATTTATAAAGAGTAGACTGTGTTCAGGTGTGTATTTATGAAGACAAGACTGTTGAGGTGTGTATTTATAAAGAGAAGACTGTGTACAGGTGTGTATTTATAAAGAGTAGACTGTGTACAGGTGTGTATTTATGAAGAGAAGACTGTTCAGGTGTGTGTTTATAAAGAGTAGACTGTGTACAGGTGTGTATTTATAAAGAGTAGACTGCGCACAGGTGTGTATTTATAAAGAGTAGACTGTACACAGGTGTGTATTTATGAAGACAAGACTGTTGAGGTGTGTATTTATAAAGAGAAGACTGTGTACAGGTGTGTATTTATAAAGAGTAGACTGTGTACAGGTGTGTATTTATGAAGAGAAGACTGTTCAGGTGTGTGTTTATAAAGAGTAGACTGTGTACAGGTGTGTATTTATAAAGAGTAGACTGCGCACAGGTGTGTATTTATAAAGAGTAGACTGCGCACAGGTGTGTATTTATAAAGAGTAGACTGTGTACAGGTGTGTATTTATAGAGAGTAGACTGCGCACAGGTGTGTATTTATAAAGAGTAGACTGTGTTCAGGTGTGTATTTATGAAGAGAAGACTGTTCAGGTGTGTATTTATAAAGAGTAGACTGCGTACAGGTGTGTATTCATGAAGAGAAGACTGTTCAGGTGTGTATTTATAAAGAGTAGACTGTGTACATGTGTGTATTTATAAAGAGTAGACTACGCACAGGTGTGTATTTATAAAGAGTAGACTGCGCACAGGTGTGTATTTATAAAGAGTAGACTGTGTACAGGTGTGTATTTATGAAGAGAAGACTGTTCAGGTGTGTGTTTATAAAGAGTAGACTGCGCACAGGTGTGTATTTATAAAGAGTAGACTGCGTACAGGTGTGTATTTATAAAGAGTAGACTGTTTACAGGTGTGTATTTATAAAGAGTAGACTGCGCACAGGCGTGTATTTATAAAGAGTAGACTGTGTTCAGGTGTGTATTTATGAAGAGAAGACTGTGTTCAGGTGTGTATTTATGAAGAGAAGACTGTTCAGGTGTGTATTTATGAAAAGAAGACTGTTCAGGTGTGTATTTATGAAAAGAAGACTGTTCAGGTGTGTATTTATGAAAAGAAGACTGTTCAGGTGTGTATTTATGAAAAGAAGACTGTTCAGGTGTGTATTTATAAAGAGAAGACTGTTCAGGTGTGTATTTATAAAGAGTAGACTGTTCAGGTGTGTATTTATGAAGAGAAGACTGTTCAGTTGTGTATTTATAAAGAGTAGAATGTGTACAGGTGTGTATTTATGAAGAGAAGACTGTGTTCAGGTGTGTATTTATAAAGAGTAGACTGTGTACAGGTGTGTATTTATAAAGAGTAGACTGTGTACATGTGTGTATTTATGAAGAGAAGACTGTTCAGGTGTGTATTTATTAAGAGAAGACTGTTCAGGTGTGTATTTATGAAGAGAAGACTGTTCAGGTGTGTGTTTATAAAGAGTAGACTGTGTACAGGTGTGTATTTATGAAGAGTAGACTGTGTACATGTGTGTATTTATAAAGAGTAGACTGTGTACATGTGTGTATTTAAAAAGAGTAGACTACGCACAGGTGTGTATTTATAAAGAGTAGACTGCGCACAGGTGTGTATTTATAAAGAGTAGACTGTGTACAGGTGTGTATTTATGAAGAGAAGACTGTTCAGGTGTGTGTTTATAAAGAGTAGACTGCGCACAGGTGTGTATTTATAAAGAGTAGACTGCGTACAGGTGTGTATTTATAAAGAGTAGACTGTGTACAGGTGTGTATTTATAAAGAGTAGACTGCGCACAGGCGTGTATTTATAAAGAGTAGACTGTGTTCAGGTGTGTATTTATGAAGAGAAGACTGTGTTCAGGTGTGTATTTATGAAGAGAAGACTGTTCAGGTGTGTATTTATGAAAAGAAGACTGTTCAGGTGTGTATTTATGAAAAGAAGACTGTTCAGGTGTGTATTTATGAAAAGAAGACTGTTCAGGTGTGTATTTATAAAGAGAAGACTGTTCAGGTGTGTATTTATAAAGAGTAGACTGTGTACAGGTGTGTATTTATGAAGAGAAGACTGTTCAGGTGTGTATTTATGAAGAGAAGACTGTTCAGGTGTGTATTTATGAAGAGAAGACTGTTCAGGTGTGTATTTATGAAGAGAAGACTGTTCAGGTGTGTATTTATGAAGAGAAGACTGTGTACAGGTGTGTATTTATAAAGAGTAGACTGTGTACATGTGTGTATTTATGAAGAGAAGACTTTTCAGGTGTGTATTTATGAAGAGAAGACTGTTCAGGTGTGTATTTATAAAGAGTAGACTGTGTACAGGTGTGTATTTATAAAGAGTAGACTGTGTACATGTGTGTATTTATGAAGAGAAGACTTTTCAGGTGTGTATTTATGAGGAGAAGACTGTTCAGGTGTGTATTTATAAAGAGAAGACTTTTCAGGTGTGTATTTATGAAGAGAAGACTGTTCAGGTGTGTATTTATAAAGAGTAGACTGTGTACATGTGTGTATTTATAAAGAGTAGACTGCGCACAGGTGTGTATTTATAAAGAGTAGACTGCGCACAGGTGTGTATTTATAAAGAGTAGACTGCGTACAGGTGTGTATTTATGAAGAGAAGACTGTTCAGGTGTGTGTTTATAAAGAGTAGACTGCGCACAGGTGTGTATTTATAAAGAGTAGACTGCGCACAGGTGTGTATTTATAAAGAGTAGACTGTGTACAGGTGTGTATTTATAAAGAGTAGACTGCGCACAGGTGTGTATTTATAAAGAGTAGACTGTGTTCAGGTGTGTATTTATGAAGAGAAGACTGTTCAGGTGTGTATTTATGAAAAGAAGACTGTTCAGGTGTGTATTTATGAAAAGAAGACTGTTCAGGTGTGTATTTATGAAAAGAAGACTGTTCAGGTGTGTATTTATAAAGAGAAGACTGTTCAGGTGTGTATTTATAAAGAGTAGACTGTTCAGGTGTGTATTTATGAAGAGAAGACTGTGTACAGGTGTGTATTTATAAAGAGTAGACTGTGTACATGTGTGTATTTATGAAGAGAAGACTTTTCAGGTGTGTATTTATGAAGAGAAGACTGTTCAGGTGTGTATTTATAAAGAGTAGACTGTGTACAGGTGTGTATTTATAAAGAGTAGACTGTGTACATGTGTGTATTTATGAAGAGAAGACTTTTCAGGTGTGTATTTATGAAGAGAAGACTGTTCAGGTGTGTATTTATAAAGAGTAGACTGTGTACATGTGTGTATTTATAAAGAGTAGACTGCGCACAGGTGTGTATTTATAAAGAGTAGACTGCGTACAGGTGTGTATTTATGAAGAGAAGACTGTTCAGGTGTGTGTTTATAAAGAGTAGACTGCGCACAGGTGTGTATTTATAAAGAGTAGACTGCGCACAGGTGTGTATTTATAAAGAGTAGACTGTGTACAGGTGTGTATTTGTAAAGAGTAGACTGCGCACAGGTGTGTATTTATAAAGAGTAGACTGTGTTCAGGTGTGTATTTATGAAGAGAAGACTGTGTTCAGGTGTGTATTTATGAAGAGAAGACTGTTCAGGTGTGTATTTATGAAGAGAAGACTGTGTACAGGTGTGTATTTATGAAGAGAGGACTGTGTACAGGTGTGTATTTATGAAGAGAAGACTTTTCAGGTGTGTATTTATGAAGAGAAGACTTTTCAGGTGTGTATTTATGAAGAGAAGACTGTGTACAGGTGTGTATTTATAAAGAGTAGACTGCGCACAGGTGTGTATTTATAAAGAGTAGACTGTGTTCAGGTGTGTATTTATGAAGAGAAGACTGTGTTCAGGTGTGTATTTATGAAGAGAAGACTGTTCAGGTGTGTATTTATGAAGAGAAGACTGTGTACAGGTGTGTATTTATGAAGAGAGGACTGTGTACAGGTGTGTATTTATGAAGAGAAGACTTTTCAGGTGTGTATTTATGAAGAGTAGACTGCGTACAGGTGTGTATTTATGAAGAGAAGACTTTTCAGGTGTGTATTTATGAAGAGAAGACTGTGTACAGGTGTGTATTTATAAAGAGTAGACTGCGTATAGGTGTGTATTTATAAAGAGTAGACTGCGTACGGGTGTGTATTTATAAAGAGTAGACTGCGTACGGGTGTGTATTTATGAAGAGAAGACTGCGTACAGGTGTGCATTTATGAAGAGAAGACTGCGTACAGGTGTGTATTTATGAAGAGAAGACTGCGTACAGGTGTGTATTTATGAAGAGAAGACTGCGTACAGGTGTGTATTTATAAAGAGAAGACTGCGTACAGGTGTGTATTTATGAAGAGAAGACTGTTCAGGTGTGTATTTATGAAAAGAAGACTGTTCAGGTGTGTATTTATGAAGAGAAGACTGTTCAGGTGTGTATTTATAAAGAGTAGACTGTATACAGGTGTGTATTTATGAAGACAAGACTGTTGAGGTGTGTATTTATAAAGAGTAGACTGTATACAGGTGTGTATTTATGAAGAGAAGACTGCGTACAGGTGTGTATTTATGAAGAGAAGACTGCGTACAGGTGTGTATTTATGAAGAGAAGACTGTTCAGGTGTGTATTTATGAAAAGAAGACTGTTCAGGTGTGTATTTATGAAGAGAAGACTGTTCAGGTGTGTATTTATAAAGAGAAGACTGTTCAGGTGTGTATTTATGAAGAGAAGACTGTTCAGTTGTGTATTTATAAAGAGCAGAATGTGTACAGGTGTGTATTTATAAAGAGTAGACTGTGTACATGTGTGTATTTATGAAGAGAAGACTGTTCAGGTGTGTATTTATGAAGAGAAGACTGTTCAGGTGTGTATTTATGAAGAGAAGACTGTTCAGTTGTGTGTTTATAAAGAGTAGACTGTGTACAGGTGTGTATTTATAAAGAGTAGACTGTGTACATGTGTGTATTTATGAAGAGAAGACTTTTCAGGTGTGTATTTATGAAGAGAAGACTGTTCAGGTGTGTATTTATAAAGAGTAGACTGTGTACATGTGTGTATTTATAAAGAGTAGACTGCGCACAGGTGTGTATTTATAAAGAGTAGACTGCGTACAGGTGTGTATTTATGAAGAGAAGACTGTTCAGGTGTGTGTTTATAAAGAGTAGACTGCGCACAGGTGTGTATTTATAAAGAGTAGACTGCGCACAGGTGTGTATTTATAAAGAGTAGACTGTGTACAGGTGTGTATTTGTAAAGAGTAGACTGCGCACAGGTGTGTATTTATAAAGAGTAGACTGTGTTCAGGTGTGTATTTATGAAGAGAAGACTGTGTTCAGGTGTGTATTTATGAAGAGAAGACTGTTCAGGTGTGTATTTATGAAGAGAAGACTGTGTACAGGTGTGTATTTATGAAGAGAAGACTTTTCAGGTGTGTATTTATGAAGAGAAGACTTTTCAGGTGTGTATTTATGAAGAGAAGACTGTGTACAGGTGTGTATTTATAAAGAGTAGACTGCGCACAGGTGTGTATTTATAAAGAGTAGACTGTGTTCAGGTGTGTATTTATGAAGAGAAGACTGTGTTCAGGTGTGTATTTATGAAGAGAAGACTGTTCAGGTGTGTATTTATGAAGAGAAGACTGTGTACAGGTGTGTATTTATGAAGAGAGGACTGTGTACAGGTGTGTATTTATGAAGAGAAGACTTTTCAGGTGTGTATTTATGAAGAGTAGACTGCGTACAGGTGTGTATTTATGAAGAGAAGACTTTTCAGGTGTGTATTTATGAAGAGAAGACTGTGTACAGGTGTGTATTTATAAAGAGTAGACTGCGTATAGGTGTGTATTTATAAAGAGTAGACTGCGTACGGGTGTGTATTTATAAAGAGTAGACTGCGTACGGGTGTGTATTTATGAAGAGAAGACTGCGTACAGGTGTGCATTTATGAAGAGAAGACTGCGTACAGGTGTGTATTTATGAAGAGAAGACTGCGTACAGGTGTGTATTTATGAAGAGAAGACTGCGTACAGGTGTGTATTTATAAAGAGAAGACTGCGTACAGGTGTGTATTTATGAAGAGAAGACTGTTCAGGTGTGTATTTATGAAAAGAAGACTGTTCAGGTGTGTATTTATGAAGAGAAGACTGTTCAGGTGTGTATTTATAAAGAGTAGACTGTATACAGGTGTGTATTTATGAAGACAAGACTGTTGAGGTGTGTATTTATAAAGAGTAGACTGTATACAGGTGTGTATTTATGAAGAGAAGACTGCGTACAGGTGTGTATTTATGAAGAGAAGACTGCGTACAGGTGTGTATTTATGAAGAGAAGACTGTTCAGGTGTGTATTTATGAAAAGAAGACTGTTCAGGTGTGTATTTATGAAGAGAAGACTGTTCAGGTGTGTATTTATAAAGAGAAGACTGTTCAGGTGTGTATTTATGAAGAGAAGACTGTTCAGTTGTGTATTTATAAAGAGCAGAATGTGTACAGGTGTGTATTTATAAAGAGTAGACTGTGTACATGTGTGTATTTATGAAGAGAAGACTGTTCAGGTGTGTATTTATGAAGAGAAGACTGTTCAGGTGTGTATTTATGAAGAGAAGACTGTTCAGTTGTGTGTTTATAAAGAGTAGACTGTGTACAGGTGTGTATTTATAAAGAGTAGACTGTGTACATGTGTGTATTTATGAAGAGAAGACTTTTCAGGTGTGTATTTATGAAGAGAAGACTGTTCAGGTGTGTATTTATAAAGAGTAGACTGTGTACATGTGTGTATTTATAAAGAGTAGACTGCGCACAGGTGTGTATTTATAAAGAGTAGACTGCGTACAGGTGTGTATTTATGAAGAGAAGACTGTTCAGGTGTGTGTTTATAAAGAGTAGACTGCGCACAGGTGTGTATTTATAAAGAGTAGACTGCGCACAGGTGTGTATTTATAAAGAGTAGACTGTGTACAGGTGTGTATTTGTAAAGAGTAGACTGCGCACAGGTGTGTATTTATAAAGAGTAGACTGTGTTCAGGTGTGTATTTATGAAGAGAAGACTGTGTTCAGGTGTGTATTTATGAAGAGAAGACTGTTCAGGTGTGTATTTATGAAGAGAAGACTGTGTACAGGTGTGTATTTATGAAGAGAAGACTTTTCAGGTGTGTATTTATGAAGAGAAGACTGTGTACAGGTGTGTATTTATAAAGAGTAGACTGCGTATAGGTGTGTATTTATAAAGAGTAGACTGCGTATAGGTGTGTATTTATAAAGAGTAGACTGCGTACGGGTGTGTATTTATGAAGAGAAGACTGCGTACAGGTGTGCATTTATGAAGAGAAGACTGCGTACAGGTGTGTATTTATGAAGAGAAGACTGCGTACAGGTGTGTATTTATGAAGAGAAGACTGCGTACAGGTGTGTATTTATGAAGAGAAGACTGCGTACAGGTGTGTATTTATGAAGAGAAGACTGTTCAGGTGTGTATTTATGAAAAGAAGACTGTTCAGGTGTGTATTTATGAAGAGAAGACTGTTCAGGTGTGTATTTATAAAGAGTAGACTGTATACAGGTGTGTATTTATGAAGACAAGACTGTTGAGGTGTGTATTTATAAAGAGTAGACTGTATACAGGTGTGTATTTATGAAGAGAAGACTGCGTACAGGTGTGTATTTATGAAGAGAAGACTGCGTACAGGTGTGTATTTATGAAGAGAAGACTGTTCAGGTGTGTATTTATGAAAAGAAGACTGTTCAGGTGTGTATTTATGAAGAGAAGACTGTTCAGGTCTGTATTTATAAAGAGTAGACTGTACACAGGTGTGTATTTATGAAGACAAGACTGTTGAGGTGTGTATTTATAAAGAGAAGACTGTGTACAGGTGTGTATTTATAAAGAGTAGACTGTGTACAGGTGTGTATTTATGAAGAGAAGACTGTTCAGGTGTGTGTTTATAAAGAGTAGACTGTGTACAGGTGTGTATTTATAAAGAGTAGACTGCGCACAGGTGTGTATTTATAAAGAGTAGACTGCGCACAGGTGTGTATTTATAAAGAGTAGACTGTGTACAGGTGTGTATTTATAAAGAGTAGACTGCGCACAGGTGTGTATTTATAAAGAGTAGACTGTGTTCAGGTGTGTATTTATGAAGAGAAGACTGTTCAGGTGTGTATTTATAAAGAGTAGACTGCGTACAGGTGTGTATTCATGAAGAGAAGACTGTTCAGGTGTGTATTTATAAAGAGTAGACTGTGTACATGTGTGTATTTATAAAGAGTAGACTACGCACAGGTGTGTATTTATAAAGAGTAGACTGCGCACAGGTGTGTATTTATAAAGAGTAGACTGCGTACAGGTGTGTATTTATAAAGAGTAGACTGTTTACAGGTGTGTATTTATAAAGAGTAGACTGCGCACAGGCGTGTATTTATAAAGAGTAGACTGTGTTCAGGTGTGTATTTATGAAGAGAAGACTGTGTTCAGGTGTGTATTTATGAAGAGAAGACTGTTCAGGTGTGTATTTATGAAAAGAAGACTGTTCAGGTGTGTATTTATGAAAAGAAGACTGTTCAGGTGTGTATTTATGAAAAGAAGACTGTTCAGGTGTGTATTTATGAAAAGAAGACTGTTCAGGTGTGTATTTATAAAGAGAAGACTGTTCAGGTGTGTATTTATAAAGAGTAGACTGTTCAGGTGTGTATTTATGAAGAGAAGACTGTTCAGTTGTGTATTTATAAAGAGTAGAATGTGTACAGGTGTGTATTTATGAAGAGAAGACTGTGTTCAGGTGTGTATTTATAAAGAGTAGACTGTGTACAGGTGTGTATTTATAAAGAGTAGACTGTGTACATGTGTGTATTTATGAAGAGAAGACTGTTCAGGTGTGTATTTATGAAGAGAAGACTGTTCAGGTGTGTATTTATGAAGAGAAGACTGTTCAGGTGTGTGTTTATAAAGAGTAGACTGTGTACAGGTGTGTATTTATGAAGAGTAGACTGTGTACATGTGTGTATTTATAAAGAGTAGACTGTGTACATGTGTGTATTTAAAAAGAGTAGACTACGCACAGGTGTGTATTTATAAAGAGTAGACTGCGCACAGGTGTGTATTTATAAAGAGTAGACTGTGTACAGGTGTGTATTTATGAAGAGAAGACTGTTCAGGTGTGTGTTTATAAAGAGTAGACTGCGCACAGGTGTGTATTTATAAAGAGTAGACTGCGTACAGGTGTGTATTTATAAAGAGTAGACTGTGTACAGGTGTGTATTTATAAAGAGTAGACTGCGCACAGGCGTGTATTTATAAAGAGTAGACTGTGTTCAGGTGTGTATTTATGAAGAGAAGACTGTTCAGGTGTGTATTTATGAAGAGAAGACTGTTCAGGTGTGTATTTATGAAGAGAAGACTGTTCAGGTGTGTATTTATGAAAAGAAGACTGTTCAGGTGTGTATTTATGAAAAGAAGACTGTTCAGGTGTGTATTTATGAAAAGAAGACTGTTCAGGTGTGTATTTATAAAGAGAAGACTGTTCAGGTGTGTATTTATAAAGAGTAGACTGTTCAGGTGTGTATTTATGAAGAGAAGACTTTTCAGTTGTGTATTTATAAAGAGAAGAATGTGTACAGGTGTGTATTTATGAAGAGAAGACTGTGTTCAGGTGTGTATTTATAAAGAGTAGACTGTGTACAGGTGTGTATTTATAAAGAGTAGACTGTGTACATGTGTGTATTTATGAAGAGAAGACTGTTCAGGTGTGTATTTATGAAGAGAAGACTGTTCAGGTGTGTATTTATGAAAAGAAGACTGTTCAGTTGTGTATTTATAAAGAGTAGACTGTGTACATGTGTGTATTTATGAAGAGAAGACTTTTCAGGTGTGTATTTATGAAGAGAAGACTGTTCAGGTGTGTATTTATAAAGAGTAGACTGTGTACATGTGTGTATTTATAAAGAGTAGACTGCGCACAGGTGTGTATTTATAAAGAATAGACTGCGCACAGGTGTGTATTTATAAAGAGTAGACTGCGTACAGGTGTGTATTTGTAAAGAGTAGACTGCGTACAGGTGTGTATTTATGAAGAGAAGACTGTTCAGGTGTGTATTTATAAAGAGTAGACTGTGTACAGGTTTGTATTTATGAAGAGAAGACTCCGTACAGGTGTGTATTTATAAAGAGTAGACTGCGTACAGGTGTGTATTTATGAAGAGAAGACTGTTCAGGTGTGTATTTTTAAAGAGTAGACTGTCTACAGGTGTGTATTTATGAAGAGAGGACTGTTCAGGTGTGTATTTATGAAGAGAAGACTGTGTACAGGTGTGTATTTATAAAGAGTAGACTGCGTATAGGTGTGTATTTATAAAGATTAGACTGCGTACAGGTGTGTGTTTGTAAAGAGTAGACTGCATACAGGTGTGTATTTATGAAGAGAAGACTGTGTACAGGTGTGTATTTATAAAGAGAAGACTGTGTACAGGTGTGTATTTATAAAGAGAAGACTGTGTACAGGTGTGTATTTATAAAGAGTAGACTGTGTACAGTTGTGTATTTATGAAGAGAAGACTGTGTACAGGTGTGTATTTATAAAGAGTAGACTGTCTACAGGTGTGTATTTATGAAGAGAAGACTGTTCAGGTGTGTGTTTATAAAGAGTAGACTGCGCACAGGTGTGTATTTATAAAGAGTAGACTGCATACAGGTGTGTATTTATAAAGAGTAGACTGTGTACAGGTGTGTATTTATAAAGAGTAGACTGCGCACAGGCGTGTATTTATAAAGAGTAGACTGTGTTCAGGTGTGTATTTATGAAGAGAAGACTGTTCAGGTGTGTATTTATGAAAAGAAGACTGTTCAGGTGTGTATTTATGAAAAGAAGACTGTTCAGGTGTGTATTTATGAAAAGAAGACTGTTCAGGTGTGTATTTATGAAAAGAAGACTGTTCAGGTGTGTATTGATAAAGAGAAGACTGTTCAGGTGTGTATTTATAAAGAGTAGAATGTGTACAGGTGTGTATTTATGAAGAGAAGACTGTGTTCAGGTGTGTATTTATAAAGAGTAGACTGTGTACAGGTGTGTATTTATAAAGAGTAGACTGTGTACATGTGTGTATTTATGAAGAGAAGACTGTTCAGGTGTGTATTTATGAAGAGAAGACTGTTCAGTTGTGTATTTATAAAGAGTAGACTGTGTACATGTGTGTATTTATGAAGAGAAGACTTTTCAGGTGTGTATTTATGAAGAGAAGACTGTTCAGGTGTGTATTTATAAAGAGTAGACTGTGTACATGTGTGTATTTATAAAGAGTAGACTGCGCACAGGTGTGTATTTATAAAGAGTAGACTGCGCACAGGTGTGTATTTATAAAGAGTAGACTGCGTACAGGTGTGTATTTATGAAGAGAAGACTGTTCAGGTGTGTGTTTATAAAGAGTAGACTGCGCACAGGTGTGTATTTATAAAGAGTAGACTGCGCACAGGTGTGTATTTATAAAGAGTAGACTGCGTATAGGTGTGTATTTGTAAAGAGTAGACTGCGTACAGGTGTGTATTTATGAAGAGAAGACTGTTCAGGTGTGTATTTATAAAGAGTAGACTGTGTACAGGTGTGTATTTATGAAGAGAAGACTCCGTACAGGTGTGTATTTATAAAGAGTAGACTGCGTACAGGTGTGTATTTATGAAGAGAAGACTGTTCAGGTGTGTATTTATAAAGAGTAGACTGTGTACAGGTGTGTATTTATGAAGAGAGGACTGTTCAGGTGTGTATTTATGAAGAGAAGACTGTGTACAGGTGTGTATTTATAAAGAGTAGACTGCGTATAGGTGTGTATTTATAAAGATTAGACTGCGTACAGGTGTGTGTTTGTAAAGAGTATACTGCATACAGGTGTGTATTTATGAAGAGAAGACTGTGTACAGGTGTGTATTTATAAAGAGAAGACTGTGTACAGGTGTGTATTTATAAAGAGAAGACTGTGTACAGGTGTGTATTTATAAAGAGTAGACTGTGTACAGTTGTGTATTTATGAAGAGAAGACTGTGTACAGGTGTGTATTTATAAAGAGTAGACTGTGTACAGGTGTGTATTTATGAAGAGAAGACTGTGTACAGGTGTGTATTTATAAAGAGTAGACTGCGTACAGGTGTGTATTTATGAAGAGAAGACTGTTCAGGTGTGTATTTATAAAGAGTAGACTGTGTACAGGTGTGTATTTATGAAGAGAAGACTGCGTACAGGTGTGTATTTATAAAGAGTAGACTGCGTACAGGTGTGTATTTATGAAGAGAAGACTGTTCAGGTGTGTATTTATAAAGAGTAGACTGTGTACAGGTGTGTATTTATGAAGAGAGGACTGTTCAGGTGTGTATTTATGAAGAGAAGACTGTGTACAGGTGTGTATTTATAAAGAGTAGACTGCGTATAGGTGTGTATTTATAAAGATGAGACTGCGTACAGGTGTGTGTTTGTAAAGAGTAGACTGCATACAGGTGTGTATTTATGAAGAGAAGACTGTTCAGGTGTGTATTTATGAAAAGAAGACTGTTCAGGTGTGTATTTATAAAGAGTAGACTGTTCAGGTGTGTATTTATGAAGAGAAGACTGTTCAGTTGTGTATTTATAAAGAGTAGAATGTGTACAGGTGTGTATTTATGAAGAGAAGACTGTGTTCAGGTGTGTATTTATAAAGAGTAGACTGTGTACAGGTGTGTATTTATAAAGAGTAGACTGTGTACATGTGTGTATTTATGAAGAGAAGACTGTTCAGGTGTGTATTTATGAAGAGAACACTGTTCAGTTGTGTGTTTATAAAGAGTAGACTGTGTACAGGTGTGTATTTATAAAGAGTAGACTGTGTACATGTGTGTATTTATGAAGAGAAGACTGTTCAGGTGTGTATTTATGAAGAGAAGACTGTTCAGGTGTGTATTTATAAAGAGTAGACTGTGTACATGTGTGTATTTATGAAGAGAAGACTTTTCAGGTGTGTATTTATGAAGAGAAGACTGTTCAGGTGTGTATTTATAAAGAGTAGACTGTGTACATGTGTGTATTTATAAAGAGTAGACTGCGCACAGGTGTGTATTTATAAAGAGTAGACTGCGCAGAGGTGTGTATTTATAAAGAGTAGACTGCGTACAGGTGTGTATTTATGAAGAGAAGACTGTTCAGGTGTGTGTTTATAAAGAGTAGACTGCGCACAGGCGTGTATTTATAAAGAGTAGACTGTGTACAGGTGTGTATTTATGAAGAGAAGACTGTGTTCAGGTGTGTATTTATGAAGAGAAGACTGTTCAGGTGTGTATTTATGAAGAGAAGACTGTGTTCAGGTGTGTATTTATGAAGAGAAGACTGTTCAGGTGTGTATTTATGAAGAGAAGACTGTGTTCAGGTGTGTATTTATAAAGAGAAGACTGTGTACAGGTGTGTATTCATAAAGAGTAGACTGTGTACAGGTGTGTATTTATGAAGAGAAGACTGCGTACAGGTGTGTATTTATGAAGAGAAGACTGTTCAGGTGTGTATTTATAAAGAGTAGACTGTTCAGGTGTGTATTTATGAAGAGAAGACTGTTCAGTTGTGTATTTATAAAGAGTAGACTGTGTCGAGGTGTGTATTTACAAAAAGTAGATTGCATACAGGTGTGTATTTATAAAGAGTAGACTGTGTACAGGTGTGTATTTATGAAGAGAAGACTGCGTACAGGTGTGTATTTATGAAGAGTAGACTGTTCAGTTGTGTATTTATAAAGAGTAGAATGTGTACAGGTGTGTATTTATAAAGAGTAGACTGTGTTCAGGTGTGTATTTATGAAGAGAAGACTGTTCAGGTGTGTATTTATGAAGAGAAGACTGTGTACAGGTGTGTATTTATAAAGAGTAGACTGTGTACAGGTGTGTATTTATGAAGAGAAGACTGTGTACAGGTGTGTATTTATAAAGAGAAGACTGTGTCGAGGTGTGTATTTACAAAAAGTAGATTGCATACAGGTGTGTATTTATAAAGAGTAGACTGTGTACAGGTGTGTATTTATGAAGAGAAGACTGCGTACAGGTGTGTATTTATGAAGAGAAGACTGAGTACAGGTGTGTATTTATGAAGAGAAGACTGTTCAGGTGTGTATTTATGAAAAGAAGACTGTTCAGGTGTGTATTTATGAAGAGTAGACTGTTCAGTTGTGTATTTATAAAGAGTAGAATGTGTACAGGTGTGTATTTATAAAGAGTAGACTGTGTTCAGGTGTGTATTTATGAAGAGAAGACTGTTCAGGTGTGTATTTATGAAGAGAAGACTGTGTACAGGTGTGTATTTATAAAGAGAAGACTGTGTACAGGTGTGTATTTATAAAGAGAAGACTGTGTACAGGTGTGTATTTATAAAGAGTAGACTGTGTACAGTTGTGTATTTATGAAGAGAAGACTGTGTACAGGTGTGTATTTATAAAGAGTAGACTGCGTACAGGTGTGTATTTATAAAGAGAAGACTATGTACAGGTGTGTATTTATGAAGAGAAGACTGTGTTCAGGTGTGTATTTATAAAGAGTAGACTGCGTACAGGTGTGTATTTATAAAGAGAAGACTGTTCAGGTGTGTATTTATGAAAAGAAGACTGTTCAGGTGTGTATTTATGAAAAGAAGACTGTTCAGGTGTGTATTTATGAAAAGAAGACTGTTCAGGTGTGTATTTATAAAGAGAAGACTGTTCAGGTGTGTATTTATAAAGAGTAGACTGTTCAGGTGTGTATTTATGAAGAGAAGACTTTTCAGTTGTGTATTTATAAAGAGTAGAATGTGTACAGGTGTGTATTTATGAAGAGAAGACTGTGTTCAGGTGTGTATTTATAAAGAGTAGACTGTGTACAGGTGTGTATTTATAAAGAGTAGACTGTGTAGATGTGTGTATTTATGAAGAGAAGACTGTTCAGGTGTGTATTTATGAAGAGAAGACTGTTCAGGTGTGTATTTATGAAGAGAAGACTGTTCAGTTGTGTATTTATAAAGAGTAGACTGTGTACATGTGTGTATTTATGAAGAGAAGACTTTTCAGGTGTGTATTTATGAAGAGGTGACTGTTCAGGTGTGTATTTATAAAGAGTAGACTGTGTACATGTGTGTATTTATAAAGAGAAGACTGTGTACAGGTGTGTATTTATAAAGAGTAGACTGTGTACAGGTGTGTATTTATGAAGAGAAGACTGTGTACAGGTGTGTATTTATAAAGAGTAGACTGCGTACAGGTGTGTATTTATGAAGAGAAGACTGTTCAGGTGTGTATTTATAAAGAGTAGACTGTGTACAGGTGTGTATTTATGAAGAGAAGACTGCGTACAGGTGTGTATTTATAAAGAGTAGACTGCGTACAGGTGTGTATTTATGAAGAGAAGACTGTTCAGGTGTGTATTTATAAAGAGTAGACTGTGTACAGGTGTGTATTTATGAAGAGAGGACTGTTCAGGTGTGTATTTATGAAGAGAAGACTGTGTACAGGTGTGTATTTATAAAGAGTAGACTGCGTATAGGTGTGTATTTATAAAGATGAGACTGCGTACAGGTGTGTGTTTGTAAAGAGTAGACTGCATACAGGTGTGTATTTATGAAGAGAAGACTGTTCAGGTGTGTATTTATGAAAAGAAGACTGTTCAGGTGTGTATTTATGAAAAGAAGACTGTTCAGGTGTGTATTTATAAAGAGAAGACTGTTCAGGTGTGTATTTATAAAGAGTAGACTGTTCAGGTGTGTATTTATGAAGAGAAGACTGTTCAGTTGTGTATTTATAAAGAGTAGAATGTGTACAGGTGTGTATTTATGAAGAGAAGACTGTGTTCAGGTGTGTATTTATAAAGAGTAGACTGTGTACAGGTGTGTATTTATAAAGAGTAGACTGTGTACATGTGTGTATTTATGAAGAGAAGACTGTTCAGGTGTGTATTTATGAAGAGAAGACTGTTCAGTTGTGTGTTTATAAAGAGTAGACTGTGTACAGGTGTGTATTTATAAAGAGTAGACTGTGTACATGTGTGTATTTATGAAGAGAAGACTGTTCAGGTGTGTATTTATGAAGAGAAGACTGTTCAGGTGTGTATTTATAAAGAGTAGACTGTGTACATGTGTGTATTTATGAAGAGAAGACTGTTCAGGTGTGTATTTATGAAGAGAAGACTGTTCAGGTGTGTATTTATAAAGAGTAGACTGTGTACATGTGTGTATTTATGAAGAGAAGACTTTTCAGGTGTGTATTTATGAAGAGAAGACTGTTCAGGTGTGTATTTATAAAGAGTAGACTGTGTACATGTGTGTATTTATAAAGAGTAGACTGCGCACAGGTGTGTATTTATAAAGAGTAGACTGCGCAGAGGTGTGTATTTATAAAGAGTAGACTGCGTACAGGTGTGTATTTATGAAGAGAAGACTGTTCAGGTGTGTGTTTATAAAGAGTAGACTGCGCACAGGCGTGTATTTATAAAGAGTAGACTGTGTACAGGTGTGTATTTGTAAAGAGTAGACTGCGCACAGGTGTGTATTTATAAAGAGTAGACTGTGTTCAGGTGTGTATTTATGAAGAGAAGACTGTGTTCAGGTGTGTATTTATGAAGAGAAGACTGTTCAGGTGTGTATTTATGAAGAGAAGACTGTGTTCAGGTGTGTATTTATAAAGAGAAGACTGTGTACAGGTGTGTATTCATAAAGAGTAGACTGTGTACAGGTGTGTATTTATGAAGAGAAGACTGCGTACAGGTGTGTATTTATGAAGAGAAGACTGTTCAGGTGTGTATTTATGAAGAGAAGACTGTTCAGTTGTGTGTTTATAAAGAGTAGACTGTGTACAGGTGTGTATTTATAAAGAGTAGACTGTGTACATGTGTGTATTTATGAAGAGAAGACTGTTCAGGTGTGTATTTATGAAGAGAAGACTGTTCAGGTGTGTATTTATAAAGAGTAGACTGTGTACATGTGTGTATTTATGAAGAGAAGACTGTTCAGGTGTGTATTTATGAAGAGAAGACTGTTCAGGTGTGTATTTATAAAGAGTAGACTGTGTACATGTGTGTATTTATGAAGAGAAGACTTTTCAGGTGTGTATTTATGAAGAGAAGACTGTTCAGGTGTGTATTTATAAAGAGTAGACTGTGTACATGTGTGTATTTATAAAGAGTAGACTGCGCACAGGTGTGTATTTATAAAGAGTAGACTGCGCAGAGGTGTGTATTTATAAAGAGTAGACTGCGTACAGGTGTGTATTTATGAAGAGAAGACTGTTCAGGTGTGTGTTTATAAAGAGTAGACTGCGCACAGGCGTGTATTTATAAAGAGTAGACTGTGTACAGGTGTGTATTTGTAAAGAGTAGACTGCGCACAGGTGTGTATTTATAAAGAGTAGACTGTGTTCAGGTGTGTATTTATGAAGAGAAGACTGTGTTCAGGTGTGTATTTATGAAGAGAAGACTGTTCAGGTGTGTATTTATGAAGAGAAGACTGTGTTCAGGTGTGTATTTATAAAGAGAAGACTGTGTACAGGTGTGTATTCATAAAGAGTAGACTGTGTACAGGTGTGTATTTATGAAGAGAAGACTGCGTACAGGTGTGTATTTATGAAGAGAAGACTGTTCAGGTGTGTATTTATAAAGAGTAGACTGTGTACATGTGTGTATTTATGAAGAGAAGACTTTTCAGGTGTGTATTTATGAAGAGAAGACTGTTCAGGTGTGTATTTATAAAGAGTAGACTGTGTACATGTGTGTATTTATAAAGAGTAGACTGCGCACAGGTGTGTATTTATAAAGAGTAGACTGCGCAGAGGTGTGTATTTATAAAGAGTAGACTGCGTACAGGTGTGTATTTATGAAGAGAAGACTGTTCAGGTGTGTGTTTATAAAGAGTAGACTGCGCACAGGCGTGTATTTATAAAGAGTAGACTGTGTACAGGTGTGTATTTGTAAAGAGTAGACTGCGCACAGGTGTGTATTTATAAAGAGTAGACTGTGTTCAGGTGTGTATTTATGAAGAGAAGACTGTGTTCAGGTGTGTATTTATGAAGAGAAGACTGTTCAGGTGTGTATTTATGAAGAGAAGACTGTGTTCAGGTGTGTATTTATAAAGAGAAGACTGTGTACAGGTGTGTATTCATAAAGAGTAGACTGTGTACAGGTGTGTATTTATGAAGAGAAGACTGCGTACAGGTGTGTATTTATGAAGAGAAGACTGTTCAGGTGTGTATTTATAAAGAGTAGACTGTTCAGGTGTGTATTTATGAAAAGAACACTGTTCAGATGTGTATTTATAAAGAGTAGACTGTGTACAGGTGTGTATTTATAAAGAGTAGACTGTGTACAGGTGTGTATTTATGAAGAGTAGACTGTTCAGTTGTGTATTTATAAAGAGTAGAATGTGTACAGGTGTGTATTTATAAAGAGTAGACTGTGTTCAGGTGTGTATTTATGAAGAGAAGACTGTTCAGGTGTGTATTTATGAAGAGAAGACTGTGTACAGGTGTGTATTTATAAAGAGTAGACTGTGTACAGGTGTGTATTTATGAAGAGAAGACTGTGTACAGGTGTGTATTTATAAAGAGAAGACTGTGTACAGGTGTGTATTTATAAAGAGAAGACTGTGTCGAGGTGTGTATTTACAAAAAGTAGATTGCATACAGGTGTGTATTTATAAAGAGTAGACTGTGTACATGTGTGTATTTATGAAGAGAAGACTGTTCAGGTGTGTATTTATGAAGAGAAGACTGTTCAGTTGTGTGTTTATAAAGAGTAGACTGTGTACAGGTGTGTATTTATAAAGAGTAGACTGTGTACATGTGTGTATTTATGAAGAGAAGACTGTTCAGGTGTGTATTTATGAAGAGAAGACTGTTCAGGTGTGTATTTATAAAGAGTAGACTGTGTACATGTGTGTATTTATGAAGAGAAGACTTTTCAGGTGTGTATTTATGAAGAGAAGACTGTTCAGGTGTGTATTTATAAAGAGTAGACTGTGTACATGTGTGTATTTATAAAGAGTAGACTGCGCACAGGTGTGTATTTATAAAGAGTAGACTGCGCAGAGGTGTGTATTTATGAAGAGTAGACTGCGCAGAGGTGTGTATTTATAAAGAGTAGACTGCGTACAGGTGTGTATTTATGAAGAGAAGACTGTTCAGGTGTGTGTTTATAAAGAGTAGACTGCGCACAGGCGTGTATTTATAAAGAGTAGACTGTGTACAGGTGTGTATTTGTAAAGAGTAGACTGCGCACAGGTGTGTATTTATAAAGAGTAGACTGTGTTCAGGTGTGTATTTATGAAGAGAAGACTGTGTTCAGGTGTGTATTAATGAAGAGAAGACTGTTCAGGTGTGTATTTATGAAGAGAAGACTGTGTTCAGGTGTGTATTTATAAAGAGAAGACTGTGTACAGGTGTGTATTCATAAAGAGTAGACTGTGTACAGGTGTGTATTTATGAAAAAAACACTGTTCAGATGTGTATTTATAAAGAGTAGACTGTGTCGAGGTGTGTATTTACAAAAAGTAGATTGCATACAGGTGTGTATTTATAAAGAGTAGACTGTGTACAGGTGTGTATTTATGAAGAGAAGACTGCGTACAGGTGTGTATTTATGAAGAGTAGACTGTTCAGTTGTGTATTTATAAAGAGTAGAATGTGTACAGGTGTGTATTTATGAAGAGAAGACTGTGTTCAGGTGTGTATTTATAAAGAGTAGACTGTGTACAGGTGTGTATTTATAAAGAGTAGACTGTGTAGATGTGTGTATTTATGAAGAGAAGACTGTTCAGGTGTGTATTTATGAAGAGAAGACTGTTCAGGTGTGTATTTATGAAGAGAAGACTGTTCAGTTGTGTATTTATAAAGAGTAGACTGTGTACATGTGTGTATTTATGAAGAGAAGACTTTTCAGGTGTGTATTTATGAAGAGGTGACTGTTCAGGTGTGTATTTATAAAGAGTAGACTGTGTACATGTGTGTATTTATAAAGAGAAGACTGTGTACAGGTGTGTATTTATAAAGAGTAGACTGTGTACAGGTGTGTATTTATGAAGAGAAGACTGTGTACAGGTGTGTATTTATAAAGAGTAGACTGTGTACAGGTGTGTATTTATAAAGAGTAGACTGTGTACAGGTGTGTATTTATGAAGAGAAGACTGTTCAGGTGTGTATTTATAAAGAGTAGACTGCGTACAGGTGTGTATTTATGAAGAGAAGACTGTGTACAGGTGTGTATTTATAAAGAGTAGACTGCGTACAGGTGTGTATTTATGAAGAGAAGACTGTTCAGGTGTGTATTTATAAAGAGTAGACTGTGTACAGGTGTGTATTTATGAAGAGAGGACTGTTCAGGTGTGTATTTATGAAGAGAAGACTGTGTACAGGTGTGTATTTATAAAGAGTAGACTGCGTATAGGTGTGTATTTATAAAGATGAGACTGCGTACAGGTGTGTGTTTGTAAAGAGTAGACTGCATACAGGTGTGTATTTATGAAGAGAAGACTGTTCAGGTGTGTATTTATGAAAAGAAGACTGTTCAGGTGTGTATTTATGAAAAGAAGACTGTTCAGGTGTGTATTTATAAAGAGAAGACTGTTCAGGTGTGTATTTATAAAGAGTAGACTGTTCAGGTGTGTATTTATGAAGAGAAGACTGTTCAGTTGTGTATTTATAAAGAGTAGAATGTGTACAGGTGTGTATTTATGAAGAGAAGACTGTGTTCAGGTGTGTATTTATAAAGAGTAGACTGTGTACAGGTGTGTATTTATAAAGAGTAGACTGTGTACATGTGTGTATTTATGAAGAGAAGACTGTTCAGGTGTGTATTTATGAAGAGAAGACTGTTCAGTTGTGTGTTTATAAAGAGTAGACTGTGTACAGGTGTGTATTTATAAAGAGTAGACTGTGTACATGTGTGTATTTATGAAGAGAAGACTGTTCAGGTGTGTATTTATGAAGAGAAGACTGTTCAGGTGTGTATTTATAAAGAGTAGACTGTGTACATGTGTGTATTTATGAAGAGAAGACTGTTCAGGTGTGTATTTATGAAGAGAAGACTGTTCAGGTGTGTATTTATAAAGAGTAGACTGTGTACATGTGTGTATTTATGAAGAGAAGACTTTTCAGGTGTGTATTTATGAAGAGAAGACTGTTCAGGTGTGTATTTATAAAGAGTAGACTGTGTACATGTGTGTATTTATAAAGAGTAGACTGCGCACAGGTGTGTATTTATAAAGAGTAGACTGCGCAGAGGTGTGTATTTATAAAGAGTAGACTGCGTACAGGTGTGTATTTATGAAGAGAAGACTGTTCAGGTGTGTGTTTATAAAGAGTAGACTGCGCACAGGCGTGTATTTATAAAGAGTAGACTGTGTACAGGTGTGTATTTGTAAAGAGTAGACTGCGCACAGGTGTGTATTTATAAAGAGTAGACTGTGTTCAGGTGTGTATTTATGAAGAGAAGACTGTGTTCAGGTGTGTATTTATGAAGAGAAGACTGTTCAGGTGTGTATTTATGAAGAGAAGACTGTGTTCAGGTGTGTATTTATAAAGAGAAGACTGTGTACAGGTGTGTATTCATAAAGAGTAGACTGTGTACAGGTGTGTATTTATGAAGAGAAGACTGCGTACAGGTGTGTATTTATGAAGAGAAGACTGTTCAGGTGTGTATTTATAAAGAGTAGACTGTGTACATGTGTGTATTTATGAAGAGAAGACTTTTCAGGTGTGTATTTATGAAGAGAAGACTGTTCAGGTGTGTATTTATAAAGAGTAGACTGTGTACATGTGTGTATTTATAAAGAGTAGACTGCGCACAGGTGTGTATTTATAAAGAGTAGACTGCGCAGAGGTGTGTATTTATAAAGAGTAGACTGCGTACAGGTGTGTATTTATGAAGAGAAGACTGTTCAGGTGTGTGTTTATAAAGAGTAGACTGCGCACAGGCGTGTATTTATAAAGAGTAGACTGTGTACAGGTGTGTATTTGTAAAGAGTAGACTGCGCACAGGTGTGTATTTATAAAGAGTAGACTGTGTTCAGGTGTGTATTTATGAAGAGAAGACTGTGTTCAGGTGTGTATTTATGAAGAGAAGACTGTTCAGGTGTGTATTTATGAAGAGAAGACTGTGTTCAGGTGTGTATTTATAAAGAGAAGACTGTGTACAGGTGTGTATTCATAAAGAGTAGACTGTGTACAGGTGTGTATTTATGAAGAGAAGACTGCGTACAGGTGTGTATTTATGAAGAGAAGACTGTTCAGGTGTGTATTTATAAAGAGTAGACTGTTCAGGTGTGTATTTATGAAAAGAACACTGTTCAGATGTGTATTTATAAAGAGTAGACTGTGTACAGGTGTGTATTTATAAAGAGTAGACTGTGTACAGGTGTGTATTTATGAAGAGTAGACTGTTCAGTTGTGTATTTATAAAGAGTAGAATGTGTACAGGTGTGTATTTATAAAGAGTAGACTGTGTTCAGGTGTGTATTTATGAAGAGAAGACTGTTCAGGTGTGTATTTATGAAGAGAAGACTGTGTACAGGTGTGTATTTATAAAGAGTAGACTGTGTACAGGTGTGTATTTATGAAGAGAAGACTGTGTACAGGTGTGTATTTATAAAGAGAAGACTGTGTACAGGTGTGTATTTATAAAGAGAAGACTGTGTCGAGGTGTGTATTTACAAAAAGTAGATTGCATACAGGTGTGTATTTATAAAGAGTAGACTGTGTACATGTGTGTATTTATGAAGAGAAGACTGTTCAGGTGTGTATTTATGAAGAGAAGACTGTTCAGTTGTGTGTTTATAAAGAGTAGACTGTGTACAGGTGTGTATTTATAAAGAGTAGACTGTGTACATGTGTGTATTTATGAAGAGAAGACTGTTCAGGTGTGTATTTATGAAGAGAAGACTGTTCAGGTGTGTATTTATAAAGAGTAGACTGTGTACATGTGTGTATTTATGAAGAGAAGACTTTTCAGGTGTGTATTTATGAAGAGAAGACTGTTCAGGTGTGTATTTATAAAGAGTAGACTGTGTACATGTGTGTATTTATAAAGAGTAGACTGCGCACAGGTGTGTATTTATAAAGAGTAGACTGCGCAGAGGTGTGTATTTATGAAGAGTAGACTGCGCAGAGGTGTGTATTTATAAAGAGTAGACTGCGTACAGGTGTGTATTTATGAAGAGAAGACTGTTCAGGTGTGTGTTTATAAAGAGTAGACTGCGCACAGGCGTGTATTTATAAAGAGTAGACTGTGTACAGGTGTGTATTTGTAAAGAGTAGACTGCGCACAGGTGTGTATTTATAAAGAGTAGACTGTGTTCAGGTGTGTATTTATGAAGAGAAGACTGTGTTCAGGTGTGTATTTATGAAGAGAAGACTGTTCAGGTGTGTATTTATGAAGAGAAGACTGTGTTCAGGTGTGTATTTATAAAGAGAAGACTGTGTACAGGTGTGTATTCATAAAGAGTAGACTGTGTACAGGTGTGTATTTATGAAAAAAACACTGTTCAGATGTGTATTTATAAAGAGTAGACTGTGTCGAGGTGTGTATTTACAAAAAGTAGATTGCATACAGGTGTGTATTTATAAAGAGTAGACTGTGTACAGGTGTGTATTTATGAAGAGAAGACTGCGTACAGGTGTGTATTTATGAAGAGTAGACTGTTCAGTTGTGTATTTATAAAGAGTAGAATGTGTACAGGTGTGTATTTATAAAGAGTAGACTGTGTTCAGGTGTGTATTTATGAAGAGAAGACTGTTCAGGTGTGTATTTATGAAGAGAAGACTGTGTACAGGTGTGTATTTATAAAGAGTAGACTGTGTACAGGTGTGTATTTATGAAGAGAAGACTGTGTACAGGTGTGTATTTATAAAGAGAAGACTGTGTACAGGTGTGTATTTATAAAGAGAAGACTGTGTCGAGGTGTGTATTTACAAAAAGTAGATTGCATACAGGTGTGTATTTATAAAGAGTAGACTGTGTACAGGTGTGTATTTATGAAGAGAAGACTGCGTACAGGTGTGTATTTATGAAGAGAAGACTGAGTACAGGTGTGTATTTATGAAGAGAAGACTGTTCAGGTGTGTATTTATGAAAAGAAGACTGTTCAGGTGTGTATTTATGAAGAGTAGACTGTTCAGTTGTGTATTTATAAAGAGTAGAATGTGTACAGGTGTGTATTTATAAAGAGTAGACTGTGTTCAGGTGTGTATTTATGAAGAGAAGACTGTTCAGGTGTGTATTTATGAAGAGAAGACTGTGTACAGGTGTGTATTTATAAAGAGAAGACTGTGTACAGGTGTGTATTTATAAAGAGAAGACTGTGTACAGGTGTGTATTCATAAAGAGTAGACTGTGTACAGTTGTGTATTTATGAAGAGAAGACTGTGTACAGGTGTGTATTTATAAAGAGTAGACTGCGTACAGGTGTGTATTTATAAAGAGAAGACTATGTACAGGTGTGTATTTATGAAGAGAAGACTGTGTTCAGGTGTGTATTTATAAAGAGTAGACTGCGTACAGGTGTGTATTTATAAAGAGAAGACTGTTCAGGTGTGTATTTATAAAGAGTAGACTGTACAGGTGTGTATTTAGAAGAGAAGACTGCGTACAGGTGTGTATTTATGAAGAGAAGACTGCGTACAGGTGTGTATTTATAAAGAGTAGACTGTACAGGTGTGTATTTAGAAGAGAAGACTGCGTACAGGTGTGTATTTATAAAGAGAAGACTGCGTACAGGTGTGTATTTATAAAGAGAAGACTATGTACAGGTGTGTATTTATGAAGAGAAGACTGTGTTCAGGTGTGTATTTATAAAGAGTAGACTGCGTACAGGTGTGTATTTATAAAGAGAAGACTGTTCAGGTGTGTATTTATAAAGAGTAGACTGTACAGGTGTGTATTTATGAAGAGAAGACTGTGTTCAGGTGTGTATTTATAAAGAGTAGACTGCGTACAGGTGTGTATTTATGAAGAGAAGACTGTTCAGGTGTGTATTTATAAAGAGTAGACTGTGTACAGGTGTGTATTTATGAAGAGAAGACTGCGTACAGGTGTGTATTTATAAAGAGAAGACTGCGTACAGGTGTGTATTTATGAAGAGAAGACTGTTCAGGTGTGTATTTATAAAGAGTAGACTGTGTACAGGTGTGTATTTATGAAGAGAAGACTGTGTACAGGTGTGTATTTATGAAGAGAGGACTGTTCAGGTGTGTATTTATGAAGAGAAGACTGTGTACAGGTGTGTATTTATAAAGAGTAGACTGCGTATAGGTGTGTATTTATAAAGATTAGACTGCGTACAGGTGTGTGTTTGTAAAGAGTAGACTGCATACAGGTGTGTATTTATGAAGAGAAGACTGTTCAGGTGTGTATTTATGAAAAGAAGACTGTTCAGGTGTGTATATATGAAAAGAAGACTGTTCAGGTGTGTATTTATAAAGAGAAGACTGTTCAGGTGTGTATTTATAAAGAGTAGACTGTTCAGGTGTGTATTTATGAAGAGAAGACTGTTCAGTTGTGTATTTATAAAGAGTAGAATGTGTACAGGTGTGTATTTATGAAGAGAAGACTGTGTTCAGGTGTGTATTTATAAAGAGTAGACTGTGTACAGGTGTGTATTTATAAAGAGTAGACTGTGTACATGTGTGTATTTATGAAGAGAAGACTGTTCAGGTGTGTATTTATGAAGAGAAGACTTTTCAGGTGTGTATTTATGAAGAGAAGACTGTTCAGGTGTGTATTTATAAAGAGTAGACTGTGTACATGTGTGTATTTATAAAGAGTAGACTGTGTACAGGTGTGTATTTATAAAGAGTAGACTGCGCACAGGTGTGTATTTATAAAGAGTAGACTGTGTACATGTGTGTATTTATAAAGAGTAGACTGTGTACAGGTGTGTATTTATAAAGAGTAGACTGCGCACAGGTGTGTATTTATAAAGAGTAGACTGCGCACAGGTGTGTATTTATAAAGAGTAGACTGCGTACAGGTGTGTATTTATGAAGAGAAGACTGTTCAGGTGTGTGTTTATAAAGAGTAGACTGCGCACAGGTGTGTATTTATGAAGACTGTTCAGGTGTGTATTTATAAAGAGTAGACTGTGTACAGGTGTGTATTTATGAAGAGAAGACTGCGTACAGGTGTGTATTTATAAAGAGTAGACTGCGTACAGGTGTGTATTTATGAAGAGAAGACTGTTCAGGTGTGTATTTATAAAGAGTAGACTGTGTACAGGTGTGTATTTATGAAGAGAGGACTGTTCAGGTGTGTATTTATGAAGAGAAGACGGCGTACAGGTGTGTATTTATAAAGATGAGACTGCGTACAGGTGTGTGTTTGTAAAGAGTAGACTGCACACAGGTGTGTATTTATGAAGAGAAGACTGTTCAGGTGTGTATTTATGAAAAGAAGACTGTTCAGGTCTGTATTTATGAAAAGAAGACTGTTCAGGTGTGTATTTATAAAGAGAAGACTGTTCAGGTGTGTATTTATAAAGAGTAGACTGTTCAGGTGTGTATTTATGAAGAGAAGACTGTGTTCAGGTGTGTATTTATAAAGAGTAGACTGTTCAGGTGTGTATTTATGAAGAGTAGACTGTTCAGTTGTGTATTTATAAAGAGTAGAATGTGTACAGGTGTGTATTTATAAAGAGTAGACTGTGTTCAGGTGTGTATTTATGAAGAGAAGACTGTTCAGGTGTGTATTTATGAAGAGAAGACTGTGTACAGGTGTGTATTTATAAAGAGAAGACTGTGTACAGGTGTGTATTTATAAAGAGAAGACTGTGTACAGGTGTGTATTTATAAAGAGTAGACTGTGTACAGTTGTGTATTTATGAAGAGAAGACTGTGTACAGGTGTGTATTTATAAAGAGTAGACTGCGTACAGGTGTGTATTTATAAAGAGAAGACTATGTACAGGTGTGTATTTATGAAGAGAAGACTGTGTTCAGGTGTGTATTTATAAAGAGTAGACTGCGTACAGGTGTGTATTTATAAAGAGAAGACTGTTCAGGTGTGTATTTATAAAGAGTAGACTGTACAGGTGTGTATTTAGAAGAGAAGACTGCGTACAGGTGTGTATTTATGAAGAGAAGACTGCGTACAGGTGTGTATTTATAAAGAGTAGACTGTACAGGTGTGTATTTAGAAGAGAAGACTGCGTACAGGTGTGTATTTATAAAGAGAAGACTGCGTACAGGTGTGTATTTATAAAGAGAAGACTATGTACAGGTGTGTATTTATGAAGAGAAGACTGTGTTCAGGTGTGTATTTATAAAGAGTAGACTGCGTACAGGTGTGTATTTATAAAGAGAAGACTGTTCAGGTGTGTATTTATAAAGAGTAGACTGTACAGGTGTGTATTTATGAAGAGAAGACTGTGTTCAGGTGTGTATTTATAAAGAGTAGACTGCGTACAGGTGTGTATTTATGAAGAGAAGACTGTTCAGGTGTGTATTTATAAAGAGTAGACTGTGTACAGGTGTGTATTTATGAAGAGAAGACTGCGTACAGGTGTGTATTTATAAAGAGAAGACTGCGTACAGGTGTGTATTTATGAAGAGAAGACTGTTCAGGTGTGTATTTATAAAGAGTAGACTGTGTACAGGTGTGTATTTATGAAGAGAAGACTGTGTACAGGTGTGTATTTATGAAGAGAGGACTGTTCAGGTGTGTATTTATGAAGAGAAGACTGTGTACAGGTGTGTATTTATAAAGAGTAGACTGCGTATAGGTGTGTATTTATAAAGATTAGACTGCGTACAGGTGTGTGTTTGTAAAGAGTAGACTGCATACAGGTGTGTATTTATGAAGAGAAGACTGTTCAGGTGTGTATTTATGAAAAGAAGACTGTTCAGGTGTGTATATATGAAAAGAAGACTGTTCAGGTGTGTATTTATAAAGAGAAGACTGTTCAGGTGTGTATTTATAAAGAGTAGACTGTTCAGGTGTGTATTTATGAAGAGAAGACTGTTCAGTTGTGTATTTATAAAGAGTAGAATGTGTACAGGTGTGTATTTATGAAGAGAGGACTGTTCAGGTGTGTATTTATAAAGAGTAGACTGTTCAGGTGTGTATTTATGAAGAGAAGACTGTTCAGGTGTGTATTTATGAAGAGAGGACTGTTCAGTTGTGTGTTTATAAAGAGTAGACTGTGTACATGTGTGTATTTATGAAGAGAAGACTTTTCAGGTGTGTATTTATGAAGAGAAGACTGTTCAGGTGTGTATTTATAAAGAGTAGACTGTGTACATGTGTGTATTTATAAAGAGTAGACTGTGTACAGGTGTGTATTTATAAAGAGTAGACTGCGCACAGGTGTGTATTTATAAAGAGTAGACTGTGTACATGTGTGTATTTATAAAGAGTAGACTGTGTACAGGTGTGTATTTATAAAGAGTAGACTGCGCACAGGTGTGTATTTATAAAGAGTAGACTGCGCACAGGTGTGTATTTATAAAGAGTAGACTGCATACAGGTGTGTATTTATGAAGAGAAGACTGTTCAGGTGTGTGTTTATAAAGAGTAGACTGCGCACAGGTGTGTATTTATGAAGAGAAGACTGTTCAGGTGTGTATTTATAAAGAGTAGACTGTGTACAGGTGTGTATTTATGAAGAGAAGACTGCGTACAGGTGTGTATTTATAAAGAGTAGACTGCGTACAGGTGTGTATTTATGAAGAGAAGACTGTTCAGGTGTGTATTTATAAAGAGTAGACTGTGTACAGGTGTGTATTTATGAAGAGAGGACTGTTCAGGTGTGTATTTATGAAGAGAAGACGGCGTACAGGTGTGTATTTATAAAGAGTAGACTGCGTATAGGTGTGTATTTATAAAGATGAGACTGCGTACAGGTGTGTGTTTGTAAAGAGTAGACTGCACACAGGTGTGTATTTATGAAGAGAAGACTGTTCAGGTGTGTATTTATGAAAAGAAGACTGTTCAGGTCTGTATTTATGAAAAGAAGACTGTTCAGGTGTGTATTTATAAAGAGAAGACTGTTCAGGTGTGTATTTATAAAGAGTAGACTGTTCAGGTGTGTATTTATGAAGAGAAGACTGTGTTCAGGTGTGTATTTATAAAGAGTAGACTGTGTACATGTGTGTATTTATGAAGAGAAGACTGTTCAGGTGTGTATTTATGAAGAGAAGACTGTTCAGGTGTGTATTTATGAAGAGAAGATTGTTCAGTTGTGTGTTTATAAAGAGTAGACTGTGTACAGGTGTGTATTTATAAAGAGTAGACTGTGTACATGTGTGTATTTATGAAGAGAAGACTTTTCAGGTGTGTATTTATGAAGAGAAGACTGTTCAGGTGTGTATTTATAAAGAGTAGACTGTGTATATGTGTGTATTTATAAAGAGTAGACTGCGCACAGGTGTGTATTTATAAAGAGTAGACTGCGCAGAGGTGTGTATTTATAAAGAGTAGACTGCGTACAGGTGTGTATTTATGAAGAGAAGACTGTTCAGGTGTGTGTTTATAAAGAGTAGACTGCGCACAGGTGTGTATTTATAAAGAGTAGACTGCGCACAGGCGTGTATTTATAAAGAGTAGACTGTGTACAGGTGTGTATTTGTAAAGAGTAGACTGCGCACAGGTGTGTATTTATAAAGAGTAGACTGCGCACAGGTGTGTATTTATAAAGAGTAGACTGTGTTCAGGTGTGTATTTATGAAGAGAAGACTGTGTTCAGGTGTGTATTTATGAAGAGAAGACTGTTCAGGTGTGTATTTATGAAGAGTAGACTGTGTACAGGTGTGTATTTATGAAGACAAGACTGTTGAGGTGTGTATTTATGAAGAGAAGACTGTGTTCAGGTGTGTATTTATAAAGAGAAGACTGTGTACAGGTGTGTATTTATGAAGAGAAGACTGCGTACAGGTGTGTATTTATGAAGAGAAGACTGTTCAGGTGTGTATTTATAAAGAGTAGACTGTTCAGGTGTGTATTTATGAAAAGAAGACTGTTCAGATGTGTATTTATAAAGAGTAGACTGCGTACAGGTGTGTATTTACAAAAAGTAGATTGCATACAGGTGTGTATTTATAAAGAGTAGACTGTGTACAGGTGTGTATTTATGAAGAGAAGACTGCGTACAGGTGTGTATTTATGAAGAGAAGACTGAGTACAGGTGTGTATTTATGAAGAGAAGACTGTTCAGGTGTGTATTTATGAAAAGAAGACTGTTCAGGTGTGTATTTATAAAGAGACTGTGTACAGGTGTGTATTTATGAAGAGTAGACTGTTCAGTTGTGTATTTATAAAGAGTAGAATGTGTACAGGTGTGTATTTATAAAGAGTAGACTGTGTTCAGGTGTGTATTTATGAAGAGAAGACTGTTCAGGTGTGTATTTATGAAGAGAAGACTGTGTACAGGTGTGTATTTATAAAGAGTAGACTGTGTACAGGTGTGTATTTATGAAGAGAAGACTGTGTACAGGTGTGTATTTATAAAGAGAAGACTGTGTACAGGTGTGTATTTATAAAGAGAAGACTGTGTCGAGGTGTGTATTTACAAAAAGTAGATTGCATACAGGTGTGTATTTATAAAGAGTAGACTGTGTACAGGTGTGTATTTATGAAGAGAAGACTGCGTACAGGTGTGTATTTATGAAGAGAAGACTGAGTACAGGTGTGTATTTATGAAGAGAAGACTGTTCAGGTGTGTATTTATGAAAAGAAGACTGTTCAGGTGTGTATTTATGAAGAGTAGACTGTTCAGTTGTGTATTTATAAAGAGTAGAATGTGTACAGGTGTGTATTTATAAAGAGAAGACTGTGTACAGGTGTGTATTTATAAAGAGAAGACTGTGTACAGGTGTGTATTTATAAAGAGTAGACTGTGTACAGTTGTGTATTTATGAAGAGAAGACTGTGTACAGGTGTGTATTTATAAAGAGTAGACTGCGTACAGGTGTGTATTTATAAAGAGAAGACTATGTACAGTTGTGTTTTTATGAAGGGAAGACTGTGTTCAGGTGTGTATTTATAAAGAGTAGACTGCATACAGGTGTGTATTTATAAAGAGAAGACTGTTCAGGTGTGTATTTATAAAGAGTAGACTGTACAGGTGTGTAGTTAGAAGAGAAGACTGCGTACAGGTGTGTATTTATGAAGAGAAGACTATGTACAGTTGTGCTTTTATGAAGGGAAGACTGTGTTCAGGTGTGTATTTATAAAGAGTAGACTGCATACAGGTGTGTATTTATAAAGAGAAGACTGTTCAGGTGTGTATTTATAAAGAGTAGACTGTACAGGTGTGTATTTAGAAGAGAAGACTGCGTACAGGTGTGTATTTATAAAGAGAAGACTGCGTACAGGTGTGTATTTATGAAGAGAAGACTGTTCAGGTGTGTATTTATAAAGAGTAGACTGTGTACAGGTGTGTATTTATGAAGAGAAGACTGCGTACAGGTGTGTATTTATAAAGAGTAGACTGCGTACAGGTGTGTATTTATGAAGAGAAGACTGTTCAGGTGTGTATTTATAAAGAGTAGACTGTGTACAGGTGTGTATTTATGAAGAGAGGACTGTTCAGGTGTGTATTTATGAAGAGAAGACTGTGTACAGGTGTGTATTTATAAAGAGTAGACTGTGTACAGTTGTGTATTTATGAAGAGAAGACTGTGTACAGGCGTGTATTTATAAAGAGTAGACTGCGTACAGGTGTGTATTTATAAAGAGTAGACTGCGTACAGGTGTGTATTTATAAAGAGAAGACTATGTACAGTTGTGTTTTTATGAAGGGAAGACTGTGTTCAGGTGTGTATTTATAAAGAGTAGACTGCATACAGGTGTGTATTTATAAAGAGAAGACTGTTCAGGTGTGTATTTATAAAGAGTAGACTGTACAGGTGTGTATTTAGAAGAGAAGACTGCGTACAGGTGTGTATTTATGAAGAGAAGACTATGTACAGTTGTGTTTTTATGAAGGGAAGACTGTGTTCAGGTGTGTATTTATAAAGAGTAGACTGCATACAGGTGTGTATTTATAAAGAGAAGACTGTTCAGGTGTGTATTTATAAAGAGTAGACTGTACAGGTGTGTATTTAGAAGAGAAGACTGCGTACAGGTGTGTATTTATGAAGAGAAGACTGTTCAGGTGTGTATTTATTAAGAGTAGACTGTGTACAGGTGTGTATTTATGAAGAGAAGACTGCGTACAGGTGTGTATTTATAAAGAGTAGACTGCGTACAGGTGTGTATTTATGAAGAGAAGACTGTTCAGGTGTGTATTTATAAAGAGTAGACTGTGTACAGGTGTGTATTTATGAAGAGAGGACTGTTCAGGTGTGTATTTATGAAGAGAAGACTGTGTACAGGTGTGTATTTATAAAGAGTAGACTGCGTATAGGTGTGTATTTATAAAGATGAGACTGCGTACAGGTGTGTGTTTGTAAAGAGTAGACTGCATACAGGTGTGTATTTATGAAGAGAAGACTGTTCAGGTGTGTATTTATGAAAAGAAGACTGTTCAGGTGTGTATTTATAAAGAGAAGACTGTTCAGGTGTGTATTTATAAAGAGTAGACTGTTCAGGTGTGTATTTATGAAGAGAAGACTGTTCAGTTGTGTATTTATAAAGAGTAGAATGTGTACAGGTGTGTATTTATGAAGAGAAGACTGTGTTCAGGTGTGTATTTATAAAGAGTAGACTGTGTACAGGTGTGTATTTATAAAGAGTAGACTGTGTACATGTGTGTATTTATGAAGAGAAGACTGTTCAGGTGTGTATTTATGAAGAGAAGACTGTTCAGGTGTGTATTTATAAAGAGTAGACTGTGTACATGTGTGTATTTATAAAGAGTAGACTGCGCACAGGTGTGTATTTATAAAGAGTAGACTGCGCAGAGGTGTGTATTTATAAAGAGTAGACTGTGTACAGGTGTGTATTTATGAAGAGAAGACTGTTCAGGTGTGTGTTTATAAAGAGTAGACTGCGCACAGGCGTGTATTTATAAAGAGTAGACTGTGTACAGGTGTGTATTTGTAAAGAGTAGACTGCGCACAGGTGTGTATTTATAAAGAGTAGACTGTGTTCAGGTGTGTATTTATGAAGAGAAGACTGTGTTCAGGTGTGTATTTATGTAGAGAAGACTGTTCAGGTGTGTATTTATGAAGAGAAGACTGTGTTCAGGTGTGTATTTATAAAGAGAAGACTGTGTACAGGTGTGTATTCATAAAGAGTAGACTGTGTACAGGTGTGTATTTATGAAGAGAAGACTGCGTACAGGTGTGTATTTATGAAGAGAAGACTGTTCAGGTGTGTATTTATAAAGAGTAGACTGTTCAGGTGTGTATTTATGAAAAGAACACTGTTCAGATGTGTATTTATAAAGAGTAGACTGTGTACAGGTGTGTATTTATGAAGAGAAGACTGCGTACAGGTGTGTATTTATGAAGAGTAGACTGTTCAGTTGTGTATTTATTAAGAGTAGAATGTGTACAGGTGTGTATTTATAAAGAGTAGACTGTGTTCAGGTGTGTATTTATGAAGAGAAGACTGTTCAGGTGTGTATTTATGAAGAGAAGACTGTGTACAGGTGTGTATTTATAAAGAGTAGACTGTGTACAGGTGTGTATTTATGAAGAGAAGACTGTGTACAGGTGTGTATTTATAAAGAGAAGACTGTGTACAGGTGTGTATTTATAAAGAGAAGACTGTGTCGAGGTGTGTATTTACAAAAAGTAGATTGCATACAGGTGTGTATTTATAAAGAGTAGACTGTGTACAGGTGTGTATTTATGAAGAGAAGACTGCGTACAGGTGTGTATTTATGAAGAGAAGACTGAGTACAGGTGTGTATTTATGAAGAGAAGACTGTTCAGGTGTTTATTTATGAAAAGAAGACTGTTCAGGTTTGTATTTATGAAGAGTAGACTGTTCAGTTGTGTATTTATAAAGAGTAGAATGTGTACAGGTGTGTATTTATAAAGAGTAGACTGTGTTCAGGTGTGTATTTATGAAGAGAAGACTGTTCAGGTGTGTATTTATGAAGAGAAGACTGTGTACAGGTGTGTATTTATAAAGAGAAGACTGTGTACAGGTGTGTATTTATAAAGAGAAGACTGTGTACAGGTGTGTATTTATAAAGAGTAGACTGTGTACAGTTGTGTATTTATGAAGAGAAGACTGTGTACAGGTGTGTATTTATAAAGAGTAGACTGCGTACAGGTGTGTATTTATAAAGAGAAGACTATGTACAGGTGTGTATTTATGAAGAGAAGACTGTGTTCAGGTGTGTATTTATAAAGAGTAGACTGCGTACAGGTGTGTATTTATAAAGAGAAGACTGTTCAGGTGTGTATTTATAAAGAGTAGACTGTACAGGTGTGTATTTAGAAGAGAAGACTGCGTACAGGTGTGTATTTATGAAGAGAAGACTATGTACAGGTGTGTATTTATAAAGAGAAGACTGCGTACAGGTGTGTATTTATAAAGAGAAGACTATGTACAGGTGTGTATTTATAAAGAGAAGACTATGTACAGGTGTGTATTTATGAAGAGAAGACTATGTACAGGTGTGTATTTATAAAGAGAAGACTGCGTACAGGTGTGTATTTATGAAGAGAAGACTGTTCAGGTGTGTATTTATAAAGAGTAGACTGTGTACAGGTGTGTATTTATGAAGAGAAGACTGCGTACAGGTGTGTATTTATAAAGAGAAGACTGCGTACAGGTGTGTATTTATGAAGAGAAGACTGTTCAGGTGTGTATTTATAAAGAGTAGACTGTGTACAGGTGTGTATTTATGAAGAGAAGACTGTGTACAGGTGTGTATTTATGAAGAGAGGACTGTTCAGGTGTGTATTTATAAAGAGTAGACTGTGTACAGGTGTGTATTTATAAAGAGAAGACTGCGTACAGGTGTGTATTTATGAAGAGAAGACTGTGTACAGGTGTGTATTTATGAAGAGAGGACTGTTCAGGTGTGTATTTATGAAGAGAAGACTGTGTACAGGTGTGTATTTATAAAGAGTAGACTGCGTATAGGTGTGTATTTATAAAGATTAGACTGCGTACAGGTGTGTGTTTGTAAAGAGTAGACTGCATACAGGTGTGTATTTATGAAGAGAAGACTGTTCAGGTGTGTATTTATGAAAATAAGACTGTTCAGGTGTGTATATATGAAAAGAAGACTGTTCAGGTGTGTATTTATAAAGAGAAGACTGTTCAGGTGTGTATTTATAAAGAGTAGACTGTTCAGGTGTGTATTTATGAAGAGAAGACTGTTCAGTTGTGTATTTATAAAGAGTAGAATGTGTACAGGTGTGTATTTATGAAGAGAAGACTGTGTACAGGTGTGTATTTATAAAGAGTAGACTGTGTACATGTGTGTATTTATGAAGAGAAGACTGTTCAGGTGTGTATTTATGAAGAGAAGACTGTTCAGGTGTGTATTTATGAAGAGAGGACTGTTCAGTTGTGTGTTTATAAAGAGTAGACTGTGTACATGTGTGTATTTATGAAGAGAAGACTTTTCAGGTGTGTATTTATGAAGAGAAGACTGTTCAGGTGTGTATTTATAAAGAGTAGACTGTGTACATGTGTGTATTTATAAAGAGTAGACTGTGTACAGGTGTGTATTTATAAAGAGTAGACTGCGCACAGGTGTGTATTTATAAAGAGTAGACTGCGCACAGGTGTGTATTTATAAAGAGTAGACTGCGTACAGGTGTGTATTTATGAAGAGAAGACTGTTCAGGTGTGTGTTTATAAAGAGTAGACTGCGCACAGGTGTGTATTTATGAAGAGAAGACTGTTCAGGTGTGTATTTATAAAGAGTAGACTGTGTACAGGTGTGTATTTATGAAGAGAAGACTGCGTACAGGTGTGTATTTATAAAGAGTAGACTGCGTACAGGTGTGTATTTATGAAGAGAAGACTGTTCAGGTGTGTATTTATAAAGAGTAGACTGTGTACAGGTGTGTATTTATGAAGAGAGGACTGTTCAGGTGTGTATTTATGAAGAGAAGACGGCGTACAGGTGTGTATTTATAAAGAGTAGACTAAGTATAGGTGTGTGTTTATAAAGATGAGACTACGTACAGGTGTGTGTTTGTAAAGAGTAGACTGCACACAGGTGTGTATTTATGAAGAGAAGACTGTTCAGGTGTGTATTTATGAAAAGAAGACTGTTCAGGTCTTTATTTATGAAAAGAAGACTGTTCAGGTGTGTATTTATAAAGAGAAGACTGTTCAGGTGTGTATTTATAAAGAGTAGACTGTTCAGGTGTGTATTTATGAAGAGAAGACTGTTCAGTTGTGTATTTATAAAGAGTAGAATGTGTACAGGTGTGTATTTATGAAGAGAAGACTGTGTACAGGTGTGTATTTATAAAGAGTAGACTGTGTACATGTGTGTATTTATGAAGAGAAGACTGTTCAGGTGTGTATTTATGAAGAGAAGACTGTTCAGGTGTGTATTTATGAAGAGAAGACTGTGTACATGTGTGTATTTATGAAGAGAAGACTGTTCAGGTGTGTATTTATGAAGAGAGGACTGTTCAGTTGTGTGTTTATAAAGAGTAGACTGTGTACATGTGTGTATTTATGAAGAGAAGACTTTTCAGGTGTGTATTTATGAAGAGAAGACTGTTCAGGTGTGTATTTATAAAGAGTAGACTGTGTACATGTGTGTATTTATAAAGAGTAGACTGTGTACAGGTGTGTATTTATAAAGAGTAGACTGCGCACAGGTGTGTATTTATAAAGAGTAGACTGCGCACAGGTGTGTATTTATAAAGAGTAGACTGCGTACAGGTGTGTATTTATGAAGAGAAGACTGTTCAGGTGTGTGTTTATAAAGAGTAGACTGCGCACAGGTGTGTATTTATGAAGAGAAGACTGTTCAGGTGTGTATTTATAAAGAGTAGACTGTGTACAGGTGTGTATTTATGAAGAGAAGACTGCGTACAGGTGTGTATTTATAAAGAGTAGACTGCGTACAGGTGTGTATTTATGAAGAGAAGACTGTTCAGGTGTGTATTTATAAAGAGTAGACTGTGTACAGGTGTGTATTTATGAAGAGAGGACTGTTCAGGTGTGTATTTATGAAGAGAAGACGGCGTACAGGTGTGTATTTATAAAGAGTAGACTAAGTATAGGTGTGTGTTTATAAAGATGAGACTACGTACAGGTGTGTGTTTGTAAAGAGTAGACTGCACACAGGTGTGTATTTATGAAGAGAAGACTGTTCAGGTGTGTATTTATGAAAAGAAGACTGTTCAGGTCTGTATTTATGAAAAGAAGACTGTTCAGGTGTGTATTTATAAAGAGAAGACTGTTCAGGTGTGTATTTATAAAGAGTAGACTGTTCAGGTGTGTATTTATGAAGAGAAGACTGTGTTCAGGTGTGTATTTATAAAGAGTAGACTGTGTACATGTGTGTATTTATGAAGAGAAGACTTTTCAGGTGTGTATTTATGAAGAGAAGACTGTTCAGGTGTGTATTTATAAAGAGTAGACTGTGTACAGGTGTGTATTTATAAAGAGTAGACTGCGCACAGGTGTGTATTTATAAAGAGTAGACTGCGCAGAGGTGTGTATTTATAAAGAGTAGACTGCGCAGAGGTGTGTATTTATAAAGAGTAGACTGCGTACAGGTGTGTATTTATGAAGAGAAGACTGTTCAGGTGTGTGTTTATAAAGAGTAGACTGCGCACAGGTGTGTATTTATAAAGAGTAGACTGCGCACAGGCGTGTATTTATAAAGAGTAGACTGTGTACAGGTGTGTATTTGTAAAGAGTAGACTGCGCACAGGTGTGTATTTATAAAGAGTAGACTGCGCACAGGTGTGTATTTATAAAGAGTAGACTGTGTTCAGGTGTGTATTTATGAAGAGAAGACTGTGTTCAGGTGTGTATTTATGAAGAGAAGACTGTTCAGGTGTGTATTTATGAAGAGAAGACTGTGTACAGGTGTGTATTTATGAAGACAAGACTGTTGAGGTGTGTATTTATGAAGAGAAGACTGTGTTCAGGTGTGTATTTATGAAGAGAAGACTGTGTACAGGTGTGTATTTATGAAGAGAAGACTGTGTTCAGGTGTGTATTTATAAAGAGAAGACTGTGTACAGGTGTGTATTCATAAAGAGTAGACTGTGTACAGGTGTGTATTTATGAAGAGAAGACTGCGTACAGGTGTGTATTTATGAAGAGAAGACAGTTCAGGTGTGTATTTATAAAGAGTAGACTGTTCAGGTGTGTATTTATGAAAAGAAGACTGTTCAGATGTGTATTTATAAAGAGTAGACTGCGTACAGGTGTGTATTTACAAAAAGTAGATTGCATACAGGTGTGTATTTATAAAGAGTAGACTGTGTACAGGTGTGTATTTATGAAGAGAAGACTGCGTACAGGTGTGTATTTATGAAGAGAAGACTGAGTACAGGTGTGTATTTATGAAGAGAAGACTGTTCAGGTGTGTATTTATGAAAAGAAGACTGTTCAGGTGTGTATTTATAAAGAGACTGTGTACAGGTGTGTATTTATGAAGAGTAGACTGTTCAGTTGTGTATTTATAAAGAGTAGAATGTGTACAGGTGTGTATTTATAAAGAGTAGACTGTGTTCAGGTGTGTATTTATGAAGAGAAGACTGTTCAGGTGTGTATTTATGAAGAGAAGACTGTGTACAGGTGTGTATTTATAAAGAGTAGACTGTGTACAGGTGTGTATTTATGAAGAGAAGACTGTGTACAGGTGTGTATTTATAAAGAGAAGACTGTGTACAGGTGTGTATTTATAAAGAGAAGACTGTGTCGAGGTGTGTATTTACAAAAAGTAGATTGCATACAGGTGTGTATTTATAAAGAGTAGACTGTGTACAGGTGTGTATTTATGAAGAGAAGACTGCGTACAGGTGTGTATTTATGAAGAGAAGACTGAGTACAGGTGTGTATTTATGAAGAGAAGACTGTTCAGGTGTGTATTTATAAAAAGAAGACTGTTCAGGTGTGTATTTATGAAGAGTAGACTGTTCAGTTGTGTATTTATAAAGAGTAGACTGTGTTCAGGTGTGTATTTATGAAGAGAAGACTGTTCAGGTGTGTATTTATGAAGAGAAGACTGTGTACAGGTGTGCATTTATAAAGAGAAGACTGTGTACAGGTGTGTATTTATAAAGAGAAGACTGTGTACAGGTGTGTATTTATAAAGAGTAGACTGTGTACAGTTGTGTATTTATGAAGAGAAGACTGTGTACAGGTGTGTATTTATAAAGAGTAGACTGCGTACAGGTGTGTATTTATAAAGAGAAGACTATGTACAGTTGTGTTTTTATGAAGGGAAGACTGTGTTCAGGTGTGTATTTATAAAGAGTAGACTGCATACAGGTGTGTATTTATAAAGAGAAGACTGTTCAGGTGTGTATTTATAAAGAGTAGACTGTACAGGTGTGTATTTAGAAGAGAAGACTGCGTACAGGTGTGTATTTATGAAGAGAAGACTATGTACAGGTGTGTATTTATAAAGAGAAGACTGCGTACAGGTGTGTATTTATAAAGAGAAGACTGCGTACAGGTGTGTATTTATAAAGAGAAGACTGTTCAGGTGTGTATTTATAAAGAGTAGACTGCGTACAGGTGTGTATTTATGAAGAGAAGACTTTTCAGGTGTGTATTTATGAAGAGAAGACTGTTCAGGTGTGTATTTATAAAGAGTAGACTGTGTACATGTGTGTATTTATAAAGAGTAGACTGTGTACAGGTGTGTATTTATAAAGAGTAGACTGCGCACAGGTGTGTATTTATAAAGAGTAGACTGCGCACAGGTGTGTATTTATAAAGAGTAGACTGCGTACAGGTGTGTATTTATGAAGAGAAGACTGTTCAGGTGTGTGTTTATAAAGAGTAGACTGCGCACAGGTGTGTATTTATGAAGAGAAGACTGTTCAGGTGTGTATTTATAAAGAGTAGACTGTGTACAGGTGTGTATTTATGAAGAGAAGACTGCGTACAGGTGTGTATTTATAAAGAGTAGACTGCGTACAGGTGTGTATTTATGAAGAGAAGACTGTTCAGGTGTGTATTTATAAAGAGTAGACTGTGTAAAGGTGTGTATTTATGAAGAGAGGACTGTTCAGGTGTGTATTTATGAAGAGAAGACTGTGCAGGTGTGTATTTGTGAAGAGAGGACTGTTCAGGTGTGTATTTATAAAGAGTAGACTGCGTATAGGTGTGTATTTATAAAGATGAGACTGCGTACAGGTGTGTGTTTGTAAAGAGTAGACTGCATACAGGTGTGTATTTATGAAGAGAAGACTGTTCAGGTGTGTATTTATGAAAAGAAGACTGTTCAGGTGTGTATTTATGAAAAGAAGACTGTTCAGGTGTGTATTTATAAAGAGAAGACTGTTCAGGTGTGTATTTATAAAGAGTAGACTGTTCAGGTGTGTATTTATGAAGAGAAGACTGTTCAGTTGTGTATTTATAAAGAGTAGAATGTGTACAGGTGTGTATTTATGAAGAGAAGACTGTGTTCAGGTGTGTATTTATAAAGAGTAGACTGTGTACAGGTGTGTATTTATAAAGAGTAGACTGTGTACATGTGTGTATTTATGAAGAGAAGACTGTTCAGGTGTGTATTTATGAAGAGAAGACTGTTCAGGTGTGTATTTATGAAGAGAAGACTGTTCAGTTGTGTGTTTATAAAGAGTAGACTGTGTACAGGTGTGTATTTATAAAGAGTAGACTGTGTACATGTGTGTATTTATGAAGAGAAGACTTTTCAGGTGTGTATTTATGAAGAGAAGACTGTTCAGGTGTGTATTTATAAAGAGTAGACTGTGTACATGTGTGTATTTATAAAGAGTAGACTGCGCACAGGTGTGTATTTATAAAGAGTAGACTGCGCAGAGGTGTGTATTTATAAAGAGTAGACTGCGTACAGGTGTGTATTTATGAAGAGAAGACTGTTCAGGTGTGTGTTTATAAAGAGTAGACTGCGCACAGGTGTGTATTTATGAAGAGTAGACTGCGCACAGGTGTGTATTTATAAAGAGTAGACTGTGTACAGGTGTGTATTTGTAAAGAGTAGACTGTGTTCAGGTGTGTATTTATGAAGAGAAGACTGTGTTCAGGTGTGTATTTATGAAGAGAAGACTGTTCAGGTGTGTATTTATGAAGAGAAGACTGTTCAGGTGTGTATTTATGAAGAGAAGACTGTTCAGGTGTGTATTTATAAAGAGTAGACTGTGTACAGGTGTGTATTTATGAAGAGAAGACTGCGTACAGGTGTGTATTTATGAAGAGGAGACTGTTCAGGTGTGTATTTATGAAAAGAAGACTGTTCAGGTGTGTATTTATGAAGAGAAGACTGTTCAAGTGTGTATTTATAAAGAGTAGACTGTGTACAGGTGTGTATTTATGAAGAGAAGACTGTGTACAGGTGTGTATTTATAAAGAGTAGACTGCGTACAGGTGTGTATTTATGAAGAGAAGACTATGTACAGGTGTGTATTTATAAAGAGAAGACTGCGTACAGGTGTGTATTTATAAAGAGAAGACTATGTACAGGTGTGTATTTATGAAGAGAAGACTGTGTTCAGGTGTGTATTTATAAAGAGTAGACTGCGTACAGGTGTGTATTTATAAAGAGAAGACTGTTCAGGTGTGTATTTATAAAGAGTAGACTGTACAGGTGTGTATTTATGAAGAGAAGACTGTGTTCAGGTGTGTATTTATAAAGAGTAGACTGCGTACAGGTGTGTATTTATGAAGAGAAGACTGTTCAGGTGTGTATTTATAAAGAGTAGACTGTGTACAGGTGTGTATTTATGAAGAGAAGACTGTGTACAGGTGTGTATTTATGAAGAGAGGACTGTTCAGGTGTGTATTTATGAAGAGAAGACTGTGTACAGGTGTGTATTTATAAAGAGTAGACTACGTATAGGTGTGTATTTATAAAGATTAGACTGCGTACAGGTGTGTGTTTGTAAAGAGTAGACTGATCAGGTGTGTATTTATGAAAAGAAGACTGTTCAGGTGTGTATTTATGAAAAGAAGACTGTTCAGGTGTGTATTTATAAAGAGAAGACTGTTCAGGTGTGTATTTATAAAGAGTAGACTGTTCAGGTGTGTATTTATGAAGAGAAGACTGTTCAGTTGTGTATTTATAAAGAGTAGAATGTGTACAGGTGTGTATTTATGAAGAGAAGACTGTGTTCAGGTGTGTATTTATAAAGAGTAGACTGTGTACAGGTGTGTATTTATAAAGAGTAGACTGTGTACAGGTGTGTATTTATGAAGAGAAGACTGTTCAGGTGTGTATTTATGAAGAGAAGACTGTTCAGGTGTGTATTTATGAAGAGAGGACTGTTCAGTTGTGTGTTTATAAAGAGTAGACTGTGTACATGTGTGTATTTATGAAGAGAAGACTTTTCAGGTGTGTATTTATGAAGAGAAGACTGTTCAGGTGTGTATTTATAAAGAGTAGACTGCGCACAGGTGTGTATTTATAAAGAGTAGACTGCGCACAGGTGTGTATTTATAAAGAGTAGACTGCGTACAGGTGTGTATTTATGAAGAGAAGACTGTTCAGGTGTGTGTTTATAAAGAGTAGACTGCGCACAGGTGTGTATTTATGAAGAGTAGACTGCGCACAGGTGTGTATTTATAAAGAGTAGACTGTGTTCAGGTGTGTATTTATGAAGAGAAGACTGTGTTCAGGTGTGTATTTATGAAGAGAAGACTTTTCAGGTGTGTATTTATGAAGATAAGACTGTTCAGGTGTGTATTTATGAAGAGAAGACTGTTCAGGTGTGTATTTATAAAGAGTAGACTGTGTACAGGTGTGTATTTATGAAGAGAAGACTGCGTACAGGTGTGTATTTATGAAGAGGAGACTGTTCAGGTGTGTATATATGAAAAGAAGACTGTTCAGGTGTGTATTTATGAAGAGAAGACTGTTCAAGTGTGTATTTATAAAGAGTAGACTGTGTACAGGTGTGTATTTATGAATAGAAGACTGTGTACAGGTGTGTATTTATAAAGAGTAGACTGCGTACAGGTATGTATTTATGAAGAGAAGACTGTGTACAGGTGTGTATTTATAAAGAGTAGACTGTGTACAGGTGTGTATTTATGAAGAGAAGACTGTGTACAGGTGTGTATTTATAAAGAGTAGACTGTGTACAGGTGTGTATTTATAAAGAGTAGACTGTGTAGAGGTGTGTATTTATGAAGAGAAGACTGTGTACAGGTGTGTATTTATAAAGACAAGACTGTGTACAGGTGTGTATTTATAAAGAGAAGACTGTGTACAGGTGTGTATTTATGAAGAGAAGACTGTGTACAGGTGTGTATTTATAAAGAGTAGACTGTGTACAGGTGTGTATTTATGAAGAGAAGACTGTGTACAGGTGTGTATTCATAAAGAGTAGACTGCGTACAGGTGTGAATTTTTAAAGAGTAGACTGCGTACAGGTGTGTATTTATAAAGAGAAGACTGTGTACAGGTGTGTATTTATGAAGAGAAGACTGTTCAGGTGTGTATTTATAAAGAGTAGACTGTGTACAGGTGTGTATTTATGAAGAGAAGACGGCGTACAGGTGTGTATTTATGAAGAGAAGACTTTTCAGGTGTGTATTTATGAAGAGAAGACTGTGTACAGGTGTGTATTTATAAAGAGTAGACTGCGTATAGGTGTGTATTTATAAAGAGTAGACTGCGTTCAGGTGTGTATTTATGAAAAGAAGACTGTTCAGGTGTGTATTTATAAAGAGAAGACTGTTCAGGTGTGTATTTATAAAGAGTAGACTGTTCAGGTGTGTATTTATGAAGAGAAGACTGTTCAAGTGTGTATTTATAAAGAGTAGACTGTGTACAGGTGTGTATTTATGAATAGAAGACTGTGTACAGGTGTGTATTTATAAAGAGTAGACTGCGTACAGGTATGTATTTATGAAGAGAAGACTGTGTACAGGTGTGTATTTATAAAGAGTAGACTGTGTACAGGTGTGTATTTATGAAGAGAAGACTGTGTACAGGTGTGTATTTATAAAGAGTAGACTGTGTACAGGTGTGTATTTATAAAGAGTAGACTGTGTAGAGGTGTGTATTTATGAAGAGAAGACTGTGTACAGGTGTGTATTTATAAAGACAAGACTGTGTACAGGTGTGTATTTATAAAGAGAAGACTGTGTACAGGTGTGTATTTATGAAGAGAAGACTGTGTACAGGTGTGTATTTATAAAGAGTAGACTGTGTACAGGTGTGTATTTATGAAGAGAAGACTGTGTACAGGTGTGTATTCATAAAGAGTAGACTGCGTACAGGTGTGAATTTTTAAAGAGTAGACTGCGTACAGGTGTGTATTTATAAAGAGAAGACTGTGTACAGGTGTGTATTTATGAAGAGAAGACTGTTCAGGTGTGTATTTATAAAGAGTAGACTGTGTACAGGTGTGTATTTATGAAGAGAAGACGGCGTACAGGTGTGTATTTATGAAGAGAAGACTTTTCAGGTGTGTATTAATGAAGAGAAGACTGTGTACAGGTGTGTATTTATAAAGAGTAGACTGCGTATAGGTGTGTATTTATAAAGAGTAGACTGCGTTCAGGTGTGTATTTATGAAAAGAAGACTGTTCAGGTGTGTATTTATAAAGAGAAGACTGTTCAGGTGTGTATTTATAAAGAGTAGACTGTTCAGGTGTGTATTTATGAAGAGAAGACTGTTCAGTTGTGTATTTATAAAGAGTAGAATGTGTACAGGTGTGTATTTATGAAGGGAAGACTGTGTTCAGGTGTGTATTTATAAAGAGTAGACTGTGTACAGGTGTGTATTTATAAAGAGTAGACTGTGTACATGTGTGAATTTATGAAGAGAAGACTGTTCAGGTGTGTATTTATGAAGAGAAGACTGTTCAGTTGTGTGTTTATAAAGAGTAGACTGTGTACATGTGTGTATTTATGAAGAGAAGACTTTTCAGGTGTGTATTTATGAAGAGAACACTGTTCAGGTGTGTATTTATAAAGAGTAGACTGTGTACATGTGTGTATTTATAAAGAGTAGACTGCGCACAGGTGTGTATTTATAAAGAGTAGACTGCGCACAGGTGTGTCTTTATAAAGAGTAGACTGCGTACAGGTGTGTATTTATGAAGAGAAGACTGTTCAGGTGTGTGTTTATAAAGAGTAGACTGCGCACAGGTGTGTATTTATAAAGAGTAGACTGCGCACAGGTGTGTATTTATGAAGAGAAGACTGTTCAGGTGTGTATTTATAAAGAGTAGACTGTGTACAGGTGTGTATTTATGAAGAGAAGACTGTGTACAGGTGTGTATTCATAAAGAGTAGACTGCATACAGGTGTGTATTTTTAAAGAGTAGACTGCGTACAGGTGTGTATTTATAAAGAGAAGACTGCGTACAGGTGTGTATTTATGAAGAGAAGACTGTTCAGGTGTGTATTTATAAAGAGTAGACTGTGTACAGGTGTGTATTTATGAAGAGAAGACGCCGTACAGGTGTGTATTTATGAAGAGAAGACTTTTCAGGTGTGTATTTATGAAGAGAAGACTGTGTACAGGTGTGTATTTATAAAGAGTAGACTGCGTATAGGTGTGTATTTATAAAGAGTAGACTGCGTTCAGGTGTGTATTTATGAAGAGAAGACTGCGTACAGGTGTGTATTTATGAAGAGAAGACTGCGTACAGGTGTGTATTTATGAAGAGATGACTGCGTACAGGTGTGTATTTATGAAGAGAAGACTGTTCAGGTGTGTATTTATGAAAAGAAGACTGTTCAGGTGTGTATTTATGAAGAGAAGGCTGTTCAGGTTTGTATTTATAAAGAGTAGACTGTATACAGGTGTGTATTTATGAAGACAAGACTGTTGAGGTGTGTATTTATAAAGAGTAGACTTTATACAGGTGTGTATTTATGAAGACAAGACTGTTGAGGTGTGTATTTATAAAGAGAAGACTGCGTACAGGTGTGTATTTATGAAGAGAAGACTGAGTACAGGTGTGTATTTATGAAGACAAGACTGTTCAGGTGTGTATTTATGAAAAGAAGACTGTTCAGGTGTGTATTTATGAAGAGTAGACTGTTCAGTTGTGTATTTATGAAGAGAAGACTGTTCAGGTGTGTATTTATGAAGAGAAGACTGCGTTCAGGTGTGTATTTATAAAGAGAAGACTGTTCAGGTGTGTATTTATAAAGAGTAGACTGTTCAGGTGTGTATTTATGAAGAGAAGACTGCGCACAGGTGTGTATTTATAAAGAGTAGACTGCGCACAGGTGTGTATTTATAAAGAGTAGACTGCGTACAGGTGTGTATTTATGAAGAGAAGACTGTTCAGGTGTGTGTTTATAAAGAGTAGACTGCGCACAGGTGTGTATTTATGAAGAGTAGACTGCGCACAGGTGTGTATTTATAAAGAGTAGACTGTGTTCAGGTGTGTATTTATGAAGAGAAGACTGTGTTCAGGTGTGTATTTATGAAGAGAAGACTTTTCAGGTGTGTATTTATGAAGATAAGACTGTTCAGGTGTGTATTTATGAAGAGAAGACTGTTCAGGTGTGTATTTATAAAGAGTAGACTGTGTACAGGTGTGTATTTATGAAGAGAAGACTGCGTACAGGTGTGTATTTATGAAGAGGAGACTGTTCAGGTGTGTATATATGAAAAGAAGACTGTTCAGGTGTGTATTTATGAAGAGAAGACTGTTCAAGTGTGTATTTATAAAGAGTAGACTGTGTACAGGTGTGTATTTATGAATAGAAGACTGTGTACAGGTGTGTATTTATAAAGAGTAGACTGCGTACAGGTATGTATTTATGAAGAGAAGACTGTGTACAGGTGTGTATTTATAAAGAGTAGACTGTGTACAGGTGTGTATTTATGAAGAGAAGACTGTGTACAGGTGTGTATTTATAAAGAGTAGACTGTGTACAGGTGTGTATTTATAAAGAGTAGACTGTGTAGAGGTGTGTATTTATGAAGAGAAGACTGTGTACAGGTGTGTATTTATAAAGACAAGACTGTGTACAGGTGTGTATTTATAAAGAGAAGACTGTGTACAGGTGTGTATTTATGAAGAGAAGACTGTGTACAGGTGTGTATTTATAAAGAGTAGACTGTGTACAGGTGTGTATTTATGAAGAGAAGACTGTGTACAGGTGTGTATTCATAAAGAGTAGACTGCGTACAGGTGTGAATTTTTAAAGAGTAGACTGCGTACAGGTGTGTATTTATAAAGAGAAGACTGTGTACAGGTGTGTATTTATGAAGAGAAGACTGTTCAGGTGTGTATTTATAAAGAGTAGACTGTGTACAGGTGTGTATTTATGAAGAGAAGACGGCGTACAGGTGTGTATTTATGAAGAGAAGACTTTTCAGGTGTGTATTTATGAAGAGAAGACTGTGTACAGGTGTGTATTTATAAAGAGTAGACTGCGTATAGGTGTGTATTTATAAAGAGTAGACTGCGTTCAGGTGTGTATTTATGAAAAGAAGACTGTTCAGGTGTGTATTTATAAAGAGAAGACTGTTCAGGTGTGTATTTATAAAGAGTAGACTGTTCAGGTGTGTATTTATGAAGAGAAGACTGTTCAGTTGTGTATTTATAAAGAGTAGAATGTGTACAGGTGTGTATTTATGAAGGGAAGACTGTGTTCAGGTGTGTATTTATAAAGAGTAGACTGTGTACAGGTGTGTATTTATAAAGAGTAGACTGTGTACATGTGTGAATTTATGAAGAGAAGACTGTTCAGGTGTGTATTTATGAAGAGAAGACTGTTCAGTTGTGTGTTTATAAAGAGTAGACTGTGTACATGTGTGTATTTATGAAGAGAAGACTTTTCAGGTGTGTATTTATGAAGAGAACACTGTTCAGGTGTGTATTTATAAAGAGTAGACTGTGTACATGTGTGTATTTATAAAGAGTAGACTGCGCACAGGTGTGTATTTATAAAGAGTAGACTGCGCACAGGTGTGTCTTTATAAAGAGTAGACTGCGTACAGGTGTGTATTTATGAAGAGAAGACTGTTCAGGTGTGTGTTTATAAAGAGTAGACTGCGCACAGGTGTGTATTTATAAAGAGTAGACTGCGCACAGGTGTGTATTTATGAAGAGAAGACTGTTCAGGTGTGTATTTATAAAGAGTAGACTGTGTACAGGTGTGTATTTATGAAGAGAAGACTGTGTACAGGTGTGTATTCATAAAGAGTAGACTGCATACAGGTGTGTATTTTTAAAGAGTAGACTGCGTACAGGTGTGTATTTATAAAGAGAAGACTGCGTACAGGTGTGTATTTATGAAGAGAAGACTGTTCAGGTGTGTATTTATAAAGAGTAGACTGTGTACAGGTGTGTATTTATGAAGAGAAGACGCCGTACAGGTGTGTATTTATGAAGAGAAGACTTTTCAGGTGTGTATTTATGAAGAGAAGACTGTGTACAGGTGTGTATTTATAAAGAGTAGACTGCGTATAGGTGTGTATTTATAAAGAGTAGACTGCGTTCAGGTGTGTATTTATGAAGAGAAGACTGCGTACAGGTGTGTATTTATGAAGAGAAGACTGCGTACAGGTGTGTATTTATGAAGAGATGACTGCGTACAGGTGTGTATTTATGAAGAGAAGACTGTTCAGGTGTGTATTTATGAAAAGAAGACTGTTCAGGTGTGTATTTATGAAGAGAAGGCTGTTCAGGTTTGTATTTATAAAGAGTAGACTGTATACAGGTGTGTATTTATGAAGACAAGACTGTTGAGGTGTGTATTTATAAAGAGTAGACTTTATACAGGTGTGTATTTATGAAGACAAGACTGTTGAGGTGTGTATTTATAAAGAGAAGACTGCGTACAGGTGTGTATTTATGAAGAGAAGACTGAGTACAGGTGTGTATTTATGAAGACAAGACTGTTCAGGTGTGTATTTATGAAAAGAAGACTGTTCAGGTGTGTATTTATGAAGAGTAGACTGTTCAGTTGTGTATTTATGAAGAGAAGACTGTTCAGGTGTGTATTTATGAAGAGAAGACTGCGTTCAGGTGTGTATTTATAAAGAGAAGACTGTTCAGGTGTGTATTTATAAAGAGTAGACTGTTCAGGTGTGTATTTATGAAGAGAAGACTGTTCAGTTGTGTATTTATAAAGAGTAGAATGTGTACAGGTGTGTATTTATGAAGAGAAGACTGTGTTCAGGTGTGTATTTATAAAGAGTAGACTGTGTACAGGTGTGTATTTATAAAGAGTAGACTGTGTACATGTGTGTATTTATGAAGAGAAGACTGTTCAGGTGTGTATTTATGAAGAGAAGACTGTTCAGGTGTGTATTTATGAAGAGAAGACTGTTCAGTTGTGTGTTTATAAAGAGTAGACTTTGTACAGGTGTGTATTTATAAAGAGTAGACTGTGTACATGTGTGTATTTATGAAGAGAAGACTTTTCAGGTGTGTATTTATGAAGAGAAGACTGTTCAGGTGTGTATTTATAAAGAGTAGACTGTGTACATGTGTGTATTTATAAAGAGTAGACTGCGCACAGGTGTGTATTTATAAAGAGTAGACTGCGCAGAGGTGTGTATTTATAAAGAGTAGACTGCGTACAGGTGTGTATTTATGAAGAGAAGACTGTTCAGGTGTGTGTTTATAAAGAGTAGACTGCGCACAGGTGTGTATTTATGAAGAGTAGACTGCGCACAGGTGTGTATTTATAAAGAGTAGACTGTGTACAGGTGTGTATTTGTAAAGAGTAGACTGCGCACAGATGTGTATTTATAAAGAGGAGACTGTGTACAGGTGTGTATTTATGAAGAGAAGACTGCGTACAGGTGTGTATTTATGAAGAGAAGACTGCATACAGGTGTGTATTTATGAAAAGAAGACTGTTCAGGTGTGTATTTATGAAGAGAAGACTGTTCAGGTGTGTATTTATAAAGAGTAGACTGTACACAGGTGTGTATTTATGAAGACAAGACTGTTGAGGTGTGTATTTATAAAGAGTAGACTGTATACAGGTGTGTATTTATGAAGACAAGACTGTTGAGGTGTGTATTTATGAAGAGAAGACTGTGTTCAGGTGTGTATTTATAAAGAGAAGACTGCGTACAGGTGTGTATTTATGAAGAGAAGACTGTTCAGGTGTGTATTTATAAAGAGTAGACTGTACAGGTGTGTATTTATGAAGAGAAGACTGAGTTCAGGTGTGTATTTATAAAGAGTAGACTGCGTACAGGTGTGTATTTATGAAGAGAAGACTGTTCAGGTGTGTATTTATAAAGAGTAGACTGTGTACAGGTGTGTATTTATGAAGAGAAGACTGCGTACAGGTGTGTATTTATGAAGAGAAGACTGTTCAGGTGTGTATTTATGAAGAGAAGACTGTTCAGGTGTGTATTTATGAAGAGGAGACTGTTCAGGTGTGTGTTTATAAAGAGTAGACTGTGTACAGGTGTGTATTTATAAAGAGTAGACTGTGTACATGTGTGTATTTATGAAGAGAAGACTTTTCAGGTGTGTATTTATGAAGAGAAGACTGTTCAGGTGTGTATTTATAAAGAATAGACTGTGTACAGGTGTGTATTTATAAAGAGTAGACTGCGTACAGGTGTGTATTTGTAAAGAGTAGACTGCGTACAGGTGTGTATTTATAAAGAGAAGACTCTGTACAGGTGTGTATTTATAAAGAGAAGACTGTGGACAGGTGTGTATATATAAAGAGTAGACTGCGCACTGGTGTGTATTTATGAAGAGAAGACTGTGTACAGGTGTGTATTTATGAAGAGAAGACTGTGTACAGGTGTGTATTTATGAAGAGAAGACTGTTCAGGTGTCTATTTATGAAGAGAAGACTGTGTTCAGGTGTGTATTTATAAAGAGTAGACTGCGTACAGGTGTGTATTTATAAAGAGAAGACTGCATACAGGTGTGTATTTATAAAGAGTAGACTGCGTATAGGTGTGTATTTATAAAGAGTAGACTGTGTACAGGTGTGTATTTATAAAGAGTAGACTGCGTACAGGTGTGTATTTATAAGGAGAAGACTGTGTACAGGTGTGTATTTATAAAGAGTAGACTGCGTACAGGTGTATATTTATAAAGAGTAGACTGCGTACAGGTGTGTATTTATGAAGAGAAGACTGCGTAGAGGTGTGTATTTATGAAGAGAAGACTGCGTACAGGTGTGTTTATGAAGAGAAGACTGCGTACAGGTGTGTATTTATGAAGAGAAGACTGCGTACAGGTGTGTATTTATGAAAAGAAGACTGTTCAGGTGTGCATTTATGAAGAGAAGACTGTTCAGGTGTGTATTTATAAAGAGTAGACTGTGTACAGGTGTGTATTTATGAAGACAAGACTGTTGAGGTGTGTATTTATGAAGAGAAGACTGCGTTCAGGTGTGTATTTATAAAGAGTAGACTGCGTACAGGTGTGTATTTATAAAGAGAAGACTGTGTACAGGTGTGTATTTATAAAGAGTAGACTGTGTTCAGGTATGTATTTATGAAGAGAAGACTGTGTTCAGGTGTGTATTTATGAAGAGAAGACTCTTCAGGTGTGTATTTATGAAGAGAAGACTGTGTACAGGTGTGTATTTATAAAGAGTAGATTGCGTACAGGTGTGTATTTATAAAGAGAAGACTGTGTACAGGTGTGTATTTATGAAGAGTAGACTGTGTACAGGTGTGTATTTATAAAGAGTAGATTGCGTACAGGTGTGTATTTATAAAGAGAAGACTGTGTACAGGTGTGTATTTATGAAGAGTAGACTGCGTACAGGTGTGTATTTATAAAGAGAAGACTGTGTACAGGTGTGTATTTATAAAGAGAAGACTGTGTACAGGTGTGTATTTATAAAGAGTAGACTCTACAGGTGTGTATTTATGAAGAGAAGACTGTGTACAGGTGTGTATTTATAAAGAGAAGACTGTGTACAGGTGTGTATTTATGAAGAGAAGACTGTGTACAGGTGTGTATTTATAAAGAGTAGACTCTACAGGTGTGTATTTATGAAGAGAAGACTGTGTACAGGTGTGTATTTATAAAGAGAAGACTGTGTACAGGTGTGTATTTATGAAGAGAAGACTGTGTACAAGTGTGTATTTATAAAGAGAAGACTGTGTACAGGTGTGTATTTATAAAGAGTAGACTGTGTACATGTGTGTATTTATGAAGAGAAGACTTTTCAGGTGTGTATTTATGAAGAGAAGACTGTTCAGGTGTGTATTTATAAAGAATAGACTGTGTACAGGTGTGTATTTATAAAGAGTAGACTGCGTACAGGTGTGTATTTGTAAAGAGTAGACTGCGTACAGGTGTGTATTTATGAAGAGAAGACTCTGTACAGGTGTGTATTTATAAAGAGAAGACTGTGGACAGGTGTGTATATATAAAGAGTAGACTGCGCACTGGTGTGTATTTATGAAGAGAAGACTGTGTACAGGTGTGTATTTATGAAGAGAAGACTGTGTACAGGTGTGTATTTATGAAGAGAAGACTGTTCAGGTGTGTATTTATGAAGAGAAGACTGTTCAGGTGTCTATTTATGAAGAGAAGACTGTGTTCAGGTGTGTATTTATAAAGAGTAGACTGCGTACAGGTGTGTATTTATAAAGAGAAGACTGCATAGAGGTGTGTATTTATAAAGAGTAGACTGCGTATAGGTGTGTATTTATAAAGAGTAGACTGCGTACAGGTGTGTATTTATAAAGAGTAGACTGCGTACAGGTGTGTATTTATAAGGAGAAGACTGTGTACAGGTGTGTATTTATAAAGAGTAGACTGCGTACAGGTGTGTATTTATAAAGAGTAGACTGCATACAGGTGTGTATTTATGAAGAGAAGACTGCGTAGAGGTGTGTATTTATGAAGAGAAGACTGCGTACAGGTGTGTATTTATGAAGAGAAGACTGCGTACAGGTGTGTATTTATGAAGAGAAGACTGCGTACAGGTGTGTATTTATGAAAAGAAGACTGTTCAGGTGTGCATTTATGAAGAGAAGACTGTTCAGGTGTGTATTTATAAAGAGTAGACTGTGTACAGGTGTGTATTTATGAAGACAAGACTGTTGAGGTGTGTATTTATGAAGAGAAGACTGCGTTCAGGTGTGTATTTATAAAGAGTAGACTGCGTACAGGTGTGTATTTATAAAGAGAAGACTGTGTACAGGTGTGTATATATAAAGAGTAGACTGTGTTCAGGTATGTATTTATGAAGAGAAGACTGTGTTCAGGTGTGTATTTATGAAGAGAAGACTCTTCAGGTGTGTATTTATGAAGAGAAGACTGTGTACAGGTGTGTATTTATAAAGAGTAGATTGCGTACAGGTGTGTATTTATAAAGAGAAGACTGTGTACAGGTGTGTATTTATGAAGAGTAGACTGCGTACAGGTGTGTATTTATAAAGAGAAGACTGTGTACAGGTGTGTATTTATAAAGAGAAGACTGTGTACAGGTGTGTATTTATAAAGAGTAGACTCTACAGGTGTGTATTTATGAAGAGAAGACTGTGTACAGGTGTGTATTTATAAAGAGAAGACTGTGTACAGGTGTGTATTTATGAAGAGAAGACTGTGTACAGGTGTGTATTTATAAAGAGAAGACTGTGTACAGGTGTGTATTTATGAAGAGAAGACTGTGTACAGGTGTGTATTTATAAAGAGCAGACTCTACAGGTGTGTATTTATGAAGAGAAGACTGTGTACAGGTGTGTATTTATGAAGAGAAGACTGCATACAGGTGTGTATTTATGAAGAGAAGACTGCACACAGGTGTGTATTTATGAAGAGTAGACTGTGTACAGGTGTGTATTTGTAAAGAGAAGACTGTGTACAGGTGTGTATTCATGAAGAGAAGACTGTGTACAGGTGTGTATTTATGAAGAGAAGACTGTGTTCAGGTGTGTATTTATAAAGAGTAGACGTGTACAGGTGTGTATTTGTAAAGAGAAGACTGTGTACAGGTGTGTATTTATGAAGAGAAGACTGTGTACAGGCGTGTATTTATAAAGAGAAGAGTGTGTACAGGTGTGTATTTATAAAGAGTAGACTGCGTACAGGTGTGTATTTATAAAGAGTAGACTGCATACAGGTGTGTATTTATGAAGAGAAGACTGCGTAGAGGTGTGTATTTATGAAGAGAAGACTGCGTACAGGTGTGTATTTATGAAGAGAAGACTGCGTACAGGTGTGTATTTATGAAGAGAAGACTGCGTACAGGTGTGTATTTATGAAAAGAAGACTGTTCAGGTGTGCATTTATGAAGAGAAGACTGTTCAGGTGTGTATTTATAAAGAGTAGACTGTGTACAGGTGTGTATTTATGAAGACAAGACTGTTGAGGTGTGTATTTATGAAGAGAAGACTGCGTTCAGGTGTGTATTTATAAAGAGTAGACTGCGTACAGGTGTGTATTTATAAAGAGAAGACTGTGTACAGGTGTGTATTTATAAAGAGTAGACTGTGTTCAGGTATGTATTTATGAAGAGAAGACTGTGTTCAGGTGTGTATTTATGAAGAGAAGACTCTTCAGGTGTGTATTTATGAAGAGAAGACTGTGTACAGGTGTGTATTTATAAAGAGTAGATTGCGTACAGGTGTGTATTTATAAAGAGAAGACTGTGTACAGGTGTGTATTTATGAAGAGTAGACTGCGTACAGGTGTGTATTTATAAAGAGAAGACTGTGTACAGGTGTGTATTTATAAAGAGAAGACTGTGTACAGGTGTGTATTTATAAAGAGAAGACTGTGGACAGGTGTGTATATATAAAGAGTAGACTGCGCACAGGTGTGTATTTATGAAGAGAAGACTGTGTACAGGTGTGTATTTATAAAGAGAAGACTGTGTACAGGTGTGTATTTATGAAGAGAAGACTGTGTACAGGTGTGTATTTATAAAGAGAAGACTGTGTACAGGTGTGTATTTATGAAGAGAAGACTGTGTACAGGTGTGTATTTATAAAGAGTAGACTCTACAGGTGTGTATTTATGAAGAGAAGACTGTGTACAGGTGTGTATTTATGAAGAGAAGACTGCATACAGGTGTGTATTTATGAAGAGAAGAGTGCACACAGGTGTGTATTTATGAAGAGTAGACTGTGTACAGGTGTGTATTTGTAAAGAGAAGACTGTGTACAGGTGGGTATTCATGAAGAGAAGACTGTGTACAGGTGTGTATTTATGAAGAGAAGACTGTGTTCAGGGGTGTATATATAAAGAGTAGACGTGTACAGGTGTGTATTTGTAAAGAGAAGACTGTGTACAGGTGTGTATTTATGAAGAGAAGACTGTGTACAGGCGTGTATTTATAAAGAGAAGAGTGTGTACAAGTGTGTATTTATAAAGAGAAGACTGCGTATAGGTGTGTATTTATGAAGAGAAGACTGCGTACAGGTGTGTATTAATGAAGAGAAGACTGTTCAGGTGTGTATTTATGAAGAGAAGACTGCGTACAGGTGTGTATTTATGAAAAGAAGACCGTTCAGGTGTGTATTTGTAAAGAGTAGACTGTGTACAGGTGTGTATTTATAAAGAGTAGACTGCGCACAGGTGTGTATTTATAAAGAGTAGACTGTGTACAAGTGTGTATTTATGAAGAGAAGACTGTGTACAGGTGTGTATTTATAAAGAGTAGACTGTGTACAGGTGTGTATTTATAAAGAGTAGACTGTGTACAGGTGTGTATTTATAAAGAGTAGACTGTGTACAGGTGTGTATTTATAAAGAGTAGACTGTGTACAGGTGTGTATTTATAAAGAGTAGATTGCGTACAGGTGTGTATTCGTAAAAGAGTAGACTGCATACAGGTATGTATTTGTAAAGAGTAGACTGCGTACAGGTGTGTTTTTTATGAAGAGAAGACTGTGTACAGGTGTGTATTCATGAAGAGAAGACTGCGTACAGGTGTGTATTTATGAAGAGAAGACTGCGTACAGGTGTGTATTTATAAAGAGTAGACTGCGTACAGGTGTGTATTTGTAAAGAGTAGACTGCGTACAGGTGTGTATTTATGAAGAGAAGACTCTGTACAGGTGTGTATTTATAAAGAGAAGACTGTGGACAGGTGTGTATATATAAAGAGTAGACTGCGCACAGGTGTGTATTTATGAAGAGAAGACTGTGTACAGGCGTGTATTTATAAAGAGAAGAGTGTGTACAAGTGTGTATTTATAAAGAGAAGACTGCGTATAGGTGTGTATTTATGAAGAGAAGACTGCGTACAGGTGTGTATTAATGAAGAGAAGACTGTTCAGGTGTGTATTTATGAAGAGAAGACTGCGTACAGGTGTGTATTTATGAAAAGAAGACCGTTCAGGTGTGTATTTGTAAAGAGTAGACTGTGTACAGGTTTGTATTTATAAAGAGTAGATTGCGTACAGGTGTGTATTCGTAAAGAGTAGACTGCATACAGGTATGTATTTGTAAAGAGTAGACTGCGTACAGGTGTGTTTTTTATGAAGAGAAGACTGTGTACAGGTGTGTATTCATGAAGAGAAGACTGCGTACAGGTGTGTATTTATGAAGAGAAGACTGCGTACAGGTGTGTATTTATAAAGAGTAGACTGCGTACAGGTGTGTATTTGTAAAGAGTAGACTGCGTACAGGTGTGTATTTATGAAGAGTAGACTGTGTACAGGTGTGTATTTATAAAGAGTAGACTGTGTACAGGTGTGTATTTATAAAGAGTAGACTGTGTACAGGTGTGTATTTATAAAGAGTAGACTGTGTACAGGTGTGTATTTATAAAGAGTAGACTGTGTACAGGTGTGTATTTATAAAGAGTAGACTGTGTACAGGTGTGTATTTATAAAGAGTAGATTGCGTACAGGTGTGTATTCATGAAGAGAAGACTGCGTACAGGTGTGTATTTATGAAGAGAAGACTGCGTACAGGTGTGTATTTATAAAGAGTAGACTGCGTACAGGTGTGTATTTGTAAAGAGTAGACTGCGTACAGGTGTGTATTTATGAAGAGAAGACTGCGTACAGGTGTGTATTTATAAAGAGTAGACTGCGTACAGGTGTGTATTTGTAAAGAGTAGACTGCGTACAGGTGTGTATTTATGAAGAGAAGACTCTGTACAGGTGTGTATTTATAAAGAGAAGACTGTGGACAGGTGTGTATATATAAAGAGTAGACTGCGCACAGGTGTGTATTTATGAAGAGAAGACTGTGTACAGGCGTGTATTTATAAAGAGAAGAGTGTGTACAAGTGTGTATTTATAAAGAGAAGACTGCGTATAGGTGTGTATTTATGAAGAGAAGACTGCGTACAGGTGTGTATTAATGAAGAGAAGACTGTTCAGGTGTGTATTTATGAAGAGAAGACTGCGTACAGGTGTGTATTTATGAAAAGAAGACCGTTCAGGTGTGTATTTGTAAAGAGTAGACTGTGTACAGGTTTGTATTTATAAAGAGTAGATTGCGTACAGGTGTGTATTCGTAAAGAGTAGACTGCATACAGGTATGTATTTGTAAAGAGTAGACTGCGTACAGGTGTGTTTTTTATGAAGAGAAGACTGTGTACAGGTGTGTATTCATGAAGAGAAGACTGCGTACAGGTGTGTATTTATGAAGAGAAGACTGCGTACAGGTGTGTATTTATAAAGAGTAGACTGCGTACAGGTGTGTATTTGTAAAGAGTAGACTGCGTACAGGTGTGTATTTATGAAGAGAAGACTCTGTACAGGTGTGTATTTATAAAGAGAAGACTGTGGACAGGTGTGTATATATAAAGAGTAGACTGCGCACAGGTGTGTATTTATGAAGAGAAGACTGTGTACAGGTGTGTATTTATGAAGAGAAGACTGTGTACAGGTGTGTATTCATAAAGAGAAGACTGTGGACAGGTGTGTATTTATAAAGAGTAGACTGTGTATAGGTGTGTATTTATGAAGAGAAGACTGTGTACAGGTGTGTATTTATGAAGAGAGAACTGTGTACAGGTATGTATTCATAAAGAGACAACTCTGTTCAGATGTGTATTTATAAAGAGTAGACTGTACAAGTGTGTATTCATAAAGAGTAGACTGCGTACAGCTGTGTATTTATAAAGATTAGACTGCGTACAGGTGTGTATTTATGAAGAGAAGACTGCATACAGGTGTGTATTTATGAAGAGAAGACTGTTCAGGTGTGTATATATAAAGAGTAGACTGCGCACAGGTGTGTATTTATGAAGAGAAGACTGTGTACAGGTGTGTATTTATGAAGAGAAGACTGTGTACAGGTGTGTATTCATAAAGAGAAGACTGTGTACAGGTGTGTATTTATAAAGAGTAGACTGTGTATAGGTGTGTATTTATGAAGAGAAGACTGTGTACAGGTGTGTATTTATGAAGAGAAGACTGTGTACAGGTATGTATTCATAAAGAGACGACTCTGTTCAGATGTGTATTTATAAAGAGTAGACTGTACAGGTGTGTATTCATAAAGGGTAGACTGCGTACAGGTGTGTATTTATAAAGATTAGACTGCGTACAGGTGTGTATTTATGAAGAGTAGACTGTGTACAGGTGTGTATTTATGAAGAGTAGACTGCGTACAGGTGTGTATTTGTAAAGACAAGACTGTGTACAGGTGTGTATTCATGAAGAGAAGACTGCGTACAGGTGTGTATTTATAAAGAGAAGACTGCGTACAGGTGTGTATTTATAAAGAGTAGACTGCGTACAGGTGTGTATTTATGAAGAGAAGACTGCGTACAGCTGTGTATTTATAAAGATTAGACTGCGTACAGGTGTGTATTTATGAAGAGAAGACTGTGTACAGGTGTGTATTCATAAAGAGAAGACTGTGGACAGGTGTGTATTTATGAAGAGAAGACTGTGTACAGGTGTGTATTTATGAAGAGAAGACTGTGTACAGGTATGTATTCATAAAGAGACGACTCTGTTCAGATGTGTATTTATAAAGAGTAGACTGTACAGGTGTGTATTCATAAAGGGTAGACTGCGTACAGGTGTGTATTTATAAAGATTAGACCGCGTACAGGTGTGTATTTATGAAGAGAAGACTGTGTACAGGTGTGTATTTATGAAGAGTAGACTGCGTACAGGTGTGTATTTGTAAAGAGAAGACTGTGTACAGGTGTGTATTCATGAAGAGAAGACTGTGTACAGGTGTGTATTTATGAAGAGAAGACTGTGTACAGGTGTGTATTTATAAAGAGTAGACTGTGTACAGGTGTGTATTTATGAAGAGAAGACTGTGTACAGGTGTGTATTTATGAAGAGAAGACTCTGTACAGGTATGTATTCATAAAGAGAAGACTCTGTTCAGATGTGTATTTATAAAGAGTAGACTGTACAGGTGTGTATTCATAAAGAGTAGACTGCGTACAGGTGTGTATTTATAAAGATTAGACTGCGTACAGGTGTGTATTTATGAAGAGAAGACTGTGTACAGGTGTGTATTTATAAAGATTAGACTGCGTACAGGTGTGTATTTATGAAGAGAAGACTGTGTACAGGTGTGTATTTATAAAGAGAAGACTGTAAAGGTGTGTATTTATAAAGAGAAGACTGTGTACAGGTGTGTATTTATAAAGAGAAGACTGTACAGGTGTGTATTTATAAAGAGTAGACTTTGTACAGGTGTGTATTTATGAAGAGAAGACTGTGTACAGGTGTGTATTCATAAAGAGAAGACTGTACAGGTGTGTATATATAAAGAGAAGACTGCACAGGTGTGTATATATAAAGATTAGACTGCGTACAGGTGTGTATTTATGAAGAGTATACTGTGTTCAGGTCTGCGCTGCATGGTTTCATAGACCTGAATATTTTCTTGCATAAGAACATTCTGAGGTCTGTGAATACAGAATGTTTTAGGTTGGAATCTAAGGTGAGTTTTATAAATGAGGCCTCAGGTCACCCCAACAGGAGGACCTAGTCTGATAACTTGTAATAGCACCCAACAACTTATCTGATGTTCCAAATGTTTGACTGGGGAAAATATTGATAAAATGTTTAATATTTGTGAGAATATTACATTTATCAAACATGAATGGATGCCAGAATGAGCTGAATATTTTCATTTGAATCAAGTTTCAAGGTTTATTCCCCTCAAAATCTGTTCATTTATTTAAATGTTAGTGAAGTTTTGTCCTTGATGGAGATAATCCATTCACCTGAAGAGGTGTAGCATATCAGGATGCTGATTGAACATGATCATTGAAATAAAAGATTACAGTTTAATCACACAACAAAATGACACAGATAAAGTGAAGGAGGTTGTTTCTCTACCACTGCTCTACACAAACTGATGGCCTCCCTGCTGGGAGATGATTTTACTGCACATCTCACTTCTATCTTTACATTTATCTGGTTTTTAAATGCAGAAACTGGAAAGTTGTGTGTGGGTTTTAGTTAGGGTCGCACAATATATTGGAAAACTGACATTACAATGTTTTTCTTTTCTGTGATATGACGAATCCAGGAATTCTGAATAAATGAATTGTAGCACATTTGACACTTTTAAATGAAGAGAACTGCCAGAGACAAAATAGTGTAGAATAGCTATTTCTTACCAGAGTTATCCATCCATCCATTTTCTTCCACTTATCCGGGTCCAGGTCATGGGGGCAGCAGTCTCAGCAGAGAAGCCCAAACCTCCATCTCCCCACCCACCTCCTCCAGCTCTTCTGGGTGTACACCGAGGCGTTCCCAAGCCTGCCGAGAGATATAATCCCTCCAGCGTGTCCTGGGTCTACCCCGGGGTCTCCTCCCAGTGGGACATGCCCGAAATACCTCCCCAGTGAGGCGTCCGGGGGGCATCCTAACCAAATGCCTGAACCACCTCAGCTGACTCCTCTCAATGTGGAGGAGCATCAGCTCCACTCTGAGCCCCTCCCGAATGACTGAGCTCCTCACCCTATCTCTAAGGGTGAGCCCAGAAACCCTGCAGAGGAAGCTCATTTCGGACGCTTGTATCCACGATCATGTTCTTTCACTCTTTACCCAAAGCTCATGACCATAGGTGAGGGTAGGAACGTAGAATGACTGGAAAAACGAGAGGAGCTTTGGCCTGTGGCTTAGCTCCCTTTTCACCACAACAGACCGATATAGAGTCCGCATCACTGCAGACACTGCCCAGATCCATCTATCAATCTCCCGTTCCATTCTTCCCTCACTCGTGAACAAGACCCCGAGACACTTGAACTCCTCCACTTGGGGCAGCAACTCATCCCTGACCTGGAGTGAGCAATCCACCCTTTTCCTACTGAGAACCATGGCCTCAGACTTGGAGGTGCTGAAAACCGCATTGTTCCTCCTGAATCCGAGATTTAACTAATGGACAGACTCGCCTCTCCAGTACCTTGGCATAGACCTTCCCAGGGAGGCTGAGAATTGTGATCGCCCAATAGTTGGAACATACCCTCCAGTCCCCCTTCTTAAAAAGGGGGATCACCACCCCAGTCTGCCAATCCCGAGGCACTGTCACCGACTTCCACGCGATGTTGCAGAGGCGTGTCAACCAAGCCCGTACTCAGGGCGAATCTCATCCACCCCTGGGGCCTTGCCAGAGAGGCGTTTATTAACTACCTCCTAGACCTCAGCCCCTGTGATGGACGAGTCCCCCGCTGAGTCCCCCGTCTCTGCCTCCTCCATGGAGGACGTGTAAGTGGGATTGAGGAGACCCTCAAGGTTCTCCTTCCACCGCTCGACTATATCCCCAGTTGAGGTCAGCAGCAAACCATCCCCACTGTACACAGTGCGAACAGAGCACCGCTTCCCCCTCCTGAGTCGTCTGACGGTTTGCCAGAATCTCTTTGAGACCATCTGAAAGTCATGCTCCGTGGCCTCACCAAACTCCTCCCACACGAGTTTTCGCTTCGGCGACAGCTGAAGCTGCACTCCGCTTGGCCTCAGGAGTCCCACAGGCTAACCATGCCCGGTGGGACTCTTTCTTCAGCTTGACGGCATCCCTAACCCCTGGTGTCCACCACCGGGTTCTGGGATTACCGCCACGACAGGCACCCACAACCTTACGGCCACAGCTCCAGGCAGCCGCCTCAACCATGGAGGCATGGAACATAGTTCATTCGGATTCAATGTCCCCAGCCTCCCTCACAATGCAGTTGAAGTTCTGCCGGAGGTGAGAGTTGTCTCCCGGACAGGGTTCTCTGCCAAACGCTCCCAGCACACCCTCACTGTAGGTTTGGGTGCATCAGGCCTGTCCGGCATCCTCCCCCGCCATCGGATCCAACTCACCACCAGGTGGTGATCAGTTGACAGCTCAGCACCTCTCTTCACCCGAGTGTCCAGAACATATGGTCTTAGGTCTGATAATACAACTATAAAGTCGATCATCGTCCTACGACCTAGGGCGGGGGTACTCAATAGGCGGACTCCAGTCCGGATCCGGACCCAGACGTGCTTAAATCTGGACTGGCGCCAAAACCAATGTGCTAGGCTAATTTAATCATAATCCAAATGCGTTTTCTGCGCTGTATATCGTTGAGGGTTTAGTCAGTTTGGCTGCTTCATTTATGTCCAATCACAGCAGCTGTAACAGCATCACTATGGCAACGTCACCGCTACTCACTCTCTCAAGCCAGCCAGATTCATCTACCAGTCGTGAGCTCTCTGAGAATCACACAGGTGAACAGTCACTCATCGTTGGCAACGCGGACACAGTCATTCGAACCAAATATCTAAAACTAATATTTTTACTCATTGAGAGTGAAATGGCGTGCTCAAAACTGGCCGGTGACAAGAAAAGAAAAGTTGATTTTGAAAATCGCGAGTTTAAGAGTGAGTGGACAGAGAAATATACATTCGTCCTCCCCGTGGGAAGCACAAAACCAATGTGTTTAATCTGCAACAAGACAGTAGCAATCATCAAAAGTGGTAATGTGAAACGCCACTATGAAACCAAGCATGCACATTTTGAACCAAATTACCCTCAGAACACAGAGGTAAGAACCACAAAAATAAATCAGCTGAAATCATCCTATGAAGCTACAAGCAGTGTAATAGTTAGATCAGCCACACAACAGGAGCGAGCAACGGAAGCCTCACTCAGAGTAGCATGGGTCCTGGGAAAACACAAGAAACCCTTCTCTGATGCTGAAATAGTCTGAAAATAGTGTATGAGTGAAGTGGTCACTGCTCTGTTTGAAGGAAATCAAAAGGATGACATAATCCAGAAGATAAGCCAAATACCCAGCTCTGATTCCACTGCTGCAAGACAAACTGAAATACTAGCTAATGATTTGCTTGAACAGCTTAGCTCTGCTATAAAAAAAGCAAAATTCATTTCATTGGCTGTGGATGAATCCACAGATAACAAAGACAATGCTCAACTTGTGGTCTTTGTCAGATTTTTTGATGAAGAAAAGGGAGAATTTTGTGAAGATGTTTTAGGTCTCACAAACCTCCATGGACACACAAGGGGAGATGATATTTATGAAACAGTGGCACAGATGCTTAGAGACAGAGAGATAGACCTGAAGCATGTTGTTTCAATTGCTACTGATGGAGCTCCATGTATGATTGGGAGAGAGAGAGGATTAGTGTCACGTTTGAGAGCTCACCACCCTGACCTCATGCCATATCACTGCATAATTCACCAGATGGTTTTGTGTGCCAGCCTTGGAGAAAGGTACTCAGAAGTCATGACAACAGTAATGAAACTTGTGAACTATCTGAGAGCATCCTCTGCTCTGCAGCATCGCTTGTTGCGCTCATTCCTAACAGAGGTGAATGCAGAATTTGATGATTTGCTCCTTCACAACAATGTGCGGTGGCTTAGTAAAGGCAAGGTAATGGAGTGGTTTTGGACACTGCGGAAAGAGCTGGAAACGTTTATGTTGGATCAGAAGAGTGCAAAACAGTTTGTGGATTTCATGAAGAACGAAGAGAAAATGGAAATTGGTGCTTTTCTTACTGACATAACTTCCCATCTCAATGATCTTAATATGAAGCTCCAGGGCAAAAACAGCACAGTGTGTGACCTCATGTCAGCTGTCCGTGCTTTCCAGAGGAAGCTGGAGGTGTTCAAAAGTGATTTACAGCAGGACCTGCTTCACCTTCTAAGACTTTTGCATCAGACTGCAGGAAAACAACACCATCACAATCATGCAGAATTCCTGGACAAGGTGATTAAAAATTTCCAAACTCAGTTCGGAGATTTCCCTCTGGGAAAACAAGTCTTGCTGTGCATTGAAAATCCATTTCTTGTGAAAAATATTGCAGAATTCTCAACTGAAGGCAAAAAAGTCTGCCCCTGGGCCAGTGCTGCTTCTCTGCAAACAGAGCTTATTGAGCTCCAAGAAGACCTGGCACTGCAGGATTCTCACTGTGACCCTGTCACCTTCTGGACAAAGATGGTTACTGCGGCAGGTGTTCCTCTCCTGCAGAAGATGGCCCTTCAAATTCTGACCATGTTTCCCTCAACATACTGCTGAACCATGAATATGGTGAAAAACTCACCAATGAACACTTACATCAGTGACTCCGCCTGGCCCTCACACCTTTTAGCCCAAGTTTAAACGACTGGTGGCACAAAAAAGGTGTCACCTTTCACACTGAAAAGGCCTACCACGTTGTTTTTTGTGTATAGTTGAAAGGTTTTGTGGATTTTTTTGCCTTTTTTTGTTGGAGTTTTTTTGTCCATGGAGTTTTGTTTTTGTTGGAGTCTATTTGGAATTTGACCGTCATTTTTCCGGACCTCGGACTCAATGGAAATTTGGTAAGTGGACCTTTCAACTTTATAATTGAGTACCCCTGACCTAGGGTGTCCTGGTGCCAAGTGCACTTATGGACACCCTTATGTTCGAACATGGTGTTAGTTATGGACAAACTGTGACTAGCACAGAAGTCCAATAACTGAACACCACTCGGGTTCAGATCAGGCAGGCCGTTCCTCCCAATCACGCCCCTCCAGGTCACACTGTCATTGCCCACGTGAGCGTTGAGGTCCCTACCCAGGCTGGGTACTCCAAACTGCCGTTTGGTGCATAAGCACAAACGACAGTCAGAGCCCGTCCCCCAACCCGAAGGCGCAGGGAAGCAACCCTCTCATACACTGGGGAGATCTCCAACGTACAGGCACCAAGCCGGGGGCCTACGAGTAGACCCACACCTGCTCGACGCCTCTCACCATGGGCAACTCCAGCTTGGAATAAAGTCCAACCCCTCTCAAGGAGCTCGGTTCCAGAACCCGTGCCATGTGTTGAGGTGAGCCTGACTATATCTAGCTGGTATCTCTCAACCTCACGCACCAGCTCGGATTCTTTCCCCGCCAGAGAGGTGACATTCCATGTCCCAAAAGCCAGTTTTGGCAGCCGGGGATCGGTCCGGCAGGGCCTCCGCCTTTGTCTGCCACCCGATCCACATTGCACCGGACCCCTATGATTCCTCCTGTGGTGGTGGGCCCACTGGAGGACGGACCCATGTGGCTCCTTCGGGCTGTGCCCGGCTGGGCCCCATGGGTGAAGGCCCGACCACCAGGCGCTCGCCGACGAGCCCCTCCCCCAGGCCTGGCTCCAGGGTGGGGCCCCGGTATCCTCGATCCGGGCGAGGTAATCTGAATCCTGTTTTTCTCCTTCAGATGGGTACAATGAACTGCTCTTGGTCTGGCCTGTCACCTATGACCAATTTGCTGTGGGAGACCCTATCAATGGGGCAAACTGCACCTGGACAACACAACTCCTAGGATCATTCAGGCACTCAAACCCCTCCACCATGATAAGGTGGCGATTCATGGAGGAGTACCAGAGTTATGTCAATGTAAATTATGTTCTACATATGTTCTATCAGACAGACTTCTGTGCATCAGTCATAGAAAATGAGAACCATGGGAGTTTTCCTTTTGTATCAAGCACCAAAAAAGTTGCACATTGCTAGACCTTGTTGAAACCAATAATGTAATATCGGCCGATAACGTTATAACTGCCAATGATGTAATATTTTTTTATTTTTTAATGTAATAAAAGCTGATAATGTAGCAATGTGCCAATAATGTAATACACTTTCTGAACCAATAACGTACTAACTTTTGACCCATAATGTAATAAGTTATTACAGTATTGGCTGGTTGTTACAATATTGGCTGCATTTTAAAAAATCCATAAAAATGTAATACATGTTATTACATTATCTGCGGTTATTAATAACCTCCACAGGAGGACCTTACTTTTTACACCGGTGAACATCCAGGGTTTGGACATTGAACAGGTGAACTCATACAAATACCTGGGTGTTCACCTCAACAATAAACTGGACTGGTCAGACAACACGGATATGCTCAGGAGACTGAGGTCCTTCAGAGTGTGCAGGACTCTGTTAAAAACATCTGTCTTGCCTGTCTGTATGTCTGTCTATCGGTCTGTCTGTCTATCTATCTGTCTATCTATATATCTGTCTGTCTGTCTATATATCTGTCTGTTTGTCTATATATCTGTCTGTCTATCTATCTATCTATCTATCTAGTGGATTGTATGATCAGCCATTCTGTGCTGTTTGTTTCTCTGATTTATGTGGATATTTGTGTTTGCTGTGTTTGAACTATCCTAACCTCTCCTGTGTGTGTGTGTGTGTGTGTGTGTGTGTGTGTGTGTGTGTGTGTGTTTGTGTGTTTGCATTCTGGCATGTAGTTCTGATTCTGACCCCTTGGTTGTAAATCTCTCTGATGAAACGACCAGAACTGCAGCCTGGAAACCAGTGAACTTGAATGCAGAGTCATGTGTCCAACCTGTGAAGCATAGTGGAAGGTAGCTGTTACATCTTCTGGAGTTTTCCAGAGCCCCGCCTCCAAACTGCATTACTTCAATATGATGAGATCATGTTATCACAGAAAGATGACTTCCATGTTCCCCAAGAGGCATTATATCATATCAGAAAAGTTTTAAGCCTGATTATTTTCAAACTGTAGTCAAATAAACTACCTGGAAAGTAGGAGATGAGTTTAATATTGAAAGTGTGATTGAAATGAAATGACTGCTTTTAAGTAAATGCCAATAGACGATACAGTCCTCAGTGTTGGTATCATGGTTTATATGAGTACATGCAAGGATGAGGGTTTGTTCTGCTCTCTTTTAGCACCTTAAGCTGTTTTGAGAGTGATGACAGGAACACCTTTATGATAGAACGTCATTAATCACACTAGTTTGACTTAATATGCAAATTCATCAAAAGTTTAACATGCGTTGACAAATTTCATGGCAAATTGTTCCAGTTCAGACTCACATGATCCTGTCATGAAAAAGGCTGGGTGCTTTGGGTGCTAAAATCTTTATTTGAGTTCAACCATATCACTTCACTTTTTGACAGTTTCTCACATATGTCACACTTAAACTTCTTCATGTGTGTAAAACAGCCAAGAGAAGGTGGCCTGTGTCAGAGTCGACGTCAGCCCAGATCCACCAGGAGGAGGTTCCACTGCAGAGACCTTCCTGTGATAGATAGAGGTCCTCCTTACACCGATACCTTCTCCCACACCACACTTTACCCCATCTTGGTGTCAAAGGGGCCAGAGGACTGGAGAAGCACAAGCTGCCAGCAGCTCTCTTCTTCAGGGCAGCAGACGAGCTTCCCTCATGTACAGACGGCTGCCATGATGAACCACAGAGCGTTGGTTCTCAGAGGAATGAAGACGTTCTGCTGTTACTGCCCACAGACATTCACTGTTTAGGAACAAACTCATTTCTCAACCATTCAAACCACAGATGCCAAAGGAACGGGCCTCACTGGTGGGGATCATGGACTGTGACAATTGAATGTGACTCTCAGTCACTGTATATTTGAATGAGAATGTTCCTGTTGTTTTAGCTGTTCATCGTACTGTACTGTACATCGTACTTTTGTGTTCTTTGTAGCTCATGCACCATGAGCTCTGCTGCACTGTTTGTTTCCATGTATTATAGGTGTGATTAAGACCAGTCACCTGACTATACCAGCTTCAAAAACAGATTGAAGTTCACGTACTGTCAGTATGGGCTGATAAAATTTCATGAGTTGACACAAACCAAAACAGAGGTCCATTCAGACACCACCACTCCAAACTACTACTGCATACATCTTTCTACAGTCTGCTCGTGAATCATCCCTGCGTCTGCAGGGAAACACTCAGTATTGATATTGCTGCTCAGAAGTTGATCACTTTTCACCATAAACCTCACTGTTCACTATGTGATGTTATAGAAATTGAATTGTGTACATTTGTATACTGTGTTCTTTTCATTTGTAATATAGGAATCTACTTCAGAGGCCATATGAAGTCTGTACTGTACAGGAAGCACTTTGCCAGTATAGTTTCTTACCTCAAATGGATTATAGTGTATTCAAAAAAAGGTGACTTCTCCCATTGTTGTAGAGCTGTTGTTCAAATGTCAGTAAACAACTCAGGAGTCTGGAATGATTTCTGACTGTGGTCACTTGATATTTTGGTCTCCAGACACTGATCATTAACTGTCCACTGCATTCCTTTCATTGCTGGTATCACAACTATTTTACTAAATGCTGTAAATCATCAAATATAGTAAGGTGCAAAATAAAGAAGAGAATATTTGTGTTCCTATTACTTGCACCTGTTTTTATACTGTGTGCTGTTGGTAATAGTGTGTGTGATGTAGAGGTCATTTGGTTTGTTAAGCATTGCAAATCATTTGATGCAAATATACAGTAAATGTAAGAAAATATAATAGCGTATGAAGTTGTTCTTATTTTGCTGAGTGCAGTCCTGTTTTAGCAACACATATCCCATACTGTGCTACTTATGGACTCATGAGCCCAGCTAATATTCAGGCAAACAATAGTTCATTCATCAGAAGTCTTTTGAAATGATTTTTTCTATTGCTTTTTTAACCTCCTCCCAAAAAGATCTTATTTTATAACATTTCCAAACACAATGAAACGACGTCCCCCTTAACTCAGTACACTTTGTACATGAATCTGGGATATTGCTCTTATATTGGTTTCATTTAACTGGAGAAACGTATGTTCTCATAAGCCATTTATCCTGTAACAATCTTAATGGAGTATTAATTGATGGAGTGTGGGCCTCAGCACATACTGATTCCCAGTCCTCTACTGATATATCTCATTCTAGGTCTTCCCTCCATGCGACCCTTTTACAATTAGAGTTCTCAGGTGAATTGGACATGAATAAATGATAGACTTCTGATACAGCACCTTTGCTTCAACTATCCTCTGACATCATTTCCTCCATGTTAGATTCGAATGGTTTAGTAAGAACATTGTTTTGGCTCGTTCTAATAAAACTTCTCAGCTGAAGGTATTTGAAGAAGTACTTTCTATCTATGTCATATTTGCGTCTTAATTCTTCAAAAGACATCATACTATCTGTGTTAGATAAATACATATCCTGGATTTTTTCTCATCCTTTTGATGCCCATATTTTAAACACAGCATCTGCTCTTCCTGGGGTGAAACGCTGGTTTCCCTATACAGGACTATATTGTGATAGCAGTTTAGGCTCATTAATAAACTTTTTGACTTCAAAATACACCTTTATCATATTTTAACCATTGGGTCAGAGGTTTGTTTCATTAAACTTGATAACATATGAGAGTATAAATACAGAGGCAGACTCAAACATTCCGATTCCATTTCTTTCCACTGTGAGATAACCGTAGATGCTAAATAAAATGTGATTGTCCTAAGTTGTACCGCCCAATAGTACCAGATTATATTTGGACACTTCAAACCTCCTTTACTTTATGGTAAGTACAGCAGGGAAAGCCCAATTCTCGGCCGGTTGTTTTTCCATATGAATCTAACAAACAACTTTCTTGTTTTCAGAAAAAAGTCCACAGGTGGAGGCAGTGGGATATTTTGAAAGACATACAGTAATTTAGAGAGCGTGTTCATTTTTAAGATGTTAATTCTGCCAATCAGGGACAAAGGCAGGGACACCATCTATCAGTAGATTCTTCTGTTTCTTCCAATAAGGGCTCATAGATGCTGTCTGGACTTCTCTGCCTCCAGACATGATTTAACAATCATATCCAAATTTAAAAAAAAACTTGTATTCCCAAAAATGTAATCTGATCTCCCACTTTAAATTGGGCAGCTTCTCTATTGGGTAGCTTCCCTATATTCCCTACTTGTATATTTGTATCAAAACCTGAGTTGTTGTGAATGACTTTTTTTGCTGTCTGTGATTATTTCTATTAATATCGATGTCAATTTTATTTATAGAGCACATTTACAACAACCGCAGTTGGTCAAAGTGCTGAACAGACATATAAAAACAGTGGATTAAAAGGACAGCATGACAAACAGAAGCAACAAATAATAAAACAATTTCTCACAAAAAAAATAGTAAAAAGTAAAAACCCAACTCAATAGGGTTTTAGGCTATAGGTGTTTTAGTTGGAAGCCATCTTGATTTTTATTGGTAAGCACATGCATGAGTACAGCTCTACAACACACATTGTGTTGCATTTCAGTGCTAACAAGTTGTACTGATTTAGAAGCATTTGTTTGTAATCTGGAATGGTCTTATTGCAATGTTCAATGAATTTCAATATCCAGTCTACAGTGTTGGTGTTTTTCTTAAAAACATGGCACTCACTGAACTTTACATAATGTGATTTCACTCACTCTAACTTGTAAAGAAAGGTTACCTGCACTTCAATTCCTTAAGGTGTCTTTGCCAGCCAATACCCAACTATTTTACATATACTGTAAGTCATAGTTCAGTTTACAAAGTTTTATTTCCATCTCTTTTCTACTGTGGGTTACATGTGCAGTCTTAGAAATAAATTGGAGATAATAAGTGAATATTGAAGTACATTGTTTTATGAGTGCAATGCCAATAACAGGTGTAGTTAACAAGGCACACATAAACTGTAAAAAAAGTCTTTATACTGACCTTGTGTGGTCTGCGGTGGTGCGTCTTACTAATCTTGAGGCAGAGAAGTCCAGACAGTGTCAGACAAATACAAACAGATTGTACATTTTTTGTACAAGTAATAAGGTGAAAATACAAAGCAGACCCGCTTTTCACCTGAAGAAGTTGACAATACTCTGAAAGTCTCCAGGGATCAACACCAACAGAGACACGAGTGGTGAAGATCAGGGCTGGAGATGGAGTCAGTCTGTGGACATGAACCATGGATAGAATATCTGGCTACAAAACAAACACAAGTCTGCTGAAAGTCTTAAACTGAATAATCATATGTTCTGATACATTTCACCAGGTTCTACTGTAGAGTCAGTTCATTTTCAATGCTCTCTGTTCTATTTTGTTACTCACGTATATGTCAGAAATGCAACAAGAATTTCTGAGTAGCATGAGGATCCTATACTTGTCCCAGAATGCATTGCATCTCTTCAGACACTTAATAGCAATTGTGAGGTAGATGATTCAAGCTGCATTGTGTTTTATAATGCTATTGAAATGTTATTTCATCACTAAATTAACTTTAACCATGTTTTTAGGTGAGAAATCAACTGTGTAGTTTTTGAATATTGGCAGTTTTACAAAAAACTGATAGTGAATGAACATTTTCATCAATCTGGCCCCAGCCAATAAAAGCCCACATATTGAAACACTGATATCAAATGAGAAGTTATAAGATCAGGAAGGGACACTCCATGGGCCAATCACAGTTCGTGGCAGGTGGCCGTGAGACAAGGAGCGGGGTCAGAGCTTCAGGAGCCAATCAGATTTCAGGGGTGCCCACGCTCCGTGGAGAAGACGTCCAGATGACGACAAACGACAGTATGGAAGGGATCTGAAGGCTGGATGGACGTTATCTTTGAAAAGGCGACACCAAGTGGCAATGTTTTTAATCTAAAGGACTAAAAAAGACCCACTGAATTTGACTACGGCACTGTCTTCATGGAAGATGAAGACCAGCAGGCTGAGCAGGGACAGCAACCGGTCAGTGGAACATAATTAGTCTTTAAAAGCTGTTTAACTCCATGTGCTTAATATGCATTATGGTGTTATAGACCACAGGGTCCGTTATATTTAATGTTTAATATGCATTATGGTGTTATAGACCACAGGGTCTGTTATATTTAATGTTTAATATGCATTATGGTGTTATAGACCACAGGGTCTGTCATATTTAATGTTTAATGTTTAATATGCATTATGGTGTTATAGACCACAGGGTCCGTTATAATTAATGTTTAATATGCATTATGGTGTTATAGACCACAGGGTCTGTTATATTTAATGTTTAATATGCATTATGGTGTTATAGACCACAGGGTCTGTCATATTTAATGTTTAATATGATTATGGTGTTATAGACCACAGGGTCTGTCATATTTAATGTTTAATATACATTATGGTGTTATAGACGACAGGGTCTGTCATATTTAATGTTTAATATACATTATGGTGTTATAGACCACAGGGTCTGTCATATTTAATGTTTAATATGATTATGGTGTTATAGACCACAGGGTCTGTCATATTTAATGTTTAATATGCATTATGGTGTTATAGACCACAGGGTCTGTCATATTTAATGTTTAATATGCATTATGGTGTTATAGACCACAGGGTCTGTTATATTTAATGTTTAATATGCATTATGGTGTTATAGACCACAGGGTCTGTCATATTTAATGTTTAATATGCATTATGGTGTTATAGACCACAGGGTCTGTTATATTTAATGTTTAATATGCATTATGGTGTTATAGACCACAGGGTCTGTTATATTTAATGTTTAATATGCATTATGGTGTTATAGACCACAGGGTCTGTCATATTTAATGTTTAATGTTTAATATGCATTATGGTGTTATAGACCACAGAGTCTGTTATATTTAATGTTTAATATGCATTATGGTGTTATAGACCACAGGGTCTGTTATATTTAATGTTTAATATGATTATGGTGTTATAGACCACAGGGTCTGTTATATTTAATGTTTAATATGCATTATGGTGTTATAGACCACAGGGTCTGTTATATTTAATGTTTAATGTTTAATATGCATTATGGTGTTATAGACCACAGGGTCTGTTATATTTAATGTTTAATGTTTAATATGCATTATGGTGTTATAGACCACAAGGTCTGTTATATTTAATGTTTAATGTTTAATATGCATTATGGTGTTATAGACCACAAGGTCTGTTATATTTAATGTTTAATGTTTAATATGCATTATGGTGTTATAGACCACAAGGTCTGTTATATTTAATGTTTAATGTTTAATATGCATTATGGTGTTATAGACCACAGGGTCTGTTATATTTAGTGTTTAATATGCATTATGGTGTTATAGACCACAGGGTCTGTTATATTTAATGTTTAATATGCATTATGGTGTTATAGACCACAGGGTCTGTCATATTTAATGTTTAATATACATTATGGTGTTATAGACCACAGGGTCTGTTATATTTAATGTTTAATATGCATTATGGTGTTATAGACCACAGGGTCTGTTATATTTAATGTTTAATATGCATTATGGTGTTATAGACCACAGGGTCTGTTATATTTAATGTTTAATATGCATTATGGTGTTATAGACCACAGAGTCTGTTATATTTAATGTTTAATGTTTAATATGCATTATGGTGTTATAGACCACAGGGTCTGTTATATTTAATGTTTAATGTTTAATATGCATTATGGTGTTATAGACCACAGGGTCTGTTATATTTAATGTTTAATATGCATTATGGTGTTATAGACCACAGGGTCTGTTATATTTAATGTTTAATATGCATTATGGTGTTATAGACCACAGGGTCTGTTATATTTAATGTTTAATGTTCAATATGCATTATGGTGTTATAGACCACAGGGTCTGTCATATTTAATGTTTAATATGCATTATGGTGTTATAGACCACAGGGTCTGTCATATTTAATGTTTAATGTTTATTATGCATTATGGTGTTATAGACCACAGAGTCTGTCATATTTAATGTTTAATGTTTATTATGCATTATGGTGTTATAGACCACAGGGTCTGTCATATTTAATGTTTAATATGCATTATGGTGTTATAGACCACAGGGTCTGTTATATTTAATGTTTAATATGCATTATGGTGTTATAGACCACAGGGTCTGTCATATTTAATGTTTAATATGCATTATGGTGTTATAGACCACAGGGTCTGTCATATTTAATGTTTAATATTTAATATGCATTATGGTGTTATAGACCACAGAGTCTGTTATATTTAATGTTTAATATTTAATATGCATTATGGTGTTATAGACCACAGGGTCTGTCATATTTAATGTTTAATATGCATTATGGTGTTATAGACCACAGGGTCTGTTATATTTAATGTTTAATATGCATTATGGTGTTATAGACCACAGGGTCTGTCATATTTAATGTTTAATGTTTAATATGCATTATGGTGTTATAGACCACAGGGTCTGTTATATTTAATGTTTAATGTTTAATATGCATTATGGTGTTATAGACCACAGAGTCTGTTATATTTAATGTTTAATGTTTAATATGCATTTTGGTGTTATAGACCACAGGGTCTGTTATATTTAATGTTTAATGTTTAATATGCATTATGGTGTTATAGACCACAGGGTCTGTTATATTTAATGTTTAATGTTTAATGTTTAATATGCATTATGGTGTTATAGACCACAGAGTCTGTCATATTTAATATTTAATGTTTAATATGCATTATGGTGTTATAGACCACAGGGTCTGTTATATTTAATGTTTAATGTTTAATATGTATTATGGTGTTATAGACCACATGGTCTGTTATATTTAATGTTTAATGTTTAATATGTATTATGGTGTTATAGACCACATGGTCTGTTATATTTAATGTTTAATGTTTAATATGTATTATGGTGTTATAGACCACAGGGTCTGTTATATTTAATGTTTAATGTTTAATATGCATTATGGTGTTATAGACCACAGGGTCTGTTATATTTAATGTTTAATATGCATTATGGTGTTATAGACCACAGGGTCTGTCATATTTAATGTTTAATGTTTAATGTTTAATGTTTAATATGCATTATGGTGTTATAGACCACAGGGTCTGTTATATTTAATGTTTAATATGCATTATGGTGTTATAGACCACAGAGTCTGTTATATTTAATGTTTAATATGCATTATGGTGTTATAGACCACAGGGTCTGTCATATTTAATGTTTAATGTTTAATATGCATTATGGTGTTATAGACCACAGGGTCTGTTATATTTAATGTTTAATATGCATTATGGTGTTATAGACCACAGGGTCTGTTATATTTAATGTTTAATATGCATTATGGTGTTATAGACCACAGGGTCTGTTATATTTAATGTTTAATATGCATTATGGTGTTATAGACCACAGGGTCTGTCATATTTAATGTTTAATGTTTAATATGCATTATGGTGTTATAGACCACAGGGTCTGTCATATTTAATGTTTAATGTTTAATGTTTAATGTTTAATATGCATTATGGTGTTATAGACCACAGGGTCTGTTATATTTAATGTTTAATATGCATTATGGTGTTATAGACCACAGAGTCTGTTATATTTAATGTTTAATATGCATTATGGTGTTATAGACCACAGAGTCTGTTATATTTAATGTTTAATGTTTAATATGCATTATGGTGTTATAGACCACAGGGTCTGTCATATTTAATGTTTAATGTTTAATATGCATTATGGTGTTATAGACCACAGGGTCTGTTATATTTAATGTTTAATATGCATTATGGTGTTATAGACCACAGGGTCTGTCATATTTAATGTTTAATGTTTAATATGCATTATGGTGTTATAGACCACAGGGTCTGTTATATTTAATGTTTAATATGCATTATGGTGTTATAGACCACAGAGTCTGTTATATTTAATGTTTAATATGCATTATGGTGTTATAGACCACAGGGTCTGTTATATTTAATGTTTAATATGCATTATGGTGTTATAGACCACAGAGTCTGTTATATTTAATCTTTAATATGCATTATGGTGTTATAGACCACAGGGTCTGTTATATTTAATGTTTAATATGCATTATGGTGTTATAGACCACAGAGTCTGTTATATTTAATGTTTAATATGCATTATGGTGTTATAGACCACAGGGTCTGTTATATTTAATGTTTAATATGCATTATGGTGTTATAGACCACAGGGTCTGTTATATTTAATGTTTAATGTTTAATATGCATTATGGTGTTATAGACCACAGAGTCTGTTATATTTAATGTTTAATGTTTAATATGCATTTTGGTGTTATAGACCACAGGGTCTGTTATATTTAATGTTTAATGTTTAATATGCATTATGGTGTTATAGACCACAGGGTCTGTTATATTTAATGTTTAATATGCATTATGGTGTTATAGACCACAGAGTCTGTTATATTTAATGTTTAATGTTTAATATGCATTATGGTGTTATAGACCACAGGGTCTGTTATATTTAATGTTTAATATGCATTATGGTGTTATAGACCACAGGGTCTGTTATATTTAATGTTTAATATGCATTATGGTGTTATAGACCACAGGGTCTGTTATATTTAATGTTTAATGTTTAATATGCATTATGGTGTTATAGACCACAGAGTCTGTTATATTTAATGTTTAATGTTTAATATGCATTTTGGTGTTATAGACCACAGGGTCTGTTATATTTAATGTTTAATGTTTAATATGCATTATGGTGTTATAGACCACAGGGTCTGTTATATTTAATGTTTAATGTTTAATGTTTAATATGCATTATGGTGTTATAGACCACAGGGTCTGTCATATTTAATGTTTAATGTTTAATATGTATTATGGTGTTATAGACCACAGGGTCTGTTATATTTAATGTTTAATGTTTAATATGTATTATGGTGTTATAGACCACAGAGTCTGTTATATTTAATGTTTAATATGCATTATGGTGTTATAGACCACAGGGTCTGTCATATTTAATGTTTAATGTTTAATATGCATTATGGTGTTATAGACCACAGGGTCTGTTATATTTAATGTTTAATATGCATTATGGTGTTATAGACCACAGGGTCTGTCATATTTAATGTTTAATGTTTAATATGCATTATGGTGTTATAGACCACAGGGTCTGTCATATTTAATGTTTAATATTTAATATGCATTATGGTGTTATAGACCACAGGGTCTGTTATATTTAATGTTTAATATGCATTATGGTGTTATAGACCACAGGGTCTGTCATATTTAATGTTTAATGTTTAATATGCATTATGGTGTTATAGACCACAGGGTCTGTCATATTTAATGTTTAATGTTTAATATGCATTATGGTGTTATAGACCACAGGGTCTGTTATATTTAATGTTTAATATGCATTATGGTGTTATAGACCACAGAGTCTGTTATATTTAATCTTTAATATGCATTATGGTGTTATAGACCACAGAGTCTGTTATATTTAATGTTTAATATGCATTATGGTGTTATAGACCACAGAGTCTGTTATATTTAATGTTTAATATGCATTATGGTGTTATAGACCACAGGGTCTGTTATATTTAATGTTTAATATGCATTATGGTGTTATAGACCACAGAGTCTGTTATATTTAATCTTTAATATGCATTATGGTGTTATAGACCACAGAGTCTGTTATATTTAATGTTTAATATGCATTATGGTGTTATAGACCACAGAGTCTGTTATATTTAATGTTTAATATGCATTATGGTGTTATAGACCACAGGGTCTGTTATATTTAATGTTTAATATGCATTATGGTGTTATAGACCACAGAGTCTGTTATATTTAATGTTTAATATGCATTATGGTGTTATAGACCACAGGGTCTGTCATATTTAATGTTTAATGTTTAATATGCATTATGGTGTTATAGACCACAGGGTCTGTTATATTTAATGTTTAATATGCATTATGGTGTTATAGACCACAGGGTCTGTTATATTTAATGTTTAATATGCATTATGGTGTTATAGACCACAGGGTCTGTTATATTTAATGTTTAATATGCATTATGGTGTTATAGACCACAGAGTCTGTTATATTTAATGTTTAATGTTTAATATGCATTATGGTGTTATAGACCACAGGGTCTGTTATATTTAATGTTTAATATGCATTATGGTGTTATAGACCACAGGGTCTGTTATATTTAATGTTTAATATGCATTATGGTGTTATAGACCACAGGGTCTGTTATATTTAATGTTTAATGTTTAATATGCATTATGGTGTTATAGACCACAGAGTCTGTTATATTTAATGTTTAATGTTTAATATGCATTTTGGTGTTATAGACCACAGGGTCTGTTATATTTAATGTTTAATGTTTAATATGCATTATGGTGTTATAGACCACAGGGTCTGTTATATTTAATGTTTAATGTTTAATGTTTAATATGCATTATGGTGTTATAGACCACAGGGTCTGTTATATTTAATGTTTAATGTTTAATATGTATTATGGTGTTATAGACCACAGGGTCTGTCATATTTAATGTTTAATGTTTAATATGCATTATGGTGTTATAGACCACAGGGTCTGTTATATTTAATGTTTAATGTTTAATATGCATTATGGTGTTATAGACCACAGGGTCTGTTATATTTAATGTTTAATGTTTAATATGCATTATGGTGTTATAGACCACAGGGTCTGTTATATTTAATGTTTAATATGCATTATGGTGTTATAGACCACAGGGTCTGTCATATTTAATGTTTAATGTTTAATGTTTAATGTTTAATATGCATTATGGTGTTATAGACCACAGGGTCTGTTATATTTAATGTTTAATATGCATTATGGTGTTATAGACCACAGAGTCTGTTATATTTAATGTTTAATATGCATTATGGTGTTATAGACCACAGGGTCTGTCATATTTAATGTTTAATGTTTAATATGCATTATGGTGTTATAGACCACAGGGTCTGTTATATTTAATGTTTAATATGCATTATGGTGTTATAGACCACAGGGTCTGTCATATTTAATGTTTAATGTTTAATATGCATTATGGTGTTATAGACCACAGGGTCTGTCATATTTAATGTTTAATGTTTAATATGCATTATGGTGTTATAGACCACAGAGTCTGTTATATTTAATCTTTAATATGCATTATGGTGTTATAGACCACAGAGTCTGTTATATTTAATCTTTAATATGCATTATGGTGTTATAGACCACAGAGTCTGTTATATTTAATGTTTAATATGCATTATGGTGTTATAGACCACAGAGTCTGTTATATTTAATGTTTAATATGCATTATGGTGTTATAGACCACAGGGTCTGTTATATTTAATGTTTAATATGCATTATGTTGTTATAGACCACAGAGTCTGTTATATTTAATCTTTAATATGCATTATGGTGTTATAGACCACAGAGTCTGTTATATTTAATGTTTAATATGCATTATGGTGTTATAGACCACAGGGTCTGTTATATTTAATATTTAATATGCATTATGGTGTTATAGACCACAGGGTCTGTTATATTTAATGTTTAATATGCATTATGGTGTTATAGACCACAGGGTCTGTTATATTTAATGTTTAATATGCATTATGGTGTTATAGACCACAGGGTCTGTTATATTTAATGTTTAATATGCATTATGGTGTTATAGACCACAGGGTCTGTCATATTTAATGTTTAATGTTTAATATGCGTTATGGTGTTATAGACCACAGGGTCTGTTATATTTAATGTTTAATATGCATTATGGTGTTATAGACCACAGGGTCTGTTATATTTAATGTTTAATATGATTATGGTGTTATAGACCACAGAGTCTGTTATATTTAATGTTTAATATTTAATATGCATTATGGTGTTATAGACCACAGGGTCTGTTATATTTAATGTTTAATATGTATTATGGTGTTATAGACCACAGGGTCTGTTATATTTAATGTTTAATATGCATTATGGTGTTATAGACCACAGGGTCTGTCATATTTAATGTTTAATATGGATTATGGTGTTATAGACCACAGGGTCTGTCATATTTAATGTTTAATATGCATTATGGTGTTATAGACCACAGGGTCTGTCATATTTAATGTTTAATATGTATTATGGTGTTATAGACCACAGAGTCTGTTATATTTAATGTTTAATATTTAATATGCATTATGGTGTTATAGACCACAGGGTCTGTTATATTTAATGTTTAATATGTATTATGGTGTTATAGACCACAGAGTCTGTTATATTTAATGTTTAATATTTAATATGCATTATGGTGTTATAGACCACAGGGTCTGTTATATTTAATGTTTAATATGTATTATGGTGTTATAGACCACAGAGTCTGTTATATTTAATGTTTAATATGCATTATGGTGTTATAGACCACAGGGTCTGTTATATTTAATGTTTAATATGCATTATGGTGTTATAGACCACAGGGTCTGTCATATTTAATGTTTAATATGGATTATGGTGTTATAGACCACAGGGTCTGTCATATTTAATGTTTAATATGCATTATGGTGTTATAGACCACAGGGTCTGTCATATTTAATGTTTAATATGTATTATGGTGTTATAGACCACAGAGTCTGTTATATTTAATGTTTAATGTTTAATATGCATTATGGTGTTATAGACCACAGGGTCTGTCATATTTAATGTTTAATATGGATTATGGTGTTATAGACCACAGGGTCTGTTATATTTAATGTTTAATGTTTAATGTTTAATATGCATTATGGTGTTATAGACCACAGGGTCTGTTATATTTAATGTTTAATATGCATTATGGTGTTATAGACCACAGGGTCTGTTATATTTAATGTTTAATATGCATTATGGTGTCATAGACCACAGGGTCTGTTATATTTAATGTTTAATATGCATTATGGTGTTATAGACCACAGGGTCTGTTATATTTAATGTTTAATGTTTAATATGCATTATGGTGTTATAGACCACAGGGTCTGTTATATTTAATGTTTAATATGGATTATGGTGTTATAGATCACAGGGTCTGTTATATTTAATGTTTAATGTTTAATGTTTAATATGCATTATGGTGTTATAGACCACAGGGTCTGTTATATTTAATGTTTAATATGGATTATGGTGTTATAGACCACAGGGTCTGTTATATTTAATGTTTAATATGGATTATGGTGTTATAGACCACAGGGTCTGTCATATTTAATGTTTAATATGCATTATGGTGTTATAGACCACAGGGTCTGTTATATTTAATGTTTAATATGCATTATGGTGTTATAGACCACAGGGTCTGTCATATTTAATGTTTAATGTTTAATATGCATTATGGTGTTATAGACCACAGGGTCTGTTATATTTAATGTTTAATATGCATTATGGTGTTATAGACCACAGGGTCTGTTATATTTAATGTTTAATATGCATTATGGTGTTATAGACCACAGAGTCTGTTATATTTAATGTTTAATATACATTATGGTGTTATAGACCACAGGGTCTGTCATATTTAATGTTTAATGTTTATTATGCATTATGGTGTTATAGACCACAGGGTCTGTTATATTTAATGTTTAATATGGATTATGGTGTTATAGACCACAGGGTCTGTTATATTTAATGTTTAATATGCATTATGGTGTTATAGACCACAGGGTCTGTTATATTTAATGTTTAATATGCATTATGGTGTTATAGACCACAGGGTCTGTTATATTTAATGTTTAATATACATTATGGTGTTATAGACCACAGGGTCTGTCATATTTAATGTTTAATGTTTATTATGCATTATGGTGTTATAGACCACAGGGTCTGTCATATTTAATGTTTAATATGCATTATGGTGTTATAGACCACAGGGTCTGTTATATTTAATGTTTAATGTTTAATATGCATTATGGTGTTATAGACCACAGGGTCTGTCATATTTAATGTTTAATATTTAATATGCATTATGGTGTTATAGACCACAGGGTCTGTCATATTTAATGTTTAATATTTAATATGCATTATGGTGTTATAGACCACAGGGTCTGTTATATTTAATGTTTAATATTTAATATGCATTATGGTGTTATAGACCACAGGGTCTGTTATATTTAATGTTTAATATGCGTTATGGTGTTATAGACCACAGGGTCTGTTATATTTAATGTTTAATATGCGTTATGGTGTTATAGACCACAGAGTCTGTTATATTTAATGTTTAATGTTTAATATGCATTATGGTGTTATAGACCACAGGGTCTGTTATATTCAATGTTTAATATGATTATGGTGTTATAGACCACAGGGTCTGTTATATTTAATGTTTAATATGCATTATGGTGTTATAGACCACAGAGTCTGTTATATTTAATGTTTAATATGCATTATGGTGTTATAGACCACAGAGTCTGTTATATTTAATGTTTAATATGCGTTATGGTGTTATAGACCACAGGGTCTGTTATATTTAATGTTTAATATGCATTATGGTGTTATAGACCACAGAGTCTGTTATATTTAATGTTTAATATGCATTATGGTGTTATAGACCACAGGGTCTGTTATATTTAATGTTTAATATGCATTATGGTGTTATAGACCACAGAGTCTGTTATATTTAATGTTTAATATGCATTATGGTGTTATAGACCACAGGGTCTGTTATATTTAATGTTTAATATGCATTATGGTGTTATAGACCACAGAGTCTGTTATATTTAATGTTTAATATGCATTATGGTGTTATAGACCACAGGGTCTGTTATATTTAATGTTTAATATGCATTATGGTGTTATAGACCACAGAGTCTGTTATATTTAATGTTTAATATGCATTATGGTGTTATAGACCACAGGGTCTGTCATATTTAATGTTTAATGTTTAATATGCATTATGGTGTTATAGACCACAGGGTCTGTTATATTTAGTGTTTAATATGCATTATGGTGTTATAGACCACAGAGTCTGTAATATTTAATGTTTAATGTTTAATATGCATTATGGTGTTATAGACCACAGGGTCTGTTATATTTAATGTTTAATGTTTAATATGCATTATGGTGTTATAGACCACAGGGTCTGTTATATTTAATGTTTAATGTTTAATATGCATTATGGTGTTATAGACCACAGGGTCTGTTATATTTAATGTTTAATGTTTAATATGCATTATGGTGTTATAGACCACAGGGTCTGTTATATTTAATGTTTAATGTTTAATATGCATTATGGTGTTATAGACCACAGGGTCTGTTATATTTAATGTTTAATGTTTAATGTTTAATGTTTAATGTTTAATATGCATTATGGTGTTATAGACCACAGGGTCTGTCATATTTAATGTTTAATGTTTAATATGCATTATGGTGTTATAGACCACAGGGTCTGTCATATTTAATGTTTAATGTTTAATATGCATTATGGTGTTATAGACCACAGGGTCTGTTATATTTAATGTTTAATATGCATTATGGTGTTATAGACCACAGGGTCTGTTATATTTAATGTTTAATATGCATTATGGTGTTATAGACCACAGAGTCTGTTATATTTAATGTTTAATATGCATTATGGTGTTATAGACCACAGGGTCTGTCATATTTAATGTTTAATATGCATTATGGTGTTATAGACCACAGGGTCTGTTATATTTAATGTTTAATATGCATTATGGTGTTATAGACCACAGGGTCTGTCATATTTAATGTTTAATATGCATTATGGTGTCATAGACCACAGTGTCTGTTATATTTAATGTTTAATATGCATTATGGTGTTATAGACCACAGGGTCTGTTATATTTAATGTTTAATGTTTAATATGCATTATGGTGTTATAGACCACAGGGTCTGTTATATTTAATGTTTAATGTTTAATATGCATTATGGTGTTATAGACCACAGAGTCTGTTATATTTAATGTTTAATGTTTAATGTTTAATGTTTAATGTTTAATATGCATTATGGTGTTATAGACCACAGGGTCTGTTATATTTAATGTTTAATATGCATTATGGTGTTATAGACCACAGGGTCTGTTATATTTAATGTTTAATATGCGTTATGGTGTTATAGACCACAGGGTCTGTCATATTTAATGTTTAATATACATTATGGTGTTATAGACCACAGGGTCTGTTATATTTAATGTTTAATATGCATTATGGTGTTATAGACCACAGGGTCTGTTATATTTAATGTTTAATGTTTAATGTTTAATGTTTAATATGCATTATGGTGTTATAGACCACAGGGTCTGTTATATTTAATGTTTAATATGCATTATGGTGTTATAGACCACAGGGTCTGTTATATTTAATGTTTATTATGCATTATGGTGTTATAGACCACAGGGTCTGTTATATTTAATGTTTAATGTTTAATATGCATTATGGTGTTATAGACCACAGAGTCTGTTATATTTAATGTTTAATGTTTAATATGCATTATGGTGTTATAGACCACAGGGTCTGTCATATTTAATGTTTAATATGCATTATGGTGTTATAGACCACAGGGTCTGTCATATTTAATGTTTAATGTTTAATATGCATTATGGTGTTATAGACCACAGGGTCTGTTATATTTAATGTTTAATATGCATTATGGTGTTATAGACCACAGGGTCTGTTATATTTAATGTTTAATATGCATTATGGTGTTATAGACCACAGGGTCTGTTATATTTAATGTTTAATATGCATTATGGTGTTATAGACCACAGGGTCTGTTATATTTAATGTTTAATATGCATTATGGTGTTATAGACCACAGGGTCTGTCATATTTAATGTTTAATGTTTAATGTGCATTATGGTGTTATAGACCACAGGGTCTGTCATATTTAATGTTTAATGTTTAATATGCATTATGGTGTTATAGACCACAGGGTCTGTTATATTTAATGTTTAATGTTTAATATGCATTATGGTGTTATAGACCACAGGGTCTGTTATATTTAATGTTTAATGTTTAATATGCATTATGGTGTTATAGACCACAGAGTCTGTTATATTTAATGTTTAATGTTTAATATGCATTATGGTGTTATAGACCACAGGGTCTGTTATATTTAATGTTTAATGTTTAATATGCATTATGGTGTTATAGACCACAGAGTCTGTTATATTTAATGTTTAATGTTTAATATGCATTATGGTGTTATAGACCACAGGGTCTGTTATATTTAATGTTTAATATGCATTATGGTGTTATAGACCACAAGGTCTGTTATATTTAATGTTTAATATGCATTATGGTGTTATAGACCACAGGGTCTGTTATATTTAATGTTTATTATGCATTATGGTGTTATAGACCACAGGGTCTGTTATATTTAATGTTTAATATGCATTATGGTGTTATAGACCACAGAGTCTGTTATATTTAATGTTTAATGTTTAATATGCATTATGGTGTTATAGACCACAGAGTCTGTTATATTTAATGTTTAATATGTATTATGGTGTTATAGACCACAGGGTCTGTTATATTTAATGTTTAATGTTTAATATGCATTATGGTGTTATAGACCACAGGGTCTGTCATATTTAATGTTTAATATGCATTATGGTGTTATAGACCACAGGGTCTGTTATATTTAATGTTTAATGTGTAATACGCATTATGGTGTTATAGACCACAGGGTCTGTTATATTTAATGTTTAATGTTTAATATGCATTATGGTGTTATAGACCACAGGGTCTGTCATATTTAATGTTTAATATGCATTATGGTGTTATAGACCACAGGGTCTGTCATATTTAATGTTTAATGTTTAATATGTATTATGGTGTTATAGACCACAGGGTCTGTCATATTTAATGTTTAATGTTTAATGTTTAATGTTTATTATGCATTATGGTGTTATAGACCACAGAGTCTGTTATATTTAATGTTTAATATGCATTATGGTGTTATAGACCACAGGGTCTGTTATATTTAATGTTTAATGTTTAATGTTTAATGTTTATTATGCATTATGGTGTTATAGACCACAGAGTCTGTTATATTTAATGTTTAATATGCATTATGGTGTTATAGACCACAGAGTCTGTTATATTTAATGTTTAATATGCATTATGGTGTTATAGACCACAGGGTCTGTTATATTTAATGTTTAATATGCATTATGGTGTTATAGACCACAGAGTCTGTTATATTTAATGTTTAATATGCATTATGGTGTTATAGACCACAGAGTCTGTCATATTTAATGTTTAATGTTTAATATGCATTATGGTGTTATAGACCACAGGGTCTGTTATATTTAATGTTTAATATGCATTATGGTGTTATAGACCACAGGGTCTGTTATATTTAATGTTTAATGTTTAATACGCATTATGGTGTTATAGACCACAGGGTCTGTTATATTTAATGTTTAATATGCATTATGGTGTTATAGACCACAGGGTCTGTTATATTTAATGTTTAATGTTTAATATGCATTATGGTGTTATAGACCACAGGGTCTGTCATATTTAATGTTTAATGTTTAATATGCATTATGGTGTTATAGACCACAGGGTCTGTTATATTTAATGTTTAATGTTTAATATACATTATGGTGTTATAGACCACAGGGTCTGTTATATTTAATATTTAATGTTTAATATGCATTATGGTGTTATAGACCACAGGGTCTGTCATATTTAATGTTTAATGTTTAATGTTTAATATGCATTATGGTGTTATAGACCACAGGGTCTGTCATATTTAATGTTTAATATGCGTTATGGTGTTATAGACCACAGGGTCTGTTATATTTAATATTTAATGTTTAATATGCATTATGGTGTTATAGACCACAGGGTCTGTTATATTTAATATTTAATCTTTAATATGCATTATGGTGTTATAGACCACAGGGTCTGTTATATTTAATATTTAATGTTTAATATGCATTATGGTGTTATAGACCACAGGGTCTGTTATATTTAATATTTAATGTTTAATATGCATTATGGTGTTATAGACCACAGAGTCTGTCATATTTAATATTTAATGTTTAATATGCATTACGGTGTTATAGACCACAGAGTCTGTCATATTTAATATTTAATGTTTAATATGCATTATGGTGTTATAGACCACAGAGTCTGTCATATTTAATATTTAATGTTTAATATGCATTATGGTGTTATAGACCACAGAGTCTGTTATATTTAATGTTTAATATGCATTATGGTGTTATAGACCACAGGGTCTGTTATATTTAATGTTTAATATGCATTATGGTGTTATAGACCACAGGGTCTGTTATATTTAATGTTTAATGTTTAATATGCATTATGGTGTTATAGACCACAGGGTCTGTCATATTTAATGTTTAATGTTTAATATGCATTATGGTGTTATAGACCACAGGGTCTGTCATATTTAATGTTTAATATGCATTATGGTGTTATAGACCACAGGGTCTGTTATATTTAATGTTTAATGTTTAATATGCATTATGGTGTTATAGACCACAGGGTCTGTCATATTTAATGTTTAATGTTTAATATGCATTATGGTGTTATAGACCACAGGGTCTGTCATATTTAATATTTAATGTTTAATATGCATTATGGTGTTATAGACCACAGGGTCTGTCATATTTAATATTTAATGTTTAATATGCATTATGGTGTTATAGACCACAGGGTCTGTTATATTTAATGTTTAATATGATTATGGTGTTATAGACCACAGGGTCTGTCATATTTAATGTTTAATATGCATTATGGTGTTATAGACCACAGAGTCTGTTATATTTAATGTTTAATGTTTAATATGCATTATGGTGTTATAGACCACAGGGTCTGTCATATTTAATATTTAATGTTTAATATGCATTATGGTGTTATAGACCACAGGGTCTGTCATATTTAATATTTAATGTTTAATATGCATTATGGTGTTATAGACCACAGGGTCTGTTATATTTAATGTTTAATATGCATTATGGTGTTATAGACCACAGCGTCTGTTATATTTAATGTTTAATGTTTAATGTTTAATATGCATTATGGTGTTATAGACCACAGGGTCTGTTATATTTAATGTTTAATATGCATTATGGTGTTATAGACCACAGTGTCTGTTATATTTAATGTTTAATATGAATTATGGTGTTATAGACCACAGTGTCTGTTATATTTAATGTTTAATATGCATTATGGTGTTATAGACCACAGGGTCTGTCATATTTAATGTTTAATGTTTAATATGCATTATGGTGTTATAGACCACAGAGTCTGTTATATTTAATGTTTAATGTTTAATATGCATTATGGTGTTATAGACCACAGGGTCTGTTATATTCAATGTTTAATATGATTATGGTGTTATAGACCACAGGGTCTGTTATATTTAATGTTTAATATGCATTATGGTGTTATAGACCACAGGGTCTGTCATATTTAATGTTTAATATGCATTATGGTGTTATAGACCACAGGGTCTGTCATATTTAATGTTTAATGTTTAATATGCATTATGGTGTTATAGACCACAGGATCTGTTATATTTAATGTTTAATATGCATTATGGTGTTATAGACCACAGGGTCTGTTATATTTAATGTTTAATGTTTAATATGCATTATGGTGTTATAGACCACAGGGTCTGTCATATTTAATGTTTAATGTTTAATATGCATTATGGTGTTATAGACCACAGGGTCTGTCATATTTAATGTTTAATATGCATTATGGTGTTATAGACCACAGGGTCTGTCATATTTAATGTTTAATATGCATTATGGTGTTATAGACCACAGAGTCTGTTATATTTAATGTTTCATGTTTAATGTTTAATGTTTAATGTTTAATATGCGTTATGGTGTTATAGACCACAGAGTCTGTTATATTTAATGTTTAATGTTTAATGTTTAATGTTTAATGTTTAATATGCATTATGGTGTTATAGACCACAGGGTCTGTCATATTTAATGTTTAATGTTTAATATGCATTATGGTGTTATAGACCACAGGGTCTGTCATATTTAATGTTTAATGTTTAATACGCATTATGGTGTTATAGACCACAGGGTCTGTCATATTTAATGTTTAATGTTTAATACGCATTATGGTGTTATAGACCACAGGGTCTGTTTTATTTAATGTTTAATGTTTAATATGCATTATGGTGTTATAGACCACAGGGCCTGTCATATTTAATGTTTAATATGCATTATGGTGTTATAGACCACAGGGTCTGTCATATTTAATGTTTAATGTTTAATATGCATTATGGTGTTATAGACCACAGGGTCTGTCATATTTAATGTTTAATGTTTAATATGCATTATGGTGTTATAGACCACAGGGTCTGTCATATTTAATGTTTAATATGCATTATGGTGTTATAGACCACAGGGTCTGTCATATTTAATGTTTAATGTTTAATATGCATTATGGTGTTATAGACCACAGGATCTGTTATATTTAATGTTTAATATGCATTATGGTGTTATAGACCACAGGGTCTGTTATATTTAATGTTTAATGTTTAATATGCATTATGGTGTTATAGACCACAGGGTCTGTCATATTTAATGTTTAATATGATTATGGTGTTATAGACCACAGGGTCTGTCATATTTAATGTTTAATATGCATTATGGTGTTATAGACCACAGGGTCTGTTATATTTAATGTTTAATATACATTATGGTGTTATAGACCACAGAGTCTGTTATATTTAATGTTTAATATGCATTATGGTGTTATAGACCACAGAGTCTGTTATATTTAATGTTTCATGTTTAATGTTTAATGTTTAATGTTTAATATGCGTTATGGTGTTATAGACCACAGAGTCTGTTATATTTAATGTTTAATGTTTAATGTTTAATGTTTAATATGCATTATGGTGTTATAGACCACAGGGTCTGTCATATTTAATGTTTAATGTTTAATATGCATTATGGTGTTATAGACCACAGGGTCTGTCATATTTAATGTTTAATATGCATTATGGTGTTATAGACCACAGGGTCTGTTATATTTAATGTTTAATGTTTAATGTTTAATATGCGTTATGGTGTTATAGACCACAGGGTCTGTTATATTTAATGTTTAATGTTTAATGTTTAATATGCATTATGGTGTTATAGACCACAGGGTCTGTCATATTTAATGTTTAATATGCATTATGGTGTTATAGACCACAGAGTCTGTTATATTTAATGTTTAATGTTTAATGTTTAATATGCATTATGGTGTTATAGACCACAGGGTCTGTCATATTTAATGTTTAATGTTTAATATGCATTATGGTGTTATAGACCACAGGGTCTGTTATATTTAATGTTTAATATGCATTATGGTGTTATAGACCACAGGGTCTGTTATATTTAATGTTTAATATGCATTATGGTGTTATAGACCACAGAGTCTGTTATATTTAATGTTTAATATGCATTATGGTGTTATAGACCACAGGGTCTGTTATATTTAATGTTTAATGTTTAATATGCATTATGGTGTTATAGACCACAGAGTCTGTTATATTTAATGTTTAATGTTTAATATGCATTATGGTGTTATAGACCACAGAGTCTGTTATATTTAATGTTTAATATGCATTATGGTGTTATAGACCACAAGGTCTGTTATATTTAATGTTTAATGTTTAATATGCATTATGGTGTTATAGACCACAGAGTCTGTTATATTTAATGTTTAATGTTTAATATGCATTATGGTGTTATAGACCACAGAGTCTGTTATATTTAATGTTTAATGTTTAATATGCATTATGGTGTTATAGACCACAGGGTCTGTTATATTTAATGTTTAATATGCATTATGGTGTTATAGACCACAGGGTCTGTCATATTTAATGTTTAATATACATTATGGTGTTATAGACCACAGGGTCTGTTATATTTAATGTTTAATGTTTAATATGCATTATGGTGTTATAGACCACAGGGTCTGTCATATTTAATGTTTAATATGCATTATGGTGTTATAGACCACAGGGTCTGTTATATTTAATGTTTAATATGCATTATGGTGTTATAGACCACAGGGTCTGTTATATTTAATGTTTAATATGCATTATGGTGTTATAGACCACAGGGTCTGTTATATTTAATGTTTAATATGCATTATGGTGTTATAGACCACAGAGTCTGTTATATTTAATCTTTAATATGCATTATGGTGTTATAGACCACAGGGTCTGTTATATTTAATGTTTAATGTTTAATATGCATTATGGTGTTATAGACCACAGGGTCTGTTTTATTTAATGTTTAATGTTTAATATGCATTATGGTGTTATAGACCACAGGGTCTGTTTTATTTAATGTTTAATGTTTAATATGCATTATGGTGTTATAGACCACAGGGTCTTTCATATTTAATGTTTAATATGATTATGGTGTTATAGACCACAGGGTCTGTTATATTTAATGTTTAATACGCATTATGGTGTTATAGACCACAGGGTCTGTTATATTTAATGTTTAATACGCATTATGGTGTTATAGACCACAGGGTCTGTTATATTTAATGTTTAATGTTTAATATGCATTATGGTGTTATAGACCACAGGGTCTGTTATATTTAATGTTTAATATACATAACACAATGCCCACAATCACCCTACCGCCGAAGGAGAATGCTCTCTTCAAGAGAATATTGGTAGGCAAATACCTGAGATTAGCTTGCTAGCTAATGCTAGTTTGCCAAGTAGCCGTCAGTTCTAGCAGTTAGAGCAAGAGGCTATGGAGTTGCTAGCACATCAACCAAAAGATCAGTTTCACCGAACACAATGTGATTGTCATGCCTCTGTGATTAGCTACGAGTTGTAACAATGCCATAAAGCAAACCGAATATTTGGCTAGCAGCCATTCATGCGGTGTCGTATGCATGCTTTGGCCTTGTAACACATCCAAAATGTATTAATGACAAAGCTGCTTAACACATGACAGCCGTCCACAACTCAGGAGGATAGCTGAGTTAGCTCTCCACTTCAGAGCTGCACTTTGGAAACTTCAATATTCTACACTGTCACAGTTAAACAACATTCATCTTGTATGTGTGACTCAAATTGTTGTTAGAGTAAAACAGTTTAGGCAATTACAACTAGCTCTGTATCTACCGGCCACTTGTCAATCCTAAGTCATTTACTACTTAATGCCACCGTCAACATACTCATAATAACAGCATGGATGAAAACCTCAAGGCGTATACGAAACAATTTGAAGCCATTTAAAACATCGGCATTTAAAAAAATTTAACTCTAAATGGTGTTAAAGTTTAACGTTTCCTCATAATATGTATCCATTAACAGCAGCTGTCCTTTACAGAATAATACTAGTATTTAATAGCAGTAATAATGGTAGCACTAGGTAATGGGAGTGAATGTCTTTTCCTTTTGTCATTCACATAAGTGATTGTATATAGGCTACGTTCACATTAGTAATATAATCCTGATGTTTGGTTTTAGTGTGGCTTTCTTTGTTTTTGATTGAGGCTATGTGAACACAATAATCCAGTCTTTTCAAATCTAATTTGAGTTCGTTTCATATGTGGTCCTAGATCAGATACATATCTGATTCATGGTATGACATGAATGAGAAGGGTCAGATTGGTATTTGTGTTTTTTGCATATACTCATGCGCTGACTGCTGTCATCCTCCACCAGAGTGTTAAAACGAAACCACAGTGTCATGCCATCATCCAAAATATCATGCATGCATTCACTACGAGCGTGTCCACTTAGTTTTGAATACCATGGTTTCTTTGACAAATGACTTTTTTTTGTTGTTGTTGGTGATGTAGATGACTCATGCAGAAATGATGACACGTTCACATTAGAGCTAGATACCGATCACTGTAATTATGAATGTGAACTGTCAAGATAAAATCGTGAAAGGATATTGAACAGACACGACACGACCAGCTCAGGAGAGCTGCCTGGGTCCTAATGGGTCCTTCTACTGCTAGGCTGCAGCAATAGGCTGTTAACATGCTGCCATGTATGTCTGTACACATGTTCAGCAAAGCATGGCACAGAGGCCACAACATGCATGAAAGATGGGATTATTAAAAATGAGGAAAGTTGACAGTGAAAACTGAGTTTTCTGATATGACTGGACAGGAAAATATTTATTCTTCCTGCCACGAGCTCTACGAGGCCGGTGGGCCTAATTTACATGGAGTCTGTTACGAGTGTCAGAAGTGGAATAACTTATTATTCATTCTTCATTATGAAGCTAAACATGAACACTTGAAAGAAACTTAGCTTCAGAATTCTGAGGTACGGACACAGAATAAATGAGCACACTTTTGGGTTATGGATGTTATTGGCCTTCCTGGTTGACATGATATCACATGTAAATGACCTCATGACCTCCGTAGTTTTCTCTGGACCCCTACCAAATCAGACCAGCGATGACATGTTTAGTCACATGTCATCGTTCAACCGCTGGCTGTCGAGGTGGTGTCCACAAAACGATGTGGGTTTTGTAGACAATTGGCAGACTTTCTGGGGAAGACCTGGGGCCTCATTTATAAAACTCTGCTTAGATTCCATCCTAAAACATTGTGTACTCACACATCTCATAATGTACTTACGCAAGAAAATATTCAGACTTATGAAACCGTGCGGCGCAGACCTGAACACAGTCTTGTCTTTATTAATACCGCCCTGCGGGGAATTGTGCCAGTATGGTCTCCTCCCAGTGTCGTCCCACAATCATCCATAAATGGGTCAATGCTAAATAGCTCATGAATATACTGATGTGTTAAGGAGCCTTCTTCAGACTATCAAGGCAGCAACCTTTATAAATGAGGCCCCTGGTCTGAGGAGAGATGACATTCATCCCACTTTGGATGGAGCAGCTCTCATAGCTAGTAATCTGACCAAGTTTATTAGTGATCCACCATGGTGACATCACAGAGTTGAGACCAGGAGGCGGAGTCTCAGTCCTACACGCCTCTCTGCGCCACCTTTAGAGTTACCCAGCCAAAACCCCATAAAGACTGTCTGTCCCCCGACCAATGACATTATTTAAATCAATTACAAGAAGAGGAGTTTCACATAAAAATCTGATAAAGATTAACACCATCAGTGAAGTAATTCAAAATAACAGGAGTATAAAATGTGAACTCCTGAACGTTAGATCTCTGGCATCCAAAGCTGTTTTAGTAAATGACTTAATTATCAGATTGATTTATTCTGCCTAACTGAAACCTGGCTACGTCATGAGGAATATGTTAGTTTAAATGAATCCAGCCCGTCTACTCATACTAATGCTCACTTCCTCGAGATAGCGGCCGAGGAGGCGGAGTTGCAGCAATTTTTAACTCAAGTTTATTAATAAACCCTCACCTTAAACCTGATTATAACTCATTTGAAAGCCTTAGTCTTAATATTACACATCCGGCCTGGAAAAAACAAAAGCCAATTACATTTGTTATCGTGAACCGCACTCCTGGTTCATATACAGAGCTTTTAGCTGAATTCTCAGAGTTCCTTCCTAAGTTTAGTGCTTAAAACAGAAAAAGTCATTATTGTGGGTGATTTCAATATTCATGTAGACGTAGAAAATGATCGTCTCTGCTCTGCGTTCATCTCATTAATAGAGTCCATTGGCTTCTGTCAGGGTGTACATAAACCTACTCACCGCTTTAATCACACCCTTGACCTCGTTTTGTCTTATGGTATTGAAACTGAAGACTTAATAGTCTTTTCAGAAAACCCTCTTCTGTCGGATCATTATTTAATAACATTTGAATTTGTATTACTCGATTACATACAGCTAGAAAAAAGCTTCTACTCTAGAAACCTATCTGATGATGCTGTAGTAAAATTTAAAGAAGTGATTCCATCAGTACTAAATTCATCACCATGTCTGACTATGACAGAGGACTCCTTCACTAATGTCAGTCCCTCCCATATTGATCATCAGTGGATAGAGCTGCAGGTTCACTAAGAGCAACTCTGGACTCCATTGTTCCTCTAAAAAAGAAGAGTCTCAAACATAGGAGATTAGCTCCATGGTATAACCCTCAAACCCACAATCTAAAGAAAACTACACAAAAACTAGAGAGAAAATGGCGTCGCACTAAAATAGAAGAGTCTCCATTAGCCTGGATAGACAGCCTTAAAAGCTATAGGAAGGCCATCCACAATGCCAGAGCAGCCTATTACTCAGCACTAATAGAGGAGAATAAGAACAGCCCCAGGTTTGTGTTCAGGACTGTAGCCAGGCTGACAGAGTCACAGGTCTATTGAGCCCAGTATTCCTATAAGCCTCAGCAGTAATGACTTCATGAGCTTCTTTAATGATAACATTCTACTTATTACAGACTAAATTCATCACCTCCACCGTGTGGAATCTGGGAGTTATGTTTGATCAGGATATGTCCTTTAACTCACATATAAAACACATCTCTAGGACTGCCTTCTTCCACTTGTGTTATATATCAAAAATCATTCTGTCTCAAAAAGATGCAGAAAAATGAATCCATGCATTTGTTTCTTCCAGGCTGGACTATTGTAATTCCCTATTATCAGGCTGTCCCAACAAGTCTCTAAAGACTCTCCAGCTGATCCAGAATGCTGCACGTGTTCTGACCAGAACTAGTATCAGAGATCATATCTCTCCTGTATTAGCCTCTCTGCACTGGCTCCCTGTAAAATCCAGAATAGAATTTAAAATCCTTCTCCTCACGTACAAAGCCCTTAATGGTCAGGCACCAACATACCTTCAGGAGCTCGTAGTACCCTTCTACCCAGAACATTACGCTCCCTGGATGCAGGGTTACTTGTGATCCCTAGAGTCTCCAAAAGTAGAACGGGAGCCAGAGCCTTCAGTTATCAGGCTCCTCTCCTGTGGAACCATCTTCCAGTCTGGGTCCAGGAGGTAGACACCCTCTCTACATTTAAGAGGAGGCTTCAAACTTTCCTTTTTGATAAAGCTTAGAATTAAGGCTGGCTTAGGCTAGTCTTTAGCTCTGCTGCTATAGGCCTAGACTGCTGCGGGACTTCCCATGATGCACTGAGCTCCTCTCTCTTCTTCTTTACACACTCATGTCTCATTAATTCATGTTACTAACTTGACTTCTTCCCCGGAGTCTTCGTGTCATTGTGTCTTCAAAGCTCACGAACAAGTCAGAAGAACGATTTCCCCGCTTGAGAAATGGGACCATCTGAGGAGCATGTGAATGCAGTAATGCAGTGGGAGGTGGCAGGGTTTCCACAGGGAGTTATGGGCTCCTGGTCTCTGCTCAGAGCTAGGGCCATCCATCTGGCTGCTTGTCTGATTACATCTCAATAACAGCCCTACAGCATCAAGGCTGTACTCTCAAGTGCTGTTTTGTTTGTTTTTTTCATTCCACCCACAATCTCACACTGTCTGGGCTACCAGGGAGGCAGTGTTTGGTGTATCTGATGCATTGGAGGAACATTTTTGCCCATTCACACACTTGTGCTTTATGAGGCTGTCTGAGGATTTAGGATAGGTTGCTGCTCTCTAATGCCTGATCCAAAGTCTGCTCTGTGTTTTTTTGCAGCGATGTTATGAGCACAAGCAGTACAGAAATGGCCTGAAGTTCTGCAAACAGATCCTGGGCAATCCAAAGTTTGCTGAGCATGGAGGTAAGACATGGAGCTACATGACTGACTATTACCACACAGTAAACTAGTCATTAACAGTGAGAGATATGCTTGACTGTCATCTTGTTCCAGCTGTGTTTGATGAGTACACTAGATGTGTAAACTGAAGTGAATGGATCCCTTTTATAATTGTTGTCTCTGCAGGGGTTTTTTCATTTAGTTGCACCAGCACAGTATCAAGCTGCCCCAGTAACACACTTAAAGCTTTAAACATCTGCAGTTTCTTAACACAATATGTAAATGATTCTAAACAGGAATAAAGAGCAGATGATTTTTAAAAATGTATTTAAATCTGAGCTTCATGATATGACCTTCCAGTGCGTTTTGCCATGATGGGCTGTGGAAGGATGAGGAGGGAGCGGGACGTTGACCCATGGCCCAGCGTATTAAAGATTTGCCCATTTTATAAACTAGACATATTGCACAGGCAGGCTGATGCACACTTAACCCACATTGAACCCATTCATTTAAGTCAGCTGTCACTCAATCCAGTCTGCAAAATTGGACTGATAAACGAGAGAGTTGAGTAACACTGAGCTTAGAAAGTTGTTCTGTCACGACGTCTGTCCAGACACATCACGATACAAACTCTCTCTATCTTTCTTTCTCTCCCATGCCCCTCCCTCCCTCCTCGGAGGACAGTATGTTTAAACTGAGAAAAAAAAATCAAATCCACTTATAATAATGTCATACACGTAGAGCCAGTATCCCATTGATAAAGGGGAAAAGATGTAGTTTCTTTACAATAAACATCAGCACGTGAAATCTAATGTCATCTTACTGAGCTAATCAGTGTCTAGTAAACTGGGGAACATTTCTGTCTTTACTTTGGCACAGGGCAGATTTAAGTAACTAGTGGTGAACTTGTTCCCTGACCTTAGATCTGTTTCAGATAAATTACACACAATTATTTAAAAAAGGAAGGAATAATTGGAGTATGTGATTTACTTCCTATCTCATTTCCTGGATGAATGAATGTAATTAAAATGAATGTATTACCAAGATTTAGTTGATCTATTTTCAGTTACTGTCCTGGTTGTTGGACAGAATATCTATAAACAATAAGTTCCTTTATTTGGAAGAACCCCTCATCCAGAATAGTTTTTAAAAGTTGAACTAAATCCAAAGACAAAGGTGAACTGGGACTCCCAGACTTTCAGCTATACTCCTTCGACACTCAAAGGGATTAATAGAAGAAATGTAAACTCCACAATATTGAAAGGCAATCTCTCTTGGTTCTATACAGTGCTGTTACACTATTATAGTTGTTTCTTGAACCCACTTCAGCATGTGTAGGAGAAAGATCTGGGATGCGATCTCTGTGTAAAAAGGGCTTTTGAGAGGAGGAATGTAACGCCTGTGTTAGGGTGGAGATGTGGCTGATACAACCATTGCACTGTTACTGTTTGTTAGCAGTATAAAAGAAAAACTAACTGGAAGGGCTGAGCTGGGAAAGAACCCAGAAAATTTAGGTGGAGATCTGGATAAAGGGGAGGATCCAGGATTTTTGTTTCACTTTCTTTAACGTTGCTTGAACAGAGAATTCAGTCTGCTTCGCCAGACTGAATTCAGACTGTCGCCAAACTGGATTCAGACTGTCGCCAAACTGGATTCAGACTGTCGCCAAACTGGAGCCAGACTGGAGTCAAACTGGAGTCAAACTGGAGTCAGACTGGAGTCAGACTGGAGCCAGACTGGCGTCAGACTGGAGCCAGACTGGCGTCAGACGGGATTCAGACTGTCGCCAGACGGGAGTCAGACTGTCGCCAGACGGGAGTCAGACTGTCGCCAGACGGGAGTCAGACTGGAGTCAGACTGACTGGACCCTAGCATTGTCATGCATGAAGGTGATGCCTGATTGCTGTATCCTGGGAATGACATGTGGACCTGGGACCGTATCTCGGTAACAGATAGCTGTCAGTGAACCGTGGACCTGGACAAGGTCTGACCACCATCCATTACCAGTGACCCCCCACATCATGACACCACCACCAAGACTGGTTGTATGCTGCAGGAAAGCGTTCCCCACGACGATGATACACATGCCAATGACCATAATGCAGAAAAAATGATTCATGTTCACGTTATTCATGATTTAACATGTTTTGGTTGTGGGTACTTAAAAAAGTCATTTCTATGTATCACATGTTTGTTTGTATCAGTAGATTAGGGCTAGTGAAAGGAAAATATTGGGTTTTAAAATGATGCGGTTCTACTGTTGCTCTGTACTGTATATGATTGCTCATTTGTTGCCACGGCTACTCAAGTTAGCATCGCTAATTTGGTTTCACCTGTGCTCTCTGAGACAAGTCTGACCTCTGGTCAGTGGGTGCAGCTGCTGAGTCATGTGTGATACCTAGTGATAAGATTCTTCACATTGGTCAGGTCAGTGTTTTAGTCCACATTAAACCAGTTTTGACATGTTGACCCAGCCCTACCTGAGTCTTTCTCCCGTCCACTTTTAATACAGTTCAAATTATGCATATAATCTAACAGAAAGCAAAGCAACTTGTCAACTTGCAAGTTTAACTATGGGATCATTTTTGTTTGTTCAGCCAGAATTGCCAGAATAGCTGTGCCTTAGCTGTAAGCTAGTGAGCAATAACAGGCACCAAGGTTGTGTGTTTCTGTGTGTACCCATGAAACATGGAAGTTTTTCATTCAAGTTGAATATTTTTAACTCACTGAATACTCTTTGCATTGACTTTATATAATTACACCACACAAAAATTGCTTCATGTTTGTTGTGAACACACGAGAACTGTTTTCAACAGACATTATGTCTGGAGAGATTTAAGTCTGTTGGATTTCAACAGATATTTCCTGTAAAAGACAGGAAATATACAGAAACAGAAACTGGATAGCGAGCTGCTCCGTTCTGCCATTGTGACTTTAACACACAACGGTGAGGCTCGATAAAGGTGTAAGGGGACTGCCTTGAACAGACCTTCTTCCTCAGGTGGGTTCAGTGGCAGCCTCTGCTCCCGTAGCCCAGCTTGGGTCACTCGTATGTTGGACTGAGTCCTCGCATGCAGCTGGGGAACAGGACAGCAGGATCTCCCCGCTAAAACTTGACTAATGTCGTTAGTAGTTAGTTATGTAATGTGGTTGTTTTTAGTTGGTTACAAGTCATTTTAAATGATGTTACTGTATGACTGTACTAGAGCAGCCTTACGCAAGCTTATTATACTGAACAAAAATATAAACGCAACACTTTTGTTTTAGCTCCAATTTTTCATGTGTTGAAAGCAAAGATGTAAAACTTTTTCTATGTACACAAAAGGCCCATTTCTCTCAAATTTTGTTCACAAACTTGTTTAAATCTGTGTTAGTGAGCACTTCTCCTTTGCCGAGATAATCCATCCACCTGACAGGTGTGGCATATCAAGATGCTGATTAGACAGCATGATTATTGCACAGGTGGGCCTTAGGTTGGTCACAATAAAAGGCTCCTCTAAAATGTGCAGTTTTATCTTGAAAAGAAACATTTATAGGCACTGAAGTGTCAGTATCTGGTGTGACCACCATTTGCCTCACGCAGTGCAACACATCTCCTTCGCATGGAGTTGATCAGGTTGTTGATTGTGGCCTGTGGAATGTTGGTCCACTCCTCTTCAATGGCTGTGCGAAGTTGCTGGATATTGGCAGGAACTGGAACACGCTGTCGTATACACCGATCCAGAGCATCCCAAACATGCTCAATGGGTGACATGTCCGGGGAGTATGGAGGCCATGCAAGGACTGGGATGTTTTCAGCTTCCAGGAATTGTGTACAGATCCTCGCAACATGGGGCCGTGCATTATCATGCTGCAACATGAGGTGATGGTGGTGGATGAATGGCACAACAATGGGCCTCAGGATCTCGTCACGGTATCTCTGTGCATTCACAATGCCATCAATAAAATGCACCTGTGTTGGTTGTCCGTAGCATATGCCTGCCCATACCATAACCCCACCGCCACCATGGGCCACTCTATTCACAACGTTGACATCAGCAAACCGCTCACCCACATGACGCCATACACGCTGTCTGCCATCTGCCCGGTACAGTGAAAACCGGGATTCATCCGTGAACACTTCTCCAAAGTGCCAGACGCCATCGAAGGGGAGCATTTGCCCACTCAAGTCGGTTACGACGACGAACTGCAGTCAGGTCAAGACCCCGGTGAGGACGACGAGCATGCAGATGAGCTTCCCTGAGACGGTTTCTGACAGTTTGTGCAGAAATTCTTTGGTTATGCAAACCAATTGTTGCATCATCTGTCCGGGTGGCTGGTCTCAGACGATCTTGCAGGGGAAGATGCCGGATGTGGAGGTCCTGGCTGGCGTGGTTACACGTGGTCTGCGTTTGTCAGGCCGGTTGGATGTACTGCCAAATTCTCGGAAACGACTTTAGAGACGGCTTATGGGAGAGAAATGAACATTCAATTCACGGGCAACAGCTCTGGTGGACATTCCTGCAGTCAGCATGCCAATTGCAGCTCCCTCACAACTTGCGACATCTGTGGCATTGTGCTGTGTGATGAAACTGCACATTTTAGAGTGGCCTTTTATTGTGACCAACCTAAGGCACACCTGTGCAATAATCATGCTGTCTAGTCAGCATCTTGATATGCCACACCTGTCAGGTGGATGGATTATCTCGGCAAAGGAGAAGTGCTCACTAACACAGATTTAAACAAGTTTGTGAACAAAATTTGAGAGAAATGGGCCTTTTGTGTACATAGAAAAAGTTTTACATCTTTGCTTTCAACACATGAAAAATTGGAGCTAAAACAAAAGTGTTGCGTTTATAATTTTGTTCAGTATATGTATCAGTAACTCTCAGCAGCATCATCAGTTACTGAGCACACTGATGGTGAATACCTATTTAGTTTCTCACATGCATCATTTATATGATAGAAACTGTATATGTTCTTTCTTGGTCCTATTCAGTTTCTTCACATATATACTTTATATTTAGCACAAAAATAGATGGATGGAAACATGAATTATGATAATAGTTCATTCATAATTCATATTTATTGTCATCAAAAGGGAGTTAACTAAAAGAGTCCTCTCCCACAGTGGTTTCTTAAAGTGAAAGTACGGCTCTTTTCTACAAAGAAGCTGTGTCATAAAAGCAGTAAACTGAAATGTTCTCTCAGCCATTCTGTCGATCAGTGTGAATACACTGGGTTGTGTTATTTTTAACAACTCATTGCTATGAAAGTCTCACTCCTCTCCTTTGTGCTTTAGAGACGCTGGCCATGAAGGGTTTAACCCTCAACTGTCTGGGCAAAAAGGAGGAGGCCTACGAGCTGGTGAGACGAGGCCTACGCAACGACCTCAAGAGTCACGTCTGTATCCTTCCATCATCCTTCAGGGCAATGTGATTTCATCTGTCAAACAACAGTTTGATATTCAGTTAAACACTACAGCTGCTGACTTTACCCTCAAACAACTTCAAGAAGTTGCTCTTTAACTTCATTTAACACCCACTTCATTTTTTTGTCACAGCATAAACCTGTCTATAAATTCGTCCTGTCTCTTCATTTATGTGTTTGTTGGTTAGCACATATAAACACCTAGATAGTGCTTTGCCTCCTGAACCCACTCATTCCTCCAGGCTGGCATGTGTACGGCCTGCTGCAGCGCTCTGATAAAAAGTACGACGAAGCCATCAAGTGTTACCGCAATGCTCTGAAGTGGGACAAGGACAACCTCCAGATCCTGCGAGACCTTTCCCTGCTACAAATCCAGATGAGAGACCTGGAGGGATACAGGGTGAGGGGTGCCAAAGAGATCTGATGGGTTTAAAAATGGAACCGCTCAGATTAAAGGTCTTAATGGAGGTTTGCAGATAATCAAACATAACCATATTGTTTACAATTGTGTGTGCTCTCTCTAGGAGACGCGGTACCAGCTGCTGCAGCTCCGTCCAGCCCAGCGGGCCTCGTGGATCGGATACGCTGTCGCCTATCACCTCTTAGAGGACTTTGAGATGGCTGCCAAGATTGTTGAGGAGTTCCGCAAAACGCAACAGGTAGACCTGCTCTGTAGACTCAACAGAGTTTTCTACATACTGTAGATCTAAGATCCACTCTCACAAAACTAAAGCCCCATTATCTCAGGGATCAGCATGGCAACAGGAGGTGGGGACTGAAATGTTCATTGTGCTGTTTAGTAATGTTTAGGCATGTTAGCCAATCTTGGAATTACAGAATGTGATTTGTTACATGCATGGACATGCAGCTAGATGAAACCAGTCCTATGAGAGTACTTTGCACGGACTTAGACCTTGGAGCACCAGGGAGTGTTGGGGGAGGAGGTTTTTAGATCCTGCATGGGGACCATCTGGGAGAGTCGGCAAGTAGGACCGCTAACTGAAGCTCCTTTTACACAGCCTGTTCATGTCGGGTTTATTGCACCTTTAACCTGTCATGCTGTTCTGTATAAATGTTACAAAAGCACAGATGAAGACCCGTCATTTCTAAAGATGAATTAAAAATTTTCTGTGGTTCAGAGGTGGTCATTGTTCCACCTCTGTATGAAAGGTGTGACCTGGTGAGATAACAGGACAGCCCAGTTTTTACTGTTGATGCATCAACACCAACTTCAACGTTGATATAACTCTGGAACTCAGAACTGAGTGTTCAGGGGTTTCATCCCTGCAGGGTGGAGCTGAAGGTGATAAATACCTGTGACTACTGCAGTCTTTTGACTTGAGAATGAATCCATTCCACTGACAACAAAAGCAAGATATTAGTGGGTATTAGTGGAGTTCTTTCTCCAGGCTGAAAGGAGTATTAGATATTTTTTACCCTTTTCTCTTCGGTGTGTTCATACAGACGTCTCCAGACAAGGTGGACTATGAGTACAGTGAACTGCTACTGTATCAAAACCAGGTTCTGAGGGAGGCTGACCTGCACAAGGAGGCTCTCGATCACCTCAACACCTACGAGAAACAGATCTGTGACAAACTGGCAGTGGAGGAGACAAGAGGTGGGTGGATGCTATCCTACGTTAAGTTTGTGTGTTCAGGTAGAGCTGCTCCAAAGGTCAGTAAGTTCCTCAGCGTTCCCTGGACACAACGTTCCCCTGCTGCCCTGAAGAAAACACATCTTTTTCATCTGTCACTTCTAGTCCCATCTAACTGCAGGATTTAAGATGCACTCTTCATGTTTCAGTGCAGCTTTGTGTGTAGTTGGTGCTGAAATTGTGTTTTTGGATATAAATCCATATATCCAGTATTAGATTTGTGTCATTTGTCTCATTCACCAGTGACTTATTGGCCATACATGCATTCCACTGTAACTCTGAGGAACTAAGATACTGTCATATTGTCAATAATAAAACTCAGATGTCAGTAACGCTTCATCGTCAGACTGTTGAAATGCCCATCTCTAGTTTCTACAGATGTAACAGTCTTTGACAGCTGAACTATATCGGCATACAGGTGGACACAAATCTTTGTCCATTTTTACATGAACTAATTGAAGTGTAAAGCTCTCATACAGTAGATCTAAATGTCATGGAGGGATCCTCCATTTGTGAAGGGTATAGTACAAAGCAAGGTAGACATGTTTACACAGCTTTTTCAAGGCGGGACTGGTGGTTATTCCACCCTGATGTTTTGTATAAACACAATGAAGGCTTACGGTGGGTTTGTGTGTCTTTTGCTAGTGGAACCCCAGCTTGCTATTTAAAATCACACACCGGAGTGGCTTTACTCCACCGTTGTCTTGTTCAGTGCAAACGAACAAAACGTGTCATAGAGAAGGGACTATTTTGTGGTGTCTGTCTAAAACAAGCTATAGCCAGGCTTTCATTGCATCAGCCGCCTCAATAAGACCTAAAACCCCCGTTAACGAATAGATACGAGTATCACAAGAGAGGTTATGAGTTTTCTTGGTCAACTCTGGCTTTCTGCTTCAGCTTTTGAATGGTGTTTAGTGCATCGTTTGATGCTTCTTCCTTACAAAATGTGTCTTAGGTAGGTGTCCTACTGCAGTCTGTAGGAACAGGGTGTGATAATGTGAACAATATAAAAAAATACTACAGCAAAGTCTGTCATACTAATGCTGCACCTGACAGACCAGGTTTACTTATGTTGTTTTATTTTTATGTGTCTTAGGCAGTGCTTTGTTTGGGGCGCCAGAGAGATCTGAAACCTTTCAATGGGGTGAAATGACTAATGTGTGTGTGTGTGTGTGTGTAGGAGAGCTACTGCTGAACTTGGAGAGGCCTGAAGAGGCTTTTGTGGTCTACAGAAGACTCCAGCAGAGGAACCCAGAGAACTGGGCGTACTACAAGGGACTAGAAAAGGCCTTAAAGCCAGGTGAACACCTGTGTGTTACACATCATATCATGGATATGTAATTATACTGTTGTCTTTTATTAAATGGAAATTCAGTCATTATCTACTCACCCCATGCTGATGGAATGCCAGGTGAACTTTGCTAATCCACAGAACATTTCTGGAGCTTCATTGTAAAACAGCGTGACAGCAGAGGGAGTTAGGGACTAGTTAATAAAACAATAGAAAACAGTCATAAAGTGATGGAGCTCAAACTGTATAATTCACCCAAGAGATCTCCAAACGTTTGAAAAGACATGATTGACATCTTTTTTAAGGTGAAATCTTCACTGTAGACTCCAGACTAAGTGTCAGTGTGGCCTCACTTTGAGCCTATAGATGCACTATAGATGCACTGATAAATGAGATCATGCTCAAACCCTTTTCAGAGCTGAAATCTTCACTGTAACCTCCAAGTTACAGTACACTGTGCACCTTGTTTGTATCTAGAGATCACAACTTCTTGTTGATTTCCTCAAGTGGCACCTTCCCCAGCCATGCTAACTCTTTTATCTTAGAGGTTACAGTGAACGTTTGGGATCTTGGGGCCTCTAGAGACTTTCATTATTTTAAAACAAGCCCCCATCATCTTTGGTTTTTTAGAAGAATGTTGCAACATTGATGTTGTGAAGCTCCAGAAATGTAAACTTGATCAGACTTTCCATCGTCATGTGAGTCGATAATGAGGTGGGGTGAACTGTAACTTTAATGTCTGTTTATCATCTGTGAAGTAAAACATGAGAAGTGATTTGATGGACAAAATGAGATTCAGCATCAGATGATAGGAATCATGCATTCTTTGAAAAGCACCTACAAACCAAACAGATGTTACTGTGCTCATGTGCACCTTTACTGTTAATGCTGTTTATACTGTGTTTAGCATAGTATTGTTCAGTTGATCTGAATGAAAATCAGCTGTACTGTGTATCATCACTGTTCCGTGGGGTGACTTGCATTATCAGTGGGGCTGGTTATGTAACTGTCAGCCACTGTCTCTCCAGGAAGTATAGAGGAGCGGCAGAAGATTTACGAGGACTCCTGGTTGAAGTTTCCCAAAGGCCTGGTTCCCCGAAGACTGCCTCTTAATTTCCTCACAGGTAAACACAGTACAGCCTGCAGCACTGTACAGTCAGTGTGGCAGCCCTTACACCGAGATGTGATGATGACAGATGTTCACTGGGTCCTCTGTTCCCTGGCATGAAGAACATATACAGTTGGATTTAAAATTATTCAACCTCCATAATACAGTATATAGGCTTTACTGGCACAACATACAAGAAGAGTTTAAATAACTCAATTCAACAGATATTAACCCAAAGTCTCCTTTTCCTGACTCCTCAGTCTCTAAATGATCCTTAATGACCAGCGTCTCTAGTTCTTTGTAGACCCTTTAGCTGCTATGATCTGCTGCAAACCTGATGCAGATCCAGACTCCAGCTTCTGGCAGCGTTCCTGAGGAATCTTAGCCCATTCCTCATGGACAAAGGCCTCCAGTTCTGGAATATTCCTGGTTTACCTGCTGCAACCACCTTCTTCCAGTTTGGTTTCATGGCTCCACAGAACAGCATCCCAAACCTTCTGGGTCTGATCTCGATGGTTCTGAGCTACCGGAGCCCACTCTTCTGGAGCTTCTGGGTCAGCAGTGGTGAAGGTCTTGGAGTTCAGGCACTGACAGAGTTGGTCCCCAGGCACTGCACAGTAGCCACCCATGTTTTATACTTCTAAATGCAGAGAATAACTTCTCTGCTGGAATCGATACAGGATCACTTAGATAAGCAGTGCAGAACTTTTGTCTCTCCCCTCTGGTTGTGAGAATAATTACACAACAGGGTTGGCTGGTTTCAAAATGTCTAAATCTTTTTGATATTGAGTCATTGGACTGGACTGCTGTACCAGATTCTACCACTGGATGTCACCCTCGACACAGCAGCTGTTCCCTTTGACCATTGAGTGAACTTTGGGGAGCACAGATGATGGCAGATTAACATAATTTATGTTAACAGTCATGACAACTCTGTGCAGAGTTTCCAACACAGTGTAACTGTGGCATGGATGAGCCGCCACACTTCCAAACATTAATGAGGGATAACAGGAGGGAGCATACAGCAATCTGAGCATGTGTTGAAGGAGATTGGGCCTAGGGACTGTCAGTAGAGTGGAGGGGCAGATGAAGGCCAGATTGTCCTCTGTTTGATTCATTCTCTCTAAAAACTGTTAATAGAATCTGCTAAAATAGGTCTCCAGATATACGATGGCGGCTTCCGTAGGTAACTGAATGTATGAGAAACCCTGGTTAATTGAGATTACAGGGTGATTCGTTCAGTAGACCAGGACTGATAACTTCAAAACCAAATGTCATTTCAGTTCATTACATAAGTAAAAACTGTTTCACTGTTACTATGTAGGTGTAGCTGTGTGATGAAAAACCAGCAGGTTTTAAACGCTCTTACGACTCATTCTGTGCTATTTGGCAGTCCAAATCTCACTTTCCTGTGTGTTTACTCTTTGTTGTGCTGGCCAGGGGAGAAGTTTGGTGAATGTCTGGACAGCTACCTGAGAATGAACTTCAGTAAAGGCTGTCCACCTGTCTTCACCACCCTCAAATCCCTCTACACTGACCAGGAAAAGGTAAGCATGGTGGTGTGTAAAGTCTGGGCTTCCACAGTGAAAATCTGTCTGGAATAACGTTTAACTCTCTCCTCATACAGGTTGCAATCATTGAAGAATTAGTAGTTGGTTATGAATCCTGTCTAAAAAGCTGTCAAATGTTTAGTGAACATGGTGAGTGTCGCCTGTTGTTGGTCCCAGTTTATTAGTGATAATTAAATGAGTCTCTCCAGACCATCTTGATCACATATGAAGGTTTCTGGTGCTGAGCGGTGAATCCACAGACTCACTGTGGCTTGTTTCAAACGTGCACAGATGATGGGAAGGAGGAGCCTCCTACCACCCTGCTGTGGGTACAGTATTTCCTGGCACAGCACTTTGACTTTATAGACCAGCCCAGTCTTGCTCTGGAGTACATCAACACTGCCATCGACAGCACGCCAACGCTCATCGAGCTCTTTCTCATCAAGGCCAAGATCTACAAGGTCTGGTAGAAACACACCAGCAGAACTTTAGCAGCTTTGGTTGAAGTTGGGTGATGATGAGTGTTTACTCTCTCCTTGTGTTCCTCCGTTCTTTCTCGGCTCTGCAGCACGCAGGCAACATAAAGGAGGCAGCTCGGTGGATGGACGAGGCTCAGGCCCTGGACACCGCCGACCGCTTCATCAACTCCAAGTGTGCCAAGTACATGCTGAAAGCCGGCCTCGTCAAAGAAGCAGAGGAGATGTGCTCCAAGTTCACACGGGTGAGAGACGCTTAAAAAGGAGAACGTGTTGGAGTCTTGAATACATGCATCAGACACGTGAGGAGTTACAGAGCAGTGTCATGCAGGCAAAAGGGGATTCTACATGTTTATATTTGTGTCTGAGCTCTACTGACATCACTTCCTAATCAGGGTTAAGGACCAGAGTCTTTTAATTGTCCTGAGTTTCATCAATAACAGTACAGATTCACATTAAATCAGCCTGTTCCAAATTTCCGCATCTGAGTGAGAGTCTGAGACATTATGTTTGAATCCAGGGAGGAAGACACTTTGTCTCCCTGTAGGCGTGGCTACAACACTCGCTGTATTAAGGAATGCAAAGCTAGCAGCACATCTTACCTGAGGAAACACCTGGTCAGCCACTATATCTATCTAAAAGCTGTAGAGTCTATCATGTTTGACAGCCTGAAAGTCTCCTGCATCAGCTAAAGCAAAAGTAGCTAAAGTTAGCTCGTCTACAGACAGCGCTGAAACTTAAAGTGAGGCATCGACAGCGTCATCATGCAATTAACTATCGTCGGATAAGTTATTGGAGATAAATGGGTTTTTACACTGTCTCAGATAATGTTAGCGGAACAGTCAGCCTCAACACACAGCCTCTGACTCAGTCTGAAAGTCCTAACCAACATGTTGTTTAGTCTGTTAAAACAGTCTCTGAGAGTTTTAGTAAAATGGAACCAGTCAAATGTGAATTGTGTATTTATGCACAAACACTGTTAGTGACAAACACGTAGCAGATAAAGCCGGTGTTTTTGTTCCTCCTTTGTAAAGTCAGACTAGAATGGAGCATTTCTGCACCCTACTTTTATTATGTTTGTTATAAATGACCCTTTTGACAGTTATTTGTTTGTTTTTACATATCAAAATTAATCCTTTTTTTTGTGGTAGTATTGGCGGCTGTCGTGCGCCCATATTCTGCTGAAGTGTCCATACAGCTTTTGTACTGCAGGTTTTGCTTAAGGATCATATATTTTGCTGATAGCTCTCTCTGTCCTGTGCTGTTTGCTCGTTGCATTGGCTCCAAAAGTATTTTGTGTAAACATAAAAACATTATTTATGGTGGAGGGAGGGTCATACATTTTCCCTCAGTCCCTCAGGAAAAATAAGTGACACTCCAAGGAGGGATAGCATTATAAAAAATAATCAAGTCACAGTCAAGGTAACATTCTTTTGTCTCCTAATGAAACATGAAGGCAGTCTTATCCTTAATGTGGCCAAATACTGAACAGTGCTGTAAAACATGACACTGTTCACTATCATTCATGTAGTGCTTTCCTTGTGAATATCTATTAACTTTCCCCAGCCACCTTGCAAAAAGAAAGGGACAGTTTACAATAAGTTTTGTGCAGCTTTTAGCTGAATCCAGCTTTGAACATAAAGGGTTTTTGGTGAGGCTTGCTGGTAAAAGAAGTTCAGAATAAGAAAATAAAAATGGACCAATGTGTCTGAATGCATGAAGACAGAACAGCTTGGTTATTTTCCATAAAACATTTTTTTTTATTTTATTTTAAATCTGTCTGCATAAATATTTATGTTTTATGCCAGAATTGGTAAAAACCATTATTTTTTAAATTATATGCAGTTTGATCTTGCAGCAGATAAGTGTTATTTCTGTTTATGTGACCTACACCAGCCCTCTTTGAACAACTAGCCTGTTATGTTTTATTTGGAACTGATACCTATCTGTCATCAAAGAGGGTGTTGATCCATCATGTGAGAAACACATAAACAAAACAAGACAGACAAGGACAAAAGGACAGGTAGTACAGAAAAGACATGATGATGACAGCGGTTTATCTTCCAAATACCCTCAGCCAGCCCAGAACCTAAAGAGTCCCAAGAACCACTGAGCGGTGTTGTCGGCCACAAACACTGGCTCAGCAGCCACTGGTGGCCCAGTTAACACTGAAGATCGGGTCTTAGTGGTTGCTGGAGTGTTGGGCCAGGCTCAAGCAGCAAGACCCCCACCAGTGCAAAGGGTCCCCCCTCAAAGTCCAACAGAGGCCAGATAGCCCAGCTGCACCACATGTCCGAGCGAGGCCAGCCATGCAGCGGAGGGCAAAGTACAGTGCCCGGACGAGTGGTATGGCACCGCGAGGCCCATAGCCAGCAACCTGCCCATCTCCAATACCCAATACCCATGCCGGTTATGATCGGTCGGCCCCGCCCCCTCCACAACTCCCACCCAACCACCCCACCCCACCCCAGCCCAGCAACCCAAACCCAAACACACCCAGCCCAGAGCCAGAGGGCCAGGCAGCAGGAGCAGTGACGGCACCACCAGACACTGACCACGACCCCCGTCAACCATAGGAGCCCCCCCCCCCCAGAACAGCCCATACCGCCATGGACCCCCGAAGGCCAGCCCCCCCGGGGACCAAGACGTGAGAGCCGAGGGGCGAGAGAGATGGAGGCACCTGAACCCAAGGACACAGCCACATTGAATTTAAGTTTAATTAATTGATGAATGGAGACCACGTTTCACTGAAGTGTTTCAGTTGTTTTTTTAGTGAAGCAGATATATGCTCCATTGATATGTGTTCTATGATGAGATTGTTTATTTTTACAATTCACTAGTATTGTTTTCTTGGCGATGACTAGACCTGTGAGTGTGGCTTTAATGTGTTTAGTTGGAAGATTGACTGTGGTTATGTCGCCAAGTAAGCACAGTTTATGGGATAAGGGGATCCTGCAGTCTAAGATGGAGGACAGTTTTTGTGTGACAGTAACCCAAAAGTGGTGAGCAAAGCCATATGGTGTGAAAGTAGGAATCTGTGGTGTTTTGAGAGCACTGAGAGCGTTTGTCAGATTCACGGAGGTCCATTTTATTCATCTTGTATTGTGTGATATTTGTTCTGTGCAGGATTTTGTATTGGATGAGTTGGAGTTGTATATTTGTGTTCTTTGCCATTGAAAATGCATTTTTACATAGCTGGTCCCAGAAGTCTGGGTCTGATGGTAGTGTTAAGTCTGTTTCCCATTTTTAGATGGATAAATGTATTGAGTCTGTGTTTGAGAGTAGTTCATATAACCTAGAAAGAATTTTTGTAGATGTAGGAGATAAAATTGTTATCTCTTTTACAAATGTGGGTGGTTGTAAAGGGATGTGAGGCGCTGGATAAAACATTTCTGTGGGCCACCATGACCCCAGCTCACCTCAGTGCCTGCTGCCTGTCTTTGGCCTCACCATATGATCATGTGTGTGTTTTTAGGAGGGGACGTCTGCAGTGGAGAACCTGAATGAGATGCAGTGCATGTGGTTCCAGACAGAGTGTGCCTTGGCCTACAAGGTCATGAACAAGTTTGGAGAGGCCCTGAAGAAGTGCCACGAGATCGAGAGGGTGAGTTTCTACAGCTCTCATTACCACCATAACCCCCCCCTCACCCCTAACCCCCACATAGGTCAGCACTAATGGCTCCATTTATAAGTGTCTCATATCCAGATGAGACTTAAGACGCTCTCAGCCACATGCACGTTGTTGCTAGTTTATTAATTAGACCAAGCTTAAACCTCCTACCTCCTCTCCATCAGCATTTTGTGGAGATCACAGATGACCAGTTTGACTTCCACACCTACTGCATGAGGAAGATGACGCTTCGTTCCTATGTGGACCTCCTGAAGCTGGAGGATGTCCTGCGGCAGCATCCCTTCTACAACAAAGCTGCTCGAACCGCCATCCAGATCTACCTGGCCCTGCACGACAAACCCCTGACTGACGACAACAAGGAGAGCCAGGCAGATACTGGTCAGACTGTGTGCCCTTGTTAGTTTGTGTTTTTATTGAAAGAAGTCAAAGTCAATGCACTACAGGTTTTTGCAGAGATAGTATGTAGTTGCTAAAATATAAACCACAATCCAAAGAACTCTTAGAATGTGTTTTTTTCAACGTTACAGCCAAATAATCTCTTGTAAAACTCACTGTCAACTCCCATTTTTAAATACCTGTGTGAAACAGTAGCCTTAAAAATGGAACAAAAGATGGACAAACTATCAAATGTTGTATAGTGAAGAAGTGACGTTGCTATACCAACCACTGACCAGCTTACATCACATCATTGTTCTTGTTGGTGATAGAAATTTAAACAGTACAAAAAGGCTGTTGAAACTGATTGGACTGAAAACACCTTTAGTTCCTACTTTAGTTCCTGTGGTTCTAAGGTTCCATTCTCTCTGGAACTGTTGGCTGGAAACAAATCATTTTGCGAGACTTAACCAGTTTAGTGACGGTACATCTTAGAAATGTCACTAGTATTAGAAGAAAGTCAAAATACCATTTCCCGTGTTGCTCTCTCTAGAAAATCTGACAGACAAGGAGTTGAAGAAACTGCGCAACAAACAGAGACGGGCCCAGAAGAAGGCGCAGCTAGAGGAGGAGAAGAAGAACGCCGAGAAGGAGAAACAGCTAAAGAACCAGAAGAAGAAGAAGGAAGATGATGACGAGGAGATAGGAGGGCCAAAAGAGGAGCTGATCCCAGACAAATTGGCAAAGGTTGGTTCCTGTTCACCACTGCTGTCAGCATGACAGAAGGCTGTGGAGCTGATGGTACCATAATTAATGATGTGACTCGGTTAACTTGTTTCACCAGCCTGACAATCCTCTGGAGGAGGCTGTCAAGTTCCTGATCCCTCTGAAGAACCTGGTACGCAACAAGATCGAGACCCACCTCCTCGCCTTTGAGATCTACTTCAGGAAAGGTCAGTTAGAGTTAGCCAACCTGCTTTTTCACCACGGTTCACACTGATTTCACTCGTCCTTCTGTGTTCATTCCTCCAGAGAAGTACCTGTTGATGCTGCAGTCAGTAAAGAGGGCTGTCGCCATTGAGCCTTCCAACCCGTGGCTGCACCAGTGTCTAGTGCGCTTCTTCAAAGGAGGTGAGCACCGCTAACACTGAGCTGATGTGTGTTAGTGACGTCTGCATGTGGCTGGAGGACGTGTCTCATAGATCTGTTCAGTTCTTCCTCTGCAGACAGAAGCTTCTGGCTCAAACACTTTCCAGCTTCTCTGGGGTTATGCTGCCTTCAACCCACTGTAGGCTACATGACCTCCAGACTGAAACATTGTCCTCTGCTCAGTTCGTATTCAGTCACTTCTCTGCTGCTCACTCTATAGCTTCTTTCACACACAGATCGCACAAAACAGCAACAAAGTCCCTAATCTAGAACGGCTGTTGTTCACACTAAACAATACAAGGGTTGAACAACACCACTCCTGTTAGTCGCTCTAGGCAGCATGCCAGTGTTCCACCGTCACAGGAAGAGTGCTGTTTAACCCAGCGGTGTTTGGGTGTAGTGTGACGTCTAACGCGTCGAGCAGAGCTTTGTAAAGATTGGATTAACACGACAAAAAATGATTTACCTTCCTGTTACATGGTGGTTGATCTCGTCCTCTAATCATATGATAAGGAGCTCCTTTGAGTCCTCTGTTAACGGCTGCTAGCTGCTTTCTAAAGCCGCATTTCCATTACATAGTACTGACTCGACTCGGTATCAGGTCCTTTTCTGCTGGTCGCTTTCCATTTTGGGATAGTACCTTCTCTGGGTAGAAGGACGCCATGTGAAACGGCCATGGTGTAGTCTTTAACACGGCACACACCTCGTGATCCTCTCATCAGCTGTTTAAGACAGGAACGTCTGCACCTCCTCAATAAATAAAAGTTACGGTTGCTAAAGTAGCTTCACTGTTTGAGTGTGGCGGCCATTGATTTGTGCTGTGCAGGATACTCTGTGTGTGCCAGGCATTGACCAATCAGTGGTCTGTAATGTTTTACGTGACCTTTTAGTACCTGCTCATCTCACTAGGAACCTCAACAGAGGAGGTACTAAAAAAGTAGAACCAGTGGAAACACAAAAAAGGCGTGTGAAGTTGAGCTGGTGCTCTGCAGTGGAAAAGGGGCTTCAGTCTTCTGGTTTGGGTCAAAGACCCTCCCTGTCTCTCCACCTCTGTTCACACTGACATCTTCTTCACCACTTTTACTACCTCCACTTCCGTCGACGAGGAGGAACAGACACAACATTGTGTCTTGAACTTGAGGTCGGTCTGTGTGTGTGTGTCTGTGTGTGTGCGTGTGTGTCTGTGTGTGTGTGTGTCTGTGTGTGTGTGTGTCTGTGTGTGTGTGTGTCTGTGTGTGTGTGTCTGTGTGTGTGTGTCTGTGTGTGTCTGTGTGTGTGTGTGTGTGTCTGTGTGTGTGTGTGTCTGTGTGTGTCTGTGTGTGTGTGTGTGTGTGTGTGTCTGTGTGTGTGTGTGTCTGTGTGTGTCTGTGTGTGTGTGTGTCTGTGTGTGTGTGTGTGTGTGTCCGTGTGTGTGTGTCTGTGTGTGTGTGTCTGTGTGTGTGTGTCTGTCTGTGTGTGTGTGTCTGTCTGTGTGTGTGTGTCTGTGTGTGTGTGTGTCTGTGTGTGTGTGTGTCTGTGTGTGTGTCTGTGTGTGTGTGTCTGTGTGTGTGTGTCTGTCTGTGTGTAGTGAGTGACAGCACAGACTTGGCAGAGGCAGTGAGGACAGTGTTGAAGCAGGAGATCTCCAGGCTGTTTGGGGAGAGCAACCCTCAGAGCTTCAACAAGACTTACCTGAGCCAACACTCCAACTCCATCCCACACCGACTGGCTGGTATGCAACACACACACACACACTCACACACGACACACACACAGACACACACTCACACACACACACACACAGACACAGACACACACACACACAGACACACACACACAGACACACACACACACTCACACACACACACACGACAGACACACACAGACACACACACACAGACACACACACACACACACCAAGACACACACACACACACACACACACACCAAGACACACACACACACACACCAAGACACACACACACACACACACACACACACACACACACACACACACACACACACACACACACACACACACACACACACACACCAAGACACACACACACACACACACACACACCAAGACACACACACACACACACACACACACCAAGGCACACACACACACACACACCAAGACACACACACACACACCAAGACACACACACACACACACACACACACACCAAGACACACACACACACACACCCACCTAGACACACACACACACCCACCTAGACACACACACACACCCACAGACACACACACCCACCCAGAGACACACACACCCACAGACACACACACACACACACACACACACCCCCACACACCCCCACACACACACACCCCCACACACACACACCCCCACACACCCACCAAGACACACACACACATACACACACACCCACACACACACACCCCCACACACCCACCAAGACACACACACACACACCCACACACACACCAAGACACACACACACTCACCCACACACACACCAAGACACACACACACACACCCACACACCCACCAAGACACACACACACACCCCCACACACCCACACACACACACCCACACACACACCAAGACACACACACACACACCCACCAAGACACACACACACACCCCCACACACACACATACCCACACACACACACCCACACACACACACACACACCCACCAAGACACACACACACACACACACACACACCAAGACACACACACACACAGAGCCCTTTCCTACGATGTCTGAGACGCCTGTAATTGTAACCATCAAATGTTATGTTATACTGTGAAAGCTGTAACCTCTGCAGCCGTACACATCCCATCTCTAGCGCCACAAAAGTGTTTTTATTCTATTTTAGCAGGTGAGTTGCTAGATGTACTAACCTGAGGTAACATGTTACAGACTATCCTTACTTTGAGCCCTCATCAGCATCCATGAAGCCGATCCTTTCCTTACTCCCCTGGGCTGTTTCCACCTCAGCTGGTGTTGCCCTGCTGCTGTCCTGTTCACATACCAGTGAAGTGTGAGAGAATGTAGAGATGATGAACTGATTCCACATGTCCTTCATGAGTCTGACAGTGTTATGACTCAGTATTAGATGGGTGGAGTTTTTCTGGTGCTGTGTGTTTAGCTGCATGCTGCTGCATTAACACAGCATCTGAAACACTCATAATCAGTGTGTCTCTCTTTATTCCCAGCTGCTAAGATGATGGTCTACCTGGAGCCTTCCTCTGACAAGATGGCCTGTGAGATAGCTACAGCCCTGGATGAGTCGCTGTGTGGGAGAAGCATACAGGTGGGTGGTGCAATCTGTGGTTCAGAACATGTCACACAGTTCCGGTGAACTAACTGTGTGTTTGCGTCAGATCTGTACCGATGTGCTGGAGGCTTTGCGTGGCGGGCAGCTAGGCGAGGACCAGCAGAAGGCTGCTGAGGTTTACCGAGCCGCCTGCCACAACATCTACCCCTACAGCCTGGCCTTCATGCCTCCTGGCTACCAAGACAACAGCACCACAATCAGTGCCAACGGCGACCTGTCGGCAGGAGAGCACAATGACATGGCAAACGAAATGTGAGCTCTGAGGAGGAGGAGGAGGTGCGAGCACGCCGCCAGATGCCACCATTGCCCGACTCCCCCATCCCCCAGACCCTGGGCTATGGCTGCTGTGAGTTGCCCCCACATTGCACTGATCTGGATGGACTGAGCGCCACAGGAGAAGGACCTGAGCCAGCACGGGGAGGGAGGCGAGGCCCATTTATCTTTTTTAGACAATAAGACAGATCCTGCCCACAGCTGCTCTGGAACTGAATAAAGACTGACAGATACGGTTTGGAGAGGCAAAAGAAGAGTCTGAGAAAAGTGGACACTGGCAGGCAAAGATGGCTTCTGTAAACACAGGCTAGGTTTTCTATAACTCCTGTGTTTTCATGCCATGTCCTTCTCGAAGGTGCTTCTGCTTCTCACATTTTTAAAAGTAATTTATATATTACAAATAAATAAAACAATGGTTGCAAAACCAAACCATGTCATTCTGATGTTTGTGCTGATGGGAGGGTGTTGTTCAGAATGAGCTGCTGAACAGGAAGAAGAGAAATGCTGCTGTTCTGAATGAGCTGCCTTTAAATGTCAGAGATTATAGGAAGGCCTTGGCATGTCTGCACCTCTTCAGTTTGATGTGGTGGGAGAAGACTGAGCTATCCATAGAGCCCACTTATTCTCAGCTTAACCTGATCCTATTAATCAACCACCAAGGAGTTGAGTAAAACTGAATGGATTGTGCCGACATCCAGGTAGAGCAAACTAGATCTAATAAAATGGTACAATCTTTAGTTTGGAAGAAAAGAATTTACTCTGGCAAGCAATCAGTCATTCTACATAATGGATGATGCATATGTGTCCAGAGCTCTGGGAAATGTCTTTAGTGTGTTTCACATCTCAGCCCTGAAGAGCACAGACCCAAGATCTCACTAAACAGGTCAGTAAAAGGGCATGTGGCAAAAAAATAATCCCATTCATAAAACCATGTTCACCCTATAAAGGCTGGGGCATGGAAATGAGCCTGATGAGTGGTTCTGTACAGTGAATCATGGCAGCAACCAAGAGGAAGAGGAGTTCTGACTGGACGTGTTTGTGGGTGATGAAGGTTGAAAAGCAGGCGTTAACTCTTTTTCACGTAGTTTTCTAGAAACGCCTGTACATCTATCAAGCAGCATTACTCATGAGTTTCACAGCAGTATTTATTTACACTCAGAGGTATTAGAAAAAGGGCGTTTTGTTATGAAGTTGTCCATTAAGATTAGGACTCGATAAGGAGTGTGATGATGGAGGGCTGAAGGTGGAGCATCTTCACTCTAGTGACACAATGATGATGGCGCTGATGAAACATTAAACAGACTTAGAATAGTTGATCACTTCAGGCACAATTAACATTGCTGGTTTAAATGGTAACAGGACTGTACTTATATGTCACCTTTCTAGTCTGACTGACCAATCAAAGCTTTACAACAGCAGCCAGCATTCACCCATTCACACCAACATTCATACAGTGGTGACATTCAAACCATGCAAGGCTCCAGCTGCTCATTAGGAGCAGTAACCATTCACACAAACACTCACACACCTATGGAACAGATGGAGCAAACTGGGGTTCAGTATCTGCCCAAGGACACTTCAACATGTAGACTGCAGGGGCTGGGGATCGAACCACCGACCTTCTGATATGTGGACGACTGCCCCCAATCATCATATCATAAACTTTAAATGTTCATGATAACCTGGATCTATAATTAACATATTAAATGAAATTAAATGTGAGGCATCATATGATCTGGGATCAGTTCACTGCCTCAGCATCACCAAATGATTCATTAGTATGAGTTTTGATACAGGAGTTTCCTCAAACTACTCAAAACTGACTCATCAGTTCTTTAATGGTACTGAATATTTGTGTTAAACTACAGCTGGGATTTAACATGTATGTTAAGGGTAAGAATGAATGTTTCACTGTCTTTCATGACTATTTCTATGTTTTATGTTGACAAATATGACCTGATATCAGACCACTTCTTTTCACCTTCTTTTGCTATGAAAGGGAACAAACATGCATAGGAGGGTCCTGCCTCGGTGGAGGTTTCTTAGTTCCTCCACAGGAGCACCTGCTGATGCTGCAGCCAATGAAAAAGCCACAGACGTGAGAGCAGAGGGAACGTACCCCCCTGTAAAAAAGCTATTTGTCCCTCCAACAAATAATTTATAAAGTATGAGCACAATAGGGATAATAATTAAAAATGTGTATTTAACAGAAGACACTTTATAATAATTCACAAACAAGCACATCACATGTTGAAGGTTTTCATGTATCCTGCTCAGTGGTCTGAACCGCTGAAGAGCAGACATACGTCATCACTACGTCTCCTTTAGATGGAAACAACGTCAACATGAAAAAAACAGCAGCACTTTGTGCACATCAAACAAATCCACTTCATGATTTTCTTTACTTCTCCAAAGAGTGAAGGGCAGTAGAAGAAGAGGTGTGGTGTCAGGTCATCCACAGAGAGGATGAGGATGTAAACTGTGGACCAGGGGCCTCATTTCTAAAGGTTGCTGCACACAAAAAGTAGTGTAAACGGGGGTTAAATGTGTGTAAACATCTTTCACCACAAACGTTGGTGTTTATAGAGAATTTCTCAGCAGAAAAAGGTTCAGATTTCTACGTCTACTTTCACCCTGCTGTAGAGTCAGAATCAGAGACACTCGATGGTTTTATCACTAAATAAAGTTCAGTCAGAAGTAAAAACACAGATGAATGTAAAACACACATCAGCACATATATATTTCATAATGTATAAACCTGCCTCTGATGGTGGATATAGTCTATATTTATTTGTTAGAGCCTAAATACATAAATATGTAAATGTAATTTAATGTCATTGAATGTCATGAATTATTTGTTCCATCTTTAATTGAATGTCAGCATTGTGTATCAGTCAGGAGGTGAGACTTTTCCTCTGTGTGTCAAACAGTTTCTGACTGCAGTCAAAATGTTGTTTTTAAAGGCTAAAAACCAACAAATATGGACAGAAGCAGAATATTTGGTCAGATAAAAACATGTTCTGAATTTTAGGAACCATTCCATCTATCTTTTTTCAGCTGTGTGTTTTCCACCTTCTTTTTGACTCTGCAACAGTTGGTTGTTTGATCCAACCCTGTTCACCATCCACCACATGCTTCTGTCAGACAAACTGCTGGAGACACAGCTGACTTGTCCTTTAACTGTGTTTTATTAACACAATGCAAAACATCAACATGAGCTCTGAGCAAGTAACACCAGAGAATCTCAACCAACCTTGTTGATCACTCAAACTGTGACACCGTAGCTACTAATTCTAGCTCTCTGATTGGTTAGACAGCATGTCAGTCTACAGTATTACCCAATACCTTCAGCCTGTTTCCTTTTATTTGATATTCCACTGCTAAGCCCTCCAAACAAAACAGGTTTACGGTGATGAGAACCTCTAACTCACACTCTGCTGTGTGAGTTAGGATTGGCGTCAGAAGGTGGTGTATGGACAAACATACGATTTGCGTGCGCACAAAAATATCCTGATTTATAAAACAGTGCGCATGCACGTCGTAGGCTGATTTCCCTTTATAAATCACTAACTTCTCTAACTGTGGCGCACCTGTGCGACCTGCATGGCACGCCCACAGTTGCCTATACAAAGCCAGTGAAACGGCCCTGATTAATATTCATGATTACTGAATTAATTAGCAGCATCACGGAGAAACGGGCAAAAAAAAAAGAAACTTCACACATTGTGAAGCTGAAGTTCTTGTCGGAGTGGTGGAAACAAGAAAGGCAACACTCTTTGGAGGACACTCTGCTGGAGCAACAAACACCAAAAAGACCTCACAATGGTAGTAAGTGACCGGAGCCGTTAATGCTGCTGCCTCAGAAGGTCGGACTATGGCAGAGGTCAAAAAGAAGAGGTCCCACCTGAAAGTCAATGCAAAGAAGCGCATCGCGTTACACCGGCGGAGTGTGTGTCCCACGGGGGGTGGAGTCGGGAAACTGGAGCTCACGCCATTTGATCAGAAGCTGGCATAATTGGGGAATCTCTCCTGAGTGGAGTTGTGACGGAGGCGGAGGAGGACACAGATTCCATGCAGGGCGGATGGCATGACTCAGGTAGGAAGATTGTATTCATTTGTTTTAAACGAGTGTAAACCAGATACATTAAGGTTGTGTTAACACATTTGTGCACACAGAATTGGACTCTATTTACAAAAAGTGGCAAATAAATAGTCATTTCCATGCTTCGTGTCATCTTTTTTTACAACAGATGCATCACATTAACAGCATGGCACCAGCGTTTGCCTCAAATGTTTGGGGGAAAGGGGTCAGGGTCCGGGCCAACGCGACCATGGGGGGTAATGGCACATTCTTCATCTGTGCTTCACAACGCCCTCACAATGTTGCACACGTTTTCGGGGAGTATCCTAGGTTATTGAACAGGATAGACAACTACAACAGTGAAAAGATAACGTGTCTAAGATTTTTACATTGATTATTCTTACCTAGAAGCCATCCAACACGCACAGCTCCAGCATCAAGGTTGAACCCAACACTGTGTCTCAATATAAATGAATCCTGGGTTGACCCAGGCCACCAAGCCACTACATCTGTGAGTAACATGTCCGCATCACATATGATTTGGACATTGATTGAATTAAAATGTTGGCGCTTGATGAGCGCAAATTCGTTTTCACTCGGGCGCTTATAGCAACATGCGTGCAGTCAATAGCTGCAAATTGCGCTTTTTTGTTTGCCTGTTCACCCTGTAAGGAAACTATGTACAGGTGCGACAAACCAATTATACCAGCTAAGACTTCTGGCATAACACGGCTGAAAGTTGGCTGGGATATCCCTGACCTGTCAGCTCCCTCTGAAAAGTGGCGGTTGCCAGAAATCCGAGCATTGACAGGATTTGAATTTGGGCTGCACGGGATGGTTCCTGTGGGTGCGTCGCTGTAATGCTGGGCCCAGTGCAGCCCAGAGATCCAAGAGGACCGCTCGTCATCATTGGCCAGAAGGTCCTGATGGTCCCTGAAGAATCGCTCCCTTCGAAGTCATCCGTTCGCCACATCTTCCAACAGTGCCAAGTCAGCCATTGTGCGTCATTACGCATTGTGATAAGACTCCTTTTTATACCCAACTATTTTATAGAACCTAAAAAGCTACAGGTGTGGGAATTATCCGTATTGTAAATGACAAACAGTTCTGTGTGACATGTTAAATGATTAATAATGATTATTGGTATACAGGCTGTCAAAGCACGGTTACAAAGCCCACTACACAAAACACATTTAAAACTTAGAGATAAATCAAAGTAAGAGTCATAACAAGTGAGCCTACTCTGAAACAAAAATATACTATAGTCTATATAATACCAAGAAATGAAACTGTGCATTTGCATCGGAATTTGGCATCGAAAAAGACTTCCGTGTCTTTTGACCGACGGTTTACTTTTTTATTTGAGAATGAATTTCAGTAACATATAAATATTGTTTGATATGTTCGTTTGCAATGACAGATATATCTGTTTGAATTTATTCTCCAGGGAGGATCAATCAAACATCTGTTTAATTCATTATTTTTTGTCGAATTGGCTTCGAGTGGTTATATTTGGATTTATTTCACACACTGGTATTAATTTCACACACGTCCTTTCACCCTGCCTAACTGTGATCCTTCCTGCCTACCTGCAATCCTTCCTGCCTGACTTTCTGCCGTCCATTCCTTCCTGCCTGATGTCCTTCTTGCCTGCATTTCTGCTGTCTTGCCTGCCTGCCTACCTTCCTTTCTGCCCCCCTGCTTGCCTGCCGTTCTGCCGTCCTGCTCTCCTGTCGTCCTTCCTGCCTGACTGCCGTCCTGCCTGCCCGCCTGCCGTCCTTCTTGCCTGCCTTCCTGCCTTCCTGCCATCCTGCCCACCATCCTTCCTACTTCCCTTCCTTTTTGCCACCCTGTCTGTCTTCTTTTCTGCCGTCTTGCCTGCCTGCCTGCCTGCCTGCTGTTCTGCTCTCCTGTCGTCCTGCCTGCACGCCTGCCATGCTAATAATGTAGACAAATGCATATATTTGTATATGTTAATATTTTATGTATGTTGTATGAAGGGCATTGACACTTTTCCTTCTCTCTCTCTTTGAACCCAACCGGTCCAGCAGAGGCGGGATCTGCTTGAGATTTCTGCCTGTCAAAAGGCAGTTTCTTCTTGCCACGGTTGCCAAGTACTTGCTCTTGGGGGAATTGTTGGGTCTCTTTCGAATAAAGGGTTTGGTGTAGACCATCCCTTTTTGGATAGTTCCCTTGAAACAACTGCTGTTGTGATTTGTCACGATATAGACTTGACTTGAATTGCGTTTGTAGTTTGTCGCTTCTCTGTGTGGAGTCAGCATGTTTTCCCTGCATTGTTGTGGGAATATACATGTCCTCTGATTTCCTTTCAATGTTATAGAAAATTCTATCTTACCCCTGTTTGCTCTCACCACTTTTCCATGACGTGATCTGTACTTTTCCATGAAACCTTCTCTCACAAACTTTTAGAAACCTGTTTTCTCATATTCTTAGCCGGTTCTCATATTGTTACACTGCAAGACAACACAAGGTCAAAAAACACATTCCACCACACCCAGCTTTAGATATAAGCATACTCTGAAAAACCTCTTTGTCCACTCTCTCTCTAGTCTACTGTGTGACCGTGTGACCTTCTCTGCAGAGTATAAAACCTTTTTTAAATACAGTCATCGTTTTTGATCATTTAATTACAACAGATTTCCACCATAAACTTGGTGTCAGAAATGGGATCATACGAGTGTTGGTTTTCAGACTCTTCAGTAAGGAGTGACTGATCACCTTGGAGCCCAAACCCCTCCGGCTTCACCCTCCCCATCTAACGGGTAGAGAAAGAAAGCTCAACGGCTTAGTCTGACTCCACCGCTGATGTGATCCAATCGTATCGTGATTGAAAAGTCTGTTGTAAATCTGGCCTGGTAGAAGTGATTGTATAATTTTTTCTTTTCCGTTTTCCTACTGATGTGAAACTCTCTTGTCCAAGACTCCTTTGGGACAGGGTCCCGGGGAATCAAAGGTAAGGTACCTTTGACTATTAAATTAGCAGCTCCTTCACAAATACGTTATTTTTGTGCTGAGAAAGGGATTCAGTAGCTTTGTCTGTTGAATTAGCAGCTCCCTCACAGGGACGTGTAATGGTAAATTTTGAATGATATCTTTGTGTTAAATGTTATAAAGTGCTTTAGACTATTGTGTGCTCATCCACTGTGTCACAGGTGCAAAGGATAAAACCACATTGTCTGTTTAAGTGCTCGCTCGACCCACTTTGGAGAAGTGAGACGTGCTGTGTCTTCAGCTGAACTGAAGAACTGAAACTTTAGACTCAGGTGTTAACTGCAGAATGTTCCAGAACACGTGCTTTTCATGTATAAAACTGAGTGCTGCTGTCTTTTCTTTGTTGGCACTCGACAGACTTCACTGTACTCTGTCGGCTGTCGACCTTTCTTGCAAGAAATAAATACTGCAGACTGATCTTTGATCTTTAATACTGTTTATTGTGAATTATTTGACTCTTCTCCTCATTCCACGCAGACCTTCTTGAATGATATATCCGTCACAACTTGGTGTCAGAAGTGGGATCTCATGCGTGTTCATCTGGGTCGAGTCATCAAACAAGGACTGATCACCCTGGGCGCCACTGAGATCCCAACGAAATCAAACGTCTTCTACATTCATCTGACGTGGTGAGAATTGTCAAATAATATTTTATCAGACTACTAAAATTATTCTTGCCTGTTTTCTGATCAGATGTGGTACATGGTCCTGCGTAACTGGGTTGCGTAAATTTGAGTGAGTTTGCCTTTTACTTGGGTTGTGGCGTAACGAACCTCAAGCCTCAAAGAGACGTCTGTGTTGTATTAATTTCGTGCACGAGACCTTAGCCAATCTGGGATGGGCGCTAAGGGGAGTAAGGGGTCTGGGACTCCAGAGGGGACAATTGTGGACATCATGAGAGGAAAACATGGTGAATCGGCAATTGAAAGTCTGATTATTTGGTCTTCTAAATATGGATTTCCAGAAGGAGGTTCATTTAGTATGTCAAAAATTAAAGCGCTTGAAGTTGCTTTGAAGGAAGAAGAAACTAAGATGAGAGAAAAGAAGAAAGTGTCTGTGAAAGATTTAGAGGAAATAGAGAAACATAGAAAATGTTTGCAACAGTGGAAAGATGAAGCAGAAAATAAGGAAAGAAAGAAAACAAGTAAAGAACTGCCTTATTCAAAAGAGAAAGATGTTCCTGAAATAATTGCAAAAAGAACCGAAAACTCGCCCTTGTCTTCTCTTAATCTGCGGTTGCCTGCCTCTGGACGGTATGATCCCGACCTTGATGCCTGCATGCCACGCCGACAACTGGTTTCAGATGCCCTTGCCCATCCGCCACCATATTTCCCTGGCGCCGTGGGAGAGGATGGAGAATTCTACTTGACCGTCCCACCTCAAACTCGTCAAACTCACCGACGCCAACCACAGGCGGTCGAGGGGGAAGAAGAAGTGTTGTCCAGTGGACACTTCCCCATGGTTGAGGTCCATGGTTGAGGTGGCTGGTCCTGAGGGTCCGATCTTGGTTTATCGTTCCTGGACAACTAATGACATCACAGCAGCAGCAAAACATCTGCCTGATGTCTCAGCCTCTGGCACTGCATTCACAGAACAACTTCTTGTTCTCTGTCAAGAATTTAGACCCACTATGTCAGAGTTGAACACACTAATGTCCAGAACTATGAAAACAACTGACTGGCAGAATATCTCTGACAAATTTCTGGCTGACAATCTCCACTGCAGACACCCTGACTGGGATCACGGTCAGAATGATGCCTACAAAGCCGCCATCAACGAACTGGCTGGGGCCATCAAAGAGGCGTTTCCCACCAAAGTTGACATGACAAACATCACATCTTGCAAACAGCAAGATGGTGAGTCTCCCACTGACTATCTCACCCGTCTGACAGACGTTTTCACTGTCCATAATGGTATCCAGAGACCAGTTGACCTGGGTCCACATGCAACTGCCTGGGAGACACACCTGTGCAACTGCTTCCTCAATGGCCTGAGAACATCAATAGCCAATGAGGTACATCGTGTTGGGCCGCATGGTACAGGCCCCTGAAACAAAGAAAGGCCTATAGAGCCCACAAAGCCTGACTCAGGCCTACATGTAGCCTGATAAGACAATAGAGCACAAAGGACTCCAGTTCCCAGGCTGCCATGCTGTGTAGGTGTGAAATTCCTCGACCAGACTCTTGGCTGTAATTGGAGGAGACCTATTAGAAACCACAGGGGTCCCTCTGAAGTCACCAGGAGTAGTAGAAGAATAGTAGAATAGTAGTAGTAGTAGAATAAGTGGGAACTGAACGATCGCCTCTCTCTTCTTCTTTTTTGGTTTTCCTCCTCCATCACCTTTGGGTGTCACCTCTCCTTGCTTTTGGACCCCCTCTTCCTTCCTTTTTTTACCCTGAGGACCGGCAACGCCGCACTAAGCAGCAGTCCGATCATCTCCTTGCCAGTCCCAGTAACGATCCCCGTATAACGCACGGAGTGCTCCCGTACCGCTCTCATCGAGATAAAAAGGTCCGGAGACGACCCCGTGTTACATCAGCCACATCAACCCTGCTGTTTTCCTCCGCCGCACTGCGAGAGCCAACTAAAGGGGCTCTAAACGCCGTCCCACTGAGGATCAGCTGAATCTCACGGCAACAGAACAACACAACACTTCGTCAGGACCCGCGACTCGAAGGACCGAGCCGGACCGCAAAGGACGAAAGAACCTCTTCGCCAGCTTCCCTTCTTCTACAAAGTAAGAGGCTTAAGTCTGGGCAGAGTAGATTGTTTGTGTATTGTTGAACTTGCTGTTTTTGGTGCTTTAAACTGTTAGAGCTAGCTGCTGTTATTGTGTGCTGACGGTGTTAATCACCGATTGTTGTACGCTGATAGTTGGGATTTCCTTCTCTTCCACCCACTCTTTTCCTCTACTTCTCTATTTCTTCTCTTGCTCCTTCTTTCTCTTCACACACACACACACACACACACACACACACACACACACACACACCCACACACTCATACTGGTTTAAGGTCGTGGTGAGCCCCAGCGCCATTTGCTGTGTTCAAACTTCGTGGCCATCTCGGATTACTTGCTCCACAATGACGCAAACCCCCCCCCTTTTGGGTTACGTCACATACCTCCTCCTCTCCCTTAGATCCTCCCCACACACACACGCATACACACACACACACACCCACATATAAGCATAGCCACACACATAGAGACATACACACACATACACACACACACACACACACACATATAAGCATATCCACACACATAGAGACATACACACACATCCACACACACATGCTTGCTTGTACCTGCATGATTGTCAGTAGTAGTTTTTAGATAACTGGGTTAATTAATTGAAGTGTGTTGACCGAAGGTCAATATTGCTAATTTTAATAAACTTTGTTATATTACTTTGTTATATACTTTGTTATAAAGAGAAGTTGTTTGTATTATTTTGCATTAACACTGTTTTAAAGGCTGGTTGTGAGGGTCAGTGCACATACTCTTCCCTTCATCGTTCATGTGAGACTGAACAGACTTTGGTTAATTGTTTCCCTGTTTCCAGGGTGGTACCCCGTAGTTATTATTAATTTTAATAATAATATTGAATTCAATCGATCATTGATGATCCTTTTTCCCTGTCTCCAGGGTGGTGCCCCGTAATCATTATTAAATTTAGTAATAACATCAAATTCATAAATAATTAATGATAATTTTTAATAATCATTAATTACACTCTAATAACCAAATTTGCCCTATTGATAGCCCCAACAATCGCATACATTTTTGGTAGAGTCTGGTGCAACACACTCTATGTTGAAAAAGGTTAACTTTCTGTCAACAAGCCCAACCTAAACTCAGTGGCAGGTACAGTCATTCCATTGGTGCTTCTGGTAAGGTAGTTCTGGAAAAATTTACCACTCCCCTCTCATGCACATGGGAGGACACCAAATTCAAACACTCATTCCTGCTTTCTGACTGTTGTCCCATAAATTTATTAGGTAGGGATTTGATGTGTACATGGCGAATCTCCCTTTATTCGACCCCTGAGGGAGTCCAAGTTGCAAGAACAGATCCAACAATGATGACCTCTTGTGATTCAGAATATCCGAACAGTGCACTTTATGTGTATGAATGGAAGCTCAATGATGAGGTACAATGTAAGTCCCTGATGCAATTTGCCCATGACAGAGTCTCTCCTGATTATGAAACCACATAACCTGCACTGCACCTCACACGTTCACAAAGGTACGGACCCAGATTTTCAAACAAAATGGTATTCTGAAATACAACATACACTCACTCCAAAGTGGCTTTTTTGGTCTGCACACAACTGTACAGTTTCTATTTCATTAACATCTGAACAAAGCCAATTTTTTGATGTGCACAATTCTATGCCGCATGTTTCTCTGTGCAAGCATAATGATTTTTCTTTGCAAGACCTAGGTATGTGGACTAGATCTTGCGTTGAGTCTAATGATTCTGATTGGTCTAATTCTGTGTCACCCGGTGTTCAAGTTAACCCATTCCTGGGTGTGTATAGAACTCTTTTTGACTCCCTGTTGTCTGCCCACAGAGACAGTATCATTTTAGGGGAAAGCCCTTATTGTTTGTTGTTGCTAGAAGAAGCATGCGAACGACCCGATCTGAGTCAGGTCCCTGAAACCCTCTGTGCTAAAAGCAAGTATGTTGTTGGTCTGGTTAGAGGTGCAGAACCCTTTTGTCATCACTCCTAAATCTTACTACAGACCTTGTAAACCACAATATCCACTGAAACCTGAAGCTATTGCAGATATCACTCTCGTGTTTGATTCTCTCTTAAAAGCAGGGGTCATCATTCCGTGTAAAAAGTCACCTGTCAGAACACCAATATTTCCGGTCAAAAAATCAGAGACGCTGGACAACCTACAGAGTGGAGGTTTGTTCAGGATCTGCAAGCAGTAAATGCAGCAGTAGTACCACAAGCTCCGAATGTTCCAAATTCCTACACTATTCTGTGTCAAGTTCCCTCAGATGCCAGATGGTTCTCTGTTGTTGATCTCTCAAATGCATTTTTCAGTGTTCCAGTTCACCGTGACAGTCAATTCTGATTTGCATTCAATTTTAACGGTAAAAGCTACACATTTACCAGACTCTGTCAAGGCTATTGTGAATCTCCAACCTTCTACAATGAAGTCCTGCATAACAGCCTTGAAAATCTTGTCTTAACACCTGGTTCTGCTCTGTTACAGTACGTTGATGATCTCATGATTTGCAGCCCGACTGCTGAGCAGTGCAGACGGGACACGATCTCCTTACTGAAACACCTGGCAGCTGACGGTCACAAAGTGAGTCTGTCCAAATTACAGTTCGTCCAACAGGAGGTAACTTTCCTTGAACATCTGATCTCTGAGAAAGGTAAAACGATCTCTCCAAAATGTACTGAAGCAATCCAAAACATTCCAAAACCAATCACAAAGAAACAAATGATGTCCTTTTAAGGCATGTGTTGTAGAGTGTTGATTCCAAATTATGCTATTTTAGAGGCGCCACTGAGCTCAATGATTCTTGGTAAAGGCCTTCAACCACATGTCACACTGACTTGGACTGATGAGGCTGCCCAAGTCTTCACTGACCTGAAACTGACTCTTCAGACTGCTCCAACTTTGGGACTTCCTAATCCCTTGAAACCATTCAAACAGACTGTGGATGAAAGTAATGGTTGCATGACTTCTGTCTTGTTACAGGAACATGGCAGACACCAACGACCTGTGGCTTATTTTTCCGCAAAGCTTGATCCGGTTGCAGCAGGTTTGCCCAGATGTCTTAGAGCTGTGGCTGCGGCTGAGAAAGCTGTCATGGCCTCCAGAGACATAGTTGGTTATTCTGATCTCACACTGTTGGTTCCACATGCCGTTTCACTCATTTTTCTAGAACAGAAAACATCTCATTTGTCTGCAGCTAGATGGCTGAGATACAATACTGTTTTATTAGATATGCCTAACATCACTGTGAGACGATGCACGATGAAGTGACTGACCCCAATGGCCACTGGGCTAGATGGGAAGATAACGCTTGCCTCCAACATGTAATCTACACTGCCAAGATGACTGTAGGTGATGACTGTTATGCGTGCCCTAAAGCTAGGTAAAGACTAGAAACATGGCCGGTTCCCTTTAATTCGTCAACATGTGTTATGCCAACCAAAGGTACAAAAGTGGCTCCATGTCCATTTTGGTGTTTGATGTAGAGAGGTAATCCCACATACTCGTACATGTTTGAAGGCATCCAGTGTGAAGACCAGGCTCACTTGTCTGTATTTCACACGCTCCACAATGCTGTTCCCCCAGGTAGAACGCAAATCTCTAAATTTGTATGCTCCACTACTGTGTTTCCAGACTGTTTCTACGGCTACGGGGGGAAGGGGCCGGACACGGGCAACTTCACAGGTAACTGCTCCAAAATCTGGCCAGTAAATCATCATTTGAAAGTATCACTCAATCTATGACCCTGCCTACTGGCAAGGTAATATTTTTAGGTTCCACAGACTATGCCAAATCTGCAACATCATGTTAACATGTTAACAACATCTCTATCCCTGAGACCTACTGGGCGTGTGGTGGTAAGACACTCTACACCACTTTAGATGAGGGTTGGAATGGTTTATGTTCGTGTGTTATGCTTATTGCCCCATTTGCTGCAATTCGTGCATCTCCTGATGCTCTGAGTGTTGAAACCAGAGTTAAAAAAGCTGCCCCCGGTGGTAGTTTTGATAATAAAGTGTATATTGACGGCATAGGCGTACCTCGTGGCATCCCAGATGAGTTTAAGGCCCGTAACCAAGTTGCGGGAGGATTTACAGCTGGCATCCCATTTTTCGGCCCCATTATTGAAGCCAGTAAAAATACAGAGTGGATCAATTATATCTACTACAACCAACAGCCATTTGTTAATTACACCCATGATGCTCTTCATGGCCTAACAGTTGTCCGCTACTCCCTTAATGGCTTGGCAGAATAGAATGGCATTAGATATGTTACTAGCTGAGAAAGGAGGTGTTTGTCATATGTTTGGCGATACATGCTGTACTTTCATCCCCAAAAACACAGCCCCTGATGGTTCTGTAACCAGAGCCATAGAAGGTCTCAGATCTCTAAGTCACGAGCTAGCAGAAAACTCCAGTGTAGACACGTCCATGTGGAACTGGGCAGACAGAATGTTTGGTAGATGGAAAACTCTGATTATTTCGATCCTAACTGTTATTGTTGTGGTAGTGGCTGTACTAGCTTTCTGTGGTTGTTTTAATATCCCCTGCGTTAGAGGTCTGATAATGAGATCCATCGACTCCAGTGTGACAAAGACTATGATGACTCACTACCTGGTCCTGACCGAAGAGAAGACAGACCATATCACTGACCCTGATAAAGACCCTGACAATGACCACACTCGTCTCCCTGACCTTTACCCGACTCCACTTGACCCAGACACTGACTCTGATGACTTGTATGTGTAAATTGCAGAGTAGAAGTACCCCTAGCTTGCCACAAACCCAGAGTTGTCTATGACTCACAAAAACAGCATTTTATTATTTTCTGTTCCAATATGTGATGATGCCCTTTGAATCCTTGTGAATTAGAGTATATGATGTTATGGTTGGAACTCTGTTCATACTATGCTAATTAGTTGATCAATGAATGATCAAAAGGGGGAAATGTAATGGTAAATTTTGAATATCTTAGTGTTAAATGTTATAAAGTGCTTTAGACTATTGTGTGCTCATCCACTGTGTCACCGGTGCAAAGCATAAAACCACATTGTCTGTTTAAGTGCTCGCTTGACACGTGCTTTTCATGTATAAAACTGAGTGCTGCTGTCTTTTCTTTGTTGGCACTCGACAGACTACTCTGTATGGGGCGGCTGTAGCTCAGTGGTAGAGCGGTCGTCCACTTATCAGAAGGTCAGTGGTTTGATCCCCAGTCCCTGCAGCCTACATGTCAAAGTATCCTTGAGTAACATACTGAACCTCAAATTGCTCCCAGTATCTGTTCCATAGGTGTGTGAGTGTTTGTGTGAATGGTTACTGCTCCTAATGAGCAGGTGGAGCCTTGCATGGTACGAATGCCACCACTGTATGAATGATGGTGTGAATGGGTGAATATTGGCTTGTGTTGTAAAGCGCTTTGAGTGGTCAGTCAGACTAGAAAGGTGATCTTTGATCTTTAATACTGTTTATTGTGAATTATTTGACTCTTCTCTTCGTTCCACACAGACCCTCTTGAATGATACTCCCGTCACAGACAATATCTGTGTTGAGGCAGGGATTTAACAGTGCCCATTAAATTAGCAGCTCCCTCGCAAACAAGGTGTGTTTATGTTGAGGCAGGGATTTAATAGTGTGTATATGTTTTTAACCAAGGTTTACAGGAAACCCGGCCTTGTCACTGACGAGTGAAAGGAAAAAAGTAGAGCTCTACGGGAGTGGAGACAGAGTTTCAATCGTAATAAGGGAAAATAAAATAATTACATAATTTTGTGCACATTGGAGAAATTGAAACAAAATAATTACGTAATTTTGTGAAATGGAGACATTGTAAAAATGGGAAACGATTGTTATTGTTGTAATGGTGATGAAATTTCATCTCCGACTGCATTGTTTATGAAAATAAATGATGGAAATGATGCTGTGAAACAGTTGAAATGGTGGATTGATGAATGTGGATTTCCCAAAGGGGGAACCTTGAGTGTGAGAAACTGCAGGAGAAAGCTCTCCGCTCTGCGGAGCGGCTCCATATACCCCTCTCTGGCACATATTTCCACAAGCTCTCCAGTAAGACCAGGTAACCGAGGTATGGAACATGATGTTCGCTCTATGCCTATGGTTGAGGTTGCAGGAACTGAAGGTCCGATCCTAGTACACCGCCCATGGACCATGTCAGAGATCAAAGAAGCCTCAGTCCACCTGCCAGACCCGATGGATGTAGGTGGCGTCAAGTTTGGTGAGCTCCTTTTGATTTTTTGCATGGAATTCAGACCAACAGTAAATGAACTCAGACGTGTGTTAATGACCAGATTAGGGCCACATTTTACCAGAGTGTCAAGAGAGTTCTCCGGGAATGACATTCGAATGATACACCCAGATTGGGCTGTTGGGAGAAACTAGCCATATCGTGACTTTATTCATGCATTGGCCAGACAGTTACGCATAGCGTTTCCACTGAGAATGGACATAACACAAGTTGCTAACTGTAAACCGCATGAAGGTGAAGATGTTGATCAATATTTGTACCGTCTGACTGAGATTTTTAGTGCTCATAGTGGCCTGAAGAGACCAAATGACGTCAACACCGGACCGTCACTCCATATGGGAGGCCCATCTGAGAAACGCCTTCATAAATGGTATGGACTCTCAGACCTCAACATGGTGAAATGCCTGTGTATCACATGGGACTCTGGTAGGCTCCAAGATGTGCTTACATATGCCATGCATGCTGAAAAACTTGTCAAAGAGAACCAGAAGAAGAAGAAAGATAAAAGAGAGGGAGAGAGAGGTGCAGCTGCCCATCCTCACCATGCTCCACGGTGGGCATGGTAATGGTTTCTGTGGTAACCGCCGTCGGCCAGAGGGACGAGGCTGAGGGCGTGGTTATGTGAACAGGCCATATGATCCGGACATCTGCATTTCCTGTGGCCAAAAGGGTCACTGGTCCAAGGAGTGTCCTCAACGTCATCATCAACAAACGGCTGACTGAGTGGAGGTGGGGCATGCTGAGAGAGAGGAGCCCTGGATGCTTTCTACTGATGACTCTGTGACACATGAAGCATCATTACATTCATGAATGCTCTGCTTGCAATGAAGACAATGCTTCTGCTTGCAATGAAGAACACGCTTACACTGCTACATATACCTAATATGTTTCTGATGTAAATACAAAATTTCCTACACAAAAGTTGATGTCAATGGTGTTCAGCTTTCTTTTCTTGTAGACTCAGGAGCAACCAACTCTGTCATTAAGGGTATTGAGTAGCAAATACGTGAACTCTATTGGAGCCTCGGGAGATATTATCACTGAACAGTTTACATCTCCCCTCCCCTGCAGTGATGAAGTGACAGGAAAGTTTTCTCATTCTTTCCTTTTTTTCAAAATGTTGTCCAGTAAATTTAATGGGACGCAATTTAATAATTGTTTTGGGTCTCTGTTTGGTCCCTACCTCTGCAGGGCTCTCTGTTCTAAGGGTCGATGACGTCACACTCCAGACTGATCACTGCTTAGTGAAATACGACCCTAATCCACTTCTGTATGCGTATGAATGAAAGCTCTGCGCTGCAGCTGTGAGTTCTGTAAATGCTCTCCTCACAGATAAGGCTCGTACATTTACAACATCCACAGACACTGCCTACATGTCTGCTGATAATTTGCACTGCACCTTCCACATACACTCAGGACCAGAGAAGGAGTATGAGTCATTGTGGTTTAGAGAAGGCAGATTACAGGAAAAGCTTGTTTTGATTTGTCTTTATTGGAATGAACACAGATGTGCAGCTTCAGTCTTACTTTCTGATGACGGTGCTAAAACACCTAGTGTGCATTATGATTGTTGTTTTGTACCTGTTGGGACTGTTTTTACCAGTCGTTCTCTTTTTAATGTTCCCGGATCTGTTCTACATGTGCCATTGGCCAAACATAGCCAGGACTCATGGCGTGACATTGGTCCGTGGATAGCTAAATGCCAGAGACATTCTTCGTGGCGAGACACTGATGATCCTAGTGTACAGTTTAACCCTGTATTGAATGTGAACAGATTCAAACGAACATATGTTGTCAACACAACTCGTTCTGTTCAACTGGTACCAGATTCAACATCACAAACTCATTCCTTTGTTTCAAATCATGTCACTCATCTCGACCCAAGTCTGACTGAAGTTCCCCCGACGCTGTGGGCTTCAGGCAAACACGATATAGGCCTAATCAGAAATGCTATTTAAATTTCCTGTTAAAAAAGCTCGTGCTCCTGGCCAACCACAAGAGTGGAGATTTGTGCAAGATCTGCAAGCAGTAAATGATGCAGTTCAACAACGAGCACCAAATGTTCCTAATCCATACACAATTCTTTCTCAAATTCCTGCAGGATCTAAATTTTTCTCTGTTGTGGATCTGGCTAATGCCTTTTTCAGTGTTCCTGTACACCCTGACAGCCAATACTGATTTGCCTTTTCCTTTAACGACAAGACATACACATTCACTTGACTGTGTCAAGGTTATTGTGAGTCACCCACCATTTACAATGATGCTTTAAGGAACAGTCTCAGTTCTCTTTCACTCACTCCAGGAAGTGCTTTGCTCCAATATGTTGATGATCTTATGATTGCAGCCCCCACTGAAGCTCAGTGTAAGACAGACACCTTAGCCCTGCTCAAACACCTAGCAGCTGAAGGACACAAAGCTAGTCTGTCAAAATTACAGTTTGTGCAAACAAAGGTAACATTCTTGGGACATGTCATCACTGCTGTTGGCCGCTTACAAAATATTCCGAAACCTGTCACCATAAAACAAGTCATGTCATTTCTAGGAATGTGTTCTTACTGTCGATCTTTCATTCCTAATTATGCTGTTCTTGAATCTCCTTTAAGTTCCATCATCCATGGAGTAGGTCTTCAAGCACATGACAAGGTCACTTGGACTCCTGAAGCTGTCCAATCTTTCACCGACCTTAAACTTGCCTTACAATCCACTCCAACTTCGGGGATTCCTCATCCTCAACATCCATTCACTCAGACTGAGGATGAAAAAGGAGGTTGTATAACTTCTGTTCTCCTCCAAGATCATGGAGGTAAGATGAGACCTGTTGCATGTTTTTCAGCTAAACTCGACCTTTTGGCTGCAGGTCTTCCAACATCTTTATGTGCTGTTGCTGCTGCCGAGAGAGCTGTTGTCGCTTCCAGAGACATTGTGGGTTACGCACACCTGACTCTCCTTGTTCCACATGCTGTCTCTATGATTCTCCTTGAACAGAAAACTTCTCACCTGTCTTCCTCCAGGTGGCTCCGCTACAATGCCACTCTACTTGAAATGCCTAATGTGACTGTCAAACATTGTACTGTTCTTAACCCTGCTCCTCTCCTTCCTGTTCCAGGTGAAGGTGAGGAACATAACTGTATTTCTGTGTTAAATGAAATTTGTTCACCCAGGCCTGACCTCCTAGAAATACCTCTTTTGAATGCAGACTCTTTGTGGATGGCTCAGCATTCCACAATCCTGAGACTGGAAAAAACCAAGTTGATTTCTCTGTTGTCACTGCACATGAAACCCTGTTAGCTGAGCCTCTTCCCTTCCGCCTTTCTGCTCAGGCCACTGAGTTGGTGGCTCTTACTGAGGCCTGTAAACTGGCTGAAGACAAAACTGTCAACATCTACACTGACAGTAGATATGCATTTGATGTTGTACATGATTTTGACATCTTCTGGCAAACCTATTGCTCATCATGAATATGTCTCACAACTATTGGATGCTGTTCTGCTCCCTAAGGCAATTGCTGTGTGCAAATGTGATGCTCACACTAACCACAAGGATCCAGTTTCTCTAGGTAACGCAAAAGCTGATGCAGCTGCTAAAGAGGTTGCTGTTGAAGCCAATAATGTAATATTGGCCGATAACGTTATAACTGCCAATAACGTAATAATTTTTCATTTTTTAAAAATTGTTTTTTGTGGCTTTATTGGACAGGACAGCTGAAGAGGTGACAGGAAACGTGGGAAAGAGAGTCAGGGGGAAACAAGCTGCAAGCGGCCTGAGGTTGGGATCGAACCCGGGCCGACCATGCAGAGGACTACAGCCTCGGTATATGGGGTGAGCGCTCTAACCACTGCGCCATCTGTGCTGCCCCAATTTTTCATTTTTTAATGTAATAAAGCCGATAATGTAGTTACGTGCCAATAATGTAATACAATGTCTGAACCAATAAGGTAATAACTTTTTGCCCATAATGTAATAAGTTATTACATTATTGGCTGGTTGTTGCATTATTGGCTGAGTTTTAAAAATCCTTTAAAATGTAATAACTGGAGCTGATAATGTAATAATCACTTTATTGGCTATATAGTATCACACTTCCATGACACTTACCCTTATTATTGCCTCTTTCAAATACCTGCTTAAAGACCTGACCACACAAACACCCCTACTCTCTTTCTCTCTCTCTCTCTCTCTCTCTCTCTCTCTCTCTACCTGGGAATTAAGACTATTCATTTGTTTGTGTAACTTGATGATGAGAATTATCTCCAGCCCTGCCTTCTGCTCCTTAGTCATTTAAGTTCCAACACACATGTTTGCAAACACAGACAATTACTCATATTCCTCTTTGAGAATGTTGTATTCTCAAATAAAAAGACCAAATTTTTTTTCCATGAAAAATAACATCTTTAATTAAACCTTTTAACACACCTTTTCAAGCAAACTGTTACAGCTATGCAGTCCTTCCTTAATCAACTGTATTTAAATAACTGAACTGACACTATTAATGTCCCTTGTGCTCAACTTTCAACCTTTGCAAAATCCTGAACTATAAATATAAAGTATATAATATGACCTACAAAGATAACTTTGGTAACACATCTCTGAGCTTAATGAAGATTGGGTTATTCTATTTTTTTTTTTTAAAGAACTAAACATTCTCTAATACTGTGCAGTATTATTACATTAAATGCATTCTTGTAAAGGGCTCTGTAGCGACCTGCTACAATAGGGGGGGTTAATAGCCATTATAGTGTGGTTGAAATAATTTCAAACTGTTTAAAATTTTTTACTTTTTTTACATTGGTAAGCGTGGTCGAATGAAATTACACAGACGGGGTTTATCACTAGTTTAGGATTTGCATGGCTTGTGGTGCCTGGCCCAGTTTGGGGTAACGGAGGCTAGGTGAACTATGGTCGGGTCCTCGTGGGCCCCTGTTCCTCCTTCTCTCTCTCCTCTACTCCCTCAGGGCGTGTCCTGGTGCCTAGGGGGGCCAGCTCTTGGTGGTCCTTGGGGGGTGTGGGCTCGCTCAGGGGTGCCGTCGATGTGCCTGTAGCTTGGCCTCCTGGTCCTGGGTGGGGTGGATGTGGGGCTGGGTTGGGGACGTCCTGGTGGAGGGGGGAGGAGAGGCATGGTTGGCATTGATGTGAGGGCTTAGAGTTGGGCAGTTTAATGGCTATGGGCCCTCTGATGGGCATGAAGGGATGGTCCCTTGGGGCCCCCTCTGGGGCCACCAGTGGCTGCTGAGTCAGTGTTGAGGTCAACATCACCGCTCTGTGTTCGGTTCTTGGGACTCTTTAGGCTTTGGGCTGGCTGAGGATGCATGGAACACAAACCAGGACACAGCTCATTGGTGTTACTGCCTGTCGTTTCATCCCTATTTGTCTTGTTTTGTCTCTCTGTTTCACTCATGCTGGATCATGCCCTCTTTGATGAGGTATTATTTCCAAATTATTATTATAACAAAAAAAAATTATTATAACAGGCTAGTCTTTCAAAGAGGGCTGGTGTAGGTCACATACACACTCACAAGCACAGACATACTAATTATGTGCTGCAAGATCAAAAGATCAAATGTATTTTAAGAAATTAGTATACGTGCAGATATATGTTTGAATAAAAATAACTAAATAACTAAAAATGTTACATTAAAGATAACATTTGCATGGAAAGAGATTGTGGTCTTTTTATTTGACAACACAACATCTTTAAAGAGGCATAAATTTCATATCATACAACATATGAGTAATTGTCTGTGTTTGCAAACATATGTGCTGCCACTTCATTTGGAACTGGAGTGGACAGATAATTCTAACCATCAAGTTGAACAAACAAATAAATAGTCTTAATGCCTAGGAAATAACACACTCACACACACACAATATATATATATATATATATATATATATATATATATACACATACACACATACATCTTTATATAAATTTAACACACCCACATTAGGCGTTGAACATTTTCTACACTATTTTTGTATTATATTATTTGAATTACTTTGTCTCATATTAATTTGATTATTACCATTGATATATTATTATTATTATTACTTTAGTTTTAATAATTACTATAGTTAATGAATTTGTATGTATTATTATATGATGCTTTGGGAATATTGTTTTATTACATTCATGCCAATAAAGCTTATTGGATTGAATTGAGAGAGAAAGAGAGAGAGAAACAGTAAGGGTAAATATCATGGAAGTGTGACAACTATAGCCAATAAATCAAACTTAAATACAGTGATATAAGTTTATTATTACATTATTGGCTGCAGTTATTACATTTTTAATGGATTTTTGAAAACCCAGCCAATAATGTAACAACCAGCCAATACTGTAATAACTTATTACATTATGGGTAAAAAGTTATTACATTATTGGTTCCGAAAGTTTATTATGTTATTGGTAATTTACTACATTATCGTTCTCAAATATTTTTTGCGTGCAGGATGAAAAATTATTACGTTATTGGTGGTTCTTACATTATCTGTGGTTATTATGTTATTGGCTGCTATGTCAGCTGATAATGTAACAACCAGCCGATACTGTAATAACTTATTATATTATGGGCAAAAAGTTATTACGTTATTGGTTCAGAAAGTTTATTAGGTTATTGGCAAGTTACTACATTATCGGCTTTTATTACATTAAAACAAGTACGTTATTGCCAGTTATAACAACTAACAACTGGTGTACCAACGCTACGATCACGGACAGTCACTGCTCTCCAGACCTGGAGTATATGGCTGTCAAATGCAGACCCACGTATCTTCCACGAGAATTTACTGTTGTCATGATTACTGCTGTGTACATACCACCGGATGCTAATGCTAACTCAGCCCTTAGCCACTTGTACAATGCCATCAGCCTTCAACAGAACACCTATCCAGAGGCAGTACACGTGGTAGCAGGCGACTTTAACCACGCTGATTTGAAGGCAGTGCTCCCTAAGTTCCACCAACACATAAAATGTGCTACCAGGGAAGCAAGTACTCTGGATAAAGCCTATTCCAATATCAAGCATGGTTACAGGGCCACACAGCTACCCCACCCTGGCTCATCTGATCACCTGTCCCTGCTCATGATACCAGCATACACCCCCCTCAAGAAAAAAGCATCCCCCATGACAAAGACTGTAAAAACTTGGCCTGATGATGCCTCTCAGCAGCTGTCCTATCTTGGACTACAAACATCACTGCACTGCTGAAAAAGGCACAACAGAGACTGTTTTTCCTGAGGATACTCAGGAAGCACAACTTAACAGAGAAACTGTTAGTGTCCTTTTACCGCTGCTCCGTTGAGTCAGTGCTGAGCTACAGCATCTCGCTGTGGTTTGCCAGCTGCACTGCAGCAGAAAGAAAGGCGCTCCAGAAGGTCATAAACACTGCCCAAAAACTCATTGGCTGCCCTCTTCCATCTCTTAAGGACATCTACATAACACGCTGCCTCAGGAGAGCCCACAGCATCCTCAGGGACTCATCCCACCCCTGTCACCACCTATTTGAACTGTTGCCTTCAGGGAGGCGCTTTAGGGCCATCAAAGCAACAACAAATAGACTAAAAAACATCTTCTTTCCCAGAGCTGTTATTGCACTAAATGCTGCACAAAATTTGAACTTTCAGAGCACCAATTCTGTGCATTGAGCATTCTAGGGCAAATCTGTAAATATGTGTACATTTTATATTTATTCACTTAGTCACTTGTTTCACTTTTTAAATGCACCTAAACTGAAGAGCTGCTATGTACTGGTACAATGACAATAAAGAGATTCTGATTCTGATTCTGAGTTATTACATTATCAGCGGTTATTACGTTATTGGCTGCTACAGACATGTAGGACTACATATACAATTATTATGAAGTACTTGTACCTTGTACTTTGTACCTTGATGTGTCATAAAAACCTTATTTTCAATAGTGCATTCATTGTACTTATATTGTCTGTTAGAGGACATGTAGGTCTAGATGGACCATTATTATGAAGTGCTCCTACCTTGTACTTTTCGAGTAATCCTACCTTAAAATACCATACAACGATCAAAATATTGCTTTTTTCCCTACAATAATGCAATTCTTTCCAAATTTGATGTGTAATAAAAACTTTATTCTCAGTAGTGCATTCATAACACTTATATTTTCTGTTAGAGGACATGTAGGAATTAATGTACAATTATTATTAAGTACTTGTACTGTGTACTTTTTGAGTAATCCTACCTTAAAATACCATGCCACGATCAAAACATTTTATTTCCTCCAATAGTTCAATTCTTTCCAACTTTGATGTGTAATTAAAACTTAATTTAAAATAGTGTATTCATGACACTCATTTTTTCTGTTAGAGGACATGTAGTTCTACATGGACCATTATTATGAAGTACTCCTACCTTGTACTTTTCAAGTAATCCTACCTTGAAATACCATGTATTGACCCTAACCCCTAACCCTAACCCTAATGCTTTTTTTACTACAATAATGCGTTTTTTTCCAACTTTGATGTGTCAAAATACTTAATTTTAAATAGTGCATGTAGGACTACATGTACAATTATTATGAAGTAGTTTTACTTTGTACTTTTTGAGTAATCCTACCTTGAAATACCATGTAGCAATCAAAATAATGCTTTTTCCTTAAAATAAAGCATTTCTTTCAAACTTTGATATGTCATAAAACCTTAATTTTCAATAGAGCATTCATCATACTCATATTTTCGGTTAGAGGACATAGAGTCCTACAATTACTATTATTATAAAGTACTTTTACTTTGTACTTTTGAAATCCTTCAAAATACCAGGTAACCATCAAATAATACATTTTTTTTTAACAAAAATGCATTTCTTTGCATTTTTGATGTGCAATAAAAACTTTATTATCAATAGTTCCTTTATGGCATTTATGTGTGATTCAAGTGTATATAGAACTACATGTACAATTATCATGAAGTCCTTATACTTTGTACTTTTGGAGTAATGCTTCTTCAAAATACCAGGTAGCTATGAAATTATGCATTTTTTTCCAACAAAAATGCATTTCTTTCCAAATTTGATAAGTAATTAGGGCCCGAGCATGTAGGGTGCGAGGACCCTATTGTTCTGCAAGGAATTATTATTAGGGCCCGAGCACTAAGCATGCGAGGACTCTATTGTACTGCAAGAAATTATTAGGGCCCGAGCACAAAGCGTGCGGCCACAAATTTGGTCAGTAAAGCCATAAGGTCTTGATGTATCATTATTGTGAATATTGTGAGTTTGGGTCACATGGTGGCGTTGCGACGTTTGATGTTAGCCATCAAACAAGAAGTTGGTATTGAGAGGCCAGGGAAGCTCAGATGCTCACCAAAATTGACACACTCGTCAAAGGTGGTACTACTTACGATCTCATATGGTTTACAGGATCGGTTGTGCCAAATTGGCTCCACAGTGCCCCCTGTAAAACTTTAAATAAGCATATCTGAGTCTGTGTTTAACCTACATGTATAAAATTTCGTAGAAATGTTTAAATTCCCACCCTGAAGACATCTACACAACAATATTGAGTAACAGTGATAGCGCCACCAGCTGGCAAATGCAAAAATGTCTCATGACAATTTTTGTTTGATTTTGATTACATTTTCATGGTGTGGCCTTCACATGAGATAATCAAAGATGAGTCAAAATTATTAGGTGCTGTCTAGCGGCACATAGTGGAAAAATAAGGTACATCACAATCCGTCCGTCAGTGTCCAAAATGCATTCAAATACAGAGCCTTGCATTTTCCAGGTGTGCAGTCGTGAGGCCGACGATGGCGCGAGGCCCAACGGGCACATGCCCCGACGGGTGCCGGTGTACGAGGGCCAGTTCAACGCTGCTTGCAGCTTTAATTATAATAAATACTGCCATTCACAATATTTCTAGTTATTATTGTTGTTGCTGTACTTCTGTGTCCCTCCCTCTCTCCCCCATCTCTCTCTCAATTCTCAGAGGTGAAAGTAGAGGGCCTCCCACCTCGAGCCTGTGTTTTTCGAGGTTTCTGCCTGATAAAAGGCAGTTTTTCCTGAGATATCTTGTACACAGATTGACATGGGTGACCACATTAACCAATCTAATATGAATGCATATAAGAATTGAAAAAAAGACACCAAGCCATGCATGATGAGGCAGATGACGAGCATGTCAAGCTCTCTCTTCACCGTATAGGTCGCTGTACTGTGTACTGTACCTACTGGTACGCTGTACTACGTGTGTGAAAGAGGAGTGTTCAGATTCCAGGAACTTTTTGACCACATTTCTCTGTAGTTTTACTACAGATATTAATAGAAGCATTGTGAAAACATGTCTGTGCTTCTGTAAGTTAAAGAGGTCCCTTCATTTCAACAAAACGACCCAAATCAGAAAAAACCATCTCATAAAAATTCACAGAGCTATCCTGATGTTTTTGGCCTTTGAGACCATGTAGATGTACAAGTCCAGTGTTATTTGCTGTATGTACATTGGTGCACATAAGATTTTTGGTCTGGTTCGCAAAGGAGCACCTGAAGATGGTGCTTGGTGCTCATCTTTTCGCTGCATTAAGTAGACATGTTTTAGGTCAGGAGTTCTAAAAATTTTCATCCCTTGACCCCCAAAATAACGGTACCAGAGACTCGTGACCCCCACTATCCCCAGAGGGGGTTGAAGAATACAAACATTAATTGCACACGCACTAATAGGCCTATTAAAAACACACAACACATATTTGTATTTGCATGGTTTTCAATCAAATTTAACGTTTATTTATCTTTTGTAACAATTCTGGATAAAATAGACTATTTCTAATCATCTCATTCATTAAATTTGATCTGATTTCTGGAAATCATCTCCTTAGGAGCCCCTGTTTTAGGTCTGTCATCACTTGCAGCCACATGAATTTAAATGGCAGGTAATCTCCATATTACCAACAGTCTCTTGCCTCCATCAGACCATCTAATATTGTGTAACCTCCCTTGTTTAACAAAGACAATGCTATTCTCACCACATATCTTCTTTTATTGTTCTGTTCTTTTTGCTCCTCCTTTCTGTAAATAAAAGTTGAGTAGGGGGGGGGGGCAGGGAGGATAGAGACAGACACACATATATAAGACAGAACAGTACAGTATGATGCACCCTAGGCTGGACTGTGCAATCTGTACTTTAGCCACTTGAATTAACCTTCACTGTTGTTTTACTACTTTAATTGTATTACTCTTACGATCTGTTGCTATTTTTTTGTCAGTTCTTTAGTGAACATCTATCTATTCATCTATGGCCTTGCAGTACAGGACCATTTGATCAGCTGATTTAGCGCCAATTTCATGATGTAGGTGGTAAGCAGAATATGAACAGGGGAATCCCCGATCGCTGCCATCTCACGGAATTTTGGAACAACCCGGTTGTAAATTCCAACTGACTACAGCTCCGTGTGCAGACTGAAACCAACTTATTCTTCCTCTAATCTCATAAACCACAAGCATGGAAGATCACAGAAGCTGCTTTACTACTGTATGTCCTGTGTCATTCGACTCACACCTTAAACTCACAGACATAATGTACACAGTGGTGGTGCGCTAAAGCGCTTCTTGTTCGAATATATGCTGCGCATCCTTTATTTTGACCACGCATGTGCACCAGTTATGTGTACCTGTGTACACATATGTGTACCTGCAGTCTCCAGGTGATGAATTCTACAAACATTTGGCTGAGAGGCTACTCTAAAACCTGAGGGACCAAAGGGTTCATCCTGTTGGTGAGTGTCCTGAAATAAAGAAGCTATTTCATGAAAGAATTCATCATCAGTAAACGACAAGAACCAGGAAACCAAACAGGACAACAATAAGAGTAAAAAAATCATGACTTTATTTAACAAGTTAACCTTTCTCCTCAAGCAGAGGACCAGGGTCACGATTCCACCGTCAAACAGAAGAACACTCCAGGATTCCTTCAACACTAAGCAATTTATTTTAGAACGCTGTAGGGAAAGCTGGTGATTACCAACTGATGGAAAGTAGGGAAAATAATTTAAAGACATTAAGAACTAATAGTCCTCTGTACCTAATGGAAACAATTCATAACTGCAGTTGGTTCCCCAAAAGTCAGCAAATCACAGCTCAGTGGAACAACTTCCACAATCCACTTTCTAAACCTTCAGGCCTTCTGAGCAGAAGTGATGTCACAGTGTGTCATGGTCATGTCACTACTGTTCTCCATGACTGTGTAACAAAGTGACAGGTTTATTTGGGTCTGTCTTTGTCTCAGGTTTGCATATTAATCACAAACCAATCAGGTTTCACCATGACTCCGCCCTCTGTCCAGTAGATGTCATGTTCATTTCCTCACTCTGACTTACAGTAAAGGTTCAGTATTGTTTCAACACCACTAACTCAGTCTTCCTATTGGTCCAGGCAGCCTACATCAGCCTATGAGGCTCCTGCCTGAAGCTGATGTCACAGAGCAGTGATAAATGGTCAGAGGGGTAGTGGTAAGAGGGCAGGCGGTCTGGGCCAATCTGCTCCTCTGTGGGAATGTCCAGCAGGCACTCCACACTCAAAGCATCATGGGTATACCAAATATAGTCCAGAGTGCTGCAGCTCTCTCCAGTGGGGCGGATCTTCCATGTAGTAAAGGGCGGCTCCGTCTGTCCATCAGAACTCAGCAGCTTGTATGCAGAGTTTAGGCCAAGGGGGGAGGAAGTGAAGCGTCGGTAAACTTCCTCTGTGGGCTCTGCATTAAAGTCCCCACACACAATTAAAGGAACGGCGCCTGGCGCCACCTGACTCTGGCTGCTGCTGCCCCCTTGTGACGTGATGCTGCGTAAACTTTGCAGCAGGTCAGCCCCCTGTGCGCTCCGCAGCCTCTCCCAGCCGCTACGAGCTTTCAGATGGGTGACGGCCACACACAGCCGCTGGCCCGTTACCTGGCAGCTCAGCGTCTGGACGATGGCCACCTGGTTGGTGGGTAGCATCATGGCCGACAGCCGCAGGTGAGCTGTGGCCTGGAGGGTAAAGCGTGAGCGGCGGTAAAACAGAGCGCAGCCATCAGGACCGTTATTCTGCTCTACATCTAGACAAGGGGACCATGGTTTGGCCAGGAAGCTGCCGTGGTAACCAAGGCTGGCCATGATTGGCTGGAGAGTGTCATAGTAGTGGTCCACTTCCTGTAAGCACAGGATGTCAGGGCGGTAGGTGAGGATCTCTTCCAGGATCAGGTATTTCCTTTCCTGCCAGTTGAGAGCGTCCAGTGGACAGCGGATAAAGCCGTCCTTCCCCTCACCGAGAGCTGGACATAAAGAGAGAGATGTTAACACCTGACCAGATCAGCAGCTCTATTCCACGTTAAGCAGGTAGCAAATGTACTGTACACCCACACCTAGGCGCCCATGGGAGTGTTGGTCTTAGAATGAGGTGTGGTTGGATGCATTTTTGGAGGATTGCTATCTTAAGGCAGACTCAACCATTGACCAACACAAACCTGGTCTACAGTCAATGGTGCTATTTAAAGGATGCAGTATTCAGACAGTAAGATGCATCTATAACATGCTGATCATTAGACACCAGTGAAACACTAATCGCTCTGACATCATCTGAATCTGTATGTACATTTTCATCGACCCACCATCCACATGGACATTATGCTGCACCTCTACTGGTGCCTCAAGAAGAAGAATTTATCATTTCCCTGTGAGCCTGAAGTGTAAGTGATGTGTAGAACAACACAGACCATTGATTAACATATCAATCAACATTAGGCAGTCAATGTTCTGGAACGCCTGACCAACAGGGATCCACACACATTACTTGACAGACATGTGCAGCATCACCAGGAGTTGGTGGAGGCAGAGGGTCCACACATCAAGGACCACATATGTGTCCCTCAGTGAAGACCAGTAACTCTATTTAAATAGTAATGCTCCAGGTGAAGGTGCATCTGGCTTTTTAAAGGGAATGGGAGATGTCACAGGATTAGTTTTATTCATGTTACACTCAAAACACACCTTGGAATAATTAAGAGACTAAATACAGCTCCTTTGTGTTTAGTGCTTTGCTTTATTCCCACATGATGTGCCATTAAACGAGAAAAAGAGCGTTAGACACAAATGTACTTCCATCATGGACTTTAAACCATGTGCTTTAGATAGTGTAACTGCAGCCACTAGAGGCCAAAGGCATGCTAGTAATTCTGTGAGGCTATACTTAGGTCACTAGGACAAAGCAGTGCTAATGCTAATGCTAATGCGTCTTCTATTACCAATTAACAGAAAGTCCAGCTGAGGCTGATGGGAACGTCATTAACTTAGTAAGAATCTGGTCATAAACCAAAGTCTTGGGCAAACTGAAGTTTTGACCTACTGAAGCTGCTGGAGGTCAAGTTATTACAATTCATCCTGAGAGGAATATGGGTGTCTGAATTAATGGGAAGCGAGACCATAGTTATTGAGACATTTCAAATGAAACCACAAATAACCAATGACAGCAGCTTCCACCCTCATTTCAGTCTGTCTGGTAGAGATACCGTTTCTCAGTCTGGTCACTGTCATCCGTAGACATGCCATTAGCATGTTGAACACTTCCTCTACATTACTATGTCACTGGAGTCCTCACAAACCCACAGTTATATCATCCACAGATCTTTACCTTGTGCCAGTATGTTCCACTGCATGATCCGTATGGAGGGGTTATGCTTGTGGCAGCAGGGCACCATGCCGTTGGGGTAGACCAGATCCCGGTGTGGCCGGGCCGGACGTCTCTGAAGGGCCTCCTCGCACTCTCTGAGCAGCTGGTCTGGGTTGATCTCGGCCGGGTCTGGGTCCTGGTCTGGATTCTCCTCCAGGTATGGGTCTGGTTGGGCGCTGTTCAGTGACTGGGCCAATGTACCAAAGAACCGGCTGCTGCTGCTGCCCATTGGACAAACTGATGGAGAGGAAACAGTGGAGAAATAGGTGTGGTCATTGAAGGTGCTGACATCACACACCAGAAGTGTATATGATTTGTATAATTAAGAGACAGGGCAGCTAGAATATGTTGCTACATTGGAGAAAAGAAAACCTTGTAATGTTGCTCAGGTCTCAGTAAACTATCATTAATATAATATGTTGTAATATAATAGACTAAAAGATCTGTCCTCTGAATGAATTCCATTAAATGCCACACAGAGTGCAATTAAACCTCACACACACACCAGACAGTAAAACAATTCAACTCCCTCCACTGTGTGTAGCATGAAGGTTCCTCCTTTTCACTTCTGTCTGCTAGCTAACAACAGGAAAATGCCTCAGAGCTGCAGTGTGGTGGGATGCACTACCAACAGGGTAAAAGAGGTAACCCTGAAAAAAGCTTTTATTAGCTGCAGAACCAAAAAACTGAAGCTTTAAGGTGACAAAGTTGATTCAGGCAGAGGCTCAGTATGTCATTGTCTGAGTTATTTCTGCAGTCGCTATGTTCAAGAGGGCGTAAATGAATGAAATGCTTTTGGGATAGTTTGTTCTGGATTATTATATTGAGCTCCCTGCATCATCTGGTGGTGACTTTGCTACCTTGTAGCTTCATAAGCTAATTATTATATCTATATAATTATTAATTATAATTGTTTGTATTGTATACTAATTATTATATCTATATAAATACAATGTATGGTAACTGCAGATTATAAGTAATTTGGACAATGTAGTTATCATATCAGGAGAAATGAGACAGTATTGAACTAGTAATCTCATAAAGTGGCATGTATATTAAACATCAGCACTGACAGTCTCATGAGTGGAGTTGTCACTCCAGAGAGCAAGTGTTTTTAGCAGTCTTTAAGCACATGAATATGAATGCATGTCTGAGGAGCAAAGCTAATATTAATGCCACCCTATTATGTCCTGTATCTAATTTATTATCAAATTCTCTCTGAAAGCAGACTGGACTGCTCATGGTGGATTGTTGGGTCTCTCCATAATGAAGAGTCGGTCTAGACCTGCTCTTTTTGTAAAGTGCCTTGATATAACTTTTGTTGTGATTTGGCGCTATATAAATAAATTTAATTGAATTGAATAAGAAATCTCTGATCAGCAGTTAGCTGATTTCTTGCTGTGTTTTAACAATGTCTGGAGCTCATTGCTATGACGTTGGCTGTGAGAGACCTAATATGACAATTGTGCCACAGTCATCATACAAGGAAATAAAGTGTACAACTGCTACAATGGGTTTTGTACATTTTTACAGGCAGAATATGTCTGCATGTTGTAGAGCCAATAGTTTCCCCTCTGGTAGGCATGGATTTCAGAGGATGATACGCTACACTGCATGTATAAAAAGATGTAAATGTCACTGTATAGCCTAGTTGTGACTAACTATGTCAGGGGTCACCCATCTCCACTTGATAAAATTCTGAAGCTGCAGATGTGGCAAATAACTGCAGCACAGTGATGCACTTCATGTCTTATATTCACAAAGTGGTAGTGGATGGAAGCTTTAAAAAGATGTGTGGCTCATGTGAATGGAAATCTGGCTAATGTTAGAAATGTTGTAAAAAACGCGGAGCTGCGTTTCCATCTGAGCAGAGGTTGGAACATGGCAACAAAGAGCCTGGCTGTCTACACATGACTGCTGTTCAACAGGTTCTTTTGTTTGATTATGCAACCAATAGCAATTAGTTAATTATAATTTACAATTATGCAACTGCAGTAATTAAGTCTTCAACACCTTGTTCCTTCCATTAGGCAGTTTTATTACATGCTATTTAAAGTGTATGTGTGCAACATGCGAGAGGTGAAAGGAATGATCTATGTAATGATGGAGGCTCCTTCACCAATGACTACATCACTTTGGGCAGCCAGTGGAAGGAATTAGGCCTATTTATAAGACAGTAAAAGTCGACCACATATTCACTCATGGAAGAGGCTCAATCTATCCAGCGTTTCAGCTCGCTATATTGACTTTTTCTCAGCACCTGGTCTGTGGCTTCTTGGCTTCCTATTGGATGTCTGTGTGATCAATCTGGTACTGCACCTGTAAATGGCTGGGGTGAAATTATCCTCGTTCAATATTTTAATTCAATGTCATATGTAGTTTATCAATTCACAGCACTGCAGCAAACAGCTTTAAAAACTCAACAGCCATAATTGTTGTAGGCTATGGACATAACAGAGGGTCTGTGGGTAACACCATGGAAATGTGTCACAAGTATCAGTTGATTTTTGCTTTGTTTAGACTAGAACTAATCAAAACTCAGGTTCAGTCTAGCGTTAAGACAAATGAGACAGGATTCGGGACAACTGCCTGTAATTTGGGACTCTTCCAAACTTTTCCAGAATGTCTGGTCACCCTATAGACGTATCACAGTAGCCATTGTGATGAGAGATGCTGACTGTGAAGAACAGGAAGCATCTTTACAAGGAAAAAGATGAGAAGGAGAGAAAGGATGGCCAGAGCTGTGGGGGGTGGTTCGAACCCCAGCCCCTGCAAGTCTACAAGTCAAAGTATCTTTGAGCAAAGATACTGAACCCCAATCTGCTCCACGGGCGCCGTAAAGGCAACTCACTGCTCCTCAGGGATGGGTCAATGCAAAGAGAATTTACCCCTGTGGGATTAATACAGTATCTAAAAAAATAAATAAAAAATAAAGATAAGTAAGCAAGTCTGTGTGTGTGTGTGTGTGTGTGGATAAGGATGTTGCCTAACTGATTCTGTAAGTGGGTGAGCTTTTAATAAGACCTGACAAATTTATTCACTTTTAGGACCAATTTTAAGTTTGTTTGAAACCAGAGTTGAAAATAATTTTATATTTACCTTTTTAGATTTTAAACAATTTTATTTTGTTATATGCTCACCTGAAAATGTGCACAAAGGTTTTAAATAGAAGGAGAAAAATGATCAAATATGAGCAAGTACCTTTTATTTTAATTACAACTTTACAAGAAATAAGCCTTTCCATGAGGTCATTTTATGGAATTTACAGAATGTGATTTATCATATGTATCATTCTCTGGATATGAAATGGTTGATATTGAGATATGAGATTTTGGTCATATCAAATAAGCTCCATACGGAGTACATTTTAGGACATTCACATTCCTCAGACCTCAGGCTAAAAGGCTTCAGTTGTTAGGAAAACTCTGAATAAAGGGTATATTATCTCACTTAAAAAGCACTTTGAGGGAATTTTAACTTTTTGTCTAGGGGGACTTTATTTAGTTTATTCCAAAGTAGATTTGTCGAAAGGAATTTTGTCTGAAGGAGTTTCATTCAAGGGAGTTTGTCCTGTGAACTGAAGCCCTTTAGTTTGAGGATCGAAGCCCTTTAGTCTGTGGATCGAAGCCCTTTAGTCTGAGGATCGAAGCCTTTTAGTCTGAGGATCGAAGCCCTTTAGTCTGAGGATCGAAGCCTTTTAGTCTGAGGATCGAAGCCCTCATAAAATGTACATGTGTTAGCCTGCTAATGTTTGCCAATGAGAACTAATGTCAGAGTGCAGCTGAGGCTGATGGGAATTAAGTTGTGTAGGTTTTTGATGATAAAATAGGATTAGACAGACTGTTACTGATGACACTGCTTCATCAACATCTTTTGGCAATACAATCAAAATCTCTCAAGACATTTCAGTCAAAACAAAAAGCATCAACTTTCAAGCCGACATGGTTGTTCAGGGTGTACAGCACAGGACACCAGTACTGCATTACAAATAATGGGATTATTTCTCTTTACCTTATTTACTCATTACCACACCAATCCTTCATCATCCATATCAATTTAGATGGATTCCAAAAGATTGTACAATGACTATGTCATCAGTCAGGCAGCCCCCTATCCAAACTACTGGAGGGGAGTGACACTGACTGCTCCACATATAAACATAAAATAGATACTTACATGGAATGAAACGGATGAAGGAAACACGTACACACACAGTCTGTCCACCGGTTATCCACCTAACACTCTTCCTTTAGTCCTGCCTATCCTCCCTTACTCTTCTTCCTTCACTCTTTCTGCACAGCTGGACTGAGTGGCAATGGGAGGACAGTGTGACTCTCACAAGACTCACTGTCACACATGTTCAGGAATGCTCCCTCACACACAGACACTCTGCAGTATAGACAATCCAAAGAGGAAACTGAAGACAGTTAACAATGAACTGTCAGGCAGACGGAGGCATCACAATGACCATATGCGTTCATCCTACATTCACTGTATGTTCTGAGGTGCCATTCACGTGTCACCAGGCAGGAGTGTGTCCTGCCAACAAATTTGGGCAGATGTTTTGTGACAGATTCAGGTGACATCATGTGGGGGGATGGGTCTAGGCCCAAGAAGAGACGACTAGATCTTGAGGCAGATCAATATCCAGGATTTTCCCCCCCGGTTCAGTCATGATTGTGAGATTGGACACATTTTAACATTTTCATGAATTTCTCAATAAATCCTAAGGAATAGGTGTCAATGAAAAGAAATCAAACATATTTAATTAACAAATGAAGAATAATTTATCTCTATATATGTTAACATGTTTAATCTAACGTTCATTCATATTGTACAACTGTACTGAATGGAGACTTGTTAACATGTAAATGATTCTATTCAATGTGAATGGATGTTTTCCTGTATTCTAGTTGTTTTAAAGTCATTGATGTGTCTCTGATGAACATGATTAGAAGCGTTGTTGTTGTAAATGACGATGACGCTGGTGGAGGTCTGCTCTCTCTGAGTGACGTCTCGTTGTCTGTGTGAGTCATTTACTGATTGAAGGTTGTGGCTAACCCACGTCAACACAGCTGTACTGTTGGACTGTTCCAGTTGTCAAATCTGTGTTATTATGTTGTCAGAGATGTAAATAGTAAATGAACGTTCACTCAAAGTGCTTTACAACACCAGTCAGCATTCACCCATTCATACAAACATTCATACAGTGGTGACAGAGGCTACCATGAACAGAGGTTGCTCATTAGGAGTGTTTACCAGTAACACAATCACTCACACACCTATGGAACCGATACTGGGAGCTGGAGTTCAGTGGACACTTGGACATGTAGACTGCAGGGGCTGGGGATTGAACCAGCGACCCTCTGATAAATGGACGACTGATCTACCTCTGAGCCACCATCTAGTCGGTAGTGTTTCATTAACTCGCTGTCACCCAGTGTTAGGAGAATAACTCTCCTTTCTCTTTGTCTTCCTGCCACTTTCTCCTCTGATTAAGAAAGTCTTGAGTCTCTTAAAAGTTCTCCTCCTCCTTGGGAGTTCTCTTAGTGTTTAGGATGCTTTGTGACTTACATTTACTGTATCTGTTCTGACTGGTATTGTGTTTAGGACAAAAATTCATTTAAATTTGATTAACAGGGCATACTGTCTGTGACTCCATGTAAACTTGGCCTGAAGCTTAGAACTGATCCAAACTGTACACTATGATACATAGGTGTGGTTGGTGGTACCTTATATGATTTGGGAATGCTCTTGTGTGACTACAATCTGGACAGTAGCGATATAGTAATATATATAATCATAAACCCAAATGTGTTGTTTGGCACTAAAAGAAATAGTGGCTGCAGCAGTGGAACAAGCAACTTAAATATACAGTAGTTGGAGTCAGTTACATATAAATCAAATGTATTTAGCAGAAAACCGATAAATGAGACTCAACCATTAAGGTTTGTTTGTGTATTGTTCTTTTCTCTGCAGTAAAGTGGAACCACATGTTAGACTGACATACCAGCGTGGCTGTATCACTTAATGTAAGACATCAGATGAAGTGATGCAGCCCTGAATGAGGGCTTGTCCTATACGTGTAATAATGAGCTGACTGTGGATCTGCTGCATTCCTCAGACTGACACTTTTACAGGAGGAGAACGACGACTATTATCTGAGCTGAAACCTTCAGTGATCCTCACTAAAATCTTCCTTTGACCAATGTGACTTCATGAAGTGTAGTTCTCTGCATCTGATTAAGTAGAAATGTTAATAATATCTGCACGTGACATATCAATATCAAACCCTGCAGAACTGCTCATGACTTCATACAGAGGCTATTCAAACAGATCAGTTACATGTCTGTTTTAGAGGCGATATGTAGAAACTGTCAATCTGACTCAACAGACTGAACTGTGGACAATTAGTAGTACTTGTGTGAATTACTGAGACACTTTTTCTAATAGTACTGTGAAATATTTTTGAGACACTTTACCCCCTCTCCTTTATTGTATTGTATTTTTAAAAATGTTATTTCCCCTCCTCCTGCTGTGTTTTTTGTACACTGTGCTGCTGCAATATTGTAAATTTCCCCACTGTGGGACTAATAAAGGGATATCTTATCTTATCTTATCTTATCTTATCTTATCTTATCTTACATCCTCCTGACCCCTGTCTTCTTTACTGCATGGTTATGTAAGTCAGCCTGAACAATCCCATTACAGAGGGAGGCCAGTAAAAGCTCTAATGCTGTTAGATCAGAGGGCCTGAAACACACAAACTATTAAAGTGGCTACTTAAAGGCACCAGGCCATGTGTAATGTAGAAGAGTGTGTACTGTATGTGTGTGTGTGTTTGTATGGTCGTTACCTGGTGACAGGCATGAAACTAGAGACCTGACCTGTTTCCATGTGACAATACCTAAAATGTACTTCAACCTGGTTAGAGCTGCCCTGAGACTGACCCAAACACTAGTTCCTGACTGGCTAACATTTAATCAAGATTGATTTTTAATTAAATGCATTAAATAAAAGTACTTACATAATTCAAGTCAGATGTGAAAGTCAACAAGAAGACATAGTCATCAATGTCCACCCCCACATGTTTGTTTGTAATGTGCTCTTCTATAAAAAGAGACAACAATGATGATAGAGTGTCGGCCTTATAAAAGGTGACTGCATGTCACTGACTGGAGAGAATAGAGTTTTAGCTTCATCAGTTAAGTCACATACAAAAGTCAGACTTCATTGATGCGTAAAGGGATCGGAGGGGATTTGCTGTTAAACAGATCCAATACTAATTAACATTCATTAAAATGATACTAAACCCAAAACCTTCTCAGAATTTAATGTCACATTGTTAAATCAGTTTAACGTGGTCATTGTCTGGCCTGAACCTAAATCAGCTGTGCTTTAAGAAATTAACAGTCGTGTCTACTACTGTTTTAGAAACATCTACATACTGATCTGCACCAGTCTCTCCTGATATTTCAAACAACTGGTGATTCATCAGCACCAGGGGGAGCTATTGTTCCACACTGTCCTATCAGCTGATTTGTCACCTAGTTAAGTGTGACACTAAATGTACTGAGAGAAGAAGAACAAACTGCAGCTGCTCTGACAGATTAGTTGGCAGATGAACCTGCCTAATAGAGAACATCAAGAAAATCCTGTGTCTCAGTTTTAGAGAGGGAATAAATGGAAATGGTGACTTAGCAGGAGCAGTGTTAGCTCAGTGTTAGCTCAGTATTAAATCAGTGTTAGCTCAGTATTAGCTCAGTGTTAGCTCAGTATTAAATCAGTGTTAGCTCAGTAATAAATCAGTGTTAGCTCAGTATTAAATCAGTATTAGCTCCGTATTAAATCAGTGTTAGCTCAGTGTTAGCTCAGTATTAAATCAGTGTTAGCTCAGTGTTAGCTCAGTATTAAATCAGTGTTAGCTCCGTATTAAATCAGTGTTAGCTCAGTGTTAGCTCAGTATTAAATCAGTGTTAGCTCAGTATTAGCTCAGTGTTAGCTCAGTGTTAGCTCAGTATTAAATCAGTGTTAGCTCAGTAATAAATCAGTGTTAGCTCAGTGTTAGCTCAGTATTAAATCAGTGTTAGCTCAGTGTTAGCTCAGTAATAAATCAGTGTTAGCTCAGTGTTAGCTCAGTATTAAATCAGTGTTAGCTCAGTATTAAATCAGTGTTAGCTCAGTATTAAATCAGTGTTAGCTCAGTAATAAATCAGTGTTAGCTCCGTATTAAATCAGTGTTAGCTCAGTGTTAGCTCAGTATTAAATCAGTGTCAGCTCAGTGTTAGCTCAACGTTAGCTCAGTATTAAATCAGTGTTAGCTCAGTATTAGCTCAGTGTTAGCTCAGTGTTAGCTCAGTATTAAATCAGTGTTAGCTCAGTAATAAATCAGTGTTAGCTCAGTGTTAGCTCAGTATTAAATCAGTGTTAGCTCAGTGTTAGCTCAGTAATAAATCAGTGTTAGCTCAGTGTTAGCTCAGTATTAAATCAGTGTTAGCTCAGTATTAAATCAGTGTTAGCTCAGTGTTAGCTCAGTATTAAATCAGTGTTAGCTCAGTATTAGCTCAGTGTTAGCTCAGTATTAAATCAGTGTTAGCTCAGTAATAAATCAGTGTTAGCTCCGTATTAAATCAGTGTTAGCTCAGTGTTAGCTGAGTATTAAATCAGTGTCAGCTCAGTGTTAGCTCAACGTTAGCTCAGTATTAAATCAGTGTTAGCTCAGTATTAGCTCAGTATTAGCTCAGTGTTAGCTCAGTGTTAGCTCAGTATCAAATCAGTGTTAGCTCAGTAATAAATCAGTGTTAGCTCAGTAATAAATCAGTGTTAGCTCAGTAATAAATCAGTGTTAGTTCAGTATTAGCTCAGTATTAAATCAGTGTTAGCTCAGTATTAGCTCAGTGTTAGCTCAGTATTAGCTCAGTGTTAGCTCAGTATTAAATCAGTGTTAGCTCAGTAATAAATCAGTGTTAGCTCAGTGTTAGCTCAGTATTAAATCAGTGTTAGCTCCGTATTAAATCAGTGTTAGCTCAGTATTAAATCAGTGTTAGCTCAGTATTAGCTCAGTGTTAGCTCAGTATTAAATCAGTGTTAGCTCAGTAATAAATCAGTGTTAGCTCAGTATTAAATCAGTGTTAGCTCCGTATTAAATCAGTGTTAGCTCAGTATTAAATCAGTGTTAGCTCAGTGTTAGCTCACTGTTAGCTCAGTATTAAATCAGTGTTAGCTCCGTATTAAATCAGTGTTAGCTCAGTGTTAGCTCAACGTTAGCTCAGTATTAAATCAGTGTTAGCTCAGTATTAGCTCAGTATTAGCTCAGTGTTAGCTCAGTATTAAATCAGTGTTAGCTCAGTAATAAATCAGTGTTAGCTCAGTAATAAATCAGTGTTAGTTCAGTATTAGCTCAGTATTAAATCAGTGTTAGCTCAGTGTTAGCTCAGTATTAGCTCAGTGTTAGCTCAGTATTAAATCAGTGTTAGCTCAGGAATAAATCAGTGTTAGCTCAGTAATAAATCGGTGTTAGTTCAGTATTAGCTCAGTGTTAGCTCAGTATTAAATCAGTGTTAGCTCAGTATTAGCTCAGTATTAAATCAGTGTTAGCTCAGTATTAAATCAGTGTTAGCTCAGTATTAGCTCAGTGTTAGCTCAGTATTAAATCAGTGTTAGCTCAGTATTAAATCAGTGTTAGCTCAGTATTAGCTCAGTGTTAGCTCAGTATTAAATCAGTGTTAGCTCAGTATTAGCTCAGTGTTAGCTCAGTATTAAATCAGTGTTAGCTCAGTGTTAGCTCAAGGGATGAAGAAAGGAGCACCACCTACAGTCTCTCCTATGAACAACACCATTGACAGATCAACAGGATGTTGATGTTATTGAGTTCATTTTATCATAGAGACAAGAAAGTATAGTGCGATAGAGTATTAGGGCCACATTGAGATAACAATCAGGGATGTCAATAAACAACAAATATTACAAAATAACTTTGTATTATTACAAAAATAAAGTCATAATTTTACAAGAAAAAAATCACAATAACACACTAACTCCATACTGTCCTGTACCTCCAACGATAAAGCCAGACAGTTAATGATATAAACACTTTTTTTATTTTAGGCGGACATCTTCAGCTTTTACTCACTTAAATGACTCACTGTCCTCTTCCTATATCATCTAGAGTGTTTCTTAAGGTGTTGTCTTTCTGGCATGACTGAGTCCGTGTGGGTCAGAAGCTACAGGCATTTTAATTAAGCCATGTCATTTAAGGCATTTTTTGCACCAAATATGGGTGTAGTTAGGACTGCCCCAACTCTGCCTGTTTTTAAATCACGTACTAAAACTCATTTATACACATTGGCTTTTAACTCAGTTGGAGAGTTATGTGGTTGTTGTCTGTTTATCTTTTATTTATTTTCTGAGCTGTAGTTTTTAAGTTGTGTTCTTGTTTTTAAGATGAGTTGTTATGTGTTTTTACTTAATTAGTTTAAATGATGTTTTATTAATTGTGTTTTATTTATCTTATTTGATTGTACAGCCCTTTGGTCAACCTCAGTTGTTTTTAAATGTGATCTATAAATAAAGTGGATTGGAAGTCAAAAATAATAACATTTAACATTTCAACATCTGCAGTTCTGTGACAACTGATCAATACTTCCTCTGCCCATGAAGACATGGTCAATGTTAATTAAGAGGCCTAAACTTGTCAACTAGTACTTTTACAAACTAGGAGAAAATCAATTCTTAAACCAAATATTACCTAACAAAAATGGCCAAATATTCACTGCTTTGCTGGTTTTCGGTTTAATGTGCGAATATGTTCTGTATACGTATTTGTAAATTGAATTAAAGTTGATTAAAGTTTTGACTGTTGGTTGGACAAAAGACATGGAAATATCCTCTTCACATCTAGGAAAACGTGACAGACATTTTCTAATATGTTATTAATTTAGTGGATATTCATGATGAAGTAATGACATTTCCAGGTCTATTATCTGAGAGAAATTAATTGTTTAAGTCCTTCATCAACACTGTCTAATTCCAGGCGTTCAAATATGAGTTGAGGATATCTAAAAACTCGTTCATATTGTCTAGAGGATGAAGAAATGAAGTGTGACAGCTTCCATACAGTCGTGGACACATGTTCGCACTGGTTCGTCTGACGTAGCACTGCGTAAGGAGGACTGTTACGTCATCAGCTCCTATGTGTAGGCTAATAACATCGAACATGCGGTCCGCATTTCAAGACGTTTCAAAACTGAGGTCATAAGTTATACTTCATGAACTTGTCATTGTCAAAACAGGGCACATTCTGGGTCACGAGGGGTGAAACGTCAGAAACTGATGAGTCCGCGTGCTTTAAGTCGTTCAGTAGAGGCCATCTTGAGTTATTTCCGCTGTATGAGATGTACAGTACCTGCAGCTGGCCCAGTGTTAGCTGTCCACAGGCGGGGACAGGTCCCTTTGGCTTCTCCTTCTCCTCCTCCGATGTCACCGTGGTGACAGTTCCGCGTCCCCACCGGGGCTGAGGCTGCTCCGCGTGGAAACGGTCCGCTGGATGTCAGTCCTCTCCTCGGGGAGACACAAAGCTGGTTGAATAAAGCCGAACAGCGTCGAGCTGTATTCATTCTACAGCTGTACGGTCCTACGTGGAAACAGCTGGAAGTATTTACCGCTGACTATATAATATCGAACCGAGCCATGTGGCCAGTCAGAAGCTTCAAAATGTCCCCAAACAAGCGGCTCGACTCGATAAAGTCTATTATCTCACTGTACTCTTGTAGGTAAGCAAAAACCGGCAAAAGTTACATCATATTTGCAATGAGTCACGGCACGCCGGCTCCAGAGGGGTAGCACAATGATGGGCTAGTCCGTAATGCTTAACTGAGGGCATCGAAAAACGTTATAATTCACTATATACAGTAATACGTTAATACACCGTGTTGTAAATTTATCGTGCTGTTGTAGTTATTTTCTTCAAACAGATGAAAGCCTTATTTTTAAAAACCTATATACTCTGCTCCCCCTCATCTCACCAATGGCTCGGTCCACTCTGACACTGCTACCAAAGAGCAGGATCCTGCTAGAAATGGGCGTTAACCCTCCATAAACAAGCCAATCAGCGATCAATGCGCTTATTGGACAGCAATGACGCTTATACGGCTCAGACGTCACCCGCACGTCCTTACACCAATCTACAAACACATATTTTCACCAAATGAAACAAGGAGATCTTAAGTAGACGTAAATCTCTGTTTTTGGGCCAGAGGGTCAACAATAACAGTAGATCAGATGGTCCTCTTTACTTTTGATGAATTTCTATCAGAGCATAATATTCCTGTAACACTTGAGGAGTATTCAAAGGTCTTTGGTACAATACTGTCTGGTGTCTGCATGCTGTTTTAATCTCAGCCAATGGCTAGTGTTCATTGATTACCTTTATTATCCCCAACATGTAATCCCACTGGAAAAAATTTGTTTACCTCGTCCTGCTGGTCATGACAACAGATCTATATGACCCTGTTCCAAAGAGAAATAACTACATTACCATCAGAGATATCATACTGGATCAACTGGGTGATAGTTGAGGCCAATGTTTTAAAGCCATTATATAACCAGTTGAAAGGTCAGTAGTGTCATGGTGTACAGGTGTTTCTCTGTTAATTATTAACCAGCTCCAGTAACAAAACAGTGTGTTACATAATACAGTATATGTCACAACACTGGAAGACATAGGAGGAGAAATCAATGCAAGCTGTAAAAACAAGACAAGTTGTTGAGACATAAAAATACAGTTTTAGAACTATATATGTCTGTTTTTGTTTTATTTCCAGTGGTCTTCCATTCATTTTTATTTATCACAATATCACATTAGCACTTTTTAGGTCAGTTTAAATAAGATTATGCGTCTTTTTAGTCTTGATCCATGTTTGTTCACGTTAGCAGACCTCTAGCACCAGCCAGACGATGATGTAACAGAGATGAAAAAAGTAGCATTAAAATGAAGCCATGTGACCAATAACCTGTGCTATGTTAAAGCTCTGTACAAAATGTGTTAAGAAATGTTTGCAGTATGTAACTGTCCTACCAAATAAAAGAAAACACAGACTGACAAATATTTACCTCTGTCAATAGAGTTGGGTGGAGGTTATGTTTGCCTGTCTGTCTGTTTGTGTAGAAGATATCTGAAAAAGTTAGCAACAGGTTTTGATTAAATCTGTCTTCATGATAATAGTGCCAGTGTCAAATGAAACCAAAAAATTGCAGCACATTGTCTAAAATGTTGATTGATTTTTAAATGACAAATAAATAATAAATAGATAAATAAATAAAACAATTATGCATCCACTCTATAGATCACCAGGAGCAGAGGATATTTTAATGTTGATATTTCCAAAACGTTTGCTGACATATCTAATACTGAAGATTGAAAACAGCATAAAGTAACAAAGAAAGTCCCAATGAGATCTGTGACCTCGGATATGATGAATAATTCAAAATAAATAGAATAACATTAAAAATAACTCTAAGCCTTTGGTGGTGTATGAGCCAGTGTATTCTTGGTGCTAGTCCCAAGCCCAGATACATTATAAAATCTGCACTTTCATTCAGTGGGTATAAATCCCATATTATGTGATTAACTAACACTATATAGCCCCCATCACGTTTATTCTGGAGGTTAGATGTTTGTTTAGGAAATCCCATAAAGACATCTTACTAAATATTTGTTTTTTGTAATCTCTTCCACTTGATTGTTCAGACTCTGTTTGTCAGCACTATTCTCTACCACATGATCCATACATGCTTTTAAGTTTTAATCAGTTTTACTGAGTGAAAGAGAAAGACATTGTGAAATCACTCAAATACACCTTCAATCTTCAGATCCTGGTAATACTCTTCACTGATTGCTTTGTATTTTACTGCTCAGTGGTTGCTTGGGCAACATATTTGAGTTGTTTGTTCAAACCGTACATGCTTTCATAGCTGAATAATAGTGATAATAAAATAATAATAATTGTAATCCTAAAGTTAGTTCAGACAGCTGTCTCCAGTGTTTAACCATGTGGCATTCTTTCGTCCTCTCTTCCTGTCTCTATACTACCATCTTGTGGCCATCTAATGAAAATGCATGATTTCAATGCTCAGATACAGATATTTTACATCAATCTGATGGTTCCAGCTTCACATTCTTTCTGGTCCCTCCACCATTTTTAATATATCGACTATTACCTCCAACAAGGAGCTAATGTTTTTGCCAGTATTTGTTTGTTCATCTGACTGTTTGCAGGGTCACTCAAATAGTTATGTAGCGATGTTGATCAAATGTTTTATAGAGGTGGGCTATGGCTCAAGGAACAATCCATTCGATTTTGGTGGTGATCCAGATCATCATCTGGATTCAGAATATTAAAGGATTCTTTGCCATAGCAGGATAGGGGCAATAACAAGATTTTATCTTCCAACTTCATGGATAATGCCTGCAATGATTGGACAATAATGTCACAATGACATCACCATAAGATCTAGAACACATTAGAGTCTGATCTGGATCCAAGTCATATTCTGGATCTGGTGATCCAGAATGTTTAAATTTATAGGGCTCACAGAAAATTCACCACTGTGACATAACAAATGATAATGATCCAGACCGACCTGAGATCAGATTGTAGCTGCAGCTTCACGTATATAACTGTGTTTTTACGCATGCTGGTCAGTTGGTTGGTTGGATTGTCAGTATGATTACACAAGAACTACTGGACAGACTTCCACAAAACCCGGTGGAAGGATGGGCCATACACCAGAAAAGAAACCATTAAATTTGGGTCTAGAACCGTGTAGAGAAATGGATCCAGGAATATTTTTCTTGCTTTCTTTATACCAGATGTAATGTTTTTCAACATTTTCCATAATTATTCAAGAAACCCTGATTTCTATGAAACTTTATGGAGGGGTGCAGCATGGGTCAGGAGAGCTAAACAGACCTAGAGGATTATTCGGCCTTAGCAGAGGTGAGTGCTCTACTGAGCGCCATTCTATTTACATGTGGAGATTTAGGGGACCAAGGCTAACTCAGGCATGAGACCTCAACTGAGAGTTATTTTCATGTTTCAGATCATCAAATTAAGAACAATATATTTCCCTCTGACATAAAAGGGACTGCATCCATCCTTGTGCATCTACAGAGAAGTACATTATATATATTTTTTCTTATAATGATGCACTTTTACTTAAGATTCAGAATGCAGGACCTTTAACTGTAATGAAGTATTTTTAAACTATATGGCTGATTTTATTTGACTTACTGCAGGCCATGCATTGGATGGTTCCTCCATCAACAGTTAAAAAGAAGAAGAAAAACAATATTAGTGATTGGCCAACTGCATTTTAAAGAGAAGTCAGATGGTATTCTCTCTCTCTCTCTCTCTCTCTCTCTTTATATATATACATATATATATACATATATATATATATATATATATATATATATATATATATATATATATTGTAGCGGGGTTCTCTTTCAAAGCTCCTCCAAAGAGGCAAAAACGATGGCGTAGTCAAAAGAATATCTTTGGTGCAGTTTATTTACCAGGTGCCATTGTGCACATAAATTATTTACAAGTGCAAAAATGTCCAGACAATTTGACCTAGCAATTACAGAAAGTATTTACAAAAACAAAAGACTGAGTTCCTCAGTAACTCAAATTGTTCACAAAATATATATACATATATATGTATATATATATGTACATACATATATGTATATATACAGTACCAGTCAATAGTTTGGACACAGTTACCCATCCACTTGAATGGGAAACTGTGTCCAAATTTTTGACTGGTAGTGTATATATATATATATATATATATATATATATATGTATATTCTATATTCTATTCTATTATGTCATTGCAAAGACCAAAACAAAAATGAATTATGAATTTATCCTACTAATAAGTGTTATCTGTATATCCAATGCATGTCCTAGCTGATATAGCTTATGTTGTTAAACTGTATGCATGAAAAGTGATGTATGTAAGAATAATAAGAATGAGGACAGAGAGTTTAATTATTGAAACAGTGGCATGTTGTTCAATCTGTGTATTGAGAAAAACACAGCCTACACCTGTAAGCGAGAAAACCCTCTGTCTCCATAATAAACCCACGTTTGTCTGCTGAGAGGAAGGAGAGCAGTGTTCAGCAGCTGTAATTAATCTTCATAGTGAGTTGATAATGTGTAAACGCAGAGGTGGTACAGAGAACTGCACAAAACTGCACCAGTGATGCAGAACAGAAATAGAAGTTGCTGCTCTGTGCTGATATCACACTATATGGAGATGTGAGAAGGAAAGGTTATGACTTGTGCCTCCACTGACGTATAATGTATGAGCCATGATAAGCCCTGAAACACAACACACCATGTCCTCAGCAGTTTTGGAGCTCATTTGACAAAATCTTGCTGAAAAAGCAAAAGTAAGTGTGTTAAGTGTGTGTGTGCTTTTCTAAATGTGTGTGTATTTGTATAGTGAGAGGCTGATTTGTCTATTCTCAGTAATCTTTATGTTATTACACAGAGAAGGGCTTTTATCCTCCTAAATGTGGTTTAAGTACAGATCTAAGCTGTGTTTCCTCAGGCATACTTTGTTAGAGCTTGGACTGCTAATGTTAGCTAAGGCGGATTAGACAGGAGACATTAGCTCTTTGAATAAAAGCTGTACAAAGTCTCAAATCAATGAAAATCAATTTTATTTTGAAACGCATTTCTAATGAAAATTGATACATGAATAGTTTAATTGATAGTGCCAAGGAGAATAGGGTGTCGTCCTCCATCCGGACACTAGATGACTCTAAAGCTCCATGCTGGAAGTTAACTGTGCTGTATTCTGGTAACCAGTCTGCATCACTATTCTCACATTAGGGTGTGTTTGCTCTTTCATATAGGTAATCTTTCTAACAATCATATTTTAACATTCTTTCCTTTATCATCTGTTCATATTCAGATTTAAATAAACCATATATGGAGGGGGAGGAGAAAAGGCCAATCCCATGTTAATGTGGACCAGGAGGAAAAACAGCCTCTCAACATGACCTTAATATCAATGGAAATTTTATTTGCCTAAGAAAATCAGCACTTTCTGACATTCAGCAAACCAGACGGATTAATAATATTCAGGGAGCTGTGATAAATACAGGGTCCTGAACCCAGCTCATACAATGAGCAGGAAACAAGCTGAACTTTGAGAGGCGACCTGTGGTCATGTAGCTCTGGTATAGTTCAGATGCTGATTGCTGTATGTGTGTGAAGTGCAGGTGTTGACCTGTTAATGACCAGCAGCAGTGTTCAGTCTTATTTGGACTGAGCTGTGTAGGAGTGGACCACACTGAGTGCATTGAAGGACAGCAGATACGTGGATGATGCTGAAAGAGGTTTGAGAAATGAATGAATCCCAGCTCTGTGAGGGATGAAGAACTGACTTTAGCTTTTTAGTTTTCAAGGGCTGAGTGTTTGAGACTGCAAAGATTTTGGGTGAATCAATTTAAAGAATATTACAGGTTTATCACAGCATAAGTCTCATTTTGTAGTCTTAGTCATCGGTGTACTTATATAACACCTTTCTAGTCTGACTGACCACTCAAAGCTCTTCACAACACCAGCCAGCATTCACCCATTCACACACATATTCAAACACTGGTGACAGAGGCTACCATACAAGGCACCACCTGCTCATCAGGAGTGATAGCCATTCACACAATCAGTCACACACCAGTGGAACAGCCAAGGGAGAAAGGTTCAGCATTTTGCTCAGCATCTCTGCTCTACCTCCTGAGTCACAGCCACCCTCACGTCACATCATTTATTTGACTTCGTCAGGTATGACAACACAGCATGACCAGAAGTCTGACACCAGTAATCAGATGTTCAGCAAAACTGTAAAATGTATGTGGAAGGAAAAGCCAAAATGTGAACAGTAAGTCTTGGTAGGTAGTGACCTAGTTACTGTACCGATCCGATTCCTTACCCTCAACCACATTTAAGAACTATTAGGGCCCGAAAACCAAAGGGTACCAGGGCCAGGATCCTACTGTTTATAAAGAGATGGTTATAATAATAATAATAATAATAATAATAATAATAATAATAATAATTGTGAATGCATTATTAAGGAGCTTCAGATACTCAAACTCTTGACTCTCAGAAATAATCACACTCCATAAGTGGCGACAGCGCCCCCTAGAAGCCCCACTGTATGTTTCACCTAGAAGTACACAATTTGGAGCTTCAGAAATGCCTCTTGGTGCCATGATCCAAACATTTTGGATTGATTATCATTTTATTTTTGAATTTATTGTAACAGGAAATTTTCCTCAGAACTGTAGCTGCCAAGACTTGAACAGACAGTGTTCTGTTGTAGGTGGTGTATGAAGGCTGGACCACATCACTCATCTAACTGACCAGACTGACACCTGCAGTCTAAAGCGCTGTCTCTACATCTTATTCTTTGTTAGACCAGTATCTGACATGAGGTTTCTACCTACCTGAGCAGAGAGAACCCACCTTAGATTCCTGACGACGCAGACACAAGTCATTTACCCAGCTAACTTAAATTACAGTCACATTAACCTGCTGCTTTACACCTTTTCATGATCCACAGAGCTTTGTTCATTCTGAAGCAACAGCCCACTAATTATAGCAATGAACTGTTATTTTCCATGTTCTCTTATTTAAATAGGCAGCACCACTGTGACTTCCTGCTGTTCTCTGATGCCAGTGTCCCCGGTTGGTCCTTTTGACAAATGCAGCATTGAGAAAAGAGCTGCCTCTGAGGTCCAAAATTAGAAAACCGTCTGCCTGACATGAAAACAGCCCTAAAACTTCCTGCAGCTTACAGGACAGGGTAGGCGGCGGGACCAAGCAATCAATGCCTCCTCCATGGCTCAGATCTGAGCGTTATTGATTCCCCGAAGAGGAGGTGTTGATGGACTGAAGGTAGGAAAGTGAAAAGAAAGAAAGAGGGGAGAAGGAGAGGCCAAAAGGAGGGTGTGAGATAGAGAGGAAAGCAGAAAGCAGTGGTGAATGTGGCCGCCTGTCCGCTCTCCTGCCTGGAGCTACGAGGTGGCCCTGAACCTGCAGGACGGTTCAGCAGAGCCTCCACCCATCTATGGCGGTGTCTGGGGTCTGCTGCTAACCTTTCACTGCTCAGATGGAAATGGAATTGAGCTAAAAAAGCTTGAGAGATGTGTTGCTAATGGACAGGATCCTTTCTTCTCCAGATAGAGGCTAGACCAGGGGTGTGCAAACTGAGTCTTTACTTACAGAAGAACCACTTTTAGCCTGGCACACTTTGTGTATTCACTGTGAGTCATATCACTGAGGTGGGTGAAGGTAAAAGCATAAGCTAACATATCACTGCAGGTTTAATTTATTGAAGGGGGGGTCAATATTAAATAAATATTATTAAATATATTAGCCTAAATGTAGTTTTACATCTACATGGTGATTTGGAAATGTTTGTAATCGAATCAGTCGTTTATCATCCACCTACAATTTCCATGTTTTTCCTGCTGATGAATGTTCTTCTTGTCTTCTGCCTCTTCTTACTCCAATGAAATCAGTTCCCATTAGTGGAAGGACAGGTCACCACATATTCTGCTCTGGTCATTTGAAAAATAATGTTTAATAAGTTCTGAGATGGTCAGACACTGTGGAACTTTCTGCTGCCCTCTTCTCTGTGGATGGAGGCTGTTGACAGCAGTGAAAGGGAACAGATGCCTTGGGTGTGTTTTTCTGAAGTCCTGGTGTGACTCCATGTCTTCCCCTGACGAAGCCAGTGGTGCATTCACTCTGTCAGCCCCTAATAGGGTTTTATAATCACCGGGTATTTTCCGCTTGACATCTCTAGGCAAAGGTTGAGCTCTCTAAAAGCGTTGGATGGAGGCCATGAGGGAGATGATCCTGCGTGTTGCTGCTCTCCAGCTGTGTTTTCCTCCTTCCTGCCCTGTTTCCTTTTCTTCCCCTCTGATCAGATTCATATGTTTTCCTCCATACTCGATAGGCTCTTCACTCCGATGTGGCACTGATTCTGACAGGACTCACCCCATCACCTCTCCACCCTTCACTTCTCTTGATTTATTGTTTGATTTATCTCACCTTCTGCTGCTTTCTCCCTCTGTTTCCTCCCTCTCCTTCCACCCCTGGCCTCTGCTAGAGAGGGCTGTGAGGGCCGGCGGGAACAAACCAGCTCAAATCAATGTGTGGAGTGGATTAGCTTTGAAGATGCATTTTAAGGTGCTGTGTAGATTCCTTTGTGGTGGAGAAGTGGGGGCGACGTGCTGTCAGAGAGTGTCAGGGAGGGTAGTAATAGCCTGTGTGTGTGAGCGGGGTTATGCTGAGGGCGGTAAATGTAATCATCCAGGGTTGTGTTGCTGTTTAACACTTAGATTCCCCATGAGAATAACATTTCAGGCTGTTTGGCCTTCATAAGTGTGTGCTGATTATTTTACACACTCACACACACACACAGCACATATTCAGGAGGAAAATAAAGCACTCGTATAACAAAACAGCCCTGATTCAGGAGGTGTACAGTTCAAGGTAAAGTCACAAAAAGAAATAAACACATTTCCTTTTGTGATGCTGGAGGACCTTTTTATCCTCCTCTCCTCCTCTTCCTCATCTGTCGCTCCAGTCACAGTCACCAATTAGGGTTGCCTGAGTGGGTGGGTTTTGATTCAGGAAAAGGTTATATGTAAATGCTCTTTCCTGCCTTTATTTTCATCAGTCTTGGCAAATAACATGAACTGAAATCTGGCCTCCAATTTAACAGTGGTCCAACAAA
>CM075189.1:6225589-6448089 GCA_037577475.1 Chaunax sp. Z400
TTTGTCTACAGGAGCAGGGAAGTGTTGTTGGGAAGAGAAGATCTGGAATACCTGACACCCAAAAAGAGGAAGAAATTGGATGGACCATGGTCTGATAATGGACCATTGAAAATGTTGAAGTTGCAAATTCAGCCCCCCTGAACTCAGGTCGATTGTTTTAAAAGTAAGTTATTGTTGTTCCATAAATTTAGAATCCAGTTATGGTCCAGTTTCACCATTAGATATTCAGTTGCTGAATATAACAGGGAGATAAACAGTAAGTTTAAAGATGTGTGATGATGAAATAGAGTCATGAGGAGATACATCAGAAGATGATGGTTAAATACAGCTACTTTGAAGTATTCATATCCTTTTTTTTTCAAATTCATATCCTCTTATAGAGCAACTGAAATTAAAATTCATGTTCCTTCTATGAGGATATAGTCTATAATTGACATATCTGTCACATCCTGTTTGGCAGGATTGATTAGGAGACACATTTTGGGCTAGTGGTCGTCGCATTACCTTTCAGACTGGACTGTGTTGGTCCTGAAGGCTTTGTTTCATCCTGTATCTCCTAACATCACCTCTCCTCACCCAGCGGAGGGTTTAGGGACATTAAGCCAAATGTAAAGTACTATAAACGCAACAGCACCTCATGAATTAAATATGTGAAAGAAACAACTATTCAGCTCTTAGTGGCTTCGTTTATCATTCTCTTTATGCAAACTGCACTGTGGGAGAAATCAGTGCTACCGTGGTTCAGGCCCATTAAATTTGATTGTTGCAGCGGTTACATGACATTTATTAAAATTTTGCTGGTTGGGTCGGCAGCTGTCCATGTTAACTCGGTTATTTTTAGGCTCTGGTAATGGCTAACAGATTATAGCAGGTTGCAGGGCTGACAGCAGAGTCTCATAATAAGGACTTAATGAAATATGAGCCTTCAGACTTCTTCTTGTTAAACAGATGAGAACTCTCGCTCATTCTGCCCATGCATGTGTGTGCGATCCCTCTCCTCAGCCTCTACATAAGAGGCTGTTTATCAAACCAACCAGCTGGAAAAAAGATGAAGTAATAAGAAAACTAAAGAAAAAGGAAAAAAAGATGGATTACACTATAGAAGCAGAAAAAAGTTTCACTCCCGTGAGTCCATTACTCTTCAGAGTCTCTCAAATGGAACAAGCTGAATGCTATAACAGCCCTACCATAAAGCAGACGGATGGTTTGTATGCAGTGGCACACTCACCAATCACGTTAGATGAACTCTAAAATGTTCTCTACTTTAGTTAAGATGTGTTTGAACTAGTGGAATTAATTAAACCTCGACATTAGTGAGTAGATGAAGTTCCAGAAAAGCTGGACTGACTTTTGATATACGACTCCTGACACAAGTCTAAAAGCTCGGGAGTCCATACAACAACATATTATACTGCATCTTGTACAAATGCTGATAGAGAGAGTTGTATTCTCCTATCACACAGCACTGGCTTTCAACTAGGGGTGTCCCTATATATAACAACCTGATAACAACCCTCTTATTAAAGAATGACATTTTAATATGTTATTATTACACCTGTGTTCCTACATGATCACAATGGGCTGTCCTTATGTAGCACCTTTCTAGTCTGACCAATCACTGAAAGTTCTTTACACCAGCCAGCATTCACCCATTCAGAGACAGAGGCTATCATGCAAGGTGCCACCTGTTCATCAGGACCAGTAACCATTCATAATAACTCACACACCAACGGATCAGCCATTGGGAAATTCAGGTTTCAATATCTTGCCAAATAACCAACCAACCAACCAACCTACCAAATAACCAACCAACCAACCAACCAACCAACCAACCAAGCAACCAACCAACCAACCAACCAACCAACCAACCAACCAACCAAATAACCAACCAAATAACCAACCAACCAAATAACCAACCAACCAACCAACCAACCAAATAACCAACCAACCAAATAACCAACCAAATAACCAACCAACCAAATAACCAACCAACCAACCAAATAAACAACCAACCAACCAACCAAATAACCAACCAACCAACCAACCAAATAACCAACCAACCAAATAACCAACCAACCAAATAACCAACCAACCAACGGACATGGGTGAAAAGATTACCTTATCAGAGGTAATAGACAGATTGCAAATAGCAGTATGTCTAATAACTATTACACATATTCTGCTGTTATTGGGTTTCATAATGCACCACCCAAACATCCAGGTAACATAAAACATTACCTCTGTAACTCCTCTAAACAATTGCCTTATAACGTGAGTGCACTGAGTGTATAGAGAGCTAAGGCATGAGCTCTAACCTAACATTATGCAACATAAATAACCTTAGCAGGATTTACCTGAGGAAAATGCCACCGACAACTTTAATCAGGACTAATGAGGTGCGCAGATAGGGCAGTGTATGGGCCCCATATACCGAGGTTAGAGTCCTCTACTGGTTGGCACAGGTTCGATTCCGCCCATAGCCATCTGCCGTATGTCCCCCCCCCCCCACTTTTTCTGTCACCTTTTTGGCTGTTCAATTGAATAAAGGCAAAAAATGGCCGAAACACTACCTGGATTTAGGACCAGAGTCCTACTGGAGCATGTGAGTGGGTGATGAAGTGTTTGCTTTAGAAGCGTTTATTGTGGTTGATCATGTTGCAGCTGAACTCTGCTGGACTTCACAGTTGAATAGATCCATGACTTTAGCTCCTGCTGCTCTGTTGAACTCACTATGCTCTTTATCATAGTGTCCATTAGGTGCCTCTCCTCCTTTTTTATATCGACTTTGAATTATGACCAAAACATTCCTTCATACAGAATGTTCCTGGTTTTCCATGAGAACAGCAGGAATCATGGAGAATCCCCTCATCCACAGCACAAAAGTTCAGACTCATGATGTCCATAAACGGATCCATGAATGACATTGAGACTGACTTACCTCTGCCAAGGAGATTATGTTTTTGGTTTGTTTGTCTGACTGTCAGCAGGAACGCTACCTGACGGATTTAAAGGAAACTTGTTAGAAAAGTTGGGCTTGTAGCAGGAAGAACCCTTTAAATTTTGGAGTGGCTTTGGATAATGGGAAAGATCCAGGAATTTTGGGCCTTGACAGTGGTATGGGCTGCACTTCTAGTTGATTTGTTTCATCTGCTAAAGCATCCACTACTTATCAGATGATCTAAATTGTTCATTTTTCATATGATAGACTTGGACATTTCTTGGTTTTTCTGGTCCCCAGTTCATTCTCCATGCATCTCAGCTTAGACCACATGGGCTCTATCAAATCAAGTTCCCAGTTAGTATGTTGTAACTCACTGGATTACAAGGTGACAAGGTGCTGTAAGCTAAGCCTAGCTAACTCAGTCTGATTCATTCTCTCTTCTATGCTGTCTGTTTATACTGTTATTGATTCTGTTTGGGCCAAACGTCTGGTCAAAGAGAAAAATTCAGTTGTCACGACTAACTGCACACAGAGACCCGATCTGAATAGCACAGGGTTAAACCAGGGCACAAATAAATCCAGACCAAAACAAGAATACCAGCTTTAGATAAATGAGTGATTTAAGCATCTGCTGTAAACTCTGTTTGAGGGTGAAATTATGTAATTGATCCAGAACAAAAGCCAAACTCTGGCATCGGTGTGCTTATGGACCCCAAACTTCCTAAATGTTCATCTCACCCCCCCTCTCCATCTCTCTTTATTTCTCAGCTTGCCCTTTCTCCCCTCCTAATTAAACACTGAGCTCATCGAGGCAATTTGATCTTGTTCGTTAACAAGGCCTCATTAGTGGCCCACGCTTCATTTTCTTCATGAACTGATCTAGTTAAATTGAATGGAAAGTCAGGACTGGGAGTTTAAACACAACCACACTCTCTCCTGAAGTCACAGAGTGTGGTGTAGCTAAGGGTCCACTCAGCACAGAGTTTAATGAACAAACACAAACACAACACATACAAATAATTAATTTGAAAACAATGTAATAATTTCATTTTGCAATCCACACAAATATATAACATAAATCACAAATGACAAATTCATATCAAAATAAACATGATTGTCACTCAGTAGAGCTCATACCAACACCAAGGCCCAACAGTCCCCTTTAATTCAATTAAGACTATTCTAAAATCAAACTCATAGACCTGGACCATCATTTAAGGTTACTGGATTAATAAAAGACAACCATTTAAATCTGGGGGATCAGGATTTTTATTTTGATCCACATCAAATTGCACACATTCATAGATACCAACTCCATAAATATGCTGATTGTTTTCATCAAGATCCATTTCCTGATAGATTAAAGAATATGTTAAAATATGCCGGCAATGTTAGATAATAAAAACAACCTGGATCCACCCCTTTATCTGGATGGACACCAAAATTTTATGAGGTGTATGCAGACCTAATCCGTTCAGTAGTTTATGCACTGAAATCCTGCTGACAAACCAACAAACAAATTCAATCAAATGAAAAAAAGTAATCTAATTAAATATGGAATAAATGCATAATTACATTAATGCATGACAAAATACCAACAATAAAAATGTCAAAAGCCTGTCTAACTAAGCCTAATGGTGTATTTTGTTGGAATAACTTGTAATACTTACTTTCAGGGGCACCCAGTTTCAGTTTGTGTCAGACAGAGATGAGACTTGAGTTGCACAGAAGTAGCACACAGACTATGACTTGAGACTTGACTTCAAAAGACTTGAGACTTGACTCTGACATTTGTTACAACCTTTGGCAACAATAACTTCATACAAGGCCCACTATTGAATCCAAAGTCTGCAGCGTCACAATACAGGATGCTGGGTTGAGTACTTCTGACTTGATCAGCCACCTGAAAACACTCCTGGATAGGTGTGTCACTTAGTAATGTCAAAGTTAATGTTAGTATCGGCGCTTTGCAAACATATTTAGCTCAGCTATCTAATATTAGCTTGATACTAGCTTTGTAACAAAGGAACTTGATTAGATTGCTGACCATTTGAAAACATGAATGTTGGTTTGTTTGCTTCCAGACATGTTCACATAGAGGCTGAGGTTTGCTTTGTCTTCTTCCTGCTCTTTTACGTTTATCTGTGGAATGTCATTTGACTCTAAATGGACTGTACTCATCGAGCTCCTTCTATTGTGACTGCCTTACAATGTATGCCAGCATTGACACATTCACATACACATTCATGCACTGATGGCAGAGGCAGCGGGTCTGTTAACCATTCGCACAAATTGACTCGCCCATGGAACAGCCATTGGGTCATTGGGACGGGGGGGGCAGAGGCTCAGTGGTAGAGCGCTCGTCCACTTATCAGAAGTGGTCGTCCACTTATCAGAGGGTTGGTGGTTTGATCCCCAGCCCCTACAGTCTACATGTTGAAGTGTCCTTGGGCAGATACTGAACCCCAGTTTGCTCCATCTGTTCCATAGGTGTGTGAGTGTTTGTGTGAATGGTTACTGCTCCTAATGAGCAGCTGGAGCCTTGCATGGTCTGAATGTCACCACTGTGTGAATGTTGGTGTGAATGGGTGAATGCTGGCTGCTGTTGTAAAGCTTTGAGTGGTCAGTCAGACTAGAAAGGTTCTATATAAGTACTGTACAGTCCATTTACCATTACTCTCTGCAGTGCAGTATCTTGCACAAGGACACTTCAACATGTAGACTGCAGGTGATGGAACCATTGACCTTCTGATCAGTTGACAACTACTGAGTGTTTTAAGCAACTGGTATGATTTGTTGATGTCAGCCACTTCCATCTGCCGATGACACATCCAGTGGAGGGGCTTGGTCTTCCATGATATTTCCTCTTCCTCCTCATCACCCTCCATCTTCTGCTGCCTGAGGAACTCTCCTTGTTTCATCCTGGATCATGGCCCCTACCAGTCCCCCCATCTTTTTCTTGCTTGTGGAGTCTCGTTTTAGACATGAAAATCTCTGTGCATTGTTGCCCCTTTTCCACCAAGGCAGTTCCGGTGCTGGTTCGGAGCCAGTGCCTAATTTGGAACCAGTTGTTTGAATTTCCACAGCTGAAAAACGGGCTCTCGGCCAGGAAAAACGGTACTAGAGCGGAACCTAGAAACAAGAAGCGGTTACATCAGAGGCTAGGGGCGAGATTATGATGATCGTAATAATAACCATAATAAATTTTGTGACTGTCATTTAAAAAAACAAAAACAAATATTGTAGTGTAGATGAAAACTGAACTATGACAATGGACGTTTACTAAACAACAGTAGCTGAGCAGACAAACGCACTCGTTGCATGGTTGTCCTCAACCCAAGTGTAGACAGTAGATGGAGATTTGAGGGCAAAGCCAATGTTTGAAGTAACATAGCAGCTCTAGTGATATAATGATGTTGTTCTAGTGCCTCTACAGCCAGTGGAAAACTAAATCGGTTCTTAGACGGTTCGCTTGTTGACCCATCTCAGAACTGTCTTCAGCACGAGCCTGGAATTAACACCTAGTTTGCTTTGGTGGAAAAGAGACTTATGATGAGTTTTTGTGTCGTGTCATTTTTACGCCCTCTAGCTCAAAAGTTGAAGATTTGTCACAGCCAGAAAAATGTCATGCACACAAGAAAGGACATCAAACGGAACGTACCATAAGAAAACAGCCATTTTACTGGTGACGTGTCTCTGTGTGATCAGCTGCTGATTGACTAAAAGTCAGAATTTAATGAAGTGTCAGTATACTTTATAAGAGCCTGACATACTGTATGCACATTTAAATCAGTAGAATTCAATTTTATAATTTTATTAATTAGTAATATATGTTCAATATATATCAAAACAAGGTTGCAATGTTGCCTTACTAGCAGGTAGCAGGAAATTAGAAGACTCCAATAGTTTGACTCTTGAAAGTTCAGTGTCTGTACAGTATGTGTGAAGACAGTATTTGTGATGAAGAAATCAACCTTTTTTAACCTTCTAATTAACCACCACACTTAAACAGATTTTTCCCAGAATAAAGACCATTTCACAAAGGTAGATTCAATCCAATGTATCGTCTTTTTCAGTATTCAGAGGTCTGCCTGGCCTGATTGTTGTAGCTGCACACAATATGAAAATGTGACATCACACACTGTGGTGCTCCAGTTGAAACATTTTCAACTCCTATAGAGATCCTAACATTTGTTCATGCTGTTGAGAGCAACAAGCTGTTCTTTGTTTGCAGCTTTCCATTTCTTTTTTTAACTTGAAGTATTTATTTGTGTGCAACTATTCAACACATTTATACAAAAATGGCTGTTTGTTACCACTGACTCTCCTAACAATATAAGACAGTACAGTATATGCTCTGTGAGGCTGAACTGAACTGAAGACAGTGTTGGGGCTATCAATAGGGCAGATTTGGTTAATAGAGTGTAATTAATGATTATAAATTATCATTAATTATTTATGAATTTGATGTTATTACTAAATTTAATAATGATTACGGGGCACCACCCTGGAGACAGGGAAAAAGGATCATCAATGATCGATTGAATTCAATATTATTATTAAAATTAATAATAACTACGGGGCACCACCCTGGAAACAGGGAAACAATTAACCAAAGTCTGTTCAGTCTCACATGAACGATGAAGGGAAGAGTATGTGCACTGACCCTCACAACCAGCCTTTAAAACAGTATTAATGCAAAATAATACAAACAACTTCTCTTTAAAATATAACAAAGTTTATTCAAATTCGCAATATTGACCTTCAGTCAACACACTTTAATTAATTAACCCAGTTATCTAAAAACTACTCCTGACAATCATGCAGGTACAAGCAAGCATGTGTGTGTGGATGTGTGTGTATGTCTCTATGTGTGTGGCTATGCTTATATGTGGGTGTGTGTGTGTGTGTATGCGTGTGTGTGTGGGGAGGATCTAAGGGAGAGGAGGAGGTATGTGACGTAACCCAAAAGGGGGGGGTTTGCGTCACGTGGAGCGAGTAATCCGAGATGGCCACGAAGTTTGAACACAGCAAATGGCGCTGGGGCTCACCACGACCTTAAACCAGTATGAGTGTGTGGGTGTGTATACGTGTATGTATGTGTGTGTGTGTGTGTGTGTGTGTGTGTGTGTGTGAAGAGAAAGAAGGAGCAAGAGAAGAAATAGGAAAGTAGAGGAAAGGAGCTGGTGGAAGAGAAGGAAATCCCAACTATCAGCGTACAACAATCGGTGATTAACACCGTCAGCGCACAATAACAGCAGCTAGCTCTAACAGTTAAAGCAGCAAAAACAGCAAGTTCAACAATACACAAACAATCTACTCTGCCCAGACTTAAGCCTCTTACTTTGTTAAAGAAGGGAAGCTGGCGAAGAGGTTCTTTCGTCCTTTGCGGTCCGGCTCGGTCCTTCGAGTCGCGGGTCCTGACGAAGTGTTGTGTTGTTCTTTTGCTGTGAGATTCAGCTGATCCTCGGCGGGACGGCGTTTAGAGCCCCTTTAGTTGGCTCTCGCAGTGCGGCGGAGGAAAACAGCAGGGTTGATGTGGCTGATGTAACATGGGGTCGTCTCCGGACCTTATTATCTTCGATGAGAGCGGTACGGGAGCACTCCGTGCGTTATACGGGGATCGTTACTGAGACTGGCAAGGAGACGATCGGACTGCTGCTTGCGTGCGGCGGCGCCGGTCCTCAGGGTAAAAAAAAAGGAAGAGGGGGTCCAAAAGCAAGGAGAGGTGACACCCAAAGGTGATGGAGGAGGAAAACCAAAAAAGAAAGAGAGCGAGAATCGTTCAGTTCCCCCTTATATACTCCTGGTGACTTCAGAGGGACCCCTGTGGTTTCTCATAGGTCTCCTCCAATTACAGCCAAGAGTCTGGTGGAGGAATTTCACACCTAGGCAACATGGCAGCCTGGGAACTGGAGTCCTTTGTGCTCTATTGTCTTATCAGGCTACATGTAGGCCTGAGTCAGGCTTTGTGGGCTCTATAGGCCTTTTTTTGTTTCAGGGGCGTGTACCATGCGGCCCAACATTCCTCCCTTTGGTCTGAAGACTGGGGTGCTGGCCGCGGTCTTTAGAGGAACTCTAGGGCCGAACAGTTCTGTTGGTTGAGGTGTCCTGAGGGTTACACAGTCCATGGTTTCCTGAAACATTGAGGCAGTTCATAGAGTCCACAGAGTTACACGATTCACACAGTCGATAGTGTCTGGGCAGATAATGAGGCATAGTCTGGGTAGACAGTGAGGTGTAATCTGGGCAGATAATGAGGCATAATCTGGCAGATAATGAGGCATAGTCTGGGCAGATAACTCCTAATTTACTAAATTACCATGGTGAGATAATCACAAACATCAAGTAAACCCAAATAACTCAAAGAGTAAGGTGAAAGGAAAGGAAAGTGTTTGAGAGTCTGTAGGCTTAACCCTGAAGAGGATCGGGGTTAGCCGGTGAGCCTCCCACCGGTTGAAGCGCAAAGCGTGGTGGCACAACAAGGAGGGTGTCTAGTCTGGACTGTAGCTGTTGAATGTACTTGTACATGGTATAGGCCACTACTGCTGTTACGACCCAACCACCGAGACGAAGCCCGATGGCGACTAAACTGACAGGGTGTTCCTGATAGGATGACCATCTGTTTACATGACTAGGGAAGGTGGTGGTGAGCCCGGTCGGCCTTAGACTGAACTTTACCAATTTTGTCCCTTCAGCCAGAAGTTGCTGGTGGACGGTGTCATCAATGGTGAGGTTGTGGCCTCTAAATGCGTCCATAATCTCAATCTCAGAGTTGTGTCTATCAGAATTGAGATGGTACAGGACAACATCCTCTACATGTATTGTGGCTCCTAGGGGAACTGTTAAGAATAACAGTTCAAACAAACAAACAGACCCTGTTGGTAGGGTCAGCTTGGTGTCAGTGTCGTGGTGATCGTATGACATTAAGGCCTAAGTCGCCGGTGTGCTAACCAACCATCGGTTGCCCACTCTCTCTACCTTCGTTTCTGTTCCCGCATCCCTAATGGACATACTACCTTGGCACTTTTGCTCAGGGGATTCGGCTCTTAAGCCGCAAAGGTAGTTGTTTGCATCTCTGATGAAAGGATTACTGGGACATACCCAGTGGATGTCTTTGGTTTGGGTGCACATGCCTAAATTAGGAATGAGATAGAGTGAGGGGTCCTCGTCATGGTAAGCTAAGGTTGGTGGTGTCCTGAGGTGTACATGTGTGTTTCCCTTCCAAAATCCTACATTCAATATAGATTTTAGCCTATATATGTTTTGCCTCTCTATTATGGGCAAGTTGAGGATAAATCCTAACTCCAGGCTCTGAGGGTTGACATGAATTGGAATTGCACTACCGAGGCTATATGCCAAATGTAATTGTGAAGTTTGCACAACAGTGGTAGTGGTCGACTTAAGGATTCGCTCGACCAGCTCAAGGGGGACCAAGTAGACTGGGATTATTCCCCCGCCCAGGCTGTTAACAGAGGAGCTGACCTCCCTGATGAGGTCCTGCAACAAGTCCCTCACCACCCGAACATAAGTTATATCATCCTTAACCACTTCTGACACAGTTTCTAAGGCATGCAAGGTGTTGTTAAAGAGAGCTGAGTGCAGATTGACAGTGACTATTGTACCCTGAAGGGTTTTACCAAGGCCCTGTAATTGCTCCTGTAAAATCCTATTCCTGCGTTGAGGCTCACCGAGTTGCTGGTCTATCTCGGATGCAAACCCAGGATAGGGTTCCTCTGGTGAGGAGTCTGTTCCGTCACCACTTGGCGTTGGGTCTCCTGGCTGAGTCACGAGGGAATACACAACCATATCACCTCCAACACCCAAGGTGGCACTGCAGATTGCCTCTGCCTGTAACAACTCGTGACGGCAGATTGCTATCATTCGGCTTGGGTAGGTCAGGAGGACATTGTTCAGTTCACCATTGGCTAGGGAAGGGGGCAGTTCCCCTATGACAGGTACCGTCAGCTCAAAGTCGTGGAAAGAGCTGTCAACCAACATCCCTATAGGTACCCGTGCAGCAACCTGGATTGGACCGGCAGGTAAGCAGAGCGATTGTCCACCGCCAGTAGGGGTGTACCACAAACCGTCAGGTGGAGCGCACCAAAGCAGGGAAGTGGCTGAAAGAATGCCTGCGAATTGGGAAGTTGCTGCCCTTTGAGGATTACGAGGCGGACAGGGGTGCCGGCTGTTTGTGGGGGGATGGTCAGGGTGATTTCGCTGGCGACCTGGCACGCCTGGGGGATGGTCTGACCCGATAGCATGTTTTCTGGCTCGATGGTTGGGGGGTAACTTTCGGGGCTAGCCTAAGACCACAAGACCTGGTTTACCGTATCCAGCTGGGTGCCGAGCCTCACAAGCAGGTCTGCCCCCACGAAGACTGGGGGATGGAGTTGAGGGACTACGCTCACCACGTGTCACCTGTTTATTACCGATCCGTAGGGCAAGGGCACATACCCCAACTGCTTTGAGGCGGGTTTGCGGTGACCCCGCGGACAGAATTCGGTGACTATGCTGTATGAAAGGTGGAGGGGGCCGATGCTGGCACAAGTCCCCGTATAGGTCCTGATTGACCGCAGACTTCTCGGACCAAAGTGCTAGGAGCGCTGGGATCGAGATGCCGTTTATGTGCATGCCTCCAACCAAGAGAGGGATGTACAGTGCTTGACTCATGTTCTCCAGTAAGCACAAGAAAGACTGATGTTGGTGGATCGCGTTTTGATTCCCGGCCTGCGGCGACGGTGGGTCTATGGACCGGTTGGAAGGTTCAGAGCCAGGATCAGACTCTGGAAGTGGCATGCACATTGGCAAAGGACCTCTGTGCTCCTGAACAAGGGCGACCTGTCCATCTAAGGGTGGGCAACTGTTCCCTGGACCAAGTGGTCCTGGGGTCTCCACCTGAGCCCAAAGATGCCCCCGGTGGCAGTCAATGAGTGGGGCCAACCTGTCCAGTAGGTCTTGACCGATGAGCAATGGTTCTGTGTCTAAAGTGCAGATATAAATGGGGTGCACAAGAGTCATTCCCTGGAATGTGATGTCCATCCAGGCACAGTTAGTGATGGGCGACTTGTCCTGCGTATAGCTGGTGATGCTGAGATTGCAGGTCTCTGTTTGCAATGGTTTGCCAAGGGAGAGCATCGCTCTTGCAACCTCTGTAAAGGTGTTAGAGCACATCAAGCTAATTTTTGACCCGGAATCAAGAAGCGCAAGGGCATTGACGCAGCCCCCGACCACTACTGCGGTGTATATGCGTCGGCATTATCCTTGCGGATAAGGTCGCCCAAGAATGTCAGAATGGGAGGATGTGGAGTGTCGGGAATGCTAGGTTCAGGGACGGGACCTGTTCCTTGTGATTGTCTTCCCCAACCTACAAAGTAGACTTTAGGGAAGAAAGGTTCAACTCGGCCTAGTCATGCAGACGAGGTGCCAGGGTCAGGTCCTTTTGAGGAGTCAGGCTGTCCCAGAGGGTGGCGGGGCGCACAAAACTGCATCATCACATCTGTCATGCAATTCCGGACCATGAGTTCCATATCTTGCTCCGAATTCTGCCCTCTAGGGCGGGCTGAACCCTTACCCTTACCTCTACCTTCTGGTTCCCATTGCTTGGAACCTTGTTCGAACCGGACCTTACCTTTGGGCATGAAGGTGCCTGATCGTTTCGGTCTGCCTGGTTCTTGGGATGGTGTAGAATCACCGCCCCCCTGGTTATGTTGTCCACCCTGCTGGTGGTGCGGCTGACGCCGTTGGGGTTCCAAGGCTCTATAGGCCTTTCTTTGTTTCAGGGGCCTGTACCATGCGACCCAACAACAGTATACATGCTCAACATCAGCATGATGTTTCACCATGTACATCATCTTAGTTTTATCAAGATTAATCAGTTAAAAAAACAACAACTCAAATGCAAATCATCATGCAGGCAAGTTAGAAAAACCAAAAAGAGCTAAAAACCCATTATAAAATGGGCATGTAAGGGTTCAGAAGACCTTACCTCCCGCTATGTGTGTGACAGAGGCCACATGATCAATTTATAGGTGAATTCATTTTGTATTTTATAAGAAACCATTCTAAAAACAATGTAACTTGTAATTTGACATTGTGTATCTTTCTCTGGAAGGTGATGAGAGCATCTGGTTCATTATGAACCTTTTGAAATCTGACTGTAAAACTTGAATTAAAATCTTCAGAGCAGAGATATCTGAGTATTTACTTGCTGCAGTTTGTATTTATTACAATCAGCATACATTTATTTGGTCAAATAAAGTATACTAACTATCATGTTTATTTTTTTGCTGTGGATTGTGTAAACCAATACATCCATCTATTTTAGAACAATAACATGTTAATTCTATTCAAGTTAATACAGTCTTGTTTGGATGGTTGGTTGGATCATTATAGTTTACTAGGTCTGTCTGTAGACTGTAACTACCAGACAATTCTACTACATGATCCACCATGGAACTGGTGAGACCCCAGTAATACTGGTTTAGTGTTGGTAAAGATCTGAATGGGCAGTGTTGCGTAGTACTAGTAGAGACTGCAGATGGACCTCTCTCCAGATCATTGATGCTGCTGCTGTGCCAACATTTAATGGGCTGTTCTACACTGGAGAGAGACAGGAGACAGTGAGCAAACACAAATAAGCAACTACACAATAGTAACAAGTCTAAAAACAGCAACCTGTAACAATAACTACCAATATTTGTATTTTGTTGGTCTCAGATTGTTCTCTTATACCCTCTTGTCCACAGATGATTTCACAATGTCTGAATTGTGTGATGCTTCTTGCATTGTTAGAAGATATGATGGACTGTCATCATGTGGTTCAGAGGTTGAAACAATGTTTTGTACATTTCTCATATCTGCTTTGTTATAACTTTTATGATTTGGTCTTTGTCTCAGGTTTCATTAACTAACTGAGGCTCCGTTGATGTGTGATTGTTCTCTCTGATCCGTTATTATTATATACCTCAGTACACCACCAGACTAATTAGTTTATTTCTGTAACTGTTCTCTCAGTGAGACATGTTGTCGAACAACTTTTTAATTTCTAACTTTACATAAAATAATGAACCACAGCTTTTCAGCCTCAAAAATAAATACACTCAAAAATACAGAGGCTTTTCAGCTCCAGTCCCAGACGCATCCCTCACATCTCAAGTCCCATTAGTCAGAGACTCTTCCAGCCTGCCTTTTCAGGCAGACTGTAACGGCTGACCCCCCCCAGTCCATCACGCTCCTATGAAGGAGAGAGAGCAATCAGTTCTTAACACAAAACGCCTGGAATAATTAGCTCTCTCTCCCTCCACCAAACACAACCAGTCTGCCATAACGTCATGGGAACATTTTTTTATGAACTGAATTAAGGTTTGACAAAGTCAAAGGCGATGCATACTTCTGCAAACAGGATGTTTCATTTTTCATTTTCTGGGTAAAACTCATGTCACCAGTAATTCATTAAAAGTATTATTGTGGTAAATGAAATTTAAAACTAAATTATTATCTGGTAAAATGAGTGATTTAAGAGGGGGGGGCACTGAACAGTTTAGCAAGGCACTATATGTACTTCACATTTTCATTAGGGGATGTGCCCAACTATAGTCCTGATCTGGAGCCTGTCCCAGTTTACCATGTTGTGGACGGCCTGACACCACACATCTCTCCTTATACTGTCCTTCACTGGCTTCTACTCAAAGCACATTTTCAATCACGTCATTTATTTAGAAATAACGTATGACTTCATATCTTTAGATGTTGGGTGACACGCCCTCTGTCGTCTTTGTATCACTTGCCATTTATTCCATGACTTTTAAACAACAGAGGTGTGATATGTGTGTGACTGCGGATGATGAAATGAAGCCTGGAATATTTCTATAGTAGCTTGCTTTCCAATGCCTCAATAATAATCCACTAGGACTGAAACAAAAGTGCAACAATCAAAACTGAACCTTGAGAATAAATATTTGTGTCTTTGTTCCTGATGAATGTTGGTTGAGCAGAAATGAGGGAGATGGTTGGTGGAGCTGAATCTCCCTCTGGACCTCTGATGTCTGCAGCCCACTCAGCCTGTCTCTGTTAGCTTCAACCATCACAGTCCTTCAGCACAGAGGAGATGGAATTCCACATACGCATTGTTTCCTCACCCACCTCATTCCTGCATGTTTCTGAGGACGTGTTTCTCAGAGAGTCCACCCCACAGGATACATCTCACCGGGAAATTGATTTGTTTTTAAACGAGAGGCTTTAAGGATTGCCAGCAACGCCTCGCCTGTTGGACTTGTTCTTCCTCCTCCTCCTGCTTCTCATATTCATCTTCATCTCGCGGGGATGAGGGAGTCCTGGCACTATATTTGAGAGGTTCCCATCATGTGGCTGGCCTGTTTAGAGCTTTCACAAGGGAATGGAGAGCGGTGCATCTGCCCACTCTGTTTCTCCTTTCTCTTCTCTCTCCCCTGATGGAAACTGATTAAAGGAGTGATCAAACCCACAGACTATTTTCTTCACAATTTCACTTTCACACAAACTCACACAGTCCAGCAAAGCAATGCTGCAGAAAAATCTGTGTTTACAGTCCCAGTGGGCTCCGTCACCATCAACCGGATTCATTCCAGAAGTGGGCGGCCAAAAAGTCCAGGTGTGTGTGTGTCTGTCTGTCTCTGTATGTGTGTATGTGTGTCTGTGTGTGTGTGACTCCTTTTCTCACTGTTTAGTTTAGCAATATATTTTATGCAACTTCAACACTGTCAGGAAAATCTGTCCACTACAAACTCCACACACACACGCACACATACACACGCACACACACACACACGCACACACACACACACGCACACATACACACGCACGCACGCACGCACGCACGCACGCACACACACACACACACACACACGCACGCACACACACACACACACACACACACACACACACACACACACACACACACACACACACACACACACACACACATAGAACAATGTGTTATTGTTTCTGTAGCTACATGAGACAGGATCCATGATGATGTCAGTAAAGGTTGGTTTAACAGTGCGTCTGCTCTAAAGACCATTTTAATGTTAATATTTCACATGACATACCGTATTATAAACAACATAAAGTTATGTAGGAGGTGGAGCTAAAACCAACCTGTGTCCCACTCCTCACAGATTAGTGTGAGGTCGCGTAATAATCACAAGCATCTATCATAAGTTTACAGAGTGTAACATTCAGTTTGTGCCTGGCCCAGTTAGTGAGCGTCAGTGACATCAGTGAGGTGAGGCGTGTGTAAAACCCATAGTAGACACACCCTCCCCTGTTCATGGAGCAGATCCTCCTCTAGTTATTGACTCATTATTCATTCATCCTTTAATATCATGTCTGTTTCATTTCATTTTTATACGCCTGTGTTGTAAAATGAAGCTTAAAAGAATACATCCTCATGATTTAGAATAAACCATGCTTTATGTTGAAATAATATTCTCCATCATTACTTTGACCTCCTCTTCATAAAAGAGTAGTTAGAAGTCTCAGATAGAGCTAAACTCAGTCTTCTTTCCTTGTCTTCAGTAACTTCTCCATCATATTCCCTCCTTCTCTGGCCACTGTTTGTTTGTTTGTCTCCTCTCTTGTCTCCTCTGTGCAACTTTCATTTTCCAGTATGCTGTCTTGCTTTTAAATCTAAGCTCTGTCATCTGCCTGTGACTTTTCTGCTGCTGCTGCTGCTGCCCTGTACTGATGCTGGGCTGATGTCACTCCAGCGGCTGCCCTGGAGCTGTTTGGTGTGGATAAAGGAGGAGGAACCTACTCAGACACACACAGAGAGGCCAATAGAAAAGAAAAAGCCAGCCACCAGTGTTTGGCTGTTTCTCCTTCAGAGAGTTCTCTGTGAACTTATGTGTTTAAAGGGATCATTTAATATTTCAGGACAGGTGCTTTTTGCCTTCTTTCTGAGAGTGAAATGAAAAGATGAATATTGCATTCAGGAATCAGGACATGGTCAGTCCTCAGGACTTTACGCCTCTCCTTTATGTTACCTCTTGGTCAAATCTTCTTCAAAATTATTATCCGTTTCAATTTTTATACAGATGATTCCCAGGTCTATTTTTCATTTTATTCCAAAACACAACATATCTGGTATACAACACACATAACATAACATATCTATAAGATACAATTCCTCGTTCATGGGAAATAATTGCAATCCCCAATCCCTATCACGAGTGGGGTACCTGTTCCCTTCCTTTCTGCATTTGTTTCTGTGTACTGAAATATTGCAATTATGCAGCAGGCTGGCAATCACCAGCTAGTGCACATCTTTGTTTTTTTTCTCTCTTGTGATTCTGTCATTCACAAACACAGGAAACTGACTGTGGTACAAAAACCACATTTGTAAATGATTTCGTTTTGGCATCTAATCATCACTTTCATAAAATACTGTATTCTGGCGGATTTGTACAAAATCCTCTCAGCTCAACATGTCCTGGAATTGAGTATGTGCAACAGAGCAACAGCTTAGTTGACTGAATTGAGAATGAGTCAACAGGAATTGTTAGCTGCATGCCGCTGCTTTGCTACATGGGCATGGCCTGATGCTTGTTTTGGTCTGTGTGTAAGGACTTGCTCTCTCTAAACCTTCTCCAGTTAAACTCAGATAAATAATCATAAGTGCAGACTTCAGTGAACCCTTGTCCTCTCGGCTTGGACCCAGTGTACAAATCTGATGGTTCTCTTTGATAACAACTTTTGATCATCAGGTGAAAGTCAGTTGTCCCATCTTGCTCTCAGCAACTTCAAAATATCTCTAAAATCTCTTTTTTCTCTGTTCCTGTCTCAATGCATCCTGTCAAACCTGTTCAAAATGCTGCAGCTACTATTCACATCATGGTTATTTAAGCACCTCTACACTGGGTATCTGTATGCCTTAAAATTGATTTAGAAATCTTAATCATTATTTTTAAAGCAGATTTTGGGTCGGCCCCTTATTGTATCAATGATTTATTAATTGAGTAACTGGGATTCTTACGAATAGTGAGGTTTTTTTCAGTTAATGTAAAATCTGTAAAAAAGTCTGTTCTTATTGCAATAAACTCAACTGAGCAACTGTTTTGCCAGGATGTGACTTTTTTGTATGTTAGAATTTCATAGCTATTTGATATGTTTTTACAAAGTAGTTTGAACTACAGTTTCTAAGCAGCTTTAACCAAACTAGATTTCTGACAGAGCTTTACTGTAGTTTAAGCTCTTTCATTGTGAATGAATTTGGTAGCTCCCCAGCACTGACTGCGCCTGTGCAGAGACTAAACTAAAACCAGACAATAGATATGTGAGAGGATGGATGGAGCCATTGTAATAAACACAAGTCATTCTTTACATTTCTATTTGTGAGAGGGCAGCTGGGGTGTTTTTGTGTATCTGAACCTTGAACAGAGTCAGGATAGTTGTTTCTCCCTAGTTCAATGCTAAGCTGGGCTAACCACATTCAGGCATGAGAGTAATATTTATGCTCTTATCAGCTCACAGAAAAAACCACTGGTGGACTCAAAGAGGACTAAGTTACAGTTAATACTTCCTCTGTGGTTTTATTACAAAGGTGTAAAACATCTGAGTCATATCATTAAACATTTTCATTATTAAATGGAGCTTTTCACTGTTTCACCAATAATACAGTGTGACTGTCTGTGTGCTGCTGCCCCACTGCATACAGCTAATACCCTACTGATGTTTTTTGCCCCTGCCCTCAGACAGCCTCCAGTACGTTGAACTATTCCTTTCAATTTTCACTTTAAAATAAATGGAAAAACTACTTAATTCAAAATAGTTAAATCATAGCTAAACCACTACAGGTGTCCAGTTCATGAGGAAAAGTCACCCACTAGAAACCTGATCAGAGGTGTAAATATAGAGGGATAGGGCTAACAGAAATCGACAGCGATGAAATAAGTAATACCTCAATGCACATTGACTCCAAACCACAAATGTATTTACACATTTTGTGATTTATTGGAATCATTTAATCCAAATGTAATCTTTATGGGGTCACAACTTTTTGAACCCTTACAAACCTGATCACAGCCTGAGAGCCTCCAGCACAGGTCTGTTAGTATTTCCTATGTCAAAGCTAAAGACCAGAGGAGACCGAGCCTCTGGAGCCACAGCTGCTGAAGGAGATCAGGGAAGCTAGCTCTGTTTCCTCTTTTAAATCCCTCCTAAAAACACATCCTCTCGCCTAAATGGAACAGTTTTACATTTTTGTTTTTATTGTGCTTAAGTCATTCTAAAATCACTTCTAAAGTCTACTTTATTATCTGGTAATTTTCTCTCGTTTTTATGTAAGTTATTATTATTATTATTATTATCGTTATCATCATCATCATTATTATTATTATTATTATTATTATTATTATTATTATTATTATCATTATCATTATTATTACTATATTATCATCATCATCATCATTATTATTATTATTATTATATTATCATCATCATTATTATTATTATTATTATTATTATTATATTGTCATTATTATTATTATGATTATTATGATTATTATTACTATTATTATTATTATCATTATCATTATCATTATTATTATTATTATTATTATTATTATTATTATCATTATTATTATTATGTTTAAAAATGGTCCCCATGCACATATAACCCTATAGGCAGATAGACATTATGTTGAGAGGTGTAGTTTAACATCCAAATCTTGCAGGCAGTAAACATTTCAAAACAATAAACAATTCAAGTAAAATGTCAAGAATATCTTAAATATGTCCAAAACAGCTACATGAAAGGAAGCATGAGCAGAAGCAAAAACATCTCCACATGAGGCAATACCAAAAATACATCTTCATTTAACAAACATATACTTGAAAGAAATACTGATGATTTTTATTTTATTTTTTTATTTTTAGTGAAGATTGATTTGTCATAATCAATAACAAATACATATAGGCTTATTTTCATGCACATGGATTTTGAATTTGTTTAACAAGCAACTTAACTCTTAACAAGAACAAAAACCAGACAGAGAATGCAGATTCCCTGTCATATAATGTAGATGAATTCACTAACTAGCGAAAATGGTGCCAGATACCTATGAATGAGATGGTGCCTGACCCCTCACAGCTAATGAGGATCCACAGGTATGGAGACTGTGATTGCTGGCATCAGAGGACCAGTTGTTGGCACATTTGAATACAGCTAAATTGTCATGGCCTCTCAGAATTTTGGCAGAGGTCCAGTAAAGGAAAAAATAAACCAAAAGGAGCTCAGTGTGTTCATCTGTCCCTTTAGGCCCCGTTACCTCAACATCTTGCCATTTGGCATGGGCCGAGTACCAGACGTCAGCAGATGCCTGTCTCACTGCTGGATGCACTCAGGTGGTGTTATAATGATGGAGATGATATCCCTGTGCATGTGGATGGTGTTTTTGTGCAGCTCCAGGAAGCTGGCCAGATGCTAAGTGAAAAGTGAACACTTGCCAAAGCAGACCACAGGCCAAACCAGAGGATCAGCTGACACATGTGCAGCCATCACACAAAGCCCAGTCTATACCAGCTAACACCCTGCTGGCCACAGCTCACAGGAAACTGAGCAGTGTTGCCCAAGTGAGGAGGATTCACTGGCACTGCTGTCCAATTATTTTAGCTCATTACTGTCTGGACCTCAGGTTTCTATAGAGAGCTGCTACAGATGAATAGTGCCCCTGTTCCTGCCCTCATAGTTACATTTGAAAATCATTATTCAAATTTCAAAGCTGATTCAAACCCTCCCTCCAGTGTTTGAGCTGCATCACCTCATTCACATACAGCTTGAAAATCCAAATGCAAAATGGAAAAAGACTCATAAAAAATGGCAGAGATGAAATTCAAGATCTCAAATATGAAATTGACTGAATTGCGAACATTTGGGACAGATGATCCATCATCATATCTCCCTCTACAGCTATGTGGATGATACACAGCTGTACCCACCATTTAAACCTCCTGACACCTATATGATCAAAATGTGGATGTCCCAAAATATCTTACTGTTTAATGAGAGAGGAGTTTTCATCATTGGTCCTGATCCGACTGTAGAGGCTGCTGATGAAGGTCTGGGCTCCTTTTGGTACTGAGGCTTCACGGTTCTCCCACCTTCTTTTTAAAGACTAACTCTGTAGTTGTCTTCGAAGAAGCAGACAACCAGGTGGACGTTGTGTTTCCAGACCAGACTATTGATGGTAGTCGATGTGACAGGCCCTGAGGGACTTCTTCAGGCAGTCTTTGTAGGGCTTCTTTGGACCCCCGACGCCATGGTGGCCAGAGGACAGCTCTTCATACAACACGATCTTGTGTAGACGATGATCTTCCATCCTGGAGATGTGTCCTGCCCAGCATAGCTGTGTCTTCAACAGCATGACCTCAATGCTGTTAACATCTGCCTGTTTGAGGACTTTATCAATGAAGTGGATGTTCAGGATGGAGTGAAGGCAATGCTGGTGGAAGTGCTCAGTAAGTCGCTGGTGATGGTAGGTTACCAAGGAGTGTGGTCAGTATGACTGCTCTCCTTGAGTAGCACAGAGACTATTATACATGCTTTTATAAACTCTAACCTTATTTGCCTTAACAACAAGCTTTGGAGCTGATTCAGATTGGGGCCAGATTTTTAACATAAACAATGAGGTTCTCACACATTACACAAATGTTCACTTCACTGCATTAGCTTCCAATCTCATCTAGTTTAAAGAGCTTTTAATCACTTACAAACCAGTCTGGGTCTTCTATGTCCTCCAGAATCTGTGGAACAGCCTTCCACTTAACATCAGACCAGCTAAATGATAAATGGACCATACTTACATAGAACCTCTCCAGTCTGAATGACCACCATAGTGCTTTACAGCATAAGCCAGCATTCACCCATCACAGTGGTGTCCACCTGCTCATTAGGAAACATCACAAAATCACTCACATATCAATGGGTGCTCAGTATTTGAGGACATTTTGACACAAAGACTGCAGGGACCAGGGATTGAACCACCAACCTTCCTACAAGTGACGACAGGAGCTCCTAATGGTGTGGTTGCCTTTAAAGCTTTCACAGAGAAGCTCTTTCTAACAGCTGACACTGATCTCTGGTCTGCAGAGTTTTTTAAGTATGTATGGGTATGCAAGTAAACTCCTGAGCAAAAAATAAGACAAATAATTTATCACATTTTTTGTAATTACTCTTTATTTTTAACAAATACAAGTAAAACAAGTGACAATGTTACACAATATTGTATTGTGATCTGTGTTTGGTATTTTTTTTTTAGATACTTTATTAATCCCACAGGGTGAAATTCTCTCTCTGCATTGACCCATCCCTGAGCAGCAGTGGGCTGCCTTGATGGCTCCCAGGGAGCAGATTGGGGTTCAGTATCTTTGCTCATGGGCACTTCAACTTGTAGACTTGCAGGGGCTGGGGATTGAACCACCGACCTTTTGTTCATTGAGCGACTGCTGTACCTCCTGAGCCAAAGCCACCCCCATATGGTTTATTATGGGATAACTTTCCCCTTGTTTTTCTTCAGAAAACAGCTGTTTGCTGTCTGATAGTCTTTTACAGTGTTGCTGCATTAATGTTGTTCATTCATTTCTGACTGATTCACACAACTGGTCAGAGACCCCAGATTGTCTGCTGACCAGTTTGGCCTTGGCATGCACCCATATGGGGTTAAGATGTGGTGACTGACCAGGTTAAAGCATCACTGACAGAGAATGATGATCAAACCGTCTGTGCTGCTGAATTATCTGGTCTTTTATTTCCTCTTCAGAACTTATTCAGGCCTGGAAACAACTCTATGGAACATCTTTTGGTTCTCCTTCACATGAAGGACTTTTAGAGTCACACCAGCTCACCAACACCAGCTACAGAAAACACCCTCCATCCCATAATTCCCCCTCCTCCATGTTTCTCATTGGTGGAGAGGCATTCTGGGTTTGACCTATCAGCTGACCTGAAGACAGCGTTCTGGAGCATCACAGCTCAAAACGTGACTCATCACTGACTTCAACAGGTTCATTACATTTAGACGATTTTAAAGACATTTAAAAAGTGACAGCTTCACTCTTCAGACACAGTGAGGTCACACAGAGATCAATAATGTTTATCACCTCTGTCAGGACTCAATTAATCCACTTAAATTCCTGCACACAGACACACTATGTGTGTATTTGTGTGTGAATGTAGGTCTAATACGAAACTATGTTTTAAGTAAGGACAAATACAATCAGATTAACCTTAGAGCAGTTAGATATAATGATGAAGAACAGTAAAAATAAAGATGGAATTGTCTTATTCTTAAATGTTTATTTTAATAATAATTCATGTTTTTTTGTATTTTATTGTCATATATTTTGCCTCTATTCAATAAAACAAAGAGTACAAAATATGCTGAAAAGGTTTCCTTTTGTTTACCCAGTTATGTTTGTATTCATCTGTGTTTACTGGTATAGATGTGTTTTGTTTGTGTGTGCATGTTTCTACATAGAAGTCTTTGCTTTATGATCTACTTCCTTTAATTGTCCCTAATGTTTCTGATGCTTGCAAAGTGCTTTCCAAGGTCAGGACACTCAGAAGAGTGTCCTGACCTTGGAAAGCACTTTGTCTGATTGCTTGAGCTCTATAAAGAAATGATTAATTATTTTCATTTATTTTAAGTGCAAATGCAAATAATAATAATATCTAAATCAATTTGTGTTTTCATATTTGTTAAGCTCTTAATATAAGTATTTCCATTCAGTCTTTTTATTTCCTATTTTGAGTTTCATATTTAATGTTTCACTTTTACATTTTCAATTTCATTCAATTCACTCTCATTTAAACTTCCTTTAGTCATTAAGTTTTCATTTTGAACATCTGAATTTTAAATTCAAATGAGGCACCGAATGTTCAGTCAGTCTATTCCTTTTTACACTGAGGCTGTAGTTTATTTCTCATTCCCTCCTTTCTGTCACACGTCTCATGCTCAGTCTTCATTTCCTGCTAACTTTGTCTGGGACTGTTAACTGAGATATGAGCTGTTCTCATCAGCTGGTCAATGTATCCAGTGACCTGTTAGCCTATCAACTCGCTGCTGTCTTTACCTCCACCAAGGGAGGAGGTTATGTTTTTGCTGTTGGTTTGTTGGTTTATTGGTTTGTTAACAGGATAAAAAAACAAACAGATTTTGATGAGATTTTCAGGAGATGTCAGAAGTGTGCCACATGTACACTTGTAATGTAAAGTGTCTCTGTCCTGACAAATGTATCTAATTGATTCATGTCCATATAACAGCTGATGAATTTCAACAAAACATTACCCTGTTTTAATATACTTCCTGTTCTCCTGCCTGTGTGTGTGCCTTTGTAACAACTCTTAAAATGTTACAAGTGTCAATTACCTGTTGTGGCATTGCAGTTTATTTATGTGAGATGACAATATGAACAACTAACAGCCACAATAAATAAAGATTTTAGTAAATTGTAAAGATTTTGTTTTAATTTTTCCTGTCAAACTTTCTAATGACTTAATTCAGAGGGTTACATCCTGGGACGTCTGCTTTGGAGTGAAATGTCAACATGGGGAAACTGAGCAGCCTTCGCTGAGGTCTGCGCTCTCCGATGCGATCTGGAAATGGTTTGAGCAGTGACACAATCACAAACAGTAACAACTAAATAAACCCAGGATGCTCATTTATGTGTGTAAGGCTGCATCAGTACTGCTGACCCTCTCAGGAGTGTGTGTGTGTGTGTGTGTGTGTGTGTGTGTGTGTGTGTGTGTGTGTGTGTGTGTGTGTGCGCGCATGTGTGTGTGTGTGTGTGAGAAAGAGCGAGTGGAGGGCCTGGGGTGAATTGAAACCTGCTAATTTGAAGACACTATAATGAGTAAGTATATTTTCCACAGTGGAAGCTTCTAGATCTACCAATGACATGCTCTGTTTTCAGTGTTTAAAGGGTGGGTTTGGATTAAGACACACACATCGTGATTTGTGCAAGTTATTTTATATTTTTTCTATATTGAGGTGACCACATACACTCCGGATTCGAGATAAAACATATCCCATCCACCTGTCTGTGTGGACAATGACAACAGAAACGTGGTCTTTATTGCATAATTATTTTAAATCATTTCTTCTTCGCCATTTTTATTTCCATGTTATGTTACTGTCAATGAAACTTAACACTACTCGCAGATATTTTACATTAAAGTCCCTGTTTAAATGATGATGTATGGTCTAAAGTCCATGGTGCAAATTCATTTAGATCATGTCCAGCTCTCTTTAGCCAGTTAAATGGTTCATAATCTGGGCACACAGTAAGGCGCCAGATGTACAGGGGTTGTTTGTACTCTCTTAATGTTTCATAGGTGTGTTCTGGTGTGTCATGAAACCAATCAGTGTGTGTCTCCCATTCCCTTTAAAAGCCAGTTAAGCCTGCAGCGGGTGCATTGCTATTCAAACAGCATCACTCTTCTCACTGAGGGACAGGTATGTGGTCCCTGGTGGACCCTCTGCCTCCATCGTCTGCCAATCCTCTGTCCCATCAACAACTCCATCTGACTGCATGTGAATAAATGCACAGATAACTGAGGAGGAAGAGGCGGCTGCACTGCACTGCTCCCTGTGTGTTAAGTCTAGTAAAGATCATGATCATGATCACAGTCTGCAGATTGACTCTGCAACACTGACTTCAGACCAGGCTTATCAAGATATCAGAGCACCAACAATGATCCTGACCACAACTCATTTTAAGACCAATATGGGCGCACAGATGGACACGAGCACACTTACACGATGTGGCCAGTGGGCATAAAAATGACAACTGCATCAGTCACACACCAGCAAAGACACTTACACTGTGTGTTGCTTTGAACAGGGCTTAAGATAAAAGAACAAGGAAAGCAAACACTGACAGACTTTGAATGCGAAACAGCTGTGCAAGTGCTGAGCTCCATAAGGATAAAACAAAAAAGTAAATAAATTATTTGTCTTAAAAGAGAAACTGACCGCAGCAGAGTGGTGACATGATATTACTCTGTTGGACTAATGGAACTATAGTCCTATGGAAATGTTCCTCACACATCAGAGCAGGGGAACACCTTACCATCAGAGAGTACATTCAGCAAAGGTTGAAAGGAAAACAGTCCTGCAGCCATTAATTACCATATATAATATATCCATGAAACAAAATTAACTTGTGTGTATGTGTGTGTGTGCAGGTGAGAATAAATGTGACAATGTATGTGATAGAAATGTGTTTTTTTTCAAACAATATGACGGATATGTCTTACCTTATTAATTCTCATTCTCTCATGTGATGTTGCATTTCAGATTGTAACTGCACTGTGTATGTGTGTATTTTTGTAATTGTCTCTGGAGCTTTACTGATGCCCACCTACTGCCATGTTGTTTACTGTTGCCTAACAGGGACTACAGATGAAAATGAGCTGAGAACAAGATCTGGCACAATATATTTATTGAGCATTGTCCCTGTCAAATTAACTAAATGAATAAAATAAAAAAATTTAAAAAACTAAATTCATCAAGACGACCACTATCATGGAGGAAGTGATGAGTTCAATAATGGGCTCACGTCTGTTTCAAATAAAGGCCTGCTGAGGTAAATAAGTCCTGTCCTGTGTCTAAAGTCTCTGTGTCTTAATTTCTGGTGAGAATCTGTGATATTGGCTGTGCATTGGCTGATCCTGGGTGTTGGCCTCCTTAGCTTCTGCATTAAGATCTGTGAGCTTAGCTACTGTCCTTGCATTAGCTTTGTAGTAGCCTTGTAGCCCTTTCTTTGTATAATAGCTGTGGCTAGACTATCTGAGCTTGTGTTAGCCCTTTAGCTTCAACAGTAATGCTAACAAACCATCACTGAACTGCCATTTCCTTTGAGCTCTGTTTTCTCCTGTTTGTGATTAGTTGAGAGAGTTAGAAGATGCCTTTGTTGGTAAAAAAAAACCCCAAAACAAATAAACAAAAAAACATACATGGCCATGAGAGGGAGGTAGTAATCATCCCAAAGATATCTAATATTAAAATCAAAAATTACCAGAATAAATTTAAATCAGTACTTTGTTTTCTTCTGAATATATCCAATTTCACTGCAATGTCACTTTAAAGTCCAGATGCTTATGATTATATGATGATTGTGGGCTAAAATCGTGAGTATTTCTTTAATAATATATCAGATTGTAAAGTATAATTACAACATGAGTTGGAGATTATGTGATTACCCATGGTTGTTTGTTTGTTTGTGCAGAAGATACATTGAAAAAATGTCGATGGATTTTTATGACATTTTATATAGGGGTGGAGCCTAACGAATCTGGGCCCTCCCATTTGCGCAAATGACCCATCATAATGATGGTAAGATCATACTGTATGTTCTCAAGTGTTATTAACAGTGGATTGATGGAAAATGAATTTAAATACACAATAAAGACTAAAACAATTGTTTCCCTCTTTGAAAAGTAAAAGGCAAGATTCATTAGGTTATCATCATGTGTGAAGTATGAACCAATGACAACATCGCAAGTATGTCAGAGTACAGATGTCGTTCAGCAGTATTAGTGATCTGGACAAAAGTCCAGCTGCAGTCTCACAGAGGTCTACACTCCCCCTGAGATCTTCACTGACCCTACACCAGTAGTACTGGTGCCTCACCAGTTCCAGAGTGGATCATGTAGTAGACCTGTCTGGTAGTTACTGCGAGTCTGCAGGAAAAAAAAAAAAGTTTTGTTATGGCACAGCAGTCATTGAATTAAAAATACTGTCCCTTTGTAGCACTTAAGCTCTCTGCTACCACTGTGTGGCTTCTCTCAGTGATGTTAATGACCGTTGGTACCTGGATTTATTTTAACACAAAATAATCATTAACACAAATCCAGCTGCAGCCTTTGCAGCTTCTACAGTTCAAACACACAGATGCTTGTGTCTCCAGGCAGACGCTAGGTCCAGGTCCAGGACGCTGCAATATGAGGGAGAGAGAGCAATCAGTTCAACACAAAACACCTGGAATAATTAGCTGCCCCTTCTGTCTCTCTAGTCCTGAGCTAACCCAAACCTGCCTGTAAGCCCTACACTTAAGTGGCCCTAAGGGGCCAACAATTTACCAGCTCTGACCCAAAATAACCACAGAAAGACACCTTCAAAAAGACCAAAACGATGGGATTTATTAACTGAGAGACATCATGACCAACAGTTCCTGCTGCAGAAGCCTCTCCCCTCTGATGATGACCTCCACTCACTCCATATGAGCAACACCTGGGCAGATCTAGAGAGATAGGAGGAGGGGAGAAGAGACACACAGCACAGGGAACAAACAGCTGAAACACTGACACAACCTTAAAATAGGTAAAACAGAGTCTTCAGAATGATGTCAGTTTCCAGCTGTGTAGAATGTATCAGTGGTTAGAAGCTGCTAATGTATTTCCTATTGAGACTAAAAAAGGTAGAAAACAATGTAGATGTGAGGAAATTAAAATGTCAGAGTTGTAAATGAATGGATTCTACATTCAGTAGCCTCTCACCTCCACATAACTCATCAAACCGACTAAAGACTAAAGACTCAGACATATTGAACAAAGACTAGCAGAGCTTTATGAACTATTTCCCACAGAAAGTGTACATTGTGGAAAGTATGCAAATGTTTGGCCAACAATCCAGTTGACCGTATTTTTCATACTTGAGTCACAACATCCACAAGCATCTTAAAATAGACAATGTGTAAATCACTGTTATCAGACTAACTGTATCAGATCCAATGGAAACCCTTTGTCTGCTGTCATGAAGGACGTAGGCATCGTCAGCCGTGAGTCAGACAGACGCTGCAGAGGCACATTCTCAGATCAGAGAACCTCCAATTATCAAGCTGTTCTGGATGTCATCCTGGGTTCACACAGTCTACACTTGAAGCTGTGAGGGAGCGGCTGTTTGCTTGGACAGACTTCCTGCTGCCAGTTTGACTTTTTAATGAGTTACATAAAAATTGTAGAAACTTGGCTCAGGCAAATGAGCTGAACTAACAACCTCGACAGCTTGAGTGTGTGGAGAGGAAGTCTGGTTACTGTAGACTGTATCTACACACCTTTTTATTTGCAGGCTACAGTTTACCATCTATTTGAGACCACCACACTCATATGCCCCCCACCTTCTGCCAGTCCTGGATCCCTGAATCAGAAACCTTTGGATCGCCTGAGTCCCTGTAGGGCACCACTTCTCTGCCTCGTGTGAATTTAAAATCCTCCTCCAAGGATGTGAAAGGCAGTTGCAGTTTGTTGTTGTGCCCTTACTGTGTGATGCTGCCTCGTGTCTTTGGCAGCTCCAGCTATCTCCTGAGGTGGTTGCTGACTCCTCTCTAGGATCAACACAGTAACTGCATTGATCAGGAGGAAAAGAATGCCATGCAGGTTCACCCAGGCTTTCAACAGGGAGGCCAGGCTTCCATCAATTCAATAAATAGTGGTTGTCTGATGTAATCGTTTTGATAAAACTACATAAAAGTATTATGCACAAAATATATTCATAGTTATACTATTGTTTTATTATGACTTTTTTGGTTTAACATTTTGGGATATGCATAAAATTCTGATGAGGGTTGATTAATATGTTTATTGCGTTTTAATTTTGTTTGAGTCACATGGCAGAAAAGTGTTCTTCAGCTCAACAGCAGCTGCTGATGTGAATGTGACTGAAGGAACAATGACAACGGCCATGATGAGGACGTTAATAGTAACAATGAATAATGCTTTCCACAGTAAGCTGCAGAATGCCACTCATATATTTGAGACATATAAATGAGACAGGATTGATTTGTGATGTCCGGCTATAGAGGGAGAGTGTTCAGCACAGTCAGATACTGACAGGATTTATGATGCTCATAAAACATCAGAGACACGGAGGCCGGGCTCACACTACTGGAGTTTTAAAATCCTGACTGATTGTTGGATCTGGTTTCATCACACACAACGAGAATCTCCACAGATGATCATCTCTCCAATCTCACACATGCACACACCACAAGATTAGAAAATAATGGGGCATCACACTACAGGATTTCATTAAGACTCTCGTGGGAGCGATGAATGCATCGCCTCGTGATCGCTCCAGAAGCAGCGTTAACAATACGTTAACATAATGGCTGATGACGTTGCCAGAGCAACCAGCCTACTTTACAGTGAGAAAACAAGAAAAACAAACTAGTAGGGGTGAAGAAATGTTTGGAAAAACATAAGCCACATTCATTGCACTACAGCACCAAAACTAATTCCTTTCGGTTTGTTCAAACTGAACCAGCCCAAGGCATCACAACGCCACCTCGGTGTGTGCGTTCAGTGTATGCCGGCATTACATAATGTTAAGACACATCAGCAAACATAAAAGCTGATATTTTTCACTATCTCCCCAGTTTAGCGTCATTTTCTGTGCTTGTTCTTCAAATAACAGACTTCCTGTTGCTGCCGCATCGTTAAATCCCAGGGGTAGGTCGCACACCTGAACATAGTACTACAACGTCACATGCGTTCCTCTATGCCGTTTCACTCCATTGATACAGATGTCTGTTTCAGTTCAGTTACTACCTCCACAGGCATCACAGAGGTGGAACAAACTGACACCCAATTACAACTTCATTAGCTGGTTTTATATGGACACTTTTCTTCATTCTGATTGGAGGTTTCATCTCAACTGTTTACATGAGTTGTGATCTAATATGATCTGGTGTTTACATGAGTTGTGATCTAATAGGATCTGGTGTTTACATGAGTTGTGATCTAATACGATCTGGTGTTTACATGAGTTGTGATCTAATATGATCTGGTGTTTACATGAGTTGTGATCTAATATGATCTGGTGTTTACATGAGTTGTGATCTAATATGATCTGGTGTTTACATGAGTTGTGATCTGATATGATCTGGTGTTTACATGAGATGTGATCTAATATGATCTGGTGTTTACATGAGTTGTGATCTAATATGATCTGGTGTTTACATGAGTTGTGATCTGATATGATCTGGTGTTTACATGAGTTGTGATCTAATATGATCTGGTGTTTACATGAGTTGTGATCTAATATGATCTGGTGTTTACATGAGTTGTGATCTGATATGATCTGGTGTTTACATGAGTTGTGATCTAATATGATCTGGTGTTTACATGAGTTGTGATCTAATATGATCTGGTGTTTACATGAGTTGTGATCTGATATGAGCTGGTGTTTACATGAGTTGTGATCTAATATGATCTGGTGTTTACATGAGTTGTGATCTGATATGAGCTGGTGTTTACATGAGTTGTGATCTGATATGATCTGGTGTTTACATGAGTTGTGATCTGATATGATCTGGTGTTTACATGAGTTGTGATCTAATATGATCTGGTGTTTACATGAGTTGTGATCTGATATGAGCTGGTGTTTACATGAGTTGTGATCTAATAGATCTGGTGTTTACATGAGTTGTGATCTAATATGATCTTGTGTTTACATGCTCCACCACATTTAATCAGAACAGCTGTGTAACGTGCAGAAGTGATAGAAGTGATGAATGTTTCACACGTTTTACCAGAAGATGGATGTGGATCATCAGATCAGATTCAACTTTATTGTCATTGATCATAGTACAATGACCAAAAAATGCAGTTGGCATCAATCCAGAAGTGCAATAGAAGCAGTAAAGTGCAGAGAAAGTGCTTAATGTACATATATACAGTGTTGATATATACAAATAAATACAGAATCCCTGAATACATGTGATCGGTGTAATTGTTGCTGTTATTGTGGTTCTTTTAATAAAGTTGCAGCATGATAATAACGTAGACTTACTCCTACTGGAAGCAATGAAAGAGAGACGGCAGCACAAGAAAAGAAACTCTCTGCTGTTCTCTACTTCTGCTTTCAGGCCTCCATCTTGTAAATACATCCCGACTCTGATCAGACAGAACTCTACCAGTAGATATTCTGTTCCACCGTTTACATGGAACGGTTGTTCTTCTGATCGGTTTAACTAAAGGTTTATGCTACCCCTCTGCAACACAATGACATTTCATTTGGTTTGGGCGTTTTTATTTTAATGAGGCGTTTATATGGAGCATTTTCATTCTGATTGAGCTTTTAAACCGATTTTAATCAGAATAAAGAGGTCCATGTAAACAAAGCTAGTGTGTTCAAACAGAAGATGGGGTGGAATAAAGACGAAACAGGCCCAGAATGAAAATGCTGTCTGAATGGGGCTGTCTATCCTTAAGAGAATACTTACTTGGAATAAATTAAATCACAAATCCAAATAATTGGCAGTCTTTCAGTTTAAAGGGTGAATGGTGTGTGGTGTGATTATGTCATTATGTGTGTTGGGTATGTGAACAATTAGTCAGTCCTTTCAGTTCAGAAATGGAAATGTATGTGTGTGTGTTAGTAATGTGCATTTGTTGAGTTCAGTTGAGAGAATACGAAAGTGTATGAGGGTGTGTTTGTAGGGAGGCTTTAATGTCCATGGAGGGTGGAGGAAAAGGTTTGTGTAGAGGCAGGAGAACAGAGGCAACCTGGAGAGTTGCAATAGGAGACTTAGCTTTCTTAGCTTTGTAGCTTCCCCATTGACACTGGATCTTATAGCTGTTCCAAGCAGTAATATTCCAGGTAGAATGGACAGATCCAAATCCACTCCAGGGATAAGCAAACTCCCAGAATAGCCGCTCTTACTGGTCCATAAAAATATAGTTCCAGCCAGGCTTGAAACTTTATTGTGTACTTTCATGTGTACTTTTATTCAGACAGATGCTTTGTGTTAGCACTCTGTCTCAAAGCTGGATATAATTGCGACATTCTTTCCATTTGATTCTCTCACTCCTCACTCTGTCTGTCCTCCTCCATGTTGTCTTTGTTTGGTTTTCCCTCTCTTTTTTGCAGGTGTGTCTGATTTATAATCTCCCTTCCTCTCCTTCATCCTTCCTTTTCCTGTCCAGGTAGAACGGCTTATTATTATTAATTTATTTTTTTGTCTCTGCTACGCCACGGTCAGATGGGAGGTGTAAGACTAGATGTGTAAACACCTCACTCTGCCAGACAATCTGGGCCGAACATCAGGACCGATCAACGTTCCAGAACAGTTTTCTCCCCGATTGTAGGCAGGTGTGAGTCGGGGGGAAATTGGCTCAATCCTGCTGTAGTATGAGCCCAACCTGAGACGGGACGTGCATACTCACCTCCAGTATTTTCTTCTATATCCACATCTTTCCTTTTCATCTCCTTGTTCCTCATTCACTAACATGCCTCCTTTTCCATAGCCTTGTTCCCTTTCCTTTTCCTCCTGTCCAGCCTTCTTAACTGCTTCAGCATATGATATATTTTCCTTCACTCTAATCTGCTGGACCTCTTCTTCATATTTCATTACTACACATGGCCAAATATGCAAAACTATGGTCACCTACCAGCCAGTTGAGTTTTGCATCTGATTGGGATTCCTCTGGATGGATTACATATCTCATCTGGGCTGGGAACACCTTGGGATCCCCAGGAGGATCTGGAAAATGTTGCCGGCGAGAGGGACGTTTGGAATACTCTTCTTTATTTGTTGCCATAGCGACCCAATAAGCAGAAGAAAACGGATGGATGGATGGATATGCTCACCTCCACAGCTGCACCACTTTGGTTTGACTCCTAACCCACACCTTCCATGTTCATGGTCACCTCTGTACTGAGGACGCCTCCTCTTTCCTTTACAGGCTACATGCCTAAATGACTGACAGCTGGTAGAAAGTCTCTGACATTGTATCTTACAAATCCAAAGTAGAGGTATTTTGGGATTTCTTTTGTCTAAAACTCTACAAGAACAGCTTCTGTCTTCTGTCACACAGTTCTGTCATAATAACAGTGAGTGGCACTCCAACTATCACTCCCTCCACCCCTATTATTACTCCAGCCACCACCTTCTCTTTTCCTACAGTAGTCAGCTTCTTTGCTTTTTCTGTCTGCCCCTTCAGCATTGCATCCAATCAACACATTTCCATCTTCTCTCCAACTTGTGTACTAATGATTTCAGTCAGTTTCATTGGAGTCATCTTTTTTCACACCTCCTGTCCCTCAAACCTGAAACGTCAGTTTCTCCTGCCTCCATTTCATTTCCTTCACTTTCTTTTCCAGCACTCTTAATTCCTCCTACCTCGATGACTTTTCTTCCTCTTTCACCTTTTCCTTCTATCATTTCCTGCCTCTCTCACTTTCCTTCCTTCCATACAACTCTTCCCCACTTAACTCCATACTGTTACTATCATAGACTCTCTATTCACCATTTCCTACTATAGTGCGGGAATATTGTTCCTGACTGTTACATATTCTCACACTCTTACCCTATTATATCCCATCACCAAATCCAATAATTTGAAATTCAGAATTCTGCTCTTCCAAACCAACGTAGCTACTCACAACCACACCAAAAACTCAGCTCAGTGTGTCTCTCCTCTGTTCGCCTTTCTCTTGTCACATTGAATTCAGAATTACGGCTTTCCTGTATGATCTCTACGTATAAATACGATTCTCATAAATATTCAAGTTTTATCAAAAGTCATAAACATCGGAATCTTTCCCATTATAACCTCTGCTCCCACATGAACGCTGCATCTGTAGTTACAAGATCTGTTTGAGGTGCTGCAAAAAAAAGAAGTAAAATATATAAATAAAAAGACAAGGGACAGGACAGGGGCAATTCAGAGGCCAACCAGATTTGAGCTGGGGTCAGTGCCTCTCTGGCCCCACCCCTAGATCAGCCCATGCAAATAAAATAATGCCTCAACAGAAACATCAGACACCTTGAAGAGTCTTACTGCACCACAGCCTCGTTGATATGAAGACGTTTCTGCTGAAAAGTTTTTCTTTGCGTTCTGAAAAAGTTCTGCATTCGTAAGGCAACATTTCAAAATCATCTTGTACACACAGAAACACTGTAGTATGCATGTCAGGGCAGTAGTTGGTGGTGTAACATTTTAAAATCAACACCACAGAATAAGATCACAGTAGTGGTTCAGCAAATCTACCATGGAGGAATGTTAATAAACTTAACAGAGTCTGCAGCACAAACAAAACCAGACAGTCTGGCATTGTTTTTGTTGTTGTTGTTTTGTCCAGAGTGTTCTGTGTGTGTACATGAATAAGGCATGTACAAAGCTGGGCTAGAACATCATCGTTTTCAGAGGAGTTGTGTTTTGTCTGTTTTCAAAATTTTGGGTTTTCAGGCCCAAAAACGCTGTTCTTTTGTAAACAAATGACCAAAACCCAACAAAACTTTTCCATTTTGGGTGAAATGGTTGTTGTGTAAACAGCCCCTAAGACTCATGTTGCTAGTTGCACCCCACCCACAGCTGGTTTTAATGCTGACCCTCTCCAGCTGTCCCATCACATACACCCATCCCTTGGTCTTCCACCTTCACAGCCTTTCAACCCTAAAAACCTCATTCTTTTATCACACACACATACTGTATGTGGCCATCTATTTGCTCAAGCCTTGGTGAAACAGCAGATCTGTGGTGAGCTGCTACACCTGTCTCTCCTGTCAGTGTCAAAGCATGTGGCTTCTTTTCAAGTGTATAAACTCATGATTAATCATTAATGACTCTCTGGTTTCACAAGGCGATAAGGCAGCAGCAGCAGCAGATGCAGAGAGAGGAGAATCTGTGGTAACAGTATAAATGCCACCCTTTTCTGACACCCTGACATTTTTGTGTTTTGGGTTTTGTTCCTGTGAAGAACCTGGGCGAGGACCAGAGGACTGTTTCTCTTTAGTCATTTGAACTTTAGAAAACCCCAATAGGTCTGACACTGCTGCTGCTGACACTGTGAGCAGGACCTTTTTAATGTAATGTTACCATAAAACATGATCAGTGAGTAAGAACACATTAGGGACTGTTCATTATATGTGACAGTGGAGGGGGTGAGGCAAAAGGGGGGAGGAACTTCAAATAATTATTTTAACCATTGTGGAGGGACTAGTGTTTTATATATTGTCTTAAGGTGGGGGGGGGGCATACAACTTTAAATGGTTGTATATTGTATTTCTTGGACATATGCTTTTTCTTTTTTCAAAATATGTGTTATACCATTGTATGGTGAGTGAATATTAGTACTATATTACTACTACTGAATATTAGTAGCTCCATGTGCGTAGTAACGGGGGATGGGTATGGAGGTAATCCATCCACCTGACAGGTGTAGCATATCAAAATGATTAAACATGTGTGTTGGGCTGCTCACAATAAAAGGCCTCTCTACAATGTACAGTTTGAAAACAGACATTTATTGGGTACTGCAGCATGGATCTCACATGCATAGGGCAGATACAGATACAGCATTTTTTGATCAGGTTGTTATTATGGGATGTTGGTGAACTCTTCAATGGCTGTGTGAAGTAGCTGGGTATTGGCAGGAGCTGGAACAAGCTGTCCTAAACGTAGAGATATGGTTCATCACATAACAGGAGACACAGTACAGGCCAGAGATGTAGCTCTTAAGTAGTTATTTCTCCAGTGAGTGTTGTTGTCTGGTGCTTTTCTCCACCTCTCAGCTCAGAGGTTGGTCCATAATGAAAACTGCAGAGAGAATAAAAGCATCAGTCAGCAGAAGTGACACAGAGCTTCAACATCACAGAGTAGTTGTCCTCCTTTACTTGACTGTAATATCACATCTATAACATAACCTTGTGGAAATGTCCATCAGATTCTGATATAAAGCACTTGGCTATTATGTTATATACAAAGGAAATTTTAAGAAGATGTGTGAAAATCTAGAAAATGACCCCAGACTCCAGAGAGTTAAATGATAAGAAATTCAAGGCACCAATGAAATGAAACCAGTGGCCCAATCAGAGGAGAGAAATGTGTCCGATGTCTTGACAACAAGTAGATTAATAGGTCATCTGATAATCTGACATTACTTATTTGATACACATTATGATGCATTTCCATAAGTTTGTAACATTTGAGTACAGATATGGGTGAGGACAGCTATAACACTGTATATCATCACTTTAAAACATGGTTAAAGACAGGGAGAATCCAGTTAAGCCAATCACTAACAGAGTGTTTTAAAGACACCTAAATGGTGCTAGAGATGAATTAATCAGCAGCAGCAGTGTGTGGGGATGACAGGATGTTGGGGATGGGTCATACAGAACTGTGGGCTCCTTCACACTCTATCACTGAAGCATTTGCTGCCTGAAGCTAAATCTGAATTTTAAACTGTAATTAATCATGGTGATCCTGATACAACTTACTCAATATCATTTTCCCCCTCTTCTAAGCTGCACTTAGGCTACTGTAGTGACACTAATAAATGCAAATATATGACTACAACTTACTTCACAGACAGCAGCAGAGTAAAGTTGAGAATTTGACATTAACCTTGTAAATGAGGGCTGGGACTGAGGGCGTTGCACCGTGTCTCTGTTATGCACGTTCCAGTAAAGGCTGACCTCTACCCTGTTGGACAGTGAGTCCATCATTACACATGCAAGTTAAACAGCTGAGCTCTGTTGAAGAACCTTATTTGAAATGCGCTACATTTTCTGATGATAACAGTATGTCTGACATTGCACAAGTAAAGTGCAAAGAGTGTAACGTCATTTTTTTTTCTATTTAATGAAAATGGTGATGGAGCAGGAGACAAAATCCATTATAGTCAGCTCACTAGAACATAATTAGACAAAGTGACTGGTTAACCAAACAGGAGACAGAGAACAGTAAGTAGAGAAAGGTCTTTTTGAACCAATGAAAATACTAACAAGTCACCAGTTCATCACAGGGCCACATACAGTAGAAAGACCAGAGGCCAAGGCAAAGCCACGGCTCAACAATCCTCGACAGAACTTATGGGCCTGTGTTCACCAAAGCATTTTTTCCTCAGGCCAGCGTTGTTTTTAAATTATTTGCACTGGAAGCGCCATGTATTCACACTATGCTACAAACAGCAGTGGCGTGATGAGGCGCTGAGCGTCCTTTGAACGCTGCACGTTTGACGTTTTTTTTTTGTTGTTGCTGAGAGTTGAAAAATGTTCACCTTTGTCACTTTTTACCCAGCCGTTCAATCACAGCAGAGGAGGCGCGGGACTCACATAGACCTACAGGTCCATCCTCTCTCTATACTTCCTTCAGCCTTCCCTTCATCCAGAGCCAGGGCCAGAGAAAGTCCTCTACCTTGCGCTGCCATTTTTACACTGGGTATTTGTTAATAAAACAAACTATCCACAAAATTAGGTCCTTGCAACACAAATTACTTCCATGGATATTCGGTATCATAGCAACCAAAGCGCCTCAGTTGAAAAAACACCTCCAAAGTGCTCTCAAGCGCTCCCAGCTGGGCGAACACCTGGTAGAAGAACACCTGGCACCAGAAGAACACCTGGTATTTTCAGCTGGAAAACAACACTTTGGTGGACACAGGCCCTTATTCCAGCAGTACCAGTCCCATCTGTCACCAGATCATCACCAAAATGTAATCAACTCTAGGATATGCTAGGGTCCATCTTTGGTGACAATTTCATGCAAATCCATCCACTAGTTTTTGTGTAATGCTGATAACAAAAAAACAAACAAACAAACCAAACCCATCACATAACCTGGACACTGGACCTAATAGGAGGCTAAAAAGCTAAACTAGTAGACCTACAGAGTTGGTGATAATTCTTGTCACTGTAGGTGACACATTTTGCATTATAAGTGGTTTGTTAATTAATTTAGAATATACTGATTAATGGAGCTTCAGGTAAGTGGGGAACGTGAAATTAAACTTGTAATTTTGAATCAAACATCCACAAGCAAACAGAACCATGTAGGAATGAGAACTAGTTTCACCATGATCCTTAACTGATCTCTGAAGGCTTCTACTGCAGGTAGTCCAGCCATGTCAGCCATTATAAATGCGGTAGAGCTGTGACAGAGCTGAGTAACCTCAAGCTGAGGTATTTCTCATCCAGACATCAACATTTATACGCTGATGATGATGTCTTTACTGCTGCCTTGGTTTCAGGTGGCAGTCGGAAAATATCCAGAACTGTAATCCTCACAGCTGCTACACCTGTCTCTCCTGTCAGTGTCAAAGCATGTGGCTTCTTTTCAAGTGTATAAACTCATGATTAATCATTAATGACTCTCTGGCTTCACAAGGCGATAAGGCAGCAGCAGCAGAGGCAGAGAGAGGAGAAACAGAAGACAGGGCTGAACACACACTGTTACTGCTGGCAGTACAGAGCTGGTACTTTGTTCTGCAGGGGGCACTGTTGTTCCACCTAATAACTGGGCTCTAATCAGACACATAGAGATTCAGATATACACACACCAAAGCAGGAAGCCAACAGTGTAATGTGGCGTGGGCAGTAAACATAGCCCTTTCATTATGTCAAAGTTCTCAAACTGGGGACTGTAGATCAGAGTCAAAAGATTCAAATATGGTGAGAAATGTGTTTATGTCTTTGTAGAAAGGGGAAGGAGGAAAAATAAGTAACCTTTTTCTTCCCAAACAACCCAAATGTCACAGTCTGGAGAGGAAATGCATCTCAGATGGCAATAAAAAGGGTGTTTGTTTGCCTCTTAATTGCTCGGAGTGGCCATGATATTTTTGGAAAAATATGGAGCAGTTTGGTGGGTGAATGAAAGGAGCGATGACAACATAAGAAAAACCAACAAACAACAATGTGGCGCTGGAAGAGAGCAGCTGACAATTTAGCCCAGCAGAAATGCAGAAGTGTAAAATGTAAAATTGAAAGTTAATTGCACTTCTCCATCAGACGGGCTGACAGCATCCTGCTGCAGGAAATTGCTGCCACTGGGAGTGAACACACACACACCCTCCCACACTCTCTCTGTCTTTAACACACACACACACACAAGTGAAGGGTGCCGGATGAAGCATGGCAGGTAGGCTGGGTGGCATAATGTGAGTGTGGACCAGACTCTGGGTGCCATTAGATCCCTGCTGCCCTCTGGAGCCAGAGCCATGAGTCTAACCTCTGTGTAGAAGTGAATTATTCTCATGCATATTGTTTTACTATTATGGGATTCAGTTTAGAGATGCTTAGGCATGTTGTAATACTTCTATTAAAATCTTCGTGATAAAACGTCGTATAAATGCGGTTGAATGGTTGCTGTAGATTCTCCTCCTCCACATCCTTACGTGACTCACAGCAACCTATAGGACACCGAGAACAGAGATAAACATGCCCATAGCCTGTCTCTCATCTGTATGCTTTTTAACAGAGTCTATAGACATATTTAATTTTTATTTATATTAAATATTTGATTTGAAAAAATTACCACAAAGCTTCATATTGTATGACATCGTTATTCAGTCCGGTTTCATCTCCTTCCCTCTTAAAGTAGAGATGCAGACAACACCTCTACTCAAAAAACAATATTACAAAATGTATTTTAAACATTTGTTTTACACTTATCTACTATTCTATTAAAATAATCCACTGCTTATGTGAATCTAAGACGTTGATAAACCCATTTCAATCATCATAATTCATCCACATGAGTAAAGATGTGTTTTCACAAGCAATTTGAACAATTTCAAAAATAGGGACAATTTGGGACAAATGATATCTTTCCACCTTGCTCTGGGACAAATGGGATCCCAATCCTACTGAAAGCTCAGATTGTGCTTTAAAAATGGATATAAAACACTTTGGTATTAATGCAAGTACCTTAAAAAGGTGAATATAAGAAGAGATGCAAAAATCGAGAAAATATTCGGATGGATAAGGAGCCTGATTTTAATGGTGTGTCAGTGCGTCAAATACTGCTGCTCTGGCTCTCGTCTTTAATGAACTTAAACACATCTTCATCAATTTGAGATGAAGAGCAACTTCACAGTGTCACATATTTTACAAAGTGAGAAAGACGCAGGAGGGCTGGAGGTCAGGGTAGAGTGGTGGTCACACGACTGTCACCCTGCAGACCAGAGTTAGTGACCCGTGTGAAAGCAAGAAAACATCATCAATCTTTTCCTCAACTGAACTGTGTGGTATTTATGTCTAAAATAACCAACTGCTGTGTCATGTTAGACAGGAGTCAGACTTTACCATGAAGCAGCACATTGTGGAGGAAGGCTTTACACATCGACCACAGGGTTCCGTACAAAGGTGTGACAAAGCAACAGTATGTGACAATCTGGGAAGAGAACATGCTGTTGACCCACACTGGTATAAATGTACACTGAGCAACAGTAGAAACGCATAATTTTTTTGATGTCATGCCATCCTGTTCATATGAAATATCAAAGGTAAATTATGGTTCAGACATCTTTATTCACCCTTTAGCCATACAGAAAAATAATTTTTGTGCAGATTAGTGGTTTTTGTCTCAGTGTTTACAAGTCAGAAAGTGTGGATGGTGAGACAGAGAACAACAATAGTCACTACTGTGCGTGTCTACCTCCAGCATTTATCACTACTTTACACCTCCTGAATGGATAAGATGTTATTCTGGACTTGTAGGATGACATGCCATTCTTCCTGCAGAGCTGTGACAAGTTTTTCATGTGTTGCTGGAGCAGGATCTCTCTCTCTCTCACGTGGTGATCCTGAACATCCCACAGATGCTCTATTGGGTCAAGATCTGGTGAATATGCTGGTCAAGGAAGGACAGCGACATTGTTCTGGTCCAGGTAGGCTACTCCTGACAGACATGAGCCACATGTGGTCTGACATTGTCCTGCATGAAGGTGATGCCTGATTGCTGTATCCTGGGAATGACATGTGGACCGAGGACCGTATCTCGGTAACAGATAGCTGTCAGTGTACCGTGGATGTGGACAAGCTCTGACTGTCATCCATTAGCAGTGGCCCCCCCACATCATGACACCACCACCAAACGATCCACTTCCTGGATCTATACGACGGGATAGTGGTCTCCGTGGCGATGGTTCAAACGCCAACGACCATCAACTGGGTACAAGTTAAATCTGGACTTGTCACTAAATTAGATCTCCGTCCACTTTGCAATCAGCCATAACATCTGGAACATCTGTTCTTCACTTGTCTGCAGAGTTCAGACCATAGCATCCCAACTGGCAGTTCACATAAGTTTTTTCGGGGATCATGCCATCATCAGTTGTTTCTCTATGGCGTTACTTAGACCCGGTAAATTATCTCCTTGACCAGGTCTTTTCAATCATGCAGAAAAAAACCTCACCAACATCATTGTTTCCTCTGAAATGCACCAATGACTGTTATTTCTATGTTATGACTAAATGATGGTTATTCATGATTTAACATGTTTTGGTTGTGGATACTTAGGTACTTATGTAGATACACTCTATTCAGTGAATCACATGCTTGTTTGTTCCCCCTGAAAACTGCCGTCATCAAGCCACTCCTAAAAAAGAACAATCTAGACCAGGGGTCTTCAACGTTTTTCAGGCCAAGGACCCCCAAGCTGATGGAAAGATGGACCAGGGACCCCCTACTATATATATTGTATAGAATTGTGTTTTATATTAAACTGGGCCTAGTGCCATGTATAAACATAGCTACCCTGTTATTGTGCATTCAATACTAAGCTATTCAAATAATACACAGGTTCATATATTCATGTTTTTATTTTAAACGTGCAAGGTACAGGGTGGCCGTGCCACTGCCATTTATAAACATACATCTTGCGACCCCTAGGCGGTCCGCGGAGGTACTGCAGTGGGGTCGCGAAATTTTTTTTCTTCAACGCCCTGTTGAAGACCTCTGATCTAGACACATTGCTAATGAACAATTATAGGCCTATATCAAATCTACCATTTTTAAGTAAAATTATTGAAAAAGCAACAGCTGTACAACTTCTCCAGTTTCGATCTCTTCCAGTCAGGATGTCGACCACACCACAGCACTGAGACTGCTCTTGTTAAGGTCTTTAATGACATCCACCTAAACACAGACAATGGCAGAATTTCAGTCTAAGTATTACTGGATCTCAGTGCTGCATTTGACTCAGTTGACCACAACATATTACTAGACAGGCTGGAAAAATGGGTGAGACTTTCTGGCACGGCACTAAGATGGTTTGAGTCTTACATGAAGGACAGTGACTACTTTGTGTTTATAAGTAAGTACACATCTCTGCGGACAAAAATGACGTGTGGCGTTCCCCAAGGCTCGGTTCTGGAGCCCCTTCTATTCAATATCTACATGCTCCCACTAGCTCAGATTATAGAAAAAAATTAAATATGGCACCATAGTTATGCAGATGACACACAAATCTATATATGTGGAAGGGGCGTCAACAGGTGTCTAGCACTGGGATCCAGATTAGGGACAGAGTCTATAAAAAGGGGCAGGACTCTCACCTGGACCTTTCCTCCTGCACTGACACACACCTGAGAGAGCAGCTGAGACTAGCCTTTGTTTGCTGATTGATGACACACTCCATGCTGAGTGAGGGGACTTAACTTGGAGTGATTGCTATAGGCACACCAGCCAAATAAGGTTTGTTCAAACAGAAAATTGTTGTTTTAAACAGGTTTTAGTCCTTTTTATTCCATATGGACATCATGTTTTATGAATATAGATTCCAGTCACCTGCATGTCTCTGACTGAGGGAGGAAACTGTGTTTCAGCTAAATGAGGTATATTTACTTTGTATAGTATATATTTGCGAAAGTGTTGTTTTCTTGTTGTAAATTAATGTGCTTTTACTTCCTGTAGTGCAAACAAAGGCCCCAGTAGAGGAGCCAATCACTGTTTTTCCCAGATTTAATTATTTTAGTGCTTCTTCTTCACTAATGCTTGTGGGCCATCTGCAATATTATTTTCTTTATGGGGTTTTTGCTGCATTAAGGGGGGGAATCAAGTGTGGGTGCGGCCATTTGACATGTGCTTAACTGTGTGGTTTGAGTCACCTTAGTTTGTTGTGAAGAGGTAAATTTGAGTGCTGTGTTACAACTTTAATTAGGGTTGCAGTGTTGTGTGTGTAATGTGGTTTAAATAATTTACCTATATAATTTTGTGTCCAAACCATTTGAGACATAACTCTACACTGACTCCCTGCTGATGCAGTTCAGCCCCACATTTAATTGAATTTTTGGTTTATTACTTTACTGTCTTCATATATCATGATCTACTTCACCCCTCATTGTTTATTGTCAGCAATTGACTATATGGTTGAACTGGGTTGCTGCTATGTCATAGCTGTGAGAAAGTTTGTTTTAACAATTGTCAATAAATTCATATTTTTGGTATAGTAGTCTCTGCCTTTGGGTTTTCTCAGAGTCCTATGAACTGAGTATCACTTGGTCACATATAACCATATCACCAGGGGACTATAATCCCATACGAGATCTGAGTAAGTGCATTGAACAAATCAACCATTGGATGTGCCAAAATTTTCTTCAGTTAAATGAAGATAAAACTGAAGTAATTGTTTTTGGTGATAAGGAAGAACGATCAAAAGTTACCACTCAGCTCCAATTGGTAAATTTAAAGATGACAAATCAGTGCAGAAATCTGGGTGTAGTCATGGACTCACACCTGACCTGAACAGTCACATTTAGACCATCACAAAATCAGCCTACTATCACCTTAAGAACATATCGAGGGTTAAAGGACTGATGTCTCAGCAAAATATGGAAAAACATGTCCATACATTTATCTTCAGTCAGCTTGACTACTGTAATGGTGTGTTCACAGGTCCCTAAAAACTCAATCCAACAGCTGCAGCTGATTCAGAACGCTGCTGCTCGAGTCCTCACTAAGACCAGGAGGGTGGATCATATCAGTCCAGTTCTTAGATTTTTACACTGGCTTCCTGTCTCTCAAAGAATCCATTTCAAAATTCTGCATTTAGTTTACAAAGCTTTGAATGGTTTAGGGCCAAAATACATTTCTGATTTGTTGTGCCGTTATGAACCATCCCGACCCCTCAGGTCATCTGGGACAGGTCTGCTTTCTGTCCCGCGAGTCAAAACTAAACACGGTGAAGCAGCATTTAGTTTTCAGGCCACACATATCTGGAACAAACTCCCAGAGAGCTGAAGGTCTGCTACAACTCTGTTGTTTTAAATCAAGGCTGAAGACCTTTCTGTCCACCTCTGTCTTACATTTAACCAATTAATTACTCAGTTCTTACTCTACACTGTAACATTTACTCCTGTATTTCTCATCTTTCATTTTTCTTTTTAAATGTTTTTAAATCACTAAATGCTTTTTATGATGTTTTAATGCTTTTTTCCGAAGCATATTTTGTTGGTGGTGAAATGTTCTCTACAAATAAACTTGCCTTTCCTTGCCTTGTCTATGCATCTTTAGTGTGATACGGTGGTTCTGTTGACTTAGAGTTACATGTATTGTCACACAGGATGAACTGTACGAGGTTGTGAGAACATGAAAGACACACCAAATAAGATCAACGCCTGCCCATGGTTTGTAAAGAAGATGCATCATTCTCAAACTCTCTATGTCATGATTCTATGGAGCAGCAGAGAGAGAGAGAGCCGGAAACAAACTGCAGTCTGTTCCCAGCTGAGGATGTTATTGTTTAGAAGGAGGAGTTCATCCTAAAGGGGCAGTACCCTAAAATATTTTATAGGGCAAAACCCTATAAAATATATAAGTACATGTATATATTATCAGAGGTCTACGTGTAATGCTGAAGAAATGGTCTTTGAACTGTAGCATGAGGTGAATACTCATGTAAAATACAAGGGTAATGTACTGAGTTACATACTATTACTGCCATTCCACTACAACTTTCATATATGCCTTTCATCGTAAAGAAATGACACAAACAGTGATCTCAGACATTTTTTATGTTACGTTATTTAAGTTAGTGTAAGTATACAAACAATGGTCACTATTGGCCATCACCAATAAAACCTCTTCACAGAGAGAATTTGCAAATGACCCAAACAAAATGACTGACTATAATTCCTTGACAAAATGAATGAACTATGCTAATTAGGGTTAGGGCCAAAAATAACATGCAAATTAGCACAAAATATTAGAAAATAATATCCAAATTATGGCAACAATGATACCATGGTAATGCCATCCTTTTTGGCCACTCCAATCACCAGTACCATAACAACAGGAATAGAGGCTGAACAAAAGTCAGCATCTTGGCAGGAACGGTTAATATCCCTGCCTCTCTGTACATTTTGGACAGTTCCTCTGGGTTGAGATGCATCTTTTGGTTTGTGATCTCCCTCCAACAGCCAATCACACACACTGGTTTCTGGCCAAGTTCCTTAGGAGATTTTCATCCAAGATTTCTGACAGTAGCAGCACCTCCTACACTCATAGGTGTTGAGCACTTCTAGAAGGTTATCAACAGAAGAGAAATCATTTAGAGCGTGTCTAAGGACATCCTGCTCTTGGCAGCTCACAAACTGAAGAAAACTTGTCTTCAAGTCATTGTGTACTGTCGCAAAAAGCATTTCCTCTAGAAAGGTTAACACTGGCTTGACTGACAATCTTGAAATCCTCTCAACCTGAGAAAAGGCACTTCCAAAGTTTCTCCAAGGCTGCAGCTTTCATTGAACTCTTCCCAGAAGCTACTGTAGACATCTCTGACTACCCCAGACCCACTACCTTTTCTACAGAGTTGTCAGGAAGTAGACGTCTCACTTTCAATGTTTTGTTCATAATCTCAGGATCAGAAAATGCCCCGATCATCTCACTGAAGCTGTTTGAGTAGTGTAGGTATGTCAGGTAAAATATGAAGAGATAGATAGGTCAGTGTGTCACTGAGAGAGTCATCATCTACTGGTTGCTGTGCACCAATAATGATGTCAGGGTCAGAGGGGGCTACGTCTGTCCCTCCTGACACTTCTTCTATAGGAGCATCATTGGTCTCCACAGACAAAGGGATGAATCAATGATTATGCTGACGTATGAGCAGGCTACACAACTTTCTCTGGTTACTGAACTTCACTTCTTGATCTTGAAGGGAGTCATGAGGTTCATCTCTAAAATCTAATAGAAACCTTGTGTCTATTGTGACCCCCAGTGTTGACCATTCATCAGCTGGCGCTAAATCAGGATCAGAGACATAAACACCACATCATCATCAGACTTCTCACTCAGCACTGGTTTTGGTTGAGTTGCGTTGCAGAAGAGCAGAATTAGGATTTTGACAGTGTTGTATAACTTTTAGAAGGAAATATCCTTGGGAAGAGGATTTTGCTTGAATTACCAAACATCAAATTCAAAATCAGATTTGTGACCTTTGCTGGATTCTCCCTTTGGGAGAAACAGAACCTTTCCTTGTTTTAGTATCTCATCAAAATCTGCCTGAATGTTAATTGTGACCTTCCTTGTCTCCCCTCCTTGCTTTGCTCTGACTCATTTCATTGCCAGTGTGAATCCATCCTATTTCACGTTTTCTTGTGGTCTTTCTCCCTCCTTTCTAAGTTTTATCTTCTCCTTTAGTTTTTAAGAAGACACTGTTTTCGCTTTGATGAGTGTGATGCTTGTAAAAACTGAGCCTTCCTGTCTCCATATGGTGGAAGATAATTTAACAGTTGAGCATCTTCCATTAGCTGGATGAACTCTCTCTCTCATGTCTGTTATCTTTGCATGGAAGATGACAGTAAAATACCCTCTATATATAAGAGGAAAAACAAGATGATTAAATTTAAAGTTACATCAGCAGGCCAGCTGTGATCACTAGCACTATGCTACTCATCTATCAGGCAGATGGCCTTACCTGAACCTGTTAAGTCAATAATAAACCATGTTTCAATACAGTTAAGAAGTCCTTTTTTTGTATTTCACTACTGCACTGGAACGAATAGAAGTACTTCAGACCAGGGATTGAACTACATTCATAAATTGTTCTAAAGAAAAACATATATTCTGCCAAAGTCAAGAATGGCTGCCATTTACTGTACAGACATATATTGGTTACTAATAGTGGTCAAGAAAATGAAAATCAAGATCCCACTCCGAGGTTCACGAGGAAACTGACTGGTTCATCTTAAATTCAGGTTGTTTCTTCTGAAACACCTCTACCCCTCAAGAGAGAAACAACATGTATAATAATGGCTTTGTAGAGTAAAGTCAGCAGTAGGACTGTTTAAACCCAGGAGCTGCAGATGAGAAGAATTATTAGATCAAAAGTTCAAACTGCAAAGTTAATTTTCATATAAAAAAAATCACATATTTGGATGAACCTCGGGTTATTGTTTGGATCCACAGATATTTGGAAACAGTGTGGAAGTTTTAAAAATCTTTTATTAATTTAGGCTTAGTTAAAGCCCAGTGTTGTTGATTGTATTAAAAGGTGAAACTGGGTGTCCATAGGTAAACTGTGTCTGCTTATGTATGTTTCTTATGCAGTGAGGGATGAAACAAGTCTTATAGAAGAAACATTGTGATGCACTGGATACCTGGGATCAGCACAGGCTGTTAGCATTGCTGTATCTGACTATGTAAAGCAACACAGGCTGTGCCTTACAAAATATTTCCACTGCCTGTATCATATATTGGTGTTGCAATAAAAACTTTTGCTTAATATATATACAATAGAAACACACTAGAAAATATCTTTGATACTTGTGTCTCAAAACTGCCCAGATATTATCACAGCTAGTCTCTGGTAAAAGTCTGTCATACATTTACAACTACAAGAAGCTGTAGACAACCTGCAACTCCAGTTTGTGCCCAGAGTGACAAAGGTATCAGTACAGTGCTTTCAACCGTATCATTCCATCATTTATATATATATCAATGACAGGTCAGTTTCACATTTAGTGCTTCGGAGCTATGGAAAACAGTTCTATAATGTCTTCTGTGACTCTGGAGGAGTTTGTCAAACAAAAAGAAAAAAACATCTAGACACATGTATGCAATCAACTGTGTACAGATGGGATGTAATAGCAGCAGTATAAGTGGAGGGAATGGTAACATCTCTGTCTAATGTCATTTTGAGCTTCTGCCTCCCCTAATGATGATGCTGTGTAGCTTGACAGTGGTGCATTTCAAAAGAGTGCTCTGTGTGTGTGTGTGTGTTTTAGCAGACAACAGCTGAAAAACAAGGAAGATAGAGATAAGTGACATGGCCTGATAGAAAGGCATCACTGACAGCTGATGAATGGATGACTGTTGTCATCTCTCTGTGGGTAGAACAGTATCTCCTCTCTCTCAGTGAGTGTGTTATGAATGTTACAGGAGAGCTAGGACAGAAAGCATATAATAAAACCATTATAAAATGTACTTAATAAACAGGAATATTTTAATGATTGGGCTGCTGAATGAACAAAGGAGGACAAAGGAGGCTGAATGAAAATGAGGACACTCACAGCTTGGTTTGTGGCAAAGGTAGCCTGTTAGGGACATTTTTGAAAAGATTTATTTTTGATGAGGAGTTAATGGTCAGGGAGATTATATACAAGTATAGAGGCAGAAAAATCTTGTTTGAAATGAACTTCTACAGGTGGACGTTCATTAATATATATAGTACAGATGATAGACGACCCACAGCCGAACCTCTGTGAGTCTGACTTGTTACAGCGGTGGGGTGGTAGGTCAGCCAGCATCCTCTGGAATATCACCACCGGGGTTGATGCTGAACTCATGTTCCTTGTAATAGTAACCAAATTTCATTGGTACTATATACTGAGTCATGTTAAATCAGTGCAATCAGTGTTTTTTGTCATTTGTGTACTGCAATATTTACCTGTAAACTTAAACATATACTGCAGTGCAGTAAATGTTTAAGTTCAAGCTCATTTTCACTACTTTATGTACTGTTGACTATGCAATAACGAATCATGCATTTTCATCTATGAGGTCATCATGATATGTTTGTAGCATCTGTGGGTCCTGTGAGAAAGCTGTCAGACAAATGGAGAAAGAGTTCATGTCTAATGAGGTCATAATAATTGCCTCTGAGATGTAGAGAAGTAATGGAATGCAGCATGGAATGTACAGGTAACTAAATTTTTACTTCAGTATATGAGTAAATGTACTTAGTTACATTATTTTAAGAAATGACAGTAGTCACATTAACTGCTAGCTAGCTAATATCAGTAATGTTGGCTAAAAGTACTCAGCTTAACCATCTTATTTTACCTGTCCATGGTCTTCTCTGAGCCTGAGATACATCCAGCACCGGTGTCGACGGTGAAGCATCTCAAGTTCTTGTAATAAAATGGCTAACAAGAAAAATAAAATAATAATAATAATAATAATAATAATAATAATAATAATAATATAAACCCAAAAGCAGAAGATATAACAGTAAAAGACTAACAGAGAACACTTTACAGACCTAGCTCTCATAATGTAAGTACATGTATTGATAATCATTACATACCTTTACTTTAAGTGAGGTTTTTAACACATATGAACTTCTGCTAAAGTAAAGGATCCTCTACCATTGAAAATAATCCTGATTTTATTTTATTAAAAAGGTTTTGATATATAGACAGGTAAACTAAACTATCAACATCTAAACTATCCATACTTAAAATCTCGTAATTGTTTAACGGTTTTTCTATTCTTTCCTTCTCCTACCAGACCAGACCCCTGTACTGCAGGATTAACCTGGGGGTTCCTGTGCTGGAGAGGTTTTTCGGTCAGGACGACATACGGGCTGAGTTTTGTCTGAGCAGGGAGGCTTTAGCAGTGCTGCTGGATCTTCTCCATCAAGAGAGGAGACATGGATGTGGAGTCACAATTGAGACCCTGGTGTTTCTGTTCTGGCTGGCAAGTGGGGCATCATACAGGGTGGTTTGCCGAGTGTTAGCAATGCCCCGTTACACTGTTCTGGGCCAGGTGGTGCCCCACACCTTTGTACCTCACGCAGGAGGATAACGGTTTGGAAGCAGTCACTTGAGGAACTCTGGCAAAACCTAGCAATGTGCCCAGCTTGTTTACAACGGCAACATATTGGTTTACCATCTTGGGTCCAACTGTTAGAGTAACTGGAACACCTTTGTTCAAGCCTTGGCCGATTGTGTGAAGTGGCATTATTTCCCTTTTAAGGGCCTCTTTCCAGTCAGGTTCACATGGTGGTTTGTTTGGTTTGGACTCACCCATTGCAAAACATGTGGCTTCCAAACCTTTATGTCCACCCTGTTCCCCCTATAGCAGTAAAGCTTCCCGATAAACTGCAGCAAAACCCTCCTCTGGGTTGCGACGCACATATGCCTTTAGAGCCTGCGACAGAGTTCCCTCCCGCAGCCCCAGAAGCATCTGCTTCAGTAGGTCGCCATTGGATGGTGCGCTATCAGGGCGGTGCTGCCGTAGCCTGCAAAACAATTCTCTCAATTGCAAAGTGAACGATCTGACAGATTAATCTGGTTTCTGTGTGCAGCCAAAAATTGTGACCTAAGTACAGCAGCAGAGGTGTTGTCACCATACAGGGAGTCTAGGTAACTAAAGATCTTGCGAGCCTGGTCGCACTCCTCTCTTTCCAACACAATCGCACAGTCCGAATCGTCACCCTGTGTTTCTCATCTGGCCTGATTAAAAGGATCCTCTGCTCACCTGCGGTGCCACATCCTTGAAGGTGATTGGCTCCTTGGGTGTCCCGCCCCGACTGGTGATTGGTGTCATCAATTGTCCGTCTCAAACTCAAAACTAGGTCAATTGTCAATTTGGGTGCACACTGTAGCAGAACTGGAACACATTGTTATGCAGTTCCAAAGAAGACAGTCCAATCAGTCCCACATTAATAAGCAAATAAAGATAATTAAAGGGAAATATACATGCAAAACACATTCAATAATTAAGACACAGCAGCTAAGGAATATACATGCAACAGGTTAGACCAATAATTACAAAGCACAAAAAATTATTACACAATCTAAATAAGAAACACCAAATCTAAACATTCTGCCATGTGACATCCCACTAACAGAAGACACCAGGGTTTTTATTGTGGCTGCCCATCGAGGTCCAGCAGGGCCGCCTGGGACTCCCTTCTCAGACAAAATCAAGCCCTGAATTTCTTTGTAAATATTTATTAAACATCAATGTAAATAGTTAACAATGTAAACATTGAAACATCAATATCGTTATCTTTTAAGATCCATGTAAATATTAAACATCAATGTAAATAGTTAACTTAACATCAATATAAATAAATTACATTACAGTACAATGTATAATGAAATTGGTTCTCTGCATTTGACCCAACCCTGAGGAGCAGTGGGCAGCCCTTATGGGCCCCAGGGAGCAAATTGGGGCTCAGACACTTCAACCTGTAGACTGGGGGAACTGGGGATCAAACCTCTGACCTTCTGATAAGTGGACATCCACTCTTACCACCGAGGCCACAGCCGCCCCATTGTAGATGGGATGGTTAAGCCGTACCTTGGGAGTGTCCATCTTTTAACCTCGTAACGATGAATGAAAAAGTGTTCATTAATGATATTTACCACTTTACTCACTCATATCAACCAGTTCACCAGTTCATATTTCTCACACTGAGAATCCCAAAATATGTAAAATAGTTATTTATTTATTTTTTAATTCTACATATATACAGTACCAGTCAATAGTTTGGACACTGTTTCCCGTCCACTTGAATGGGAAACTGTGTCCACATTTTTGACTGCTTGGTGGCCATCACTGTTCACCTGGTGAACGGGACGGGAGATCCTTCCCACACGGGACGCATGTTACGATAACATCCTAGTTGGAGAGACAGGAGTCGAAGACAGTCGAAGCTGGAGGTCAACGCTTCCAACTGAAACTGGATGTCAAACGGTTGGTGACCAACTAGAATAAAGTACAACTACACCTGTGAAATACACCTGTTACCTCATCAAAATCTGCCACAAACACCTGGAACATCATGGAACACTGTTTGTAAAGTGAAACACACACACACACACACACACAAACACGTAAAATAACAACAGCAAAAAGCTTGCATTAAGTTTGGAGCATTTGGATGAGTGCGACATGAAACAGCTCAAAGTCACAGAGAGCAGCGGTGAAAAATAACCGGTGATTTGCTGTGCTCAGGTCTCATGTCTTGGGATTGGACCCCTGTTAGAAGGTACGGGCCATTATCCCTGGCCAAAGCATCATTATACTCTTTAGATCTGAGAGCTCAGTGATTTCTCTCGCTCTGGTGAGAAGAAATGTTCTCTGATCAGAGCAGCGGATCACCTCTGAGCAGTTTTTGCACATTCATCTGCTGCAGCTTCAGAGTGTTTCACCTACACTGCCTCTTTGGTTTGCTTAATGAGGTGGTTTTATTATATTCATCTCCTCCTCTCACAAGTCTAATGATGCCAAAGTTGATCAATTAACACGCTTTTTAAGATGATCTTGGAGACGTGCAGAAACAGAAATGCTGAGGAGAAGAATGATTGATTCAGAGATCTGTGGGATGTGAAATGAATGCAGAAACATCGAGGAAGCTGTCATATTATACTGTGAGCCTTTGCTCAAGGCTGTCGGGTTCAAATCACAGCGATCACACTTTTCTAACTAACAAAAGCAACATCATGTAACTGAAAACAAACTGAAACTGAATTATCTCCAACTTTCTATTTCACTTCATTCACACTGACATTAATATTTGCATCATGTAGCTTTATATGATATGAATCATAATGCAAGCCTCCTCAATGCCAAACACATTTCAACAGTGATAATGTGATGATGTGTGATAATAAGAAGGGTAAAAGCACACATTGCCCCATTATAAATACTGAACTAAGCGGTTCCTGCTTGAATGAAATTTTTTTTTCTTTTTTTCATGGGCAGTTATCCGCAAGGCGCACTGTGAATGACATCACAATCGAGAAGAGCTGCTGATTGGTTGGTTGTAATGTGAATCCTGGACAAACAAGTCAGTCATCGATCCAGGGACAACACTTACTTGGTGATATCAGATGGTGCCTTGTGGGTTCCCTCAGTGAGAAATGATGTTGATGCTTTGGAACAGATTTTTATTTTAACAAACACAAAATAAACTTTGTGTCTCCCGTCTCCAGTCTCAGACGGACTCTTTCAGTTGGCTGACTGCAGCATGCAGCCTGGCCTCTCTGGCAGACTCAAAGCAGCAGCGCTCCCAGGTGATTCACACTCTCCCATATAAGAGTGAGAGAGAGCAATCACTTCTTAACACATATACACTACCAGTCAAAAATTTGGACACAGTTTCCCATTCAAGTGGATGGGAAACTGTGTCCAAACTATTGACTGGTACTGTATATATATGTGTGTATATATATACACATATATATCCTCTATATATTCTATTATAAAATTCCTCTTCTGCAGTTTCACCACAGACTGTTGGTATGGTATGCGTTGTGCTGACACTGGTTGTTGTGTTTTTGGTGACTCTACCTGAGACATTTCCATCAAACAGTTTATTCGCTCTGTCTGTACTGTACAGCAGATATGTACATTATATTACTGTACAGCAGATATGTACATTATATTACTGTACAACAGATATGTACATTACATTACAGTACAACAGATATGTACATTACATTACAGTACAACAGATATGTACATTATATTACAGTACAACAGATATGTACATTACATTACAGTACAACAGATATGTACATTACATTACAGTACAACAGATATGTACATTATATTACTGTACAACAGATATGTACATTACATTACAGTACAACAGATATGTACATTATTTTACTGTACAACAGATATGTACATTATATTACAGTACAACAGATATGTACATTACATTACTGTACAACAGATATGTACATTATATTACTGTACAACAGATATGTACATTACATTACTGTACAACAGATATGTACATTATATTACAGTACAACAGATATGTACATTATATTACAGTACAACAGATATGTACATTACATTACTGTACAACAGATATGTACATTACATTACTGTACAACAGATATGTACATTATATTACAGTACAACAGATATGTACATTATACTACTGTACAACAGATATGTACATTATATTACAGTACAGCAGATATGTACATTATATTACAGTACAGCAGATATGTACATTATACTACTGTACAACAGATATGTACATTATATTACAGTACAACAGATATGTACATTACATTACAGTACAACAGATATGTACATTATATTACTGTACAACAGATATGTACATTATTTTACTGTACAACAGATATGTACATTATACTACTGTACAACAGATATGTACATTATATTACAGTACAACAGATATGTACATTACATTACAGTACAGCAGATATGTACATTATACTAGTGTACAACAGATATGTACATTATATTACTGTACAACAGATATGTACATTATTTTACTGTACAACAGATATGTACATTATTTTACTGTACAACAGATATGTACATTACATTACAGTACAACAGATATGTACATTACATTACAGTACAACAGATATGTACATTATTTTACTGTACAACAGATATGTACATTACATTACAGTACAACAGATATGTACATTATTTTACTGTACAACAGATATGTACATTATACTACTGTACAACAGATATGTACATTATATTACAGTACAACAGATATGTACATTACATTACAGTACAACAGATATGTACATTACATTACAGTACAACAGATATGTACATTATATTACTGTACAACAGATATGTACATTACATTACAGTACAACAGATATGTACATTATTTTACTGTACAACAGATATGTACATTACATTACAGTACAACAGATATGTACATTATACTACTGTACAACAGATATGTACATTATATTACAGTACAACAGATATGTACATTACATTACAGTACAACAGATATGTACATTATACTACTGTACAACAGATATGTACATTACATTACAGTACAACAGATATGTACATTATACTACTGTACAACAGATATGTACATTATATTACTGTACAACAGATATGTACATTATTTTACTGTACAACAGATATGTACATTACATTACAGTACAACAGATATGTACATTACATTATAGTACAACAGATATGTACATTATACTACTGTACAACAGATATGTACATTATATTACAGTACAACAGATATGTACATTATATTACTGTACAACAGATATGTACATTATATTACTGTACAACAGATATGTACATTATATTACAGTACAACAGATATGTACATTATATTACTGTACAACAGATATGTACATTACATTATAGTACAACAGATATGTACATTATACTACTGTACAACAGATATGTACATTACATTACAGTACAACAGATATGTACATTATATTACAGTACAACAGATATGTACATTATATTACTGTACAACAGATATGTACATTATATTACTGTACAGCAGATATGTACATTACATTACAGTACAACAGATATGTACATTATATTACAGTACAACAGATATGTACATTATATTACTGTACAACAGATATGTACATTATATTACTGTACAGCAGATATGTACATTATATTACAGTACAGCAGATATGTACATTGCATTACAGTACAGCAGATATGTACATTACATTACAGTACAGCAGATATGTACATTACATTACTGTACAACAGATATGTACATTACATTACAGTACAGCAGATATGTACATTACATTACTGTACAACAGACATGTACATTATATAACAGTACAACAGATACGTACATTATATTACTGTACAACAGATATGTACATTATATAACAGTACAACAGATACGTACATTATATTACTGTACAACAGATATGTACATTACATTACTGTACAACAGACATGTACATTATATTACAGTACAACAGATATGTACATTACATTACAGTACAACAGATATGTACATTACATTACAGTACAACAGATATGTACATTATATTACAGTACAACAGATATGTACATTACATTACAGTACAACAAATATGTACATTACATTACAGTACAACAGATATGTACATTATATTACTGTACAACAGATATGTACATTACATTACAGTACAACAGATATGTACATTATATTACTGTACAACAGATATGTACATTATATTACTGTACAACAGATATGTACATTACATTACAGTACAACAGATATGTACATTATATTACTCTACAACAGATATGTACATTACATTACAGTACAACAGATATGTACATTACATTACAGTACAACAGATATGTACATTATATTACTGTACAACAGATATGTACATTACATTACAGTACAACAGACATGTGCATTACATTACTGTACAACAGATATGTACATTATATTACTGTACAACAGATATGTACATTACATTACAGTACAACAGATATGTACATTATATTACAGTACAACAGATATGTACATTATATTACTGTACAACAGATATGTACATTATATTACTGTACAACAGATATGTACATTATATTACTGTACAGCAGATATGTACATTACATTACAGTACAACAGATATGTACATTATATTACAGTACAACAGATATGTACATTATATTACTGTACAACAGATATGTACATTATATTACTGTACAGCAGATATGTACATTATATTACAGTACAGCAGATATGTACATTGCATTACAGTACAGCAGATATGTACATTACATTACAGTACAGCAGATATGTACATTACATTACTGTACAACAGATATGTACATTACATTACAGTACAGCAGATATGTACATTACATTACTGTACAACAGACATGTACATTATATAACAGTACAACAGATACGTACATTATATTACTGTACAACAGATATGTACATTATATAACAGTACAACAGATACGTACATTATATTACTGTACAACAGATATGTACATTACATTACTGTACAACAGACATGTACATTATATTACAGTACAACAGATATGTACATTACATTACAGTACAACAGATATGTACATTACATTACAGTACAACAGATATGTACATTATATTACAGTACAACAGATATGTACATTACATTACAGTACAACAAATATGTACATTACATTACAGTACAACAGATATGTACATTATATTACTGTACAACAGATATGTACATTACATTACAGTACAACAGATATGTACATTATATTACTGTACAACAGATATGTACATTATATTACTGTACAACAGATATGTACATTACATTACAGTACAACAGATATGTACATTATATTACTCTACAACAGATATGTACATTACATTACAGTACAACAGATATGTACATTACATTACAGTACAACAGATATGTACATTATATTACTGTACAACAGATATGTACATTACATTACAGTACAACAGACATGTGCATTACATTACTGTACAACAGATATGTACATTATATTACTGTACAACAGATATGTACATTACATTACAGTACAACAGATATGTACATTATATTACAGTACAACAGATATGTACATTATATTACTGTACAACAGATATGTACATTATATTACTGTACAACAGATATGTACATTATATTACTGTACAGCAGATATGTACATTACATTACAGTACAACAGATATGTACATTATATTACAGTACAACAGATATGTACATTATATTACTGTACAACAGATATGTACATTATATTACTGTACAGCAGATATGTACATTATATTACAGTACAGCAGATATGTACATTGCATTACAGTACAGCAGATATGTACATTACATTACAGTACAGCAGATATGTACATTACATTACTGTACAACAGATATGTACATTACATTACAGTACAGCAGATATGTACATTACATTACTGTACAACAGACATGTACATTATATAACAGTACAACAGATACGTACATTATATTACTGTACAACAGATATGTACATTATATAACAGTACAACAGATACGTACATTATATTACTGTACAACAGATATGTACATTACATTACTGTACAACAGACATGTACATTATATAACAGTACAACAGATATGTACATTATATTACAGTACAACAGATATGTACATTACATTACAGTACAACAGATATGTACATTACATTACAGTACAACAGATATGTACATTATATTACAGTACAACAGATATGTACATTACATTACAGTACAACAAATATGTACATTACATTACAGTACAACAGATATGTACATTATATTACTGTACAACAGATATGTACATTACATTACAGTACAACAGATATGTACATTATATTACTGTACAACAGATATGTACATTATATTACTGTACAACAGATATGTACATTACATTACAGTACAACAGATATGTACATTATATTACAGTACAACAGATATGTACATTACATTACAGTACAACAGATATGTACATTACATTACAGTACAACAGATATGTACATTATATTACTCTACAACAGATATGTACATTACATTACAGTACAACAGATATGTACATTACATTACAGTACAACAGATATGTACATTATATTACTGTACAACAGATATGTACATTACATTACAGTACAACAGACATGTGCATTACATTACTGTACAACAGATATGTACATTACATTACAGTACAACAGATATGTACATTATATTACTGTACAGCAGATATGTACATTACATTACAGTACAGCAGATATGTACATTATATTACTGTACAACAGATATGTACATTACATTACAGTACAACAGATATGTACATTATATTACTGTACAGCAGATATGTACATTACATTACAGTACAACAGATATGTACATTATATTACTGTACAACAGATATGTACATTACATTACAGTACAACAAATATGTACATTACATTACAGTACAACAGATATGTACATTATATTACTGTACAACAGATATGTACATTACATTACAGTACAACAGATATGTACATTATATTACTGTACAACAGATATGTACATTACATTACAGTACAACAGATATGTACATTATATTACAGTACAACAGATATGTACATTACATTACAGTACAACAGATATGTACATTACATTACAGTACAACAGATATGTACATTATATTACTCTACAACAGATATGTACATTACATTACAGTACAACAGATATGTACATTACATTACAGTACAACAGATATGTACATTATATTACTGTACAACAGATATGTACATTACATTACAGTACAACAGACATGTGCATTACATTACTGTACAACAGATATGTACATTACATTACTGTACAACAGATATGTACATTACATTACTGTACAACAGATATGTACATTACATTACAGTACAACAGATATGTACATTATATTACTGTACAGCAGATATGTACATTACATTACAGTACAACAGATATGTACATTATATTACTGTACAACAGATATGTACATTACATTACAGTACAACAGATATGTACATTATATTACTGTACAGCAGATATGTACATTATTTTACTGTACAACAGATATGTACATTATATTACTGTACAGCAGATATGTACATTATATTACTGTACAACAGATATGTACATTATATTACTGTACAGCAGATATGTACATTATATTACTGTACAACAGATATGTACATTATATTACTGTACAGCAGATATGTACATTATTTTACTGTACAACAGATATGTACATTATATTACTGTACAACAGATATGTACATTATATTACTGTACAGCAGATATGTACATTACATTACAGTACAACAGATATGTACATTATATTACTGTACAACAGATATGTACATTATATTACTGTACAACAGATATGTACATTATTTTACTGTACAACAGATATGTACATTATATTACTGTACAACAGATATGTACATTATATTACTGTACAGCAGATATGTACATTATATTACTGTACAACAGATATGTACATTATATTACTGTACAGCAGATATGTACATTACATTACAGTACAACAGATATGTACATTATATTACTGTACAACAGATATGTACATTACATTACAGTACAGCAGATATGTACATTATATTACAGTACAACAGATATGTACATTATATTACTGTACAACAGATATGTACATTACATTACAGTACAACAGATATGTACATTATATTACTGTACAACAGATATGTACATTATATTACAGTACAGCAGATATGTACATTATATTACAGTGCAACAGATATGTACATTATATTATTATATTGTATATATTATATTGTACATTGTATTATAATACTGTAATAACAAATACAGCATTTGAAGAAGAGCAAAATACTGAGTCATTGACTTTAGACAAGGTTTTTGTTTCTCAGTGATTCAGTCACTTTCTGCTGCCTCAAGATAGCAATGCATGAACAATGCACCTGGCCACACCTGATTTAATACCAACACTCCCACCTGCACACAGATCAAATACGTTTGTTACTTTAACAATTCTAAATATCTCCACTCTGAGCAAAAATTTAGCAAACATTGTTATTTAGCCTTAAACTATGAAAGAACCAGAGGAAGTGTTGTATACAGGTTGTCTGTTGCACCAAAATGGTTCTCTGTATGTGCACAGTCTTATAAAATGTTATATATGAAAATCTTTTAAATTTGCAGTGCCAGTTAAAGTTTAGACACACTTTCCCATCCACTTGAATGGGAAGGTGTGTCTAAACTTTTGATAATAAAAAATGACATCGAAGATTGGATTATTTACTGGGTTTAAAAAAAAAGATAAATGGCATCATTAATATCATATAGACTTACTCGCCTGACCAAAAACCATGAGAGGGCCCAGCTGCAGGGGTGGTATAAGTGTCAAGTGAAAACCTCTATTCATCCAGAGAATTAAGGCTCAGTCCTGGCCCATCAGCAGGGAGTGAGAGGATGGGGTGGAGGATTGATCGACCACCCCCCTGAAGAGAGCATCCTCGTCCCCATCCATCAGCCCCTGGCTGGAGCTCTGCTGTGAGTTGAAAACTGAGCTGTGGCTTCCTTGCTGCCTGCAGGAGCTCCACCACCAGTGAAGAAGAATTGGACAGAGAAAAGGAAAAACAGAGTTAGCAAGGAAGCATTTTCATTCCTCATGTATGAAGGATGAAAAAACAGAATGAAACGGACAAAAATGAATGAAGCTAAGTCGCATTTCATAAAAGAAAATGATCTACCTGGAGAAAACTATTAAATTAAAATGCAACGAGTGTGGATTTTCAGCCATAACTGCATATTGGCTATGGTTTCCCATTCGTCTAGACAGTGCAACAATGAGCCATCATTTACACATCTCTATTATTCACAAACCTTGACCCTTGTTGAAATAGATTTTCATTTTATTTACTGTGATGGTAAATACACAGAAGGAGAAGTCATTTTCTGGTGTGAATTATAACTGTAGAACTAGGGAGTGGACGGCATTTGCAATTCAAAAGATGGATTTATCTCGATAAATGCTGCTTTATTCTGAAACAGGGAATAACTGTCATCAATCACTTTGATAATTTTGGTAACACAGACCAATAACACAGCACTTCCTGTACCATTCTGAACATATGGACGGAAGGGAAAGAGAAGCTGGACACGGAAAACTGAGAAGAGAGAGAGGTTACCCATCAGAGGGATAGCTCTCATGAACTGAACCCGAGACACGGAATGTTTCATGAGTTGAAATAAAAAGTAAAAAGTAAAAACACAAAAGTTTTATTCCCCTCAAATTCTGTTCACAAATGTGTATGAATCCATGTCAGTGAGCATTTACCCTGGATGGAGGTAATCCATCCACATGACAGGTGTAGCATCAAGCTGCTGATTGAACAACATGATCATTACACAGGTGTGTGTTGGGATGGTCACAATAAAAGGCCTCTCTAAAATGTACAGCATTATTATTATATAGTTATTGTATGTATTGTAGATATTACTATTCACAATATTTTAATTATTATAGCTTATATATGGCTCATTCATGTTGTTGATCTGTGTCCCTACTCTCTCTCCCCTATCTCTCTCTCTCTCTTTCTCCCCTCTCTCTCCCTCTCTCTCTCTCTCCCAGGTTTTTGCCTGTTCAAGGACATTTTTTTGCCATTGCCATCAAGTGCTTGCTCATGGGGGAATGTTGGATAAAATTAAGAGCGCAGTCAAGACCTCTTGGGAAAGTGATATAAAATGTACTTTCTAAACCCAGTGTCCATCAGCAGCACTTCTTATCATCACCTTGATGATGTACCTCACTGAAGTGAGACAGGAGGGAGGGAGCTGGAGATTTTTGGTGTTTCCGCTGTTTCAATATTTCTTTCGTCTCTGGTAGGCGGTGATGGACCAAAGTCTGATCCATGGCTTGGGATTGCTGGAGAAATCTCTCAGGTCCAGCATGACAAATCCACCTCTCATCAAATCCAAGGAGTTCTACGGACCAGACAACCTCAAGATTCAAGATTCAAGATGAACTTTATTGTCATTCAGACTATCCACCAGATAGGCACACAGCAGAACGAAATTGCAATGCAATTGGCTCCATCACAAAATAAAGAAAATATAAAAGTAAAAGGCAATAATAACAGTATTATATAAAAAAAAACCTGACACCTTGGCCATTTCTTCATTGTGGACAACTGCATTGGCACGTTTCTGGGTGATACCCAGCTCTGTGGCAATGATCTATCTCCTATCTAGATATGACTAGTATCTGTCAAAATCATATGACAGATCTTGTCAATTGATCTGTAGTGACAGTGACCAACCCTCCAGAGTGGGGTCATCTTCCTGGCTCTCTCTTTGCCATATATATATGTTATGTTTTGCCACACATATCTCCCCCATCTCTCTATCTCCCCATCTATCTCCCCATCTATCTCCCCATCTTTCTCTCTCCACTGTCTCCATGTTCTTCTCGTGGAGGATTGTTGGGTCTCTTTAGAATAAAGAGTCAGTCTAGACCGGCCCTTCTTGGAAGGTGCCTTGATATAACTTTCGTTGTGATTTGGTGCTATTTAAATGAAGTTGACTTGACTTGAAATTTCAATCACTTGACACAGAAACACAAAAAAGTGATTAATTAAAACCTTTCTTCATAATTACTTTAAGGGTGGAACAAACATGGCACTAGAGCTGTTTAACTTGAGCTGCTCTAAGCCACAAACCGATCCTATTTTGGTGGAGACCAAAACAGAGCTAGGAAACAAATATACAATAGACTTACATTTAAGGTTCCCAAGATATGACTCTAAATGTAAAATGTTGCTCTGTGTCTGCTGGATGTGTAAGTAAACGTAAGCTGACTGTTTCAACCTGTGGAAATTGAAAAAAAGTGGAAAAATAAATGAATGCAAGCATAAAGAAAACAAGAAGAGTGTGATCACCAACAACTGATGGTATTTTCAAGAGCTGATGGACCTTTACCACCTACGTAGGTACAAATCTATGTTCTCACAAGTTTCTGTCTGTTTAAAACAAATATTTAGTGATTGTTTGAGGTTTTTAATTTAAAAATTAATTAATTTAGAATGCTGGACACCCATAGTTTTTCTATAGAAGTCCAGGTGTGGTTTAGATGAAATATAATTTTGTTGTGTGGAGGCACACATCTCTATTTCAGCTCTGTAATGGCAGTATTTTGGCATAATGACTACATGTTTGACAGAAAAAGACTGAGACAGACCAATAATAGCGCTGTGTTGTGTGTGCATACGTGTCATGTGAAGCGAGAATGAAAACAGCTGAAATGAAATGAGGCCATCTTTGGCCCCGGTGCCACAAAGTGAAAGAGAAAACAGCCCAAAGGTCTGTTATTTGATTTGGATGATTTAATGGCCTGATATAACGCCATCACTTTGCTCCATCACTCTGCCCTTTATCTTTATGAAACCTTCATCTGCCCTTACTTCTCCTCAGTTCTTCTCCTTTTTCTCCTCACTCAGTTTCTATCTGTGGGATTCTCATTTTATTTTAATTGAAGTGTGTCTCTATGTGGACCAGATTGAAACCAGTGTGATAGCCTTCTGCCCTCATGATTACAAAAACAACAAAGGGTGGCCTTTATTTAGATTCTGTCTCAAATATCGCTAAACCAATAGAAAGAAAACACACATCACTAATCCTTTGAAGCTAACCACGCAGCACGTCTTAGCAAGGCTTTGTGCTTTGGCCACAGACCCCACTCACTTCCTCACTCACTTCCTCACTCACTCCCTAACTCACTCACTCACTCACTTCCTCACTCACTCACTCACTCATGAGGTCGGCAGTTGAATCATGGCTACTTCATGTTGCAGTGGGCCAGTTGTACAGAGGTGAGAAGGTTGGCAGAATTACAATACTCAGGTAAATGCATCAAGATGCTGGACATAAATATACACAGTTGCTAAAAGTACATTCCTGTGTTTTACTGCTGACTGATCATCACATCTAAATCTAAGTTCAATAAACACAAACACATCCTGCCCATGTTGTGTAGAATATTGACATTATTATTAATCACAAATAACTGTTTCTCTATTTTACTTCCACCCAGCTCTGTTGGCAGTGGTAAAAATAAATGTGTGTTATCATATGTTTGTCTGTCTGTTCTCATTTGTCTGATTGTGTTCAGGATTTCTCAAAAAGTTATGAACACATTTTGATGAAATTTTGTGGAGGGAAGAGCAAAGGGTCAAGGTAGGGTTGATTAGATTTTGAGTCAGATTGGGATCCTGATGCAGCTCCAGGATTATTTATTTACAGTGCAAGATGGGAGATATTTTGTCTTTTTCAGGAATTTCTCAATAAATAAATAAGTAATAGATGTCAAGGCAGAAAAACAAGCATATTTAACTGATGAATTTTAAAGAACATGTCTAATTTAATGTGGATCACGGTCACTGTCCGAATATACAACACAAAAACAAATTTATAGGGAGGTGGACGGTCATTGCAGGGTAAACTGTGGCCTGTGCCATAGCAGTATGAGAATAGTGTTGGTGGAGATATGGGCTCTCTGAGTGCTTTCTAGTCCTGTTTTAGGATTACATGGAACTGAGCATATATCTTTTTATTTATTTATCTTTTAGCTATTGTGTTATGACTGTTAGGATGTCAATCTGGACATAGTAGTCCAGATTAAAATATCTCTACTATGTCTGCTGAAATATTTCCCTACTTGATGGATTGCAATAAAAGTTTGTGCAGACATTCATGGTCCCCGGAGGTTGAATCCCTCTGAATGTCGTGATCCCTTGACTTCTCATCTGACACATAACCGTATTTCCTTGATTTAAAAGATGCTGTTGCGTTTTCAATATGAAAAAAAGGCTTCAAATAAAACAGGGGTGGATAAACTCCTGAAGCCTGTCATATAATTTACATACCTGTTTAGCATTATGTGCATTTCTGCTGCTTTGATTAGCAAATTAACAATACAAACATGGTATTAACACGATGGAGTTGCTATGCATTTGATTGTATTGAGTAACTTTTACACTGTTGGGAGTTTTGTAGCATTAAAAATGTGCTGTCAAGGCGCTGATTCTGCCATGATTGTCAATGATACTCCATATTTGACTCGTCTTCTTCACTCATGGTCATTTCACAGTAACTTCATGACTGAACTCAGGCTGCAGGGGTATACAGTACTTTACACTTTCTGGGCCAGTGGTCTCAGCCAGGTGCCAATAGATGGCAGTAGCTACATTTGAAGTAACCATAGGGGTCCTATGACACTCAGGTTGTGTTCACACCAGCCTTGTTTAGTCCGGTTCAACCGAACCCTGGAGCGTTTAAACCTTTGATGTGGTTCGTTTGGGTTAATGAATATAATGAATATTAATGAAAATGCATATTATGAATGAGATATGTATGAATATGAATATATATTTGGTGAATATGATTATTCATATTGAACAAATATATACAGTACCAGTCAATAGTTTGGACACAGTTACCCATCCACTTGAATGGGAAACTGTGTCCAAATTTTTGACTGGTAGTGTGTGTGTATATATATATATATATATATATATATATATATATATATATATATATATATATATAACCCTATTATATATATTCCTAATATGTATGCTAACATTTATTCTTGATCAAAAGGTAGCAACATTTTATGTATTGAAATATTCCAAGCTGTATACACTAGATAGTACAGAGCCATGCAGTCATTCATCTGAATCCATTCTGTCATGGTCATGTATTTAGGTTGCCATTTCCTGTTTTATTTTGTAAGTTCAGTCCTCTGTCATGTCTTATGCTTCTCACTTCCTGTCTTATTGTCTTATGATCTGTTTTTACCCTTATGGTTCCTCTGTCTGTGTTTTAGTCTTCTGTGTTTTTAGTTCCAGTTGCTCCTTTTCCCATTGTTTATGTTTGCTCTGTCTTGTTAGTTTATTAGTTTATCCTCCTCATGTTTTCCCCTTTAAGGTTTTCCCTTCTCTTCATTTTCCCTCCTCTGTGATTGTCTGAGTGTTTCCACCTGTCTCTGATTCTCTCCTCCTCCCTGATCCACCTGTGTGTTATTGTCTCGTTACTCTGTGTATTTAAGTCTGTTTGGTTCTGTCCTCTGAGTCAGTTCGTCTGTGTTACCTGTCTGTCATTCCTTGCATTGCTCCCTTATTCCATGTGTCGCCCTGTTATCCCTTCCTAGCCCTGCTTTGCACCGTGTCCTCTGTGGGTCTGGTTTTCATCACTTCTTTCCATAAGTTGTTCTTGGATTTCTCCAAGAACAACTCCTGTGTTTTTGCCTTTTGCCTTTGTTGTGGTATTTCGCCTTTTATTTTATTAAATCTCTGCACTGACTCTCTCCTCCTGTGTCGTCTGCGCTTGGCTCCTATATTTTTTAACTGCACCATAACACATTCATTCATTCATTCGTTCAAAGAGATGTATGGATTCTATAAACATAGATTCTATACCATCTCACCTCACTGGTCCCCTTTGTAAGGCCAACAGGTCGTAGGATCTCATTAGAGCCAACCGTCTTCTGTGGTGAGTTCGTCTGATTGCAGAACGTCTTTCATGGAATGCATGTATTATTAAAAACACGCTGTCTGACCAAAAGTTCATTTGCGCGGTCCGTTAAAATCTTCTGGTATTTCCTCCAGATCAAGACAAGTCTGACCAATGATTGAGCGGCATTTCCATGCACATGACTTTTGTTTTCAATTTATAGTCCGTTTTATTTTTGCCTTTGTGAACAGAACCAGCTGAAAAATGAAACTATGTATCATTCTCACATCTGGTGCGGACCAAGAAAGCAGACTATTGGGTGTGAACACGACCTCAAACAGAGATCTGATTTAAGTTCAGAGAGAGTTTTCTACTGATATGAGGAAAATGTCAGGAGAGAACACTACTTTGACATTAAAACAAGAAGAATCAAGTAATGGACAAACTGAGGAAGGAGTTGCTGATAGCTGACAAACCTCCAATGGCCAAAAAGTCTCTTCCAAAACCCATGTGTTACCTGAATCACATGTAAAGACAGCAACACTGCATCAATCTGTCCTTACCTAACATTTAGCTTGTGTTCTGCATTTTAATGTACCTTTCCAAATGGACAATACCTCAGTGTCTATCACTCTAATGTCTGGCTCCCCTAATGGTTTGTACTATTTGTTCGGAGAGTCATCCAGACGGATGGATGGATGGATTGTGTGAAGAGGAGCTACAAGGCCTTTGAAATCAGGAGCCTCTCTCCTCTTTGAGCCCGTCTGACCATGAAGGGGAGAGGGAGCAGATATTAGTAAAAAGGGAGAGAGGAGGCTGAGAGAGGAGGAGAGACTGACACGCATACAGCCAGAGGGGTTGCTTTAAAAGCCAGCAGACAGATTTGTAGACAACTACAGGCATGTAGTAGGAGGGTGGGATGATATGCACAACAAAAAAAAAACCAGCCAGAAAACATGTTGCTGAGGATCAGACATAAGGGAACGAGAGATGACAGACAACAGCTGTCAGATAATGAAATTGATTGCAGGGCAGTGGAGGGTGAAGGTGGCTTTGGCTGCAGCTGTCTGATAGGCTGTGATTTGAGTTTGATAAGTATGGCTATTATTGTTGCTTATTTTAGAACAGAGATATTTTTTTGCCACTTTCTCTTCTCATCATTTTAAGGCCAGAGCCTTAAATTAAAATTTGGCAGGGCAGTGTCCACACCAGAAAAAAAATCTAAAACAGAATAATCTGGCAGATCAATAATTTCCACTTTCATAATACATGTCTGGATAGATTATAATCTATGTGTTCTTCTCCAATAATCTTTACAATATAAACACTGCAGTTATATTATTAATGATGTGATTCTTAATTTTATCACAGGATTATATCAGAATATCTCAAACATGCACACCATAAGAACTGATAATAATACTGATGTGTCAGGCTATTATTAAGATTAGTGTGTCCAAAGGTCCAATGCATCACCTCACATGACCTCTCTCCTGATCTCATGGGGAAGCAATGTTAACAAAATGGTGATGATGGTGATGATGGTGATGTGGTGCAACAACCTGTTGTTGTAATGGTTTACATTGAGAACTAGAGGGGGACTCAGAGACTACACTAGTCTCATCACTTCTGACACTAGAAGTGTGTGGTGGTATCAGCAGAGAGCCTTTATTATTCATTCTGCTGTGTTGAGGACATTTCTGTACATCTTGAAACCTGAAACCTTCTCAAAGGTGTATGTCACCACTGCTCTACATGCTGAAGATGCTGAATCAAACTCAAAGAGACATCTTGGTCTAAGTCTGTTAGCGGCTGCTGTGTTACTGAGTAGTTGATGATGTGCTAGTTCTTCATCCATCTGTTCAGTTGAGGTCTCACTAAGTTACAAATGAACATGGAGGGATACACTCACTCACTGGTCCATTGGTTCACCAGTAGGATGTTTGACTGATGCTGTATGTTCACAACAGAAAATGTATGGTTACTTAATTTCCGTGTTGATAGCAATTTGCTGCAAAATTAGCACCAGCTGAGGATGAACATTTAGCAGGTGTGTGATCATAAACCAGAATATGGAACATAACTGAAATTTTGAACTTGTGATGGAGCTGAACGAAAAGTCGGGGGATCATCAGTCATTAGATATATTATGCTGATACATCAAGATGATTAAAGAAGCCCTTCTATTGGTGCTTACGATCCATCCTCTGGAGACCATTAATGCTTGTTTGAAACATTTTTTATGCAATTCATCCAGCAGCTGATGAGGTTTTCCATCTAGACAAAGGTTATGGACTGTCCAAACAACTGACCAATGATCACGACCTTATTGTGAAGCAAAAGTCAGAGCCAAAGAACCCCATTATTTTACAACATTTGGTGTGTGGTCGAGTGCTAAACACCAGCTCACACAACAGAGCCAGAGCCTTTATATTCAAGAACATTCAGTCTTTCTTCTTGCTGCCCACACTTCCTTTCTGCTTCCTTCTTTCCTCCTCCCCTACCAATACATCCTTTTTAACTCCAGCCATCAAATGCTTGAGTCCGTATGTGTGTGTGTCAATATTTACATCACTGGCATCCTGCCAATTCCCATAGTTCCTTATTTTGCAGGCAAAGGTCCCTGCAGTTAGCTGATCAAACATCCTACAGGTCAAGAGGGAAGGATCATATTGGTGTTAAACAACATCAGCATGCTGAGCCATTTCCCCTGCATGATCTCAGATCCCATTCAGTAGGGCTGTGTGTGTGTGTGTGTGTGTGTGTGTGTGTGTGTGTGTGTGTGTGTGTGTGTGTGTGTGTGCAGAGAATTCATGCTGATCTGATCTGATCTGGTCACACCTTTGATGCTAACCATGATAACATGTTCCAGATTTGAGGTTTCCAGTAGGACGACACCAGTGTGTCAGCTGCATTTAACGATGATGTGAGATTATGACAAATGAAAATGAAAGTATTCAGTATTTACTGAAGAAGAATTAGAATTGATTGCTGAAGCTCTGAGCCGTTTCTATTTCAGATCTGAAACCACATGTGACAAGAGTTAAAGGCTGAAAGCAGTTTCTAAGGAGGAAGTTGCTATTTGAACGTTAGTCCTCAACTTCTCTTCAGTGCATCATGCTTGACTATTGAACTGGCAGGGCCCACGTCCACAGTGCAGCCCACTCTGCCAGCACCATTAGACCACATTAGAGAAGATTAAGTCACCATATCGATGCTTTGAGCTGCCTGCATGTCCTGATGTTCATTTCTGATGACTTTCTGTTTTTGGTTATCCCAGAGGGATTAGTCAGATGTGTCCCTCCTTCTTCCAACCCTGTCACTTCTTTTTAAAGCTTAACAGCGATTTGTCCACTTTACTATTGAAGATGCTGCCCAGAGATAACCAGGGATGAGTTAGCTGCCTGTGAATATTCTCAACAATATGAAAGTCCCGACCATTAATCTACCAGCTCTGAATCTCTGCTCTGCTCTCTCTTCTCTATCCCGTCTTTTTCACTTTTCTCTCTGCCTTGCTTCATGTCAGTGAAGTCAAAAGGACGGCATGATGTTTGGTGAATTATTCAGATCCAGGGAGCTGAAGCGGAGGCTGCTACATCTCACTAGCCATGGTCCTTTGACTGCTTTCCCCTAGGGATGTGCTGAAACCAGTATGACCCTCCTCTCTGCCGTGCACTTACTCACATGCATGTTCACTATTTTACACAGGGACATGTGAACACACTCACAGGCACATGTATACAGGGATGGACAACAGACCCACAGCACACTAGTGAAAAAATACTGCAGATAGGTTGATTTCACACAGACCACCTCTAACTGGCAGGTGGATTTGAACCCTCACCCTTCTGACTGTAAGGTGATGTGTTAACGATGGACAGTCACAGGTGTTTTGAAACATGGCTATAAACTCTGAAATATGCTTATTTTAAGCACAATACAGCACATTGTGCTTAAAATGAGCAATAATGACTGAGAGGCAATAATGAAGGTAAGATGTTTGGCAAGATGACACATTTAACAGTGCTGTAAAATTTCAGCCTTCCTATTTATAAATGATAATGATCAGAATGTCTAGCCTACTTATTTCTAGACTAACCACTTTATAACACGGAAAACATGTTTCTGACTCCTTGTAAATGCTACATGTTTTGATCTGCTTTATTCTGATAGATTGTAATGGGTTGATGAATCCTACAATGAAAAAAATGGTTTGTTGAATTTACTTAATTTTATTATGTCAAGTGGTTGCACAAAATGATTTTATCTAGATCCAAATACATGTTTTAAATTGAGTTTACTTGTGTTTTTCTTTCACTAAAATAAATTCATTTCACTCAAGTTCAAGTAAACAGAAACAATTATGTTCAATGATTAATTTCCACAGTCTGCTAACGTGCAGACACTTTCTGCTGGAGGCGGCAGGTTTTGTTTCTTTTTACCCTTTTTGTTCAGAAGCTTGTCAGCATTGTGTAGTACTGGTTAGCACTGTTGCCTCAGATCAAGAAGGTTCTGGGTTTGAATCCTGCTCTGGGACCTTTCTGTGTGGAGTTCTGCGTGTTCTCCCTATGTCTGTTTGGGTTCCCCTGTGTGCTCCAGCTTCTTCCAACAGTCCACAAACATGCAATATGGGTGAACCGGTGACTCTGAATTTAGCTAATATTATTATAGATATAGTTTAAAATGACTAATAAATAATAAGCACATGCAACTTAAAAACAATAAACTCAATTTAAAAAAATCATCTTGATCTAGACAAAGTTATTTTGTGAAACCACTTAATGTAATAAAATGAAGTAAATTCAACAAACCATTTTTTTCAGTGACAGACACAATAGCTTCAAACAGGTGAAGTTCTCTATCATAAAAACTGCTTTGTAAGAAGAATTATATTGGCAGACAAACTGCCTTATTAGACTTAGACGTCAGATTTTACAATGTTTTCTCAGAACATTACTACAAGAACACTAACCTGAGCTCAATGGCAAACATGAATTCACAGAAAATTCAGAAGGCCCATTCTTGTGGGACTTTGAAGTATTCATTAAATGTCATTATCAGTTTCACAGCCAGTCATGCGGAGGCTACATCCCTTACTGACACTGTACTGCTACAACTGTTCTAATAGAACGAGACATTTTCCACAGCTTTAAACAACATGTCATGGTACTCAGAGTTTGTCTGGTTGTGATGGAGAAGTGAACTCCTATAATACCACTGGTATGACAAATACTTGAAAACGTCAGAAACCGAGTCAAATTGGCCAAAGTGTTTAGTTTATATGAATTTATTTGTTTGTTCAAGAGACAGTAACTGAGAGGTCTTATTCAGGAACACCTGATCACAGTTCCACATTCACACAGTTCCACATTCACACAGTTATACATTCACACCGTTTTACATTCACACAGTTTTACATTCATACAGTTACACATTCACACAGTTATACATTCACACAGTTTTACATTCATACAGTTACACATTCACACAGTTACACAGTTACACATTCACACAGTTACACATTTACACATTCACACAGTTACACAGTTACACATTCACACAGTTACACATTCACACAGTTACACATTCACACAGTTACACATTCACACAGTTCCGCAGATCCACGTTCACACAGTTACACATTCACACAGTTCCACATTCACACAGTTCCACATTCACACAGTTCCACAGTTCCACATTCACACAGTTCCACAGTTACACATTCACACAGTTACACAGTTACACATTCACACAGTTACACATTCACACAGTTCCACAGTTACACATTCACACAGTTCCACATTCACACAGTTCCACATTCACACAGTTCCACATTCACGCAGTTACACAGTTACACATTCACACAGTTACACATTCACACAGTTACACATTCACACAGTTCCACAGATCCACGTTCACACAGTTCCACATTCACACAGTTACACATTCACACAGTTACACAGTTACACATTCACACAGTTACACATTCACACAGTTACACATTCACACAGTTACACATTCACACAGTTACACATTCACACAGTTACACAGTTACAGATTCACACAGTTACACAGTTACACATTCACACAGTTACACATTCACACAGTTACACATTCACACAGTTACACTTTCACACAGTTACACATTCACACAGTTACACATTCACACAGTTACACAATTACACATTCGCACAGTTACAAATTCACACAGTTACACATTCACACAGTTACACATTCACACAGTTACACTTTCACACAGTTACACATTCACACAGTTACACATTCACACAGTTACAAATTCACACAGTTACACAGTTACACATTCACACAGTTACACATTCACACAGCTACACTTTCACACAGTTACACATTCACACAGTTACACATTCACACAGTTACACAGTTACACATTCGCACAGTTACAGATTCACACAGTTACACAGTTACACATTCACACAGCTACACATTCACACAGTTACACAGTTACAGATTCACACAGTTACACAGTTACACATTCACACAGTTCCACATTCACACAGTTACACAGTTACACATTCACACAGTTCCACATTCACACAGTTACACAGTTACACATTCACACAGTTACACATTCACACAGTTACACATTCACACAGTTCCACAGATCCACGTTCACACAGTTACACATTCAAACAGTTACACATTCACGCAGTTACACAGTTACACATTCACACAGTTACACATTCACACAGTTACACATTCACACAGTTCCACAGTTCCACATTCACACAGTTCCACAGTTCCACATTCACACAGTTCCACATTCACACAGTTCCACAGTTACACTTTCGTACAGTTCCACATTCACACAGTTCCACATTCAAAGAGTTCCACAGTTACACTTTCGTACAGTTACACATTCACACAGTTACACATTCACACAGTTACACATTCACACAGTTCCACATTCACACAGTTACACATTCACACAGTTACACAGTTACACATTCACACAGTTACACATTCACACAGTTCCACAGTTCCACAGTTCCACATTCAAACAGTTCCACATTCAAACAGTTCCACATTCACACAGTTACACATTCACACAGTTACACATTCACACAGTTACACATTCACACAGTTACACTTTCACATAGATCCACATTCACACAGTTCCACATTCAAACAGTTCCACATTCAAACAGTTCCACATTCAAACAGTTCCACATTCACACAGTTACACATTCACACAGTTACACATTCACACAGTTACACTTTCACATAGATCCACATTCACACAGTTCCACATTCAAACAGTTCCACATTCAAACAGTTCCACATTCAAACAGTTCCACATTCAAACAGTTCCACATTCAAACAGTTCCACATTCAAACAGTTCCACATTCACACAGTTACACATTCGCACAGTTCCACATTCGCACAGTTACAAATTCACACAGTTACACAGTTACACATTCACACAGTTACACTTTCACACAGTTACACAGTTACACATTCAAACAGTTACACTTTCACACAGTTACACAGTTACACATTCAAACAGTTCCACATTCACACAGTTCCACATTCACACAGTTACACTTTCACATAGATCCACATTCACACAGTTCCACATTCAAACAGTTCCACATTCACACTGTTCCACATTCACACCTCCACAGTCTGATCTGTGGGTCACTGAGCTTCTCCACTGGAGCCGCTGGCTTTCAAAGAGCAGCAGACCAAGAAATATAGTCACTCATCATCCACTCCCCCCATACCGGGTGACCTTTGTTACATTTCTGTAGCTTCACAGCAAAACAATGGTGCACCATTCTCCTCAACAGATAAAGAAGATAAAATGACTCCATGCAGCTCGTTTAATGGAAGCCAAATGGAAATGTGCTTTTTACACCCTGCTTTAAGCTGAAGTCTTCACTGGAGTCTGCAAACGCTTAAACATGTGAACATGAGCCACTAGATGAGATGGAACTGAACACAGAGAACTCTGAAGGTGCAGCATTAAGTGCCTCTGTCTGATTTAATGCTATATGTCACTGTTCTTTCTGTGTGGAGTTGGGATGTTCTCCCCATGTGTGCATGGGTTATCTATGAGTGCTCTGGCTTCCTCCCAATAAAGGTGAGCTGTTGAATCTGCACATAGATGCCTCTCTCTGTGTTGGCCATATTATGTCACAGCTCAACAATGAAGCATGCAGAGATCTTCTGTAGTGGTGCATGCACAGGTGTTCAGGCTGTAAGCTTTTATATTGAAAAGGGTTTAGCGTCTTTTCTCTTTTAAAAACAATTTGGGATCTCTGGGCTTCTGGAGACATTTATTATGCCACATCTAACTGTATAGAGTCATTTTATTTTTCATGATCTATTCAATTTATGTAGTGAAACATCTTCCTCGGTTGTTTAGGAGGAATGCTGTGATGATGTTTTGCTGTGAAGCTTGGCTGTGATTAGATAAAGATGAGTTTTCACTTTTTGATGAAGTGTTCTTTTGATCATGGCTCCTCCATCATCAGACATGTGCTGGATGTTTAGTACTGTACTGTGAGTCAGACGACGAGATGAAATGAAGCTTTGATTTTGTCTTGTTGGGATAGGCCATTTGGTTTTAAAAAACCCTTGTACTGGATCCAGATAAAGGAGTCAGGATCCATTTTTAAAGCAGTGTCTGCTAGAGGTATGAGAGCAGGTGTGACCAGAAACAGGCTTTTAACAATGTTAGCTTTTCAGGAAACACTATCACAGACTGAGTCAGGGAGCTAGCAGGAAACCTGACGACACAGCTGGCTGAAGAAGGACGCAGTTATCTGGTGTTTTCATCAGCTGTTGGTGAAAACACTGATAATAATGATACGACACAGTGAGACACTTTTTAAGAGGCGTGAAGACGGATTTGTCTAAGGAGCTCCTGGATGTGACCACCATGGACAGGACGACGATGTGGAGGTACATCTTCAATGTGGTGGAGAAGACTGTAAGTAATCCTGAGAAAAGTGGGTGGGGCTTACTACCCATGGTACACCTGCAATGTGTGGCGAGAGAACTGCCTTGGTTGGACTGGTGGAAGAGAAAATGCTAAAAAAGTACCTGCCTCACCCCCCTGACAGCTGACCATTGATTACCCACCAAGAAGCTCTGTGGAAGATTCTGGAACTGGATGATGTGATGACTACAGTCAGGAAAACGGTGAACTTCATTAGAGCGGGGCCTGAATCACCATCAGTTCCAACTATTTTTGAGGGAGGTGGGCTCGAGACATGGAGATGTGCCGTACCAGACAGAAGTACGGTGGCTGAGTAGGAGCATAGGAGAGTTTTGAGCTTCGGGAAGAAATGTCTCTTTTCAGCAAAGTAAAGGAAAACTCTTGTCTGACTGTCAGATCCAAACGGGCTGTGTGATTTAGACATGTTGTGTTAAGACCATTGTTTTGTTAGAATTAAGTTAATATGTTAGAAGACAGTTTTCTATGTGTTCTGTATTTGGTTGTGGTCACTTTAAGAATCACAGAATGTCAGCGGCAGGAAGTTACCTCATGTGACCTGTAACCAGGAAGTAAGTGAACATGATTCTGAGAGCTGTTGTTTTGTTGCATCTGAGCTAATCCAGCTACATCTGCAGACATCTTATGCCTTTGGAAGCATCGTATGTACGTATTGATAGTTTATTATTAACCGCAATCATATATCATTATTTTTTGGGTCAAGTTTACATTCTGTGGAGTTTGATGAATGAAAGCTACAGAGTTACAATTGTCAATGCCTACACCTTTACTGGGCCATTGAAAGTTCATATATGAATAGCAAGAAATAAATGAATGAACAGATATTGACTACATGTTAAAAGCAAGCATATTGTTGATTATGTTTTTTGTATGTTTTACTTTCACCTTTCCTTGCAATGTCATTAAACCTGTGGACAAGAAGAAAACTGTCTTCAGAGTCTTGATGTTAGGAAGGCGTTTATCTGACTGTCAAATTATATACAGCACATATACCGAGGACAGCATAGTGAAAATACGGCTTACGAGCGGGCAAGATAACGTAGAGCTGAGAGTTGGGGGATAACAATTACAACATCGTCGCACGCAGCCAGTGGATGACCTTCAGAACAGTGTCCAAACAGAGATACTTCACCAGACTGTCATGGCGGAAGAAACATCTTCATTAAAGACACGCTCCCGTGCTTCATGTTCCTCAGTACGATCAAGTGCATCATCAACTGAGTCCGCTGCAGCCAAGGCGGGAGCGAGAGCAGAAGCAGCAAAAGCACGTCTTTCCTACGCCGAAGAGGAAATCAACCTAAAGCTACAAAAAGCTAAGTTGGAAGCATCTATGGAAATGCTTAATTATAAGAAAGAGACAGCTGCAGCCGTTGCTGAAGCAGAAGCACTCGAAGCTGCTGTTGATTTAAATAGTGAGAAACATAGTTACAAGTTAAAGTCAGATTCTATTCCCTTGGAAGCCACACAACGCACTGAACAATATGTTATTGACCAAGCCACAGTACGAGAGACAGAATTCCAGCTATGTGATGACAGTGTCCTAGCAAAGACAGAGCCAAGCCCTAGCTACAACATTTCATCTTCACATCTCAAACCAGAAGCCAAACCCTTCTTTCCAGACCAAACCAATACTGCTTCCCAATCACCTCATCCTACCTCACAGCAGCCTCATATCTATGAAGATGAATATGTTTATGAGTCACGTGCAGTTAGGTTCGAGAACGACCATGCTACTGCTGCGCAACATTTCAGACCTCAAAATGACAGCGGTCGTCCTCCTCCCTCACCCTATCCCATATCTCCAAACTCAAATAATGGCGGTTCAAACATAAATGACTTTGTAAGATACTTTGCTCGTCGTGAGCTTGTGGCTACAGGCTTACTTCAATTCAATGACAAACCTCAGAACTACAGAGCCTGGAAACGTTCTTTCCAGACTGCAACCAGTGGTTTAGACCTGACACCAAGTGAGGAGATGGATCTTCTGCTTAAGTGGCTTGGCAAAGAGTCAGCAGAACATGTTGAACAGTTAAGAGCAATACACATCAACCATCCAGAAGCAGGATTGGCAATGATATGGGACAGACTCGAACAAACTTATGGCTCAGCAGAAGTGATAGAAGACGCTCTGTTCAAACGAATCAACGCCTTTCCAAAAATAACGAATCGAGATTATTCTAAACTAACAAAGTTGGGCGATCTACTAATGGAACTTCAGGCAGCCAAGGCTGAAGGAGACTTGCCTGGCCTCTCTTTCCTCGACACGGCAAGAGGAGTGAACCCAATAATACAGAAGCTCCCATTTCGTCTGCAGGAAAAGTGGGCATCAGTGGGTGCATCCTACAAGCGGCAAAAGCGTGTTACCTATCCTCCCTTTGCCTACTTTGTAGGCTTTGTTAGCCAGGAGGCTAGCATTGGGAATGATCCAAGCTTCAACTTCATCTCTCATACAGACATGGCTCCCAGAACCGAGAAGACAGTTTGGAAACCAAACAAATATCGGGAAGTCTCTGTACACAAAACAGAGATATTTCCCAGAGCCACTTATGATACTGGCGAGCCCCCAACAAAGTCAGACGACTGCGATAAGCTGTGTCCCATTCATAGAAAACCGCACCCTCTACGTAAATGTCGTGCATTCCGAGAAAAGCCCATTGAAGATTGTAAGACATTTTTAAAAGAGAATAATGTGTGCTTTAAATGCTGTTCTTCGTCATCACATATAGCAAGGAACTGTAAAATGAAAGTTCAATGCTCTGAATGTAAAAGTGAAAGACACCACACAGCGCTTCACCCCGGACCCGCACCCTGGATGGAAGAGGCAGACCCTTCTCCAGAGCACGGCGGGGAGGAAGAAGCCTCACTTCAATCTCATGTTAACACCAAATGCACAAAAGTCTGTGGCGGAGATCTGACAGACCGATCCTGTTCTAAAATATGTCTTGTAAAAGTATATCCAGCTGGCCACAGAGACAAAGCAGTGAAACTGTATGCGATTCTGGACGAGCAGAGCAACAGGTCACTAGTTCATTCACAGTTCTTTGAAGTGTTCAGTGACCAAAGTCCAAGTGCTCCCTACACATTGAGAACATGTGCTGGAGTAAAGAAATCAGCAGGAAGAAGGGCCAGTGGCTATGAAGTGGAATCTCTAGATGGAACTGTCCGCATCCCATTACCGAGCCTTATAGAATGCAATGACATTCCTAATAACAGAGACGAGATTCCAACCCCGAATGTGGCTCTTCATCATGCACACCTGAGGTCAGTGGCACGCTTCATCCCAGACATCGACCCACATGCCCCAATTATGCTTCTCTTAGGTCGGGACATTATCAGAGTACATAAAGTCCGTAAACAGGTGAATGGCTCACACATCCTACCCTATGCACAGAAGTTGGATCTGGGGTGGGTCATTGTAGGCAATGTATGTCTAGGTAGCGTCCACAAACCACCGACAATCAGCTCCTTCTACACTAACACCACAGAGGTAGAACGCCCTACTCTGTTTGATCCATGTCCTAACGTGTTCAGTGTTAAGGAAAAATACAGTGACATCCAGGTTACCAATCACATTCCAACATATTCTGAGGAGAAATCTACCTGTGATGCTGATCACCTGGGATGCACTGTGTTTAAGCGGACCAAAGACGACAATCAGATGGCTCCTTCGATTCAGGATGCCCTCTTCATGAAAATAATGGATAAAGGACTACAGAAAGATTCAAACAACAGTTGGATAGCACCATTGCCCTTTAAGTGTCCACGTCAACGACTCCCTAACAATAGGCCCCAAGCACTGAAGCGTCTCATGTCTCTCAGGCGCAACTTTGAGAGGAAGCCTGAGATGAGAGACCACTTCCTCAGCTTCATGGACAAGATGTTTAAAAATGGCCACGCTGAGCTGGGCCCCCCTCTCAGCGAGGAAGAAGAGCGATGGTACATGCCAACATTCGGCGTGTACCATCCGAAGAAACCAAAGCAAATCCGAGTGGTGTTCGATTCTAGTGCCCAATACAATGGTGTATCACTCAACGATGTGCTGTTAACTGGGCCTGACCTGAACAACACACTGCTTGGTGTACTGATCCGCTTCAGAAAGGAAGCAATTGCCTTTACAGCAGACATAGAGCAGATGTTCTATTGTTTTTTGGTAAGGGAAGAAGACCGGAACTTCCTACGTTTTCTTTGGTTTCAAGACAACGATCTCTCCAAAGACATTGTGGATTATCGCATGAGGGTCCACGTCTTTGGCAATAGCCCCTCTCCTGCAGTGGCTATTCATGGCCTACACCAGTCTGTTCAGGTCAACGAGTTCTATGTCGACCCTGACGTTAAGCACTTTGTGATGCGCGACTTCTATGTAGATGATGGTCTGAAGTCCCTGCCTACGGTCGAAGCTGCTGTCAACTTGCTGAAAAGGACTCAGGATGTCCTCTCAAAATCAAACCTGAGGCTGCATAAGATCGCAGCAAACAACAAAGAGGTCATGGAAGCCTTTCCGGCCAGAGATCATGCAAGCGACCTTAAAGATTTGGATCTTGAAGCAGACATGCTGCCAATGCAACGTAGTCTTGGACTCAATTGGAACGTCCAAACAGACAAGTTCCTCTTCACCGTCTCCAATGAGATAAAACCCTACACTCGACGGGGTGTCTTATCCACTATCAATAGTCTCTACGATCCTCTTGGGTTCGTAGCGCCGGTCACAATCCAAGGCAAGGCTATTTTGAGAGAACTCACTGCTGAAAATGGTGACTGGGATGCGCCATTACCTCAAGAAATGGAGGAAGCCTGGACGTCATGGAGAGCTTCTTTGACAGAGCTGTCAAATCTTTCCATCTCCAGACCCTATACCGAAACTTCACCTGCAGCAGCTGTCAGAAGAGAATTGTGCGTCTTTTCTGACGCGTCAACCAAAGCTATCGCTGCAGTGGCATATCTGAAAGTCACAGACGCTGCTGGGAACAATTATGTTGGGTTTGTAATGGGGAAAGCCAAGCTGGCCCCTCACCCTGAGCACACAATACCGAGACTTGAACTTTGCGCAGCAGTGCTTGCTGCCGAGTTAGCAGACCTAATCTCAGCAGAACTAGATCTTCAGCTTGACGCTGTAACCTACTACTCAGACAGCAAGGTGGTCCTGGGCTACATTTATAATGAAGCCAGGCGCTTTTACGTCTATGTCAGTAACCGGGTAATACGTATCCGAAGATCCTCTCATCCAGACCAGTGGCACTATGTGCCAACAGACCAGAACCCCGCAGATCATGCAACACGTTCTGTTGCTGCAGGCCATTTACAAGACACCAACTGGCTGAGTGGACCCAAATTTCTGTCCATACCAGAGCCAAGTATCTCTGAGAGCACCTACGATCTTGTTGATTCAAGTTCAGACCCAGACATCCGGCCTCTAGTGTCCACTTTAAGCACTACAACATCAGCCAAGCAGCTTGGTTCCCAACGATTTGCCAAGTTCTCTTCTTGGAAGTCGCTGACGCGTGCTATTACTCGCCTCACACATATATCTCGTCTTTTCAATACAACCCTGATGAAGAACAGCTCTTGTCAGGGCTGGCATTACTGTAAAGCAGAATTGACAGTAGAGGAATCCAATCAAGCTTCAGCCATCATCGTGCAAACAGTTCAAGAGGAAGTCTACGGTCAAGAGATCAAATGCATCCAAAAGTACGAGAAGTTCCCTAAAAGTAGCCCTCTGAAAAATCTGGATCCCTTCATTGATGCACACGGCCTTCTGAGAGTTGAAGGGCGTCTCCACCATTCAAGCCTTGATCAGAGTGAAAAGACTCCTTTGATTATTCCTGGCAAACATCACATTGCAGCTTTACTCATCAGACAACACCACGAGCAGATCCACCATCAAGGTCGTCTCTTTACAGAAGGGGCTGTCCGTTCAGCAGGCCTTTGGATAGTTGGTGGGAAGAGAAAAGTGAGCAGCATCATCCACCAATGTGTAACTTGCAGACGGCTTAGAGCTCCACTTAGCATTCAAAAAATGGCGAGCCTTCCAGCAGATCGTCTTTCAACAGACCCTCCCTTTACAAATGTTGGGTTAGATGTGTTTGGCCCTTGGAGCGTCTCCTCACGTCGGACCAGAGGAGGCCTTTCACTCAGTAAACGGTGGGCCGTAATCTTTACCTGTATGAGCGTAAGAGCCGTTCATATTGAAGTCATAGAGTCCCTCGACACATCCAGCTTCATCAACGCGCTAAGGCGTTTTCTTGCTGTCCGCGGGCCAGTCAAACATATTCGTTCGGACCGTGGCACTAACTTCGTTGGAGCCTGTAAGGACTTGAAGATACCTTCTAACATTGACAGCACATCTGTGAAGACTTACCTGTCAGATCAAGGTTGCTCTTGGACCTTTAATCCTCCGCATGCTTCCCATTTCGGTGGAACATGGGAAAGAATGATCGGTCTTGCTAGGAGAATTCTGGACTCCATGTTCCTCCAGCTGAAAGACAAACTTACCCATGAAGTGCTGGTGACTTTCATGGCAGAAGTAGCAGCCATTATCAATGCTAGGCCTCTTGTTCCTGTGACAACTGACCCCGATGATTCGTTTATACTCACACCAGCTGCTCTTCTCACACAAAAGGTGAACATTGTTCCTGCTCCTGCAGGGGAGTTTGAAGCTTCAGACCTCTTCAAGCGCCAGTGGCGGCAAGTTCAGCACCTGTCCAACACCTTCTGGGACAGATGGCGGAAACAATTCCTCCCAACATTACAGGCACGCCAGAAGTGGCAGTCAATTCATCCAAATGTCAAGCCAGGAAGTATTGTTCTCCTCAAGAACAGCCAAGTACCAAGAAATGAATGGCCTCTTGGACTGGTAACTCAGGCCTTCCCTAGCAAAGATGGGAAGGTGCGGCAGGTCGAGGTGAAGGTCGTTAAACCAGGAGGGACTACACTCTTTCTTAGGCCTGTTACAGAGATTGTGTTTCTTCTCCCTGCAGATGCCTAGGTAGACGAAGTGTCATGGATTTGTGAAGTGACGTGTAATTACGCCAGGCGGGGAGTGTTTTGTTAGAATTAAGTTAATATGTTAGAAGACAGTTTTCTATGTGTTCTGTATTTGGTTGTGGTCACTTTAAGAATCACAGAATGTCAGCGGCAGGAAGTTACCTCATGTGACCTGTAACCAGGAAGTAAGTGAACATGATTCTGAGAGCTGTTGTTTTGTTGCATCTGAGCTAATCCAGCTACATCTGCAGACATCTTATCCCTTTGGAAGCATCGTATGTACGTATTGATAGTTTATTATTAACCTACAATCATATATCATTATTTTTTGGGTCAAGTTTACATTCTGTGGAGTTTGATGAATGAAAGCTACAGAGTTACAATTGTTAATGCCTACACCTTTACTGGGCCATTGAAAGTTCATATATGAATAGTAAGAAATAAATGAATGAACAGATATTGACTACATGTTAAAAGCAAGCATATTGTTGATTATGTTTTTTGTATGTTTTAGTTTCACCCTTCCTTGCAACGTCATTAAACCTGTGGACAAGAAGAAAACTCTTCAGAGTCTTGATGTTAGGAAGGCGTTTATCTGACTGTCAAATTATATACAGCACATATACCGAGGACAGCACAACCATATTACTAAAACCAATAATAATCAATGCAGAGGCAATTATGTAATATGATAAAGAGTAGATACATTTATATAGTCTTACAGTTACAACCGGCCCTTTGAGGGCAACCATAATGCTGATGTGGCCCGGGATGAGGTTGAGTTTGACTCCCCTGTGCTGGAAATCTCACACATCTGTCTTCTGATTCATGGAAGTCCTGGCGACTAATTTTGTAAAACACGATTGTAATTGTTCTTTAGGCCACAACATCTACAATCTACTGTAGAAGCTACTGCTGCCTACATGCACAGGAGGAATGCTATTTTTTAAGCAATTTGTGATGAGTCCCACATCCAGTGGGGTTGTCAGACACACATGGAGCTCTGCTTTTGGGTGATGCCAGGAAAAGCTATTGTCTAAGTAGATCATTTCTGAATATCATGATCAGCCCAGATCAATCTCAGAAAGACTATGTGGACATGTGTAAGGAGCAGCAACAGAAATGAATGATGCCCATAAGAGATAGCATGCACACTGTAGTTCCAGAATGATGAGAGTGATGGTAACACATCACCTTCCACTAGAAGACGAGAGTTCCCATCCTGTGTGAAAGCAAACACAATCTTTCCCTAACCTAACCACGTAGTTTCAGTTCCTAAACTTAACAAACGTTCAGTTTCATGTTAAGCAAGTGTTGGAGAGGCTTTACACGTGGGCCACCTTCATCGAGGGGAGGAGCCATAGGGCATGACAAAAGTGTCTGTGTGTGATGAGCTGGGATGAGAATGTGATGCTAAAACACAATAATGTCGACAATATTTTATTTAAGAGCACTCAGGTTTTCGTGCTCCATCTTTTTCTTGTCTTATTTTCATTTAAAAAATATGGATTTCCTCAGTACCAGCTCTGGTACATCTGACAAATATTAGAAAGTGAAATAAAAGTAAATGAGAAGAGGCAAGTAAAGGGGAGTGAAAGTAGAAATCAGTCCCCAGACACACCCAGACAGACAGAGGAAACTAGCGCCAACAATGACTGACTCTTGTATCGCCTCGAATCACGGAGACAAAAAGTTGCACTTGAACACACTGAACAAATATTTCTAACAGTAGGTGGCAATAGTCTGTATGTATGCATCCAAAAGCGAAACCAGGACCGATACACAACCTGTTGTTATCATAAAGCAGCAGCAGAGTGGTGTTCTGCATGTGCCCTCTTGTTTATAGACTTCTGCTTGCTTCTGTTTCTCCTCTCATTCACTGATTGGCTTTTGGCTGAACAACCAATCAGAGTGATTTCTCTCACCCATAGGCTCTGCTGCAAATTCAACATGCACCAGCCAAAAAGCCACCAACAATGGCCAACTAGTACCACTGGCATGGGACAGCACAAAAGCTAAGGCCACAGACACACACCGACAGCCTGGTGGTTCAAGGAGGACCGTCTCAGGGGAAACTATCTGGCTTGGTGTGGGAACCAACTGGATATCGCCTGACACAGAAGCCCTAAGGTATTCACTGTGTTTTCAACACATTAAACCCAACAAACTGTGTTTATCCTGTTTAGGTCAAAATATCTACAGTGTACTGTATTCACTGCTTGCAACACAAATAGTGAATTCTGCATTCACAACATTTGCAAATGCCTTTGTTGAAGGTTTGTGTTGTTTACATGCCCTTGTTGGTTTCTTCTATTCCCCCCACAGCGCAGAGATTTGCCTTTGCAAAGATTTGCAAATGAATAAAATGCACTTGGCAGTGAATGTGGAGCAATGATTGCTTCTGTTTTTGACTGAAATGTTTCGCAAGTTTAAACACTGAATGTTGGCTTTCAGACCAATTTAGTGTTTTCTCCACACACTCTTACATTTACAAGGTAATTTCACTGACACTCAAATCATCTTTGCACAGATAACATTTACATATTCTCAAAGTCTTTCTACATACATTCCTTTACATACAGTTTTTGACAAAACAGTGAAAAACTATTAGAACATCCTTTAAGAAGAATCTTTTTCATACAGTATTTACAGTGGATATGTGAGGAAGAGGTATACTGACAGCAGATGTGTTAGCTCCTCTTTATTCGAGGTGTACTCCTCACGAGTCAATTTTCTCTCAGGAGGAGATTTTCTGGAGATCTGATTGGTCATGATAAGTCACTGTCAAACTGGGAGATGATGTGCTTTTTCTAACCCCACACAGAGCTCAACTAATGTGGCTGCTGCTCTACCAGAAGTCAGTCAGTTAAATCTGCCCTATTGAAAATAACAGCCGGTGTATTCTCCAGAGATGCGTCTGAGAGACCAGCTTCAGAAAGGAGCTGAGCTGGAGAAGGAGAGGAAAATAGAAAACATGTGGAAGTGCTGATAAGGAGGGATGATTGTATTTTCTGGGAGGGGCGTGGGGAGATGCTGTGTCCTAAAGAAGAGGAAGGTGAGAGGAAGTAATGGAAAAAGAGAGAGGCAGAAATAGAAAAATGGACTACAAAAGACTGAGAGAATGAGACATAAAACATAGAAATATTTCTAGTGTAACAACGAAATAAAAAAAACAGAAGATATAAGATAGAAGAGCCTCAGGCTCACAGCCACATTAGGGCCTTGGGGCAAAAATGAGCTCTGGGCTCCCACTTCCCTTCTCTTCCCCCAACTCTGTTCATTACCAGCACATACCCATCAGGAGCAGTTTACACAGCAGACTACATGGCAGTCTAATTATATTTTGCCTGCATCCAAATAACAACCAAAACTACTCTTTTGAAACATTCCCTGGTTCCTTGTTTGTGTTAAAATAATTTATTGTAATTTAATTAATCATAAAGTTGTTGAGGGATATTAAAAGACTATGCTTTGGGTCTCAGGATCAGGTTTACCTGTAATTATTCAGATTTGAAAAGAGGGGACATTTTCTGGTGCCCTCTCTGTCCCACCACTCCTACCACTGTCCACATAGCCTTTACATTTAGGCTACTTCACACCTGTAAGTACCACGGTTCAGACATGGCACACTTTCTACCCGGTTGGTTTTGCTTTCACATTGGAGTGCACCGGCGTTGCCAGATGGCAGATGAAGAATTATTGTACCAGAGGCTTACAATTATTGTATATTGAGGAAAATTATCGTATGCATCGAATCTGCCTCCTGATTCCTGTCAGAGCTCAGTGCCTTATTCTTCACTAAACTACCACATCTGTACTGTATATCACAGTTTTTCTGTTTCATAACAACGGTTGGAGAACGTCGACGCTGAGGGAATGCTCATTGTCTAATGATGCATTGCACGCGAAGTTGTACGTCCTTTTGCCATCACAGTAAGCTTGATTGGCTGGAACGACGTCACATGAAAAGCCTGTAAACACAGACGCTGGCTCCGTGTTGGCAAATGAATTACAATGATTTAACTTACCCATAAATGTAAGTATCATGAAATGCTCGAATTATTGTACATTTGGGGATTTTTCACTTTATTGATTATACATCATACAGATGGTGAAATTATTATACAAATACGATAATTATAACACGTCTGGCACTGAAGAATTTAACATGATATAAATTCTGTATGTCTTGTCATCTTCATGTACATGGGCTGCATCAAGTTGAAGTTCTTGATTTTGTCACAATACACTTTTAGCATACATGGTAACAAAATTATGCTCTCCACAGCAAGAGCATTCATAAAATCAAGACAAGTTCTTAGATGTATAGAAAAAGATTAACTCTCAAACATCTCCCTATAGTTGATCTGCCATCGTATGAATGAAAGGAGAAAAAAGATCATATATATATATATATATATATATATATATATGTGTGTGTGTGTGTGTGTGTGTGTGTGTATGTGTGTATATATATATATATATATATATATATATGTATGTATATATATATATATATATATATATGTATATATATATATATATATATACGTATATATATATATATATATATATACGTATATATATATATATATATATATATATATATATATATGTATATATATATATATATATGTATATATACACTTCTTCTGAAGTGGTGTGAATACAGGACCTGTGCATCCAGGGTGCTACCTGACAGGTCAAATGTCCCCATGCTACGTGTGAATGCATGGTGCATATAAATAAGATGATTTTTCTTCTTCATTGTGTTTCAGGCAACCCTTTGCTATGTGTTTATTTGCAGATTCAAATTGCGATGACGATATAATATTATTTAAGCATGAGGGCATGTTTAACTTGATTTAAGCACAAGGACAAAAAGTGGAACTGCTGATTTTATTCTGACAAATGTAAATGTCTTACTTTTTGGCTGTAGTCCTGTATAGTTTATGTATTTTGTTGTTTGCTTTATAAATATTTCTAGACAAAAATAGTTGCTGGGTTCAAGAGGGGACTCCATGTAGGTGTAGCTGTAGCTTGGTTGCCATGTGTTGGCACACATGAAGAAAACTGCAACTCCAGCCTGCTAAGAAGAACTACTGAGAACCGCACAGATGAGAACAGCACTAAAGTTGTTGGATATCATTCTCATGTCTGTCAAATGACAAAAAGTATTTTCTCTTATATCAGACTGTTCCGAGAAACGCAATGAAGCAAAATCCTATATAAACTGGTTGCTCACACTTGAGTGAGCTCTGTCTTTAACATGCTGATGTGAGAGCAGTGAGACTGTACAGAGAGGTATTCCTCATTAAACATTCCTTCATCTCGTTCTCATTCTGACCTGGTATCTCTGTTATTGCAGTTGAAGAAGAGTATAGTGACAAAGCTTCACCCTCTCCTGTTTGTTTCTAAAGTTTAGCAAGGCTCATTTAGACGGATCAATACTTAGCTACTGCTATCAGTCACCTTGTTAAATGGGACTGTTTTTTAGCTGACTATTGATTTACTTATGATGACATATAGGAGAGAGTTCCACCCATTAAACAAGCAAACAGAGAGAGAGACATGACTGCCAGTGATGACTGTAACCAGTGCTATAGTGTTAGCACCGTAATAATATCTATGAGATCTTAATCTTTTTTCTGCTGTCATCATTACTCACTGCAGTGACTGGCAGTCTGGATACTCACAATGATTTACAATATGTGTGTTCATTTGCATCAGATAAGACAGACTCCTAAAATTCAAGAATTAATGTTTCTTATGCTTGAATTAATGATTGATTTTCTACAGTAGTTGCCTGTCATTGATTGTTATGTATGGAATATATATCAGTCAGTTGTCTTTGTTCACATTCTCCAAGTATATCATTTAAATTTTTTTTGATGTATCCAAAGTATCATTACCAGTTGACAAGACAGGCAAAGTTCCAGACCTGCATGAACCCCAGTGCCCCCTGGTGTACTGGGGTCAGTGTGTCTGTGGTAATGTGAATAAATACTAATTTATTTGGTAATATGCACCACAGTATGAAGTTGAATTACAACCTAATCTTCTTCTACAACTGTAAATCCAAACATTTTACCATGGAGCCCGCTCCAACTTTTCTTAAAGGACACCCCCCCACCACCATTGTGAAATAAGTTCTTTATATAGACTTTTTTTCTATAAATCGTCCAATAAGTTATGTGAAAAAGAGATGAAACTGGAGCGTTACTGGTGTCCCTCAAACCACTGGTGCTCATGGAAGGGAACTAAACAAAAAAAGGTGGAAGAATTATGACCAGAAAAGGCACAAAAAAATCCAGGTCCAGGCACTGAAGGTAGTTCTAAAGTTAAAAGGCCTTTATTTCAATGGGCTAGAGTCAGAATCCAATGCCTGTCGGCTTACACCTTCTTCAGGGTGTAAAGACACTTCACTTTTCCCGTCTTTTAACTTTTCGAGCTACCTTGAGTGCCTGGACCTGGATTTTTTTTGTGCCGTTTTTGGTCATAATTCTTCCACCTTCTTTTGTCCAATAAGTTAGTTGTGAATAAAGATTTGGTTAATATGTGAAACTTTGACCCCAGATTCACCACTTTTCTAGAGGAACTGTAATTTTAATATGTTTACAGGTGCAGTAATAAATATTTTTAGATCAGTCTCAGGTAATCACAACATGTGCAATGTGACTGACTCTAGAGAGCATGTTAGCATTGAATTCACTGGTTTGTTGTGCAACCTTCCTGCTTTGCTTCCTCCAACCTCTCCTCCAGCCACAGCAGACAGCTGTTATATGAAAAAGCAGCCAAAAGCCACTTTCAGACAGGTATTGTGCAACAGCGCAGAAACGAATCCCCTTCTCTGTGACCCCTTCGGTTTGTTCAAACTGGACCAGCCCAAGGCATCACAACGCCACCTTGGTGTGTGTTTCACAGCGTGTGTGTTTCACAGTGTGTGTGTTCACAGTGTATGTGTTCACAGTGTGTGTGTTCACAGTGTATGCTAGCATTCCGCGATGTTAAGAGGCGTGATGTACGACGCGATTTATTCCACTATCTCCCCAGTTTAATGTCAACTTCTGTGTTTGTTCATCAGATAATGGACTTCCTGTTGCTACCACATCATTAAATCCTCCGGGGTAGGTCGCACACCTGAACATATTTACTACAACGTCACACCTGTTCCACAACGCGGGGCAGTTCATTCAGACAGACGGCTGTTTCGGCACTGTTACGACCTCAGCAGGCGTCACAAAGGTGGAACAAACTGACACCACATGATGCCTTCATTGGGGTGAGACAGACGTCGAGGCAGAATAAAGGTGCAACAGGCCTGGAATGAAAATGCTGTCTGAATGGGGCTAATATTAGCTAGCTTGTGGACAATGGAGCATTTAGCAGCCAAAGGGGCAGATACTTTTGTCAGGAGTTGGTGGAGACTAAAACAGAGCTAAAAGGAGAGTGACATGTTGCTTGCTGACAGCTGGATGTGTAAACAGGCAACTATTTGCACATTTCACGTTTACCTGCTTAGCTTTGTGAGCACAACAAAGACTTGAAATGACTCCGACATAATGCTGTTGCAGTCTGTGACTCAAGATAGCATGCTGGCATTCCAGGAATGAAAGAGACATGTAACACGACAGCACATGCACCAGCACGTGTTCCCATGTCGATTTGGCCGTGTTACTACCTCTGCTGCCAGCGCAGCGGCAACACATCAGTGCTCTCCCTCACACTCTCGTACTTTTTATGCACAACAGCCGCCAGAATGACAACATTTTGGATTTTTCCACCTGTGATTCGATTTCCAGAACAACCATCATGTACTGGATGACACCGCACCAAACAGCTGCTCTTATAAGCTTAAGGTGTTGGCAAAGGTATGCTTACATTAAACAGGAGAGAAAATCTATTATATGGTTGCAACTTGTTCTGCTACCCTAAAGAGGCTGAATCAAAAATGATAGTGATGCTTTAATTTGATTTGTGTTTGCAAGGTAAATAAATTTGGGTTAAAAACAATGCGGGCCTGTGATGGACTGGTGACTTGTCCAGGGTGAACCCCGCCTCTCACCCAAAGTCAGCTGGGATAGGGACTCCTGCTGAGTACTCAAAGGAAAGGATACACACTCTGCACAGGAAAGTGGATGGAACAGGAGCTGTTAACAGCATATTTTTGACCTTTGGTCCAGCTCTGGATGTAACAAATTACAATTATGATACTTCAACATACTTTTCAATGTTGATCAGAATCATCACCAACAGTTTGATACAAAAATGATTGCTCTGAAAACATCAGTCTTTTGCATTATAGTATGACAAGACAGAGATGATTTCCTCCTGCAGAGGGCACTGTTGTATCGCAAATAATACTCCAGCTTCTAGTACCTGGAGAGGCCCAAAAATATATAATTTTCTTTGTATAATTAAAACACACACACACCCCTCCCCTGAAATACACATTATAAGCAACAACTCCTTCTGCATGCTTCGGTAAAGGCAGATCCAAAATTAGAGCAGTTTATATCACAGTTCATGGTATTCACACACACACACACACACACACCCACACACACACACACACACACAGACACACACACACACACACCCACACACACACACACACACACAGACACACACACACACACACACACACACACACACACACACACACACACACACACACACACACACACACACACACACAGAGGCTCATTTGAAGAGGAAAGCAGTTGCTGCTCTTTGGGCTAATAGCATCTCTTATGAGTGACATCACTGGTGCTTAGAGATGACACATGCTTGGATTACAGTCGCTACGGTAACCCAAGAAGCAACTGTGAGTCACCACAGTTATCATTATTCATTAATCCCTCAAAGCAGAGCCATGGCACCTGATTGGTCGGTCAAAGGCATTACCAGAGGTGGAGGTGGAGACCTGTGGGAGCAGCACAGGTCACACACATTACTGTGGATTGTTATGAGCAGCAGGAGGAACAACAATAAAAAGTGCTTATTTTTCTGTTTAACTTTGACCTCCAACATTTCTCTAAGTGAACAGGTACAATCACAGGCACGTGAAATGTCTAAACAAATCAATGTTTTTATGATTGTTTTTCTGTCACACAGATGTATTGGCTAACTGTGTATGTTATTAAAACCATTTTTGAAATGTTGACAAGGATGCCCACTTTTTGCAGCGATTGGCTTGGTGAGAAGATATACGACAGAGGGCAGAGTTGGAGAGACTGTATGAAAGTGTGCACAGTTTTTCCGAGTTGCGTGATTCATTGTGCAAGAGCTACATCTGCAAAGACATGAAAACAAAGTTCTTGGAGAACGATAAAGGACAGAGTAAGATGAAATCAGAAGGTTCTGATGGTTAACTTAGCAATACACAACGGCTGTAAAGACTTTAGCAAGTTGGAGAGACTCGCTATATGAACTAACATAGGATATGTTATAGAACATCCTTTATTATCTTTGCATTCTACAGCTACCGCTGCACCAGTACATCTGGACTTAATATGTAACTCCCATACCCATACTGCTAGTAAGATATAAGTAATGCAACAAATACTGAAAGAGCAAAACATCAGCAGGGAAAACAAAAACCAGACATGATATGGGAGGTGTTTGATGGACTGGTTCAAAGCAGCCAGAGCTCTGGGGAGGAAACTGCTTCTTCGTCTGGGGGTGTGGGCATAGAAGGCTTTGTAACGTCTGGGAGGAGTTCACATAGGTGATAGCATGGCTGTGTGTAGTCTTAAATACAGGTGGCTTTCTTAAGGCAGAGTGAGCTGTAGATGTCCTCCAGGGCTGGGAGCTGTGTCCCTGCTGTGCTCAGGAGACAACCCACTGAAGAGCCTTCCTATCAGCTTAAGTTTAATATTCACCATGCAAAAGAATTTGAAGAGTTGTCTTTCCTTAAATAGCTCTTTGGAAAACTTGTTTTTATGTTTACAGTCATATACCACTGAGTTTTGATTTGATTCTGTATATTGTCTAACTGCTTACTTTTACACTGATGACTCAACTAGCAGAAAGTCATGTCTATCCTGATTCTCAGTCACCTCACACTGTCGATGCAGGGAGTGAAGCAGGACGTCTACCTCAAGAACTCTGGTTGCCTAAAATAACTCCTCTCCTCTTCTTCTCATTGCAACGATTGGATTTTTCAAAATCTATACAGTAATACAACGTAGAGTGATTGTGACATCTTGGGTAACATTACTGTCCTTTCTCACTTCCAAAAAACAATAAAGCTCTGCTGCAATTCAAAGTCTTAGCTGTTCAGTCCTAAGTATATATTGTTTGTGGTTGAATTGAGTCCATACCTGAAATAATACATATAAATATCTAAAAAAAATCATCCATTTTTGTATGCTTTGGGCTTTCATCGACAATGGAAGATTTTCAGTATTGATGAGAATGACACTCATACTGCACTCATGCTTGTACAATGTTACTTTACCTCTGCTTGTACTGCACTCCTGGTTCATATACAGACTTTTTAGCTGAATTCTCGGGTTTCTTTCAAGTTTAGTCCTTAAAACAGAAAAAGTCATTATTGTGGGTGATTTCAATATTCATGTAGACGTAGAAAATGATCGTCTCTGCTCTGCGTTCATCTCATTAATAGAGTCCATTGGCTTCTGTCAGGGTGTACATAAACCTACTCACCGCTTTAATCACACCCTTGACCTCGTTTTGTCTTATGGTATTGAAACTGAAGACTTAATAGTCTTTTCAGAAAACCCTCTTCTGTCGGATCATTATTTAATAACATTTGAATTTGTATTACTCGATTACATACAGCTAGAAAAAAGCTTCTAGTCTAGAAACCTATCTGATGATGCTGTAGTAAAATTTAAAGAAGTGATTCCATCAGTACTAAATTCATCACCATGTCTGACTATGACAGAGGACTCCTTCACTAATGTCAGTCCCTCCCATATTGATCATCAGTGGATAGAGCTGCAGGTTCACTAAGAGCAACTCTGGACTCCATTGTTCCTCTAAAAAAGAAGAGTCTCAAACATAGGAGATTAGCTCCATGGTATAACCCTCAAACCCACAATCTAAAGAAAACTACACAAAAACTAGAGAGAAAATGGCGTCGCACTAAAATAGAAGAGTCTCCATTAGCCTGGATAGACAGCGTTAAAAGCTATAGGAAGGCCATCCACAATGCCAGAGCAGCCTATTACTCAGCACTAATAGAGGAGAATAAGAACAGCCCTAGGTTTGTGTTCAGGACTGTAGCCAGGCTGACAGAGTCACAGGTCTATTGAGCCCAGTATTCCTATAAGCCTCAGCAGTAATGACTTCATGAGCTTCTTTATGATAAAATTCTACTTATTACAGACTAAATTCATCACCTCCTGCCTTCAAATGATATCAGTTTACCTTCAAACACAGGAAGTTTAGACACAGCTGTAAGACCTGATGTATATCTGGACTGCTTCTCTCCCATTGACCTTCAACAACTAACTTCTACTATTTCTTCATCCGAACCAACAACCTGCCTCCTAGACCCCAACTAAGCTGCTTAAAGATGTTTTACCCTTATTCAGCACTTCTCTATTAGATATGATCAATCTGTCGTTACTAACAGGTTATGTACCACAGTCCTTTAAACTGGCTGTAATTAAACCTCTTCTTAAAAAGCCTACTCTTGATCCAGAGGTCCTAGCTAACTACAGACCTATATCTAATCTTCACTTCCTCTCTAAAATTCTAGAGAAAGCAGTTTCTAGTCAGTTATGTGATTTTCTACATAACAATAGTTTATTTGAGGATTTCCAGTCAGGCTTCAGAGAGCATCATAGCACAGAGACAGAATTGGTCAAAGTTACTAATGACCTTCTAATGGCATCAGATGAGGGACTTGTCTCTGTTCTCGTCTTATAAGGTCTTAGTGCTGCATTTGATACCATTGATCATCAGATACTATAGAGACTCCAATATTTAATTGGCATTAAAGGAACTGCATTAAGATGGTTTAAGTCCTATTTATTAGGTTGATCTCAGTTTGTGCTTGTTAATGACGAATCCTCCATGCACAACAAAGTTAATCATGGAGTCCCTCAGGGTTCTGTGCTTGGACCAATATTATACACCCTATAAATACTCCCTTTAGGCAATATTATCAGGAAACACTCCATTAATTTTCATTGTTCTGCTGATGACACACAATTATACTTATCAATGAAACCAGGTGAAACTAATTAACTAATTAAACTTCAGGCATGTCTTACGGATATAAAAAAAACTGGATGACGTCGAATTTTCTGTTAATCAATTCTGACAAAACTGAGGTTATTGTGCTGGGCCCTAAACATCTCAGAAACACACTATCTAATGATATAACCACTATAGATAGAATTACCTTGGCCTCCAGCATTACCTTGGCCTCCAGCTCCACCGTGAGGAATCTGGGAGTTATGTTTGATCAGGATATGTCCTTTAACTCACATATAAAACACATTTCTAGGACTGCCTTCTTCCACTTGTGTAATACATCAAAAATCATTCTGTCTCAAAAAGATGCAGAAAAAATAATCCATGCATTTGTTTCTTCCAGGCTGGATTATTGTAATTCCCTATTATCAGGCTGTCCCAACAAGTCTCTAAAGACTCTCCAGCTGATCCAGAATGCTGCACGTGTTCTGACCAGAACTAGTATCAGAGATCATATCTCTCCTGTATTAGCCTCTCTGCACTGGCTCCCTGTAAAATCCAGAATAGAATTTAAAATCCTTCTCCTCACGTACAAAGCCCTTAATGGTCAGGCACCAACATACCTTCAGGAGCTCGTAGTTCCCTACTACCCATCTAGAACATTACGCTCCCTGGATGCAGGGTTACTTGTGATTCCTAGAGTCTCCAAAAGTAGAACGGGAGCCAGAGCCTTCAGTTATCAGGCTCCTCTCCTGTGGAACCATCTTCCAGTCTGGGTCCAGGAGGCAGACACCCTCTCTACATTTAAGAGGAGGCTTCAAACTTTCCTTTTTGATAAAGCTTAGAATTAAGGCTGGCTTAGGCTAATCTTTAGCTCTGCTGCTATAGGCCTAGACTGCTGGGGGACTTCCCATGATGCACTGAGCTCCTCTCTCTTCTTCTTTACACACTCATGTCTCATTAATTCATGTTACTAACTTGACTTCTTCTCTGGAGTCTTTGTGTTTTCTCATCCTGCAGGTCACCGTGGATCAATCTACTGCTGGGACCATGGAGATACCCTCTGACATCATCATCATCATCATCATTATCATCATCATCACCATTATTATTATTATTACTATTACTATCATCATCATCATTAATATTATCATTATTATCAGTGTTGTTATTGTAGTAGTTATTATAAATACTACAAATACTACAATACAACTATAATCTCTCTATTATAACAGCTGTTATTGTTATTGTGGTTGAACATGTCTGTGTCCCTGTCCCTCTCTCCCTCTCTCTCTCCACCTATACTTCTTATCTTTCTCTCCCTATCTCTCTCCCCATCTCTCTCTCTCAAGGTGCATTAACACCTATAATAATAATATATAATAATAACGTTCTCAGTTTCATTGTCAACATATTTAGTCTGCTCAGCTTTTGTAGGGTGGTATGTATGATACTGGCAGTGGTGAATTTTGTTGCAACTGTGTCTGGTGTGTTGAGTCTTCAGAGGCATAAGGGGATTAACATTTGCCTCAGGTAGCAGAGCGTTTATGACAGTTCATGATATCACAATTTAAGATTAGATTCAACTTCATTGCCATTGCCCAGTACAAGTACTCAACAATGAAAAGCCATTAAGCATCCAATCTGAAGGAGGAAGTATTGACATAGGTGCTCAGCTGATGTCAGATACTTGACCAGCCAACAGTCACAAAACAGTAACAACTGGATTGGCCATACACACAGTAAACAGTCACAGTGTCACTGTTGGCCAGATCCCAATTCTGATTCTGTGTTTGTTTTCCCAGTTACTGTACATGCAAATCAAGGTCAGGTCATTGGGAAGTAGAAAATCTATTTAGCCACTTTTATGTAGTTTACTACTGAAACTACAACCATAAAAGAAAAGTAACTTTATTTCATTGTACAATGGATGTATAATATTTTAACAGCCTTTTCTCTTTCATCCTGATCACTGTGAGAGAACATCCTGGCAATGCATTCATCACACAAATATATTAGGTGTCAGTTAGTCATAAATAAGGTTGTCAAGTTATCGATACATTGTCAATACCACATGTTTCAAAACTACGATAAACATTGTCACATTCAAAGTTACTGAAGCTATTAAAAGATTTTCAACTCAGGCTGGCAAATATGAACAATGTTATAAATATGCTCGTATGAGTTCAGTGGCTTTTACTCCAGCACTGAGTTCAGTTTGATGATGAAGGTAAAGAAATAATAATCCCAGTTTGTGTAATACTTCTTTACGCCATGGTATTGAAAGAGATATCTACTATTAAGTTTCTAAACTAGTATTGTATCATAATAACCCCTGTCATAAGTATTTATTCTTGCAATTTGTTAATTATTGTATAATTATTGTATAATGATTTTAGAAGTTACCAGACTAAATGACTGCTTCCTGTGTGTCCCGTGTGAAAGCAAGCAACTGAACTGTGTGGTATTTATGTGTAAAATAACCACCTGCTGTGTCATGTTAGACAGGAGTCAGACTTTACCATGAAGCAGCACATTGTGGAGGAAGGCTTTACACATCGACCACAGGGTTCCGTACAAAGGTGTGACAAAGCAACAGTATGTGACAATCTGGGAAGAGAACATGCTGTTGACCCATACATTCTATACAGATGCTATCTGTAATTTTTGATTGTATAATAAACTGCCCCCATAAATGAAGGGAACACTTAAATCACACATCAGATCTTGATGAATGAATTATTCAAGTTGTAAATCTTTGCTGATCTACTTTGTATAATTTGTTGAGAACAAAGTGACGTAACAACAATCAATGGAAACCAAAATCATCAACCATTGAGGGCTGGATTCAAAACCACACCCAAAATCAAAGTAAAACTTTTAATCACAGGCTGATACAATGTGTGAATTTCATCATCAACTCATAATGTGACTCAGTAGTGTGTTTGGCCCCCACATGTCTGTATGCACTACCAACAATGTCTGGACATGAACCTGATGAGTCAGCAGATGGTGTCCTGGGGGATATCCTCCCAGACCTGGATCAGGGCATCAGTGAGCTCCTGGACAGTCTGTTGTGGTACTTGGCGGCATCGGATGCACCGATACATAACATCCCATAGGTGCTCAGTTGGATTTAGGTCAAGGGAACGTGAGGCCGGTCAATGGCATCAGTGCCTTCATCATCCAGGAACTGTCTACATACTCTGGTCACATGAGGCCGAGCATTGTCCTGCACCAGGAGGAACCCGGGGCCCGCTGCACCAGGAGGAACCCAGGACCCGCTGCACCAGGAGGGACCCAGGGCCGACTGCACCAGGAGGAACCCAGGGCCCACTGCACCAGGAGGGACCCAGGGCCGACTGCACCAGGAGGAACACAGGGCCCCGCTGCACCAGGAGGAACCCAGGGCCCCGCTGCACCAGGAGGAACCCGGGGCCCGCTGCACCAGGAGGAACCCAGGGCCCCGCTGCACCAGGAGGAACCCAGGGCCCCGCTGCACCAGGAGGAACCCAGGGCCCCGCTGCACCAGGAGGAACCCAGGGCCCACTGCACCAGGAGGAACCCAGGACCCGCTGCACCAGGAGGAACCCAGGGCCCCGCTGCACCAGGAGGAACCCAGGACCCGCTGCACCAGGAGGGACCCAGGGCCCCGCTGCACCAGGAGGAACCCAGGACCCGCTGCACCAGGAGGAACCCAGGGCCCCGCTGCACCAGGAGGAACCCAGGACCCGCTGCACCAGGAGGGACCCAGGGCCCCGCTGCACCAGGAGGAACCCGGGGCCCTCTGCGCCAATGTAAGGTCTGACAATCACTCTGAGGATTTCATCCTGGTACCGAGCAGTTAGGGTACCGTTGGCTATGACATGGAGGTCTGTGTGACCCTCCACGGATCTGCCTCCCCAGACCATCACTGACCCACCACTAAACCGGTCATGCTGGATGATGTTACAGCAGCAGTATATCGTTTACCACAGCGTCTCCAGACTCTTTCACGTCTGTCACGTTCTCAGTGTGAACCTGATCTCCTCTGTGAAGAGAATGGGGCACCAATGGTGGACCTGCCAATCCTGGTGTTCTCTGGTGAATACCAATGGAGCTGCACAGTGCTGGGCTGTGAGCACAGGTCCCACTAGAGGAGGTCAGGCCTTCATGCCACCCTCATGGAGTCTGTTTCTGACAGTTTGGTCAGAAACGTGCACACCAGTATTCTGCTGGAGGTCATTTTGTAGGGCTCTGGCTGTGCTCCTCCTGTTCCTCCTCCTACAAAGGAGCAGATACCGGTTCTGCTGCTGGGTTGATGCCCTTCTCCTTCCTGTCCAGCTCTCCTTGTGTAATGGCTGGTCTCCTGGTGTCTCCTCCATGCTCTTGAGACTGTGCTGGGAGACACAGCAAACCTTCTTGTGACCACATGTATGGATGTACCATCCTGCAGGAGCTGGACTACCTGTGCAACCTGATTGGGCTTCAGGTCCCGCCTCATAATACCAGTAGTGACAAGAACACTAGCAAAACACCAAACTAGAGAAGAATCAGTCAGGAAGGATGAGGAGAGAACAACTGTCTGTGGACACCACATGTAAAACATTCCCTTTATGGGGGTTGTCTTGCTTTTTCCTCTCCATTACACCTGCTGTCACTTTCATTTGCACCAAAGCAGGTGAAACTGATTCACAATCACTTTGCTTCCTAAATGAACAGATTGACATCCCTGAAGTTTAACTGACTTTGTGTTATACTGTGATGATTAAATGTTCACTTCATTTTTTGAGCAGTGTATTTATTCTAGGATGAGCTTTATTCTAGAATAGTCAAGGATAAAGTCATAATAAATACAGACATGTTCACCAGTTAGAAATTGTAAAATAAATATATCAGCACCCGTCCACGGACTGTTCTCTGTGTTGTCCTCCATGCAGCTGTAGCAGCATAGATTCTGCTGGGTTAGTTATCGTTGTTGTGTGAATGATGCAAAGTCATTTTGAAATCAAGAGTGTCCAGAGAGTCGAGACTGAGACACAGCTATTACAATCTGAATCACAGTTGAAACCACTTCCAAATGTGGCCTGAATATTTGAAAAAGTAGCATTTTATATGGTTTTTGTCCGGAGTTTTTCAAATGATTCTGGAAAAAATCTAGACTCTGTCTGAACCAGGTCTTAGACTTATACATTCTCTCTCAAATCAGTTTGGGAACAGAGATTCTCAGTGACTAAACCAACCTCACCCTCACCCTCCTTACCCAGTGTTATCAATCTGTTATCAATCAAAGAGGACATATTGGTGGAAAAAGCCGTACAGACCCCCTTATCAGCCCACCGTCTGTGAATTAGAGTGTACAGTAATGCTTGGAGGACTACAGTGTGTGTGTGGTGACTGTGTAAGCCGGTGCCTCTGGTGAATAGATTAGCTATATTGCGTCTTTAAAACAGGGCAAAACTCAGTCTTGCACACGCATTTAAACTAAACGCTAACGCAGCATCCTGTCACTACTCGGCTTTGTAAAGAAATCCTTCAAAGATGACAAGGGAAGGTGGAGGAATGTGGGGATCAGAGGGAATGAGACGGGGAAGGAGGGGGGGAGGTAAAATAAAAGACATTTATTCTCACTGAGAACACATACCTATGAATTATGTATCTGCTGGAATGGGCATCTCTTAGTGAGCGACAAAATATTTATTAAAGGTGAGATCTCTTTTTTCCTCGCCCTCTATTCTTTTACTAACGGCTATCTACAGCCTTGATGGGAATGGAAAAAAGAGGAGGGAGAACATAGGGAGGAGATGAGGAGAGGCAATGGGGAGATAAGGGAAATTGGAAAGTAGAAAAAACTGGAAAGAGAATGAGGAAAAGGGGAGCCAAAGGCGAAATTACAAAATGATGATGACTTAGTGGCTCTAAGAACTTAACAGATTGTGTGAATATCTTTCTTTGTTGCACAACTTCATTTATTTATTCTAAGCTTAGACAGATTTTTCATATAAACGTGTGATTTTATTTTTAATTATTGTAGATACTTGCTTGAAATATTATATTAGTGTATGAGTTTCATCTCATACATATCATAAGGGCGTGGTTGTAAACAATTTAGTGTAACAAGGCAGCCTTTACAAGATTTTGAACAATTTTTATTGTGAATCCTTGAAATAATTTTGAAAAAAATTGTAATGCTTTTTCATGCTCAGATCTTCTAATGTGAGCAGCAGACTGATGAAGATGTTTTACCAGTCTGTCATAGCCAGGAGGGTGAAGGAGCTGCATAAGCTGAACAGACTGGTAAGGAAGGCCAGTACTGTTGTTGGTCTGGAGCTGGACAGCCTGGAGCTGGTGGCAGCGAGGAGGACAAAGGATAAAATCAGGTCCATCCTGGACAACCACACTCATCGAGCTTTGGCAGCTGGGGAGTACCTTTAGCCAGAGGCTCATTCTCTCCAGGTGTTAGACGGAGCGGTTCAGGAGTTCCTTTGTACCAACAGCCATAAGACTTTACAACAGGAACTGAGCCCCAGCCTCCGCTCATTAATCATGGACTGGACTGAATATATATTTATAATGTGTTCATTATGTTTTGTGCTGTGTGGATGGACTTGTTTTCAGTGTTTTTTTTATTGCTTGAATGTTTTTAATTTATTGCTCATCGTGCACTCTATCTTAAACTTTATTTTTATCTTACTCTGTACACCGTGCTGCTGTGACACCCTGAATTTCCCCCTCGGGGGATTAATAAAGTGTTATTCTATTCTATTCTATTCTACTCTATTCTATTCTATTCTCAAATATCTCAAATATAATATATAATAGCCTTGAAATAAATTAAAATATTAGTGAATCAGTGGGTAGTAACCTCAGAAGGGTTCACACGCATGTGCTGCTAAATGAAGCCCAACACAATAGAAAGAGGTTTGCTGATGTTGCAGTAACAGTGCCATCTGCATTTTTTTTCTTCAGACAGGGTGTGCTTTAATGCTTTTAGCTTAGCAGCTACTATGAAGATTTCAGCTTAAAAAGGAAACAATAATGTCTTTTCAAATGAATCTGGGTTCTAGAGTCTGGTCTTAAAGCACATGAGCTGTATAGAGTCATTTTAGGTTTGCCTCCTCTTTTTCATGTTTCAGAACTAGTACCCATCTTCTTCAGTTGTTTAGGAGAAAGCAGTAACACTGTTTTGCTGTGCGCCTCAACACAGGAATACACAAAACCACAATCTGTCAAATTATGCCCGTCCAGACGTCTTCACCCTTTCATCTGTGGGACTGCACAGCGTCAGACTGATGGCAGCTTGGAGGTGCGGTGAGCTTCATGCCAGATGTCAGCAGCATTAGACGGGCCTGTTAATGAAACGCAGCGCACACTTAGATCAAAGCTGACAGGTCACTGATAAGAGAAATGTTGCCTCAATGACTTGAAATATAATTGACTTGTCGGTCTTCCCAGCCATTGAGAAGACTAACATTAAAACCATCCATGGGGAAATGTAGCTCTCAGCGTGACAGTGGAAAGAGAAGTATGGCCATTAGGACTGTCAGTGCTGCAGGATTACTACAGCAGAGGGAACCTTTCAGTGGTGAAATGTTTGGAGTGGCTTATTCTAACTTCACTCTTTTGTGTGTTATTCCATTAAGGTGACACCAACAACTAAGCAAAACATCTGGACACACACTGTATGGTTTGAGCCTGTCGTTTGACCTGCATGACTCATTTCAGAATAGCTCAGAACCGACCAAAAGCTGGTTGGATGATTTCCTGACATGCCAGCAAGTTTAGCTGGACAATGTCAGATTCTTGCTTGATTAAATCAGAGCCATGAATCGGTTCCCCAAACTATGTGGCCTTTTTTTTTTGTAGCTGTGAAAGCATCTGAAAAGTTCCATGGTGACATGACACCAAATGCCATATGGCTTTGGGAATATGATGTAGCTTAGCAGAGATACTGTTAATTCAATTGGGCAATAATTATTTTATTATTTTGTTATAACTTTATTATAACTTTTTTTCAGATGTATGCAGGCTACAATTTAGGCTATAAACGAATCTAATGTTAGCAAGTAGTAACGTAGCAGATAATATAAAGTGTAGTTTAGGCTTAGAGCAGCTGCACAGCAAGAAGGAAAAGCAGAGACAGAGAAGAAAGAAACAGTATATTGATCAGTATAAGTGACTCTCTTATTGTACAGTTGTAGAATGGTGCACATACATTAAATAAGATGACATAAATCTATAGGTCAGGTTATTAATGCTGAAGATTATAAAGTTCAGTTATAGTTAATGATTATTTTAATTAGGGTGTAATCACAAAAAGACTGATTCTATCCTAAGTTTATAACTGTGTTAATGTATGTCTACCATTGTTAATGTTCTGCTGTGATTTGGGCTCCAGCTGGATGGAGAAACGGATTGCGACCATAAGAAATGAATATGTTAAAAACCATGAATGTGTATAAATGTAATAGGCTGTTTGAGTTTTAGTGGAAATATACTTTTGGAAACACAGAAAAACGCAAATTAAGGAGAAACAATTAAAGAGCAAGAGCCATACATCAATAGGTCAGTTTCACTTTGGTAATAGTCATTACATTGACCAATTTGGTGCCTTAGGAAAGACTTTAGTTGGCGCCCCCTTGCATCGTAGTCAATTTCACTACCAATCTTCATACACTCACACAGAAACTGCATGTATGTCTTCGAGATTTTATTTTATTTTAAACAGAAAATAACCCACAAATAAAATCTGTATTAGAAACAAACAAATTATAAATATAATATAAATAAGGCATTGCACAAAATAAGATATTAAAGACACCAGTGAAGACATTAAAATTATTGCACAAACAAACAATAGTTGCAGTTTATATTTTTTGTTTGTGCAATAATTTTAATGTCTTCACTGCTGTCAGCACACCTGGGCAAAATATGGCTCTATTTACATACCAAATAAAAACAGTAAACAAGAAAACAAGTGAGATAAAATTAATTATAAATACGACATAAATAAGGTATTGCACAAAACAAGACATTAAAGAAACCAGTGCAGACATAACAACGCACAATAACTATATTGCACACAATAACTATATTACAAAAAAAAATCACAGAAACCTCTGGTTTATACCGCTATTTGATTGTTTATTTGTTTAATTGTTGTTGACACTGATGTAAACTTTAACAAACACACTTGTATAAACCGTAACACAATAAACCAAAGGCTTACAACTATTACTTATAAAGGGGGATGAAAAACAAATAACATTTTTATTGACTAAAATATTGGTTAAAATAACACCTGAATAGGCCTAACGTTAACTTTCCAAATTTCCCTGATGTATTTAATGTGGGAGTAACGCAAACTGACGTTAACTCTAGCTCTTTATTGATTAGCAAACCACGTTACTATCATCCAAAAGCAACGCTCTGCTCCAACAACGGTAACTACCAATGCAATAAACTATTAATTTCATCCATTTCATCACATTAATGTAACTGTACCTCTGTCTTTTCCCTGTTTTTCTTCCTCTTTCTTCCTTCTTTTCCTTCCCTGGGCGCCAGTACTCATTACTGACTGACTACAAATTAATTTATGTTGCTAGTGTCTTCGTTCCAAATTAAATGTATCTTTAAGTTACTTTAAAACTTGTGTGGTCTCCCTCTTTGTCCAGCCCAACATGACACTATCATACGCCCAGTGCAGGGTGCAGGCAAGTGTCATTGCTAGTTTCCCACTGATGCAGTTGCCCTTGGGAGTATTGGTCTAAAAATGAGGTGTGGTCAGATGCATTCTTGGCACATTTCTATCTTGAGGCAGGAAAGAGTGATTGACCAACAAAAACATGGTCTAAAGTCAATGCAGCAACGCTTTTCCTGCTGTTTAAAGTGCACATACAGCAAGGTAGTCACATGTGGCTTCACATGTGTACACACTAGTGATGCATAGACATCATCTGAATCCATATCCACTGTCATCCATCTGTCACCCACACAGCCATTTGACTGGACCTCTGCCAGTGCATCAGGATTTATAAGGACGGCAGCTTTACTCCAGGCTCCTCTCCTGTGGAACCATCTTCCAGTCTGGGTCCAGGAGGCAGACACCCTCTCTACATTTAAGAGGAGGCTTCAAACTTTCCTTTTTGATAAAGCTTAGAATTAAGGCTAGTTTAGGCTAGTCTTTAGCTATACTGCTATAGACTTAGACTGCTGGGGGACTTCCCATGATGCACTTTTAAAAGTCAGTTTTTTCTCTCCACTGTCTCCATGTTCTTCTAATGGAGGATTGTTGGGTCTCTGTAGAATAAAGAGTCAGTCTAGACCTGCTCTTCTTGGAAAGTGTCTTGATATAACTTTTGTTGTGATTTGGAGCTATGTAGATAAGTTGAAATTGAATTGAATAATAAAACAGAAATTCATAAAGTCCGGACGATCCTTTATCCTTAAGGAGGAAACTTGAATATGTTGTTTATTGTAATAGATTACCTAAAATATCTGAACTGCGTTTCAAGTCTCTGCAGGTATCTGTAGCAAAGACACCAATGACAAAGCAAGAAAGTAGGTTGTTAAACGGTCAGCAGGACTGTACTGTACATGTGACTGGAATAAATCAGCTAAACATGCACAACCATCAGTCTGGTCTTTACCCAGCCAGCTGTGGGTGGGAGTGAATGTCAAGCAGTGCCTCACACTCAGACGACATCTTCACTGTGTGTTCAGCGTGCAGAGATGTGGTTCTACATAATGCAGAGATCTACATGACTGAAATCTAGACAGACAGTGTGCATGGAACGCTACAGTGTCACAGGGATGGATGGATTCTGTGTGTGTGTGTGTGTGTGTCTGTTTGTGTGTCATTAGGTATAAGTGTAAAGTGTTGTGTGCGATATGTCTTTGAACGTATGTCTCTTGATCCAGCATTGCTTTGTGCAAGGAGACATACAAAAACACTATATATTGTACATATAATTATATATATTGGTGAAATTGTGTCTTCTGCTGTTTTGTTAGTCATTTGCCCTTTTTTTTTTACCTACACAGTTATGGAGGTTATGTTTTCAACCATGTCCATTTTCCATTATTTTCCATTGAGAAGTACTGGAAAAGTTATGTCCCAAATTTCACATCATTTTGTGAGGAGGTTGGATTGAGGCATAGTACAGGACATAGTAAGAATCCATATAGATGCGTGTAAAAAGAAAAGGAAAGAACATTTTTGCAAAAGATGTTTCCATTTGGTGTTTTTTGATGACAATAGTGGGACGACTGTCAAACACATCGCTCCAATATCCTCTATAGGTGTTCAGTTGGTTTGACTGTGACTGTGAGAGGCAGCATTTTGATAGTCATCATTGTTATGTTGAAGATACACAACTGTATGTCCCAGTAGATACCACTGATGTGTCCTTTATTATGTCATGGCTTGCTGATGTGAACTGGATGTTCATAAATCCCTTCTGTTGAGTGACAGAACCAGAGATCGTTATAATCAACCCTCTGGCCTCAGCACTAGCATTATGAACAGGCCTTTGTCTCATCAGGGTGTTAAAAAAATGACCCATAACTACACCTTAGACGGAGTGCTGCCTTTCACAGTCACACACCCTTTAGCATCTGTGTGTGATGCTCAAAGCCTTCCTGCCTCAGAGCCTTTTAAAATGTGGCCAGTATGAAAGGGCTCTACATGGTTTTGCTTAAGTGATTTTCACAGGGAAAGTGAAAACCCATCTCCTGGATGTGTGACCCAACCACTCTTCCCTGACCTCCACCCCCCTTGGGACTTTCTTGCTTTCTAAACTATATTCCATGTGAAGTTGATGTGGTCATTGGAAGTTGAAAGCCTGGTGCTTCTCATACAGATGCTAAGGGGTACCTTCTGGAACTGGATGTGAGACATGAATGCCACTGGGCTGGTTATGTCAGGACCTCTCACTTCTCCCTATTGTTTCCTCTTTTCACTTCTCCCCTTGTCCTTGTCTGTCTCTCCCCTGTCAGGGTGTGTGCATCTGCTTGTGTGTCTCCAGGGCGTGGCTGACTGGACAGGTCTCCTACACACTCCTACCTCCTCCTGCTCTGATCACCTGCAATCAATCGACTCATCAGCTCCTCCTGTTAACTGCTGTGGTAACAACGTCTGACTCCTACCAGTTAGTTGTGAATATCTCTGTGGATTTTTGGAAACTTGGTGTTCCTGATATTTTTGTCTTCTCAGCTTCCGATCCATTCATCCCATCTGCTTCAGCCATGCCCTGGAAATCAGTCTGTTCCCCGTGAGTTGATCACCTGTCAGAAGATATCTGTGTGCCTGTCTCGCTCTCTGCCCAGTTGGCTCATTGATTCATCTGTTAATCTGCTTGTTCCAATAAATTCCTGTTAAACTTTTCATCTTGTCCCTGTGTTCTGAGAAACTTAACAGGTTATTTAGTATGCTTGCAAATTTCAGTGTGGAACCAAAACATAGAAAATAAACAGAAGTATCAGCTTTGGTTGGGACTTTCTTGCATGAAAAGGAAATACCTAGCATTAGGATTTGGCTAAAGGCTTGTAGAACTTCTAAGATGGAAGATGATCTTAGAAGAAGACATCTCAGAATAATCACACTGAAATGTGTAAGAGTATACTGCAGCCACTGACACCTGGTTGTTTTGTTTTAGGTTAGAGCAAGTCCTGAGGTAAAAAATCCGGTCTGTTCTAAAAGGAGGGTGGACACAAGTGTGTGCATTGTAAATGGGTCTATGCAAGTGCATCTGACAAGCCCTTTAAATTGGAACAAATACACTGCACCATTGACTTTACAAGAGGATTTTTTGCTTAATGGAAAGTCCCCCCCCAGAACACTCTCTCTTACTACATCACATCCACCATTAGAACTTTTTAAGAAAGTTAGCACTCAGTTTTTCCTTTCAACGCTAAAGGCACCTTTAAAGTGTGCAACAACAGCGATGGTGTGAGTTTACTCTGTGAGTCGGGTGTAATCAAATATTAGGATACAATGACAGTGTAGGACAGGGATGGGATTGTTACCCACTGCTCACCTACAGTGATTGATATGATTTAATCACTTGATTACAGCTTGGACTTAAATTAGTACTGGCTTGCACTTTACTGGACATTACACACCTTGAAACTTTTACCTTTACATCTGCACATTTGTCTGTTTGCACTAACGTACTATAGTACATATTCATATTCTATTCATTTCAATTCTTGCACTCATTTATTGTAATTGTTCATTATGCATTTGTACATTCTTTATTACATATATTTAAATTTGTTCATTTATATATTCTAGCTTTCTATTTGGCTTCCTTTCTAACATTTTTCAAGGAGAATCTGTAGGGAACCAATTTCCCCGCAGGGATCAATAAAGTATTTCTGACGACAGAGCACCAGAAACAGAGAACCTTTAAGCTTCCCTGGTTATCATAGACCCTCTGTTCTGCTCCTTTGATAAAGCATCCGTAGCAGAACATTTCATATCACCTGCTCTCTCTCCTCTGTGCATTTTTAGGATGCTTTTACTGCTTATAGGTGAGTGTTGAAATGTCAACAGGCTGGCCCAGTTAGCTAGTGATCAATATATAATGGATCTGTGCTCCGTGAGAACTACAGTACAGGCATATTGATGAAGGGAGAAGAGGAGGAGGAGCTGGATATTCTACCCCTCCTGTCCTCTCTCAGTATTTGGGTTCACATTTACAGATGTGACTGGTGGTGATGGTGCTGGTGGGGTTGGAGAAATCCAATAACACACCACCATAAGAAGAGCTTAGGCTGCAGCTGTGGTGAGCTTTCCCATTCTCCATTTTATTTTGACTGCCATACGTGTGTTTGTGTGTGTGTGTGTATGATTTTGTGTGTAATACAATGGATGTGGGGCTGAAGCACACATCAGCTTCACAAAGGACACACTCCCACCTCAGCTCCCAGAAACAGCACATATGTAAGAAATCTGTCCTGTTTAAAAAATAAATGAATGAATGTGCTCTCATTCACTAACAGCTGTACTAAACAAACAGACTCTTATTTCTGACTGCAGCTGAAACTTTTTTGACAGCTATTAAATATATTAAACGAATAGTTAATGAATAATGAAAAATAAATACAGTATACATCATAGTCATGTTTGCTTTAGTGTTCATTGTGATTTAGTGTGTTGTGTGTAGACCTGCCTAATTACAGCTGTATTACCTCACAATAATAATAATATATCCTGGATGATGCTAACAGCAGACACAATGTTCTATGAAATGATGACCTACTATGCATACATATGCATATACAACACAATAATACTGCAGGAATTTTTCTCACTACACATAAGTGTGTGGCAGTTTAGGTGTGCTTGTTGACTACACGTCTTCCCATGGGACAGATCCCTCTGCTGAGCAGTAGAAGTGAAGGCCTCCCCTAACCCTGATGGCCTCTCTTCCTGAGTTGTTGGCAGTAAGTCTGGCAGTGAATCCAGCTCAGCAACCAGGATGCTGCCTCTCACTGCAGTAGTCTGGGTTGTTCTCAGCGGTTATGGAGAACACAGGTAGCCTTCACACACTTCTCAGTGACTTTAAGATTCAGGTCTGTAAATCTTCCACTGAGAAGAAAGGATCCTCTGCAACCAGCCGAGCTTGAGACAGACGGTAGTTAACTTGGCTTATGAAAACAGATTTTGATGATGTAAGAAGCAGGCGATGAACCTGCATTTTCATTCTAAGTTTTTTTTTTTTAAAATTGTAATCAATTCTATGATGTTAGTAACATCATAATATTTTTCTGCAGCACCTAACAAAGCCAGATGGCACCCCAGGATGCCTCAGCACACTGGCTGAGGTGGAGAATACCAAACGAGGCCAAATACCAAATATGTTTTTTTGTTATTTGTGTGAAATGACCCTTTAAAGAACAGGCTTTTCACATTTAGTGTTTTTATCAAAGTTTTGATGTCATTCTGTCCCTTCCCAATATTATTGTTTAATGTATTCATTCAGTTAATGGTCCAAGTATGCATGTTTAGCATCAAAATGTCATTTTTGCGTCTGAAAACTTTTCCCTGCATGACCTGACGTTCGATCCGGTAAGTGACGCTGCAGCATATTAACCCACTAACCTGTCTGTGCATTCTATGAACTACAGGTCTGTGACCTGTCGCTGAACTCCATCCAGGCGAGGCCACACACAGTGGACAGGACAAAGTGTACGCGTCGGCTGCAATCGCACAAAACCTGGTATAGTACACCCTCCACATCCTGCCCATTGAGAGGAGCGGACAGCTGCAAATTACGTTTGTAGGTTGTAAGTTCATTTTTAAACTAATATATTAATCTTTTTTTGTACAACTAAAATATCATTTAATTGTTTCTTGCTGCAGCATTTCTGTACAGACATACAGACATAATCACCCTATTAGTGTTTTTATGTCCACACGTTTAATATTTTCACCTTTTTACAAAATTAATGTAATTTTTACTAGACTATCAGTGTGAACAGACCTTTAAAAAACATAACCATAATAATAACTAGTTAACTATAAAATACCATCAGAGCTCCTCCAATGATGCAGTTAATAGACAGTGTATTGCTTCTCTGACACCTCCAGAGTTACCTCCTGTCTGACCAGTGGAGGACCAGACTGGGAGCTGGATGGTTTGATGGTGGGTCCACAGGAGGAGGGAGTTGGAGAATAATCTGATTCTGTAGGACAAATGAACTATGAACGATGGACTTTTTGGTTTTTGATGATCTCTCTCAGGATGGATTGGGCCTCTTCCACTGCTCAGATTAAATCAATATTCTGCAGGTCGGAAGTGAAGCTTTAGTTGCCAAATGTGGCTAACGGGCTGCCAACTGCCTACCACCGTTCTGCTCAAAACAACTGCAATCAACACACAGCATCTGGACACCATCCGACGCACAGCCAATCACAATGCATTACATCATCTGTAAACACAGGACCCCAAGCTCATCTTGCAGGCCAGGCACATCTGGTACCTTCACTGGCAAAGCGGCGCCTTCCCACAGGTCTGTTTTCATGCTTCAGAAAATAAAGTTTTATTTCACTGACTCTCTGGTTTGTTTGCACTAAGTCTCTCTCTCTCCATTCAGCCTGTAGCTCGCTCAACCACTGCTGCTGTCTGTCTCTCTGTCTGCCACATGACGCTGGAGAGTAACTGTAACTCTTTACAATGACAAATGCTGAAATGACGGTTTAATGATAATAAAATGATCTTCCACCTCCAACCTCAAATCTTCCAAGCAACACATTTGTCACTTACCATGTGTGTGAGTGGGCTGAGGGAGGGGGGGGACCTACCTCACTGCTGTATGCTAACGGATGAGTGGGAGTTTACATTTTAAAACACAGGTTCTTCACCTTTAATGTTTGAAACTTTCTCTGCATTCATCATTCCTCTTCTGTCTCTACCCGACAGACTTTCTTCATCATGCATCAGTCATTTGCTGCATGTTCTTACAGCTTTGTGTCTTCTGCTCTACACTAACATGAACCCTGCTCTTCGACTGCCTGGACGGTGAATAACATGACCTCCATATGTTCAGCCTTGGGAATGTTTGCTGTTTTCTGTCTCTGCCTCAGTCTCTGTTGCTTTCTCACTCTTGGTATCACACAAATAAACAGGCTGAGTGGCTCAGCCATTCACAGTAACTTTTTAATTATCTTTTTATGCTGATTTCTTGCCATCAAGCCTCTGGGACCTGCTTGTGCAAAACAATTACCAGTTGCTGCTTGTTTTCCGTCTCTTATCTGAGGAAAGCTGCTGCCTCTAGGGTGATAAAACACAACTCTCTCTCTTCCTCTCTCTCATTTCCTTTTCTTGAGTCCTCCTTCCTTCCATTTCTAAGTCTCTCTATTACTCCCTCTCTTATCTCTTCTGTCCGTCCTTCCTCTTACAGTTTCTCCTTTCAGTTTTCACTTGCTCCTCATTTTCGGGGCGGACGTTAATGTATCACACTGATGTGGTGCTTTTATTTAAAATGGGAATGTACCAGCAGCACAGTCTCAAAGATTACATTCACAATTCTGCAGATTTATGTGTGATTCAGATGTGATGTTGGTGTGATGAAATCGATTTAAAAGCACATTTACAAACAACAAATGTTGGCCTTAGTAACAGATCAGATCTCTCATGTAACAGAGAAAATAATAAGAGCAATAATATATATATATATATATATATATATATATATATATATATATATATATATATATATATATATCATATATACTGATGGTACTCAAAAGCAGTCATTAAAAGATGGGATTTAAAAGTGGTGAAAGATATATGAAAGTGAAAGTAAAGTGTCAGAGCTGTGATGGCTAAAGATATGTACAGTTTGGGGCTCTACCTTATTCCTGGTACAAAATGGAGCAAAACGCAATGCAACTGTCACTGCTGGTCTCTGACCAATGCAGTCGCCATAGTCATGCCTGGTGCCCAGATTCTTACTGTTGGTCTGAACATGAGGTTTGGTCAGCAGCATGGTTGGCACATTGCTATCCTGAGGCAGTAGAAAATGACTTGACCATTGACCAATAGAAACCTGGTCTAAAGTAAATGGTGAGGTATTTTCCCTGCTTTTTATAGGCTGCTTTACAATATTTGTTCACTGTGCTTGTTACACACTAGTGATGCATGGCTGACTCTGACATCATATGAATCATTCCATACATGTTCATCCACTAGCACCGTGTAATGCTGCATTATGTAATGATGTAATAAATGTTCCCTTCATTATGTAATAATGCCACATTTTGTAATAATCTGTAGAATTTAGTAATAAGTTATTACATATTATGGTAATTATTACAAAATGCAGGCATTGCACTTTTTTATGATGACATTGTAATAATATGGTGCATTATGTAATAATCTACTGTTAAGTGTGTCCATGTGTGACACAACTGTGTCCACACAGGATGATTGGAGCGTGGTGACGTCTCTGGTGAACTGTTATCATGGACCCTGTCTGGACTTCATTCTACATGAACCCACAGTGATGAGATTATGGACAGTATGAACTAAAAAAAGGACTTTAGTTTAGACATATTCCTGGTTGTAGCCTGTTAAAGTTATGTGGTGATGTTTACTGTATAAGAAGACTTTTTTCTACCTTCTTTTATTTCCTCTCACTCCCTCCTCCTCACTTCCTCCTTCCCAGAACTTTTATTCCTCTTCCTCTGACAACCTTAACAAGCTCATAGCTTTCACCTGTGGACCTGGTAGGCTGGGGAATTGATTGGCTGCGAGGCTCGATCAAGGTAATCTAACTTTGGGGTGATTGCGGAGGCGTGAGGCAGCTGATCGAGAGACAAGAGATGTGGGGCAGTAGAGAAGGGAATCAGAGAAATCAACGCTCTCTATCCTCCATAGTGTTGTTTTAAAAGCTGTGTTATCTTATCACACAAGGCGGTCTGATTCTGGCCCCTCTGTGCAACAGTATTACAAATTGTAGTCCCAAAAAACATATCGAACTGAAATCCTCAAATTGGCACATGATAATCCACATGCCGGCCATTTAGGAGTTAATAAAACTTATGACGTGTCCTGCATGTTTTTTCTGGCCTGGTTTAAAACGGGACTCGTGGCAGCTCTGTAAAACATGTCATGTCTGTCAGGTCTCTGGTAAACCGAATCACACCATCCCTCCATATCCTCTCTATCACATTCCTGTTGTGAAGGAACCATTTGAACGTGGTATTGTGGTATTGTGGACTGTGTTGGGCCTTTTCCAAGAACAGTTTCTTTAGTTTCTTTTGACCATGATGTCTTCTGGAACTCGGTTTCTAGAAGACATTCCAGTGCTCAAAATCATCCATTACAGTTCTAAAAGCACGTGTGAAGCTTGAATGAAACAACTTGACGTAACTCACTGCGGTTCAAGTGCACATCACCCAGAGAGTCAAGGGGGGATTGAACACTGTCACTGAGGAGGGTAAAACAGTCTTGGCGCTGTCCAGTGCTGAACCTATTGATGAGGCCCAGGTAGCCACGTCTCTGTCCGTAACAAAGTGCTTTACACAAAGAACACACAGTCAAAATAAGAATAACAGAAACATACATAAAGGCATAGAATGTAGGATGAAAGTAGTACACTTAGGCCAGAAAACATTTAGATATAAAAAATGTTAAATTTGCAGGCAGTGTAAGAATTCTATAATTGTAACATTTCTAAAGTTGTCTTAATGTTTGCATGATAGTTGGATGTCATCACAGCTGCTGTGTTTCCATCCAAATTCTTTATTCTTGTCTGTCAGCCCATTATGTCCCTTGAATTGTCTCTCATTTTGGAAGGGTATTATTAGCATATTATCATGTACTCAGGGCGGGTCATTTCAGCTGTGTCTGACATGCTGTTAAGGGCCTATCATGCTGATGATGGAGTCTGTCAGTCATCCTCTCAACAAAATTAGACACTTCAGCATGGCTGTTTTGTTTTGTATGTGTGAGGGTGTGTATCAGACCGTATTCCAGGCCAGGCTTCAGTTCAATTTCAATGACATCAAGTCAGGAGGTGGATTTCCTCCAAGTTAAAAATGAGGCCTCTGTTTTTGGCTAATAGATTGCTCTTTATTTCCATTTTCCTGACTAATTTGCAGGCAAAGTGACCCCCAACTGTAGTTGGTTTGAGTGACTTTAAAGAGAGTGGAAGTCAGTAGAAAGTCAGACAGAACAGGCTGGAGTCATTTCTGTGCGAGGAACAGAACTCTGTGACCTAAACACTGGTTGTGTATTCACGTGTTTCTAAAAGTCATGTAAACTGGATGTTTTTTTCCCCTGTTTGAGATAAGATTTAGGATTTATTCAAGACTCAAATGCCTTAGCTTCTACTTTCTATTACTGTTACTTGCTATTAAATTTAGCAGACACCCATGAATCCAAGGGGATGAATCCTTGCTGATGCTCTTACATTACTTACAGTGCTGCCATTAGATTGACATTTTGGCTTTATTACTTAGCAAATCTTTCTGCGAACGTGTGTGATGAGTTGTGTAACTGTATCTCGACCGACTGTCTAAATGTTTGCTGAGATTAGTGAATGTCATGACGACCCTCTGAGCAGGTCATAACATAGAAATAACAGTCATTGGTGCATTTCAGAGTAAACAATGATGTTGGTGAGACGCCTGGCCAAGTCAATAAAATCCTAGGTCTAATTAATGTCCTACTGAAACAACTGATGATGTCAGGGCTTCCACAAAACGTACGTGACCAGACAGTTGGGATGATGATGATGATGATGGCTGGAACTCTGCAGACACGTGTAGCACAGATGTTACAGATGTTATGGCTCATTGCACAGTGGGGGCAGATCACATTTAGTGACAAGTCCAGATTTAACTTGTACACAGCTGATGGTTGTAGGCGTTTGTAGCATTGCCATTGGGAACGTTATCCTGCAGCATACATCCAGGAAGTGGACTGTTTTGGTGGTGATGCCATGATGTGGGGAGCCACTGCTAATGGATGGTGGTCAGAACTTGTCCACATCCACGGTACACTGACAGCTATCTGTTACCGAGATACGGTCCTAGGTCCACATGTCATTCCCAGGATACAGCAATCAGGCATCACCTTCATGCATGACAATGCCAGACCACATGTGGCTCATGTCTGTCAGGAGTAGCCTACCTGAACCAGAACAATATCGCTGTCCTTCTTTGACCAGCATATTCACCAGATCTCAACCCAATAGAGCATCTATGTTACGTTCAGGATCACCGGGTGAGAGAGAGAGATCCTGCTCCAGCAACACATGAACAACTTGTCACAGCTCTGCAGGAAGAATGATGTCATCCTACAAGTCCAGAATAACATCTTATCCATTCAGGAGGTGTAAAGTAGTGATAAATGCTGGAGGTAGACACGCACAGTAGTGACTATTGTTGTTCCCTGTCTCACCATCCACACTTTTTGACTTGTAAACACTAAGACAAAACCACTAATCTGCACAAAAATGATTTTTCTGTATGGCTAAAGGGTGAATAAAGATGTCTGAACCATAATTTACCTTTGATATTTCATTCGAACGGATGGCATGACAAAAAAAAATTGTTTCTATTGTTGCTCAGTATATGATGATGATTTTAGTCATTGCAGAGTAGTGTCCCTAATGCCCCACTTTTCAAAGTGATCAGATAGGATAGAATGATCCACTGTGTCAAACGCTGAGCTCAGATCCTGGGTTAAAGGTGAACAGGCACCAGCATCAGCCATGAGTAACAGGCTGTTTGTTACCTTGATGAGAGCCGATTCAGTGCTATGATGCTATGATGAGGGTGGTCACAACTCAGTTTCTTAAGAAGTGGGTGACCTACTGCGAGCTTCAGGCATGAGGGAACACAGCCAGAGGACACAGAGCTATTTATGACTGATAAAACTGCGGGTTCAACACTATTAAAAACCTCTTTAAGAAACTTGGCAGGCGTAAAATCTGAGGGGCTTGATGCAGGGTTTAATTTGGCCATTATGTCCTTTAAAGTGTGCAATGAAAGAGGTGGGGGTTTAACTTTATCTCTCTGCCTGTCTACATCTTTTCATTTTTTGTTTTTGTATTTTGTTATTATTTTTTTTATTTATTATTTTTATTATTATTTTTATTATTATTGATTGGCTTGACCCACAAAGATCAACACTATTGAGAATAAAACCAGAAAAGAGTAGGAGTGTGTCCCTTGAGGTGAGTGGGACCTTCAACTGACTGGGTGAGATTAAAATAATGCCTAACATAACATTCATAGTAAAAGAAGAGCTGTAGGGGCAGCATACATATCAAAATCACTTAAAATTAAAACTCTATCCTAATGTTGTACAATAAAATTAAAAAATAAGAGAATTCTTTAACAAAATCAGTGTTGGATTTCATCTGTAAATTGAAGCACAGATTCAAAAGAGGAGAAATTTCCAGGTGAGGAAAGGGAATATTTGAAGTTTTCCCTGTGGATCACAGCCAGACCACAGACTGAGGCCCTGGGCTGTTTAAAATAATTCAAACCAGACAGACTTCCTTTACCATAACACAGTCACCGGGTTTAACAAGGTCTCAGTAAGCATAAGCAAATCTAACTGTTTGAAATGAATGACATCATTGCAGAAAAATGACTTGTTTTCCAGAGATCTGATGAATACCAATACCAAATACCAAATACTATCCCTATCTGAAATGGATAGAACCACATCAAGTAAAGGTACATGGGGTGCGGCAGTAAAACTGACCGGGATTGACGAGGCATATAACTGTGTATTACAGACTGCTGAATAGTGATCCTGACTGGAATAAATAAATAAGTAGTGGGAGGAGAAATAAAACCAGCACCAGTACTAATAGGGCTTTAAACAAGAGCCAGGTTGCTGGGTGGGGTCTTCCTGGGGAAACCATCAGTTGAGGCTAAAGCAATAAAATGAATAAAATTCCCGGTCAATTTTCCTGCTCCCTTTTTTGTTTCGATGTAACCCATGATGTTTGTCCAGAATGAGGTAAAATGACTTAAAACCAAATCCAGAGGCAGTGGTAAAACTCTTCATCTTGGTGGGAGTGATCGCAGACAGGACACACCTCCTCCCCAGGCTTTCCACTGTGGAGGCTAAAGACTCATCATAATGCAGCTTAGTGTCTGTCTTGTCTGGACATGATGTCATTTGTACCGGTATGCACTATCACAGTGTGGACAGGCTGATTGATTTCAAGTACGACTGGAATTCGTTGGATAAAATGTCTTGCCTCCTGAGAGACAATATGTATTTGCACCTGGAAGTTTTACAAAGAGGATGATTAAGTCATCTCAGACTTGCTCAGTCTCAGGGTTGCCTTTGTAAATCAAAAGTCTGATCTGAGATTTTGGCCAGTGGTTAACGAGATAACAGTTCAGGTGAGCCAGCTGATTAATCACCTGAACTGAGGCTTTACGTGGGGAGGTCCTGAAATGGTGGCAGCAGAAGAAGGAGAAGAAGACGCAAGAGCTGGCACAGAGCGGAATAATGGTTTTCAGGGGCAGACCTTTCTGATGGCGGACTGTACACAACCTGGAATGGGGGTGACATCTCCGCCTATGCTGAGAATGATTTGTAGAGCGAAAGAGAACGTCTTTTGTGACTACAGACGCTCTGGAAAGTGGGCCGGGTGAAGTTTGGACAGGGACGTCTGGAGTGACCGCTGCTTCCGAGGCCAGACTAGCTGGGAGCATAGCTCTGTCTGTCACTGAAGGAGATCTTCGATGAGATGCTCAATGGACCACAGTTCGCTTCTCAGCTCAACGATCTCTGTGGACGGGGCCATCAGTTATATCCCTCGCGATTCATATCGGAGACCATGGCGATGAAAACGGCAGAATTTTCAACCTAGGAAAGAAGCAGAAACTTACCACTGAAGGACCAGGAGAGGGCCCACAGCAGATCTAAGGTTTTGGTCCAAATAAAAGTCCTTTCAGCCGATGGCCCACAACTGGGCCTGCTGAGTTGAATGCCTCTGGTTGATTCTCAGTTAGCCATCAGTCCATAACAACGCTAAAAGCTGAAAGCTCACAGCAAAAGTCCAGATTTTTATTTTAGTTACTGTATTAATCCCACAGGGGTAAATTCTTTCTCTCCATTTGACCCATCCAATATGTGACAGAGCTTCTGTTGGAACAAAAACAACGGCAACACATGAGCACTAGGGGGAGACTGAAAATGTGCCTTGCGATTCCCACAGTCAAATGAGTATTATGTCATGTCCCTCTCAATACAAGACTGCTTTTCCCACTGTGTATGAACGGGATTTCTCTTGAAACCAAAGTTGCTTTTGAACTAGCCTCAACAGAATCTCATGACTCATGTCTTTTTTACATCCATCCTTAGAACTGCTTCAAATACCTGCTGACCCGATGAGCTAGATGTTTTTATAGACCTTAGTGAAAACAAAGCGATGGCTGACGTGTCAGAGAGTGAGAGACAGAGATGCAGGGGTGAGGGAGGGAGACACAGATGATATCTCGATGATGAAATTGCTCTCGATCAATTGTCCTTCCATCCCTCGATTGGAGAGCATATGTCGCAATTGATTAAAACTGCAGAGCTTTGTTGATGCCTCTCTGATACATGCGTTAATATGAGCCATGACACATGCTTGACATCTGCATGCTTTTAAAGCAGCACATAATTAAGCTTTTATGCAGGAACTCATCAATAAGACAATGTTCTCATTTTTCATTCTGCCTGGCGATCTTCATTTGACTTGATACAACTCCTACTGGCTTCTAACATGGCGGCGTTCACCAAACATTCAGCAGGGCTGCAGACATGGAATCCGTGAAGGTTAAAACCTGTGGTGAAATATTTGCTGTAATATAGGAGATAAGAGAAGTGGCTGTTAGCAGGATTACTCAAAACATTTTTAAAAGTATTTATGGAGAGGTAGGTTATGGCCCAAGGAACAATCCATTAGATTTTGATGGTGATCTGGATTATCATCTGGATCACACATTGTTTCAAAGCATTCTTTACGATTGTGGGATAAGGATTATAAGATTTTTACCACTCACTTCATGGGTCTACAATACAAAAAGAGAAAACAACAACAATTAAATCCCCATAAGATCTTGCACAAAGTATCAAAGTCTGATCTGGATACCAGTAACATTCTGGATCACCAGATCTAGAATATTACTTGTAGTGTCTGCATGTTTAGAATGAAAAAAAAGCAAAGCTCCTTATGTGAGACACAATTTCAAAATCAGTTAGGATTTTAAAAGTCTGGGCCTGGCATAACCTTAGTCCTTAAATCTAACCCCTAATCCAAAATAATTCTAACATGAAATCAACACATCAATAAATCACTAAGGATGGGTGAATGTCAGATACATACAATGCTTTGTCCCATAGCAGTTTTTATGTTCAGTATCTTTCCTGTCCATTTTTCTTAAGCAGCTTTGCTGAGGCTGCACACTCTTTTTCAGCAATGCCCTGCTTTAGATTCATATTACAACAAACACAGCAGTAGACATGTCTTTCCAGGAACTGCTCCTAATCACTCACTTACACACAAATTCACCAGCAAGTCATTGTCGTCAGAGCAGACCTAGTTTGCAGAATGACTTTACAAACCTGAAGCGACAAAAAAAAAGTTTTAGACTTGCAGACTGTAGACCTCCTCTGAGGTATTTTGTCATCTTTTTTTCTTCAGTTTGTTTCATCATCCATGCTAGGGAACTCTGGAAAAGACCGGCCTACTGTAACTTAGGTTTACATGTTGAAGTTATCACCAGTTCATCACAGGACCACATAGAAAGATAACCATGTCAACCATTCACACTCACATTCACACACTCACATTTCATGCTGTTGAGAATGTAGGCTGTCTTTAAGTCCTCTTTTGTTTCTTTTCTTGGAGGTTAAGGTTAGCATAAGTTGTATTTGTTAGTCACTGCTACTGCCTCATTACAAAGAAGGTATGTTGTCTTCATTAAAGCCAAACAGGTACAATTAATGTTAATGCTCTATGATATCCTGATATCTACTCATCTGCCTTCAGTGCATGGGTAAAAACAAATTCTGGATGCATTCTGGGACATGTAGTTTATGGACAGTGTTCCTCCATGTTGCAGACAGAATTATGTTTGCTAACTCTCAGAGGCCACATTAAATGAGGCGCTGGGACAGATTTGGCCTACAGGCCTTGGGTTTGACGTGTGATTTAGAGGGATGGTCTGACCTTTTCTGCTCCGGCCCTGTTTAGTGATTAAGACTGATTACACTGATGTGATATTTGCATTCAAAAGCAGCTGGGAGTGTCATAATTAGAAAAGGAAAAGACTACAACACAAAACTATTTGTGAACCTTGGCATGATAATTGCTCTTGTGAGCAAAAACAGAACAGGTGCAGTTTCTTCCACTTTCATACCTGATTTATTAAGAACATTTATGTAAATGAAGTCCAGGAGGAACAATAGCATAATGCATTCCAGGCAGACTGTTATTCCCCACACCAGAGCCAGAGGACCAGGGAGAAAAAGTGACTTCAGACCTGTCAGTGTCATCTCCCTCTGGATAACTTGACAAGTAGTTGCTCCTGTTCTAATCAGCTACATGATTTCTCTCGTCAATAAATCTGACTTGATGACTGGTGCCTCCTAATGTGCCATGTCACATTGAACTTGGCTTCCCTGTATGTATAATGTTACTTTTTAAGCTTCACTATTCAATTTTTTCATATTTACTACACATCAAATGTCTATGGTCAGTTATCAAGAGGTCACTCTTCTTGGTGGACCTACAGGAAATGAAAACCCTACAGCTCTCTTCAGCTCTACAGATCGCTGGATCATTTAAGCTTATTGTTTTGGTGTTCTGCCTCACAATCTCATCAGCATTATTCCTCACAGCAACACGAGGAAACAACATCGTCAATGACTACAAATCTAAACTGAACTGAACAAAATCACTCCAATCAGCAGAGTCATTCATGATTTACACCTCTATTAGCAGCTGAGGAGCCAGATATTCTTCTGTGGAGTTGGTTGTTGGTGTTCGTGGTCGTAGCTGCAGCTCGGCTCTCTCAGTTCTTTGTATTTCATGTGTTTCTGTGTTCTGCCACATAAAGTAACAGCTCTCATCAGAGATGATCGCTACACATATCCCAGTATTCACTCAGCTCTACTCCCCCTGGAGATTCCATGCAACCCGGAGCCCATTGGAGTTTCCATCCTACCAGCAAGATGGTGCAGGCTAAAGGCCCACTTATGCTCAACGCTAAAGATGTATAGATATATGTATATGTATATGTATGTATACAGATGTATACGGAGACGTCTATCTGTACTCTGCGTTCATTTCATATGTCTTTGGGCATATTTTCATAGAGCTTACAGATATGAATGGAAAGGAGCAATACCACTGGAAGTGTTTGAGGCAGTATAGCTACAATTCAAGGCACGACAAATGTGTAAAAATGTAAACAACAAAGAAGAAAAAAGTGTAAAACTCTCTGTCCTCAGTTGAGCATTCTCACCACAGGCTGTAGGATATTATTGAGACACTGTAAAGTAAAAATAGTAGCCCTTTTAATGAGTGGTGGGGAGATCAAAATATAGCCATGAACAATTAATTTGTAAGCAGAACAACAGACAGGAAGTATTTTGGAAATATGGGGCCTGTATATGAACATTATACAGAATGGCAAACTGTGAATGAGTCAGCAGTATTCAGGTTTTCAAACTGTCATGGTTTTTGAGAGATGGCATGTGTTGTGTGAGGTTGGTGTTGTCGGTGCTGTATGTCATCAGTGTATGCTTAGAGTGATGGCTGACTTTGCCATTTGTGCTGCTATTGTGGGGGTGTGAGAGTGGAACACCCTGTGTTTTTTTAAGTTTTGTTTGTTACTGTCTGTTTTGATTGTGTATTTATTGGTTGTTTGTTAAAATTCAATAAAGTGAATTACAAAAAAAAATAAAAAAACCTTCCGTCCCCAAGTCTTGATGAACCTGAAGGCCTCACAGACCACCACATGTTACCTCAGCTTTTGTACTGTACAACAATATTGTATTGTATTGTATGTATTTGTATTTACTAGGTAATAATAATAATAGCTTGGATTTAGCATCTTTCACGAGAACTAAGGACACTTTACATAGTTAGATAGGTACATTATTACAACCTCCTCCTACCGTCGCCATATTTGTTATTGTCAAATCGTCCAACTCTTCACCACCATCTTGTGGATGTATCGATGTAAAATATTCATGGATGCACTGTTTATTTATCTATTTTCGTACGTAAATGGAGTATAAATGAGCCTTAACCCACACACCAGCACTACCAAGCCTGTGTCTACTGACCTCCAGGTCTTTCACCAACAAGATTGTGTGTGTCACTACCATCACAGAGACCTGTCTGAAACAAAACAGACCAGACACTGCTGTAAAGTTGGCTGGCTGCTCTGTTTACAGGGCAGACCTTATGAAGGACTTTATGATGGTAGTATTCATGGCATTCTACATCCCCCTCAAGCTAAAGTTAATTTAGCCTTGTAAAAGCTAAAAGACAGCACAAACAGACAGACAGGTGATGTCACTCTGACCCCAGCATACAGTCTACTGATCTGGAGACTGAAACAATCCAGATTGGGAGTTGTTTGCAAAGGGAGCAGACATGGAGGGATATGCTGGTTCAGTGCAAGGATACATCAATTTCTGCACACAAAATGAGACAACATGGAAGACAATGAGGGGTTTCCCAACCAAAAACCATGGATTAATAGCAGTGAGAGGGCAGTACTCAGGGAGCAGTGAAACATGGAGTCAACTCCACAGAGGCATCCAGGGATGCAAACTCAAATACAAAACGCACATTGAAAATCAATTAAATAACAACAACCCCTGCAGTATGTGGACTGACAGACACCATCAGACTGCAAATCCAATAACCTGCTTCCAGAGGATGACGCCACTCTGTTCAGGACTCTGTCTGATGTCCTGAACCACTTCTTTGTCTGCTTTTACCTGCAGAGGATGGAAGCTGCCTCCACCCATCAATGCATCTGATTGGTCCTCCAGCAATATCAGGTGATGACCATCCTGAAGAAAGTTGAAACAGAAAGACATTTTGGGGAGCGTCGTCACTGCCCAATGCGTACGAGTGCAGACTGAGCACCGAGTTATTATCTTCAGCATAGGTTTGGTTTAAGATGTTAAATGCTGCAGTGAGTGTTGGTCAGGCTGGACATCACTGCTCTGCTAACTTTAGCCTCCTGGTGATGATGTAGAAATATATTTCTTCTTTGGCTCTTAAAAGTAATTATTAAGTCATTAAATCGAAACATGCTTGCAACTGCTTGCCTTTTTTGAAGATGAATTACAAGATAAATCATGTAGACTGTCTGGGTGTAGCACACGCACAAATCAGTTCTGCCTTTTTCATTTGATTTTCTCTAAATTCCCTTGCAGTACACAAGTGAAACATCTGATCAAACACTCCTCAATTTCTTCAGCCTTCCTTTTCCTTTTGCCAATAATTATTATTTCTTATTATTGTTCTTTAATCATAGCTGTGATTAACTCTCTCCTGATTGAAATGTCAGCAGCAGGTAAGTGTTGTTATTCTCTTCGGAGCCCCATGTTTTTTAGCCTCTATTTGTTTGATATCAATTTTGGCTAATTGTTTCCATGTAACTATACCAAATGATCTATTAGCTGTTCCTGTAAGAAATGTGTCTGTGGATGTAGAGACGATCATCACTGGGTTGCTTTGATACTGAGAACATTTAAAAACTCATCCCATATAGGCTACTTCAGAAGGATTTTCTTCTCTGATTTCTAATTGGATTTATGGACATTTATTGTCAATGAATAGTGAATGATGTTAATATGTGTGCTTCATGTTTGTGTGTTACTATTATTCAGGCTAAAATAGTAAGGACTCAAGGAAGGAGCATATTTTTTAAGTCAGATTCACCTCATGCCGTATCTTTGCCTCCCCTTCAGTCTTACAGCTCTGGAGAAGCTTTGTCTTTGTGTTTTGTCTTTGTCCAGCTGATTGTCCATGACAGATCATACCCTGTAATTTCACCATGGGTAAAATACCATCCAGAACAATGAGTTAAACTGCCAGTGAGCAGTGACTATGTCATTCCCCACCTTCCAGTGTAACAATAATCTGAACAGGACATGTCTGTGTCCCTGTTCCTTGCTCTCTCTCTCTCTCTCTCCATTGATTCCCCATTTCTCTTTCTCTCTCTATCTCTCTCAAACCCAACCGGTCAAAGCAGAGGCTCCGCCCATCTTGAGCCTTAGATCTGCTCGAGGTGTCTGCCTGTTAAAAAGTTTTTTTTTCTCTCTCCACTGTCTCCATGTTCTTCTCATGGAGGATTGTTGGGTCTCTTTAGAGTAAAGAGTCGATCTAGACCTGCTCTTTTTGGAAAGTGCCTCGATATAACGTTTGTTGTGATTTGGCTCTATACAAATAAAACTGAATTGACTTGGCTTGATATACAGGTGGTACAAAATGGATTAAAATGAGTGTTTTCTGAAAAACCAGAATGAGACCCTGATCTCCACAGGCGCAGACACTTCAGAAATGCCTTGGAAAATCAGGACAGCACTAAAACTGTTTGGGGTGGGGCACAACTATGTAAATAATGAAGAAGTGGTGTGACTCCTCTGCCTTGTACATTCCATAAAAAACTTAAGATTTTGCTCCTGAAGCATTTATAGTGACATGTCTCTGTGTGAATGGCAGACTCTGAGTAAATCCATACCAAACAATACCAACCTTTATTATTGCAAGTACCTCAATCAAGATGTCTCTTGTAAGTTCAAATATTTTATTGTCACCATCCAAGTATCACAGTGCAGAGGACATTCCTGTGCAGAGGTCACATTTAACATTTGCATGTGCACAGCTTTCCCACAAGGAAAGAAAATGCCAAGAAGATACACTCTTTTCTTTTGCTATCTAACACTGACCTAAACCGCTGTGGACTGTGAAATGTAAAAAATAAATGGGCATGACCTGAGAAAAAAACTATAGCTTTGTCTCTTGCTGTCTCATTGTGTGTGGTGCCCAGTCTGCTACAGCTGCTTATAATAGACCACTAAGATAAGATATCCCTTTATTAGTCCCACAGTGGGGAAATTTACAATTTACTATTAATACGATTTTAATAAATGAGCTTGTAACACTATTGGATTCCCTGAATGACTGAATGAATTGCTGTGAAAGATTGATCTTACCTGGCTAGTACAATGGAAATAATTTAACTGAAACAGAAGCACACACACAAACACACACACACACTGGGAGGCAGGGACTGTGGCAGTGTGAAATGCTGGTGATTTAAACAGCTCCTAGTGCTGGTGATATTTATTAGCCTCCTACAAAAAGATGCTTATTTTGTATTTAGACAGTCCAAGTGTCTGCATCATGTCACATGCAGTTCTTATTCTGGCCACTTGGGGGCACTTAAACACCACAGACAAGACGGCAAGCCAACACAACAGCTGTATGGAGAATCAGTCCTTATATTCACTCACACAACAGACTCTGGAGAGAACATCTTCTTCATCGTGTGTGTGTGTGTGTGTGTGAGCAGATGTGCTAATGTACAAGAAAGCATCCATGAACAAAGGAAGTGCAGTGAATGAGAAACATGAAAAAAAAATTAACTTCCTTGAGTCAAAAAAATCAGGTTGACTTGGCGTGATGGAGAGTACATTTGTGTTGTGGTCCTAATGATTCTGCACACACACACACACACACACACACACACACACACACACACACACACACACACACACGCGTCCTGCTGACTAATTTTCCAGGAGAATTCACATGACCGCTGTTTGTCAGCTGCCACTCAATATACAGCAGGAAACAGGTTGCATCATTCACTCCTGCTCCATCTATCCACACACACACACAAACACACACACACACACACACACTGTTTTTGGCTTCTATCCAGAGGTGCTACTGTGTATCCAGCACCATGAGTTCACTTCACTGTTGTGTTGCTGGAGTCCTGGAGTGTCCTTGTTTCACTTTTCAGTTATTTTTGTTGTGGATGGAGCCAATAGAATGACTCCATTCATCATTATTCCTCTGTAGAGTTACCTAGCACACTAATCCAGTGCCTAAAACACTGCAGACCACCGACTGGGACCAATCATAGTTGTCTCATCATCTGACCTCTCCTTTTCCTTCAGTCTTCCACCTGCAGCCCTCTCTTTCTGAATGTGCTTGATGGTTGTGTGGTTGACCAAGCGATAGAGAGAACAAGCAGCCACAGAATGACCATGAATATGAACATACAGCGTTAGCACAGGTCCAAAAAGTCTCTGTTGTTTCCTTTCTGCTCTTGGTAGTGTTTGTAGTGGATATGCTGTTGTGCAGTTGAGTTTCATAAAGTTTAAAACAGATCAATTGGGGCCACGTTGTATTTTTCAGACGTTGGGCCTGGGGGACACATTCCCTCTGTCCCACCTTGGATCTACACCCAAATTAAGAACAACGAAGAAACGAGACTACATGACCCCAATTCTTTCATTCATAGGCTGGCTCATTCATTTCAGAATGAACTTCAAATCCCTCAAATAGTTTTCTAATCTATGGTCTACCCCCAACATATATATCTCACCCCGTACAACACCCCTCAGATTCTCCCACTTTGGCATTTGCTGTGCCCCAATCATGTTAAAAATGGACAAGTCTTTTTCTATAGCAGCTCCTCGACTGTGGGAAAGCCTGTCATTAGTCAAAATTAGTTCAAATGTATTTATTTTTACTTCAATGGGTTTTAAATTGTGGCCTAAATTGTTTTAACTTTTATTTTTAGCTATTTCCTTGGGTTTTTAAATAAAATTTACTAACCATGATGAGGAACCTGGGGGTTAAAGTCAGGGTAGGGGCACATTCATCATCCCCCTGTTGTTCCTGTGATAGTGAAGAAGAATAAATGTTTCAATTAGTGGTGTCAATCGATTTTTAATCGATTTAATCACAATCACAGACTGTGGTTAATCATGATTAATCACAGGGTTTAAAAAAAACTTGTGACCGTCTGTTAGTTGGATCTCGGATTCAGGAGGAACAATGTGGTTTTCTTCCTGGTCTAGGAACGCTGGATCAGCTCTTCACTCTTGCTAGAGTGCTGGAGGGAGAATGGGAGTTTGCCCAACCAGTCTACATGTGCTTTGTGGACTTAGAAAAGACATATGACTGTGTCCCTTGTAGTGGTCTGTGGGGGGTGCTCCGGGAATATGGGATATCAGGCCCGTTCTTACTGGCCATTTGGTCCCTGTATGACCGGAGGGAGAGTTTGGTTCGCATTGCCAGCAATAAGTCAGACTTGTTTCCAGTGAGAGCTGGACTCCGTCAGGGCTGCCCTTTGTCACTGATTCTGTTCATAATCTTTATGGACAGAATTTCAAGGTGCAGCCAGGTGGTGGAGGGTGTCCGATTTGGTGGACACAGGATTGCTTCTGTGTTTTTGCGGATGATGTGGTCCTGTTGCTCCATCATGCCATGACCTACAGCTGTCATTGGGACAGTTTGCAGCTGAGAGTGAAGTGACTGGGATGAGAATCAGCAACTCCAAGTCTGAGGCCATGGTTCTCAGTCGGAAAAGGGTGGATTGCTCACTCCAGGTCAAGTACAGGTATCTTGGGGTCTTGTTGACGAGTGAGGGAAGAATGGAACGGGAGATTGATAGATGGATCTGGGCAGTGTCTGCGGACTCTGTTGTGGTGAAAAGGGAGCTAAGCTACAAGGCAAAGCTCTTGATTTACCGGTCAATCTATGTTCCTACCCTCGCCTATGGTCATGAGCTCTGGGTAATTACTGAAAGAACACGATCGTGGATACAAGCGGCCGAAATGAGCTTCCTCTGCAGGGTGTCTGGACTCACCCTTAGAGATAAGCTGAGGAGCTCAGTCATTCGGGAGGGTCTCAGAGTGGAGCCGATGCTCCTCCACATTGAGAGGAATCAGCTGAGGTGGTTCGGGCATTTGGTTAGGATGCCCCCCGGACGCCTCCCTGGGGAGGTATTTCGGGCATGTCCCACTGGGAGGAGACCCCGGGGTAGACCCAGGACACGCTGGAGGGATTATATCTCTCGGCTGGCTTGGGAACGCCTTGGTGTACCCCAGAAGAGCTGGAGGAGGTGGCTGAGGAGAGGGAGATTTGGGCTTCTCTGCTGAGACTGCTGCCCCTGCGACCCAGACCCGGATAAGTGGAAGAAAATGGATGGATGGACATAGAATCGTCTCAGTAAAAAGTCTCAAGGAGACTGTGACAAAATGACAATAATATGATTTATATTAGTCAGAGGATAGGGTCATCACCATACCTGCATGGCTCCAGCAGTGTATCTAACTTTACCAGCCTGTCATATTCAGCTGAGGTTAGCATGACTAAGTTGTGCTTCTGCTGTACAAGCATTGCCTTCAGTGGGCTGAGAGTTGAATTTCAACACATGGGTACACACTGGACGAGTTACTCGTCTTCTTGGCTATGAAACACTTTTTGAACTTTCAGCTCTGCTGTGTTTGAAATGTCTGACTATCTTACTGCACTTGGCTAAAGCACCAACAATCCTGCTGTCATGGAGAGTCACTGTGATTACTCTCTGTATGATGAGTGCACCGCTACACATGGTATCTGCTCCAATAGTAGAGAGAGAGTGTGCTGACCAGTTGCATCTCTATCTGGAACTGTAACGCCTCAGACCGGACGGCCCTGCAGAGAGAGGTGAGGACAGCAGAAACAATCATTGGGACCTCACTGGATTAATTGCATGCGTTAACATAGGCAACCTTAATTTCAATGGAAATATTAACCCTCTTATACATGTATGTGATAATAGTAAAAAAAAAGAGAGCACCAGATGGAACAAACGTCAGCATGGAGAATGTGCTGAATCCATACGTTGGAGACCAGGGAAAGCTTCTTGCTGTGAGGCAGCAGGGCTAACTGCTGAGCTTTCACTTCTGCCCTATGAGAGGGGGGAGAGAACAAGAAGAAGGTCTGGGGGGTGGTAAGGGTTAGAAAAGGGTGAGACTTTGTGGGTGTCTGCATAGGTGATCGAATCAGTGAGAGAGGGTGGCGTGGCATTTTCTTAATTTTTTTTATTGCTTACATTTTTTTATTCAGTTTTTTCTTTGCTTAAATGTGTTTTAACCTGCTCTCCTGGTTTTTCAGGGACACTGTGTTGTAATTTAAATGTGCTATATAAATGAATTGACTTGACTGCTAACATCATTTTAAACCTGCTTCTATTTTTTTCTTTTCTTATTAATCACATATATGTCACTACATCTGTATGCGTAAACATCGTTTCTGTCCATCATGTCTGGTCTTTTAAAATGCAATAAAAATGAAAACAATCTTAGTGAATCTTAGTGTGTGTGTGATCCTCTCTATCTGCACATCATTGTGATGCTGGCTTGTGTTTGATGGTGCAGCATTCTAAAGCAGGAAACTACCTAGAGGATTATTCCGGTGATTAGATGGTAAACATGTCACCCTGCGGGACACCAAACAGCCTCAATACACTTTCAAAGAAGATCAACAACCGCTCCATCCTCAGATTTGTCTATACATTTAAAGACAAATAACAGTGTAAACTGAAATCTGAGTGGACGTGCCCTCATTGATTTGTGTGGAAAAGGCTGCTGAGGGATCAGAGCAGTGGCATTTTTGGCATAAACAAATATAAAGCCGCTGTCAGCCAGTGGGACGCACTGAGGATTGAGATGTAGAGAGAAGAGCAGCACTTTAACCACCTGCACTAAAATCAATACCCTCTCACTGTGATGGGTAAATCCAACACCACACACACACATTTATATATTTTACATGGGCAGCTGAACCCATCTCTCCATCTGTCAAGAGTAATCCTGAGCATCTGAGACGAGCATTGGACATTTTGTGCGACACAGACTCCTCAAGGACCTGGGCTGATGGGAGGATGTATTTCATTCACATGATATACGAATATAAAAATGCAAGAAAATTCTACAAGAACAGTCTGTAAGATCCACAGCAAAATACATTTTATTAGAACATCATACAGAATTCTTTTGGTTGGGTACCAAACTCAGCACTTTTAATGGTACCAACCAAATTAGAACAGTACAGCTATTGATTTACATTTAATCCCTTGGTTCCAAAATTCTCTTCCCTAGAGCATATCTGGATCAGAGTGAGAGAGAGAGAGAGAGAGAGAGAGAGAGAGAGAGAGAGAGAGAGAGAGAGATAAGCAATGACACCTGAATGTAAAGAAACTGGTGCCTTGTCCAGGATGTACCCCTGTAATCAATCATTAAGTATAGGAAGGTGGCCACGTAGATGATGACGACAGGATGAAGGTATGTCAGGAAAAGTTCTTTAGTGCACTTGGAAAATTGCAATGTGAAACCAAAACTAAGCAGACCAAATGTATACAATGTGACAAAAAACAGAACCTTGGTCTGGACTGTCAGGTGTGAAAATGCCCTTAGAGACAGAGAGAGGGAGACCATGTTACCCCTTTAAGTGTGGTTACACTTACTTACATCAAACATCATGGCAGACAGCACTACATTCTGCTTATATTGCAAGGTTCATAGACCAGCTGAGGCAAAGCCTGGGAGCTGGTTCATGCAGTCAATTCAAGACCGATACTCTAATCAACATTACATTCATTACATTCTTACTATGGGGCACCATAGAGCTACCATCCCATCTCTTTATAACAGAAGTGAGAGTTGTGTCTGCATTCTCAGCATTAAGTCGAACGTGTTTTCAGTGGGTGTCGGATTCCGCCTCTTGTCTCTGATCCTATCTGTGACACTCCTGGACAGGATCTGGAGGTGCAGTCAGCTGGGGATTGTCTGATCCACCAGTGTGGTGCAGAGGGAGCCAAACTGGAAAGCAAAGCTCTTGATTTAGCAGTGGATCAATGTTCCAAAGCTCATTGATGGTCATGAGTTTGGGTGGCAGAAACACGCCTCCTCTGCAGCATGGTTGACACTATTCTTAGAAATAGCGTGAGGAGCTCAGGCATATGGAGAGAGATGGGAGCAGAGCTGCTGCTCCTTTGTGTTGAAAGGAGCCAGTTGAGGTGGTTCATGCATCTGGTTAGGATGCATCCTGGGCACCTCCCTCTGGAGGTTTTCTGGGCACATCCAACCAGGAGGGGAAGGTAGACTCAGAACTCACTGGAGGGATTTGCCTATCTCATCTAGCCAAGGAACGCAGAGGGATCACCTTGGAAAATGTTGCTGGGGAGAGCAATATCCTGCTTAACCTGCAGTCACCACGACCTGATGGATGGATAAGAAAAGGAGCGATCATTCTCTGTGGGCCACAGGGAGGCTTTATAGTGACAAAAAAGTGTGAAATACACTGTTCCATTATATTCCATACATTTCTCTTTACACACCTCTCTAAATCTTCCTCTTTGTCTGACAATATTGCATATGTTCTTCATTCATGTTTTTATGGCAAATACTTAAAATTAGTGAAGATATTTTGACACCTTGCCATAATTTCATGAACAAACTGTATCCTGATGAATTATATATTTATGGAAACATTTGAAACTTCACTAGAAATTTGAATGAAGTTGTGTTCGGTGCAGTGCAAGTTCATACATAATGACTTTATATTGACCAATCCACTAATTGGGTAGAATAAGTTCTACACATATCTCAACCTTTGCTTACAGATACATACATTTTACAAACATGCAGCAGTCAGTCTGTCACAGTAACAGTGTACACTTGTGTGTGTAAAGGATGGTATGATGGGGTTTGGGGACCCAGTAAAGTAGAGAAAAGACTCCAGCGGCAGAATGAGAAAGAAAGGAATCATACTAGGAGGTACAGTGGTGTGAAAAAGTGTTGGATCTGCTCCTGATTTCTTCTACTTTTCTGTTAATCTCACACTAAACTAAATTTAACAAAGGCAACCTGACTAAACACTAAATACATTGTACAAGTTTTAAATGATAATTTTATTTAATAAGGAAAAAAGAGAGAAAGAAAGAAAGATATCCAGTACCTAAATCACCAGTGTAAAAAGGAATTTGCCCCCTGAGAAACTAATCCAAAAAACTCCAAACTGCCTCAATAAGTGGCAGCAGCTGGACTAGACACACCCAGACCTGATCACTAACAGCCCTGTTCAATCAAATCATCTCTTAAATAGACCATTTTATAAGCAGGAAGTGGTCTAGTAGGTCTCAGCAGTAGGACACTATGACATCATCTAAAGAGATTCTAGCGATGAGGAAGAAGGTGATTAAATCCATCAGTCTGGGAAGGGTTACAAAGGTTTCCAAGGCTCCACAGATCCACAGTGAGACACATCATCTACAAATGGACAAGACCTGGAACAACAGTGAACCTTCACAGAAGTGGACAACCTTCCAAAAACAGCACAGAGAAGGTTCATTTAGGAAGTCACAAAATATCCAAAGAAAACATCCAATGAGCTGCAGACCTCTGTCACCTCAGTAAAGGTCAGAGGTCATGGCTCCACTGATCCAAAGACACTGGGCTCAAATGGCATCATGGGAGAGATGTGAGGAGAAAGTCCCTGCTGACCCAGAAGAACATTAAGGCTCCTCTTTAGACACAACACACCTTGATGACCTCAGAGCTTCAGGAGAAGATTCTCTGGACTGATGAGTCTGAAGCTGGACTGTTTGAAGACAGGGGTCCCCTTACCTCTGGTGTCAACCAATCACAGCGTCCCACTAAAAGAACATTATACCTACAGTCAAACATGAAGGAGTCAGTGTGACGTTGTGTTTGCTGCTTCAGGGCGACTTGTTATAATGGAGGGAAACATGAATTCTGTCAGGTCATCAGTCTGTGAGATGAAGGGTCATGAAGACGATGATCCAACATCAGAGTAAGTCCACCTCAGAACGGCTGTACAGGAATCAAACTAACGTTTTGGAGTGGCCTGGTCAAAGTCTGGACCTGAACCCATGGAGATGCTGTGGTGGGACCCGAACAGATCAGCTGATGCTCACAAACCCTCCAATGAGGCTGAACTAAAACAGTTCTGTAAAGAAGAGTCCAAATTCACCACAGTGATGTCACAGACTGACCTCCAGTTATCACAAGTGTTTGGTTCAGTTGTTGCTGCTAAAAGTGATATTAATAAGTATTAAGTTCAGGTGGGCAAATAACTTTTTACACAGGAGAACAGGTATTGGATAACCGTTTTACCCTATTAAATAAAATGATCATTTAAATCAACTAACGGCAGCTGTTTGTCTGCTGAACATTCAGTACAGTTTAGTACGAGATACAAACAAAATAGAAGACACCTGGGGTGAGTCCAATACTTTTTCACACCACTGTGGACAACAAAGTGTGCACAGGTACGAGAGATAATGAAAGTGAAAAGGGGTAAAAAGAACACGTCTTTACCTGTGAGGCACACCAGGACATTTATAATGCATCCCTTCACCCACTCCACCACCTCCCTCACTACCTTTGGCTATTTCCTACCAATCCTGACTTGTCACATGTCACTGCAACTCCCAGGACCAGATGCAATGAAACACAGAGAGAGGAAGAGACTAGAGATATCTACCTAAGCAGGGAAAAGTGTGTGTTGTGTATTACGATTAATGCCTCTGATACACTTATTCATCACCAATAATTCCAGTTTAGTGGCCATTACATTACCATAGTTGGAGGAGCTGACAGGATGGTTGGAGCTCAACTTGGTAAGTTTAATGAATGGAAATCTGTTTAGAAGTCAGTCACACGGTGAGAGACGGAAGCAAAATGAAACACGTGTTTGATTGCTGCTCTCTACATATACAAAGGTCTCTACATATTTGTTATCAGTATTGAATTTGATCAGTAACAGGAATGGAGGGGAAAAGGCTGAATGTTGGTGATGACGGTAAATCCACAGTGTGACTGATATAGGAGGTTCTTCTAGTAAGAGGTGGTGTCACAGTCTCTGTACAGTTTACACTATACTACTTTTAAGTTGCTCAGGGGGTTCTTTACTCTTTCAAACACCCGACTGACTGAATAAATATGTAACACACTCCTGGACAAACACACCATTGTCATAGTCCAGCTTTGAGACTGGATTTGGCATCAAATGTCACCGTCTCACCACCATTTCATCACTATTCACCAATCGCTTTTGTGGTTGTGTGCCACAAATGAATCATATAGGAAACACACATTTTTCACAATGATCAGCATTATAACTTTGATTAGGTTGTAACTTTTTATCATTGGGTTTGGTCCTATTTTCGGGACAAGATTCTCGATTTTGGGGCAATAATCTGGGACTGTCCCAAATGACCCATTTTTTTTAATAAATGCACATAAATCAAGTGTTTCCATTCAGTTTAAAGACATCCACTTTCGGCAGCAAGGATTAGTGAAAAAAATGCTTGCATGTGTCACTCATGCTTGACAGAGAAGACAGCACTGAGGAAGTTAACAGTTTGGGGATGTAGGCTCAGTAATTATTTATGTATACAAATGTGGCTGTCTGTTTGTGTGAGGCAGCCAGCTCTGACATGTGAGTAAATGGATGTGCTGTGAGCTATAATAGATGGCAATAAGAGGAACAGGGCTGTGCATGTGAATCAAGCGTTTGGCTTCCTCACTCTTAGAGACACTATATGGAAGCCAGTCTCTGCTCTGCCTGACAGTCAATCTGTTGGGGATGTTTTATTCATGTCGTGTCCTTCTCTCTATCTAACTCACTGGCAAACACTCTCCTTTCACTCTTACTTTCTCTTTGCAGATGACTCTTTAGCTATCTCGTATCTGTATTTCTCTTGAGAAACCTGGGTTCAACAGTGTTGCTACATGAATGATGAAACGTGAGGTATTGCCAACTTCATTTAATTCGTCAGCTACTGTAGGTGTATAAATGTATGCAATGTATGCTGCTGTGGAGACATCATCTATTTGCAACTTGCTAATAAATGATAAAACAAATCTGTAAACTACATGTAAATTATTGAGCTGTCAGAAAAAAGTCATTCCTCATAATAAAAAAACAACCAACCAATTAAACATAGTCTTACAACATTATTGATTGGTGTAAAGCAGTTATCTTTCTCAGTGCAAGCTTCTCCCAGACATGCGGTCTATAAAAGCGTGACATTACACACATTTGACATCATACTTGAGTGAAGCTGTCGTTGGTTGATGTTATGTGGGTTGCTCTGCAGATAAGGAACTGAGAGCCAGAGCTCCAGTGGAGCAGCTAAACACTGCATTTGTCTATCTGAAAGGAGGAACCTGTGCTGTGAACACAATAATGTCTCTCTTTAAATGCTTGGATTTAACTGAAAGCAGGCTGTTCATCAGCAAAGCTGCTGCTGCACACGCTGGGTGATGGATTACATGCTGCAGTTTTTTATTAATGGGGGAATATTCACAAATGCTACAATGAATTTAGCTACAACAGCAACTTTTTTATGTTTTAAATTAATTCTGATTTTTTATTCCAAGTTTGGATCTGAGCTTCATGTCATTCACACTTCAAGCATTTTCACAGCAACTGATTTTTATCACCTTTTGATGAATAGTGAAAAACATACTAAGCACCTTAAATGCAGACTGACATAGCAAGAAGAGGCAAGTGTAATTAAAACCATTGATATTGCCTGTCTTTTGTGTAGTTTTGCAAATTCCCACTCATTTCCTGTTTTAGGAACGTAGCAACTCTAAATGGGATTTTACTGGTTTAATTCAGTGATTAAATTTTTAACTTAACTTACAATATTAAGGGACTCCCACTCCCATGTCTGCTGTAGTGATTTATAGAAGTGACAACAAGCCTGATTCTGCAGTAGAGGCTTAGATATCCTACAATGGGTCAAGCCTCAAAAACATCCTACATTAATAAGAATAAGAATAAGAATGCATTTGCTCCTCAAAATTCCCAAAGATGCTTTACAGGCAAAGAGAAAACAAAACATGTTAAAAACATGTATCAAATCACATATTACATATGAATAAAAACCAGCTCAAATAACAAGTAAGAAATCACACCACAAATCAAATCACACCCATAATGGGTGATCACCCCAACCTCTGAAAATTAATCATGGAATTGTATTTCAAATGTTTATTTAATAGAAACTGACTCCACTTTCTAATCAATTCAGTCTGAAATGCAACCACATCACATTTTGTTCATGTAGCCTCTGTGTGTCCTCATCAGTGCTCTGAACCATTGCAAAGCAAGTAAATATGTCATAACCACATCCCCTTATGATGAAAACCAACAATGGAACAGAGTAGGTGCAAAACAATTATCTGCCTTAAATCCAAAAACTATAACTTTAACTTTCCCGAAAAGTGAAGGACAGTAGAAGAACAAACCTATCGTGTCAGGTCATCCACAAAGAGGATGAAGATGGTAAACTGTTGGACCCAGCCATGCACGTCTGTGATAAACACTTCATCACAGGTTAGTTAATGATGTCACTGATATGTACTGATTCAGTCTGTAGATCTGAGCCAATTAGAAAAAAGAGTGAAGGTGTAACTGTAGTTTTTACAGTGGAAAAAATATGAAAAGCCAAATACATTACCTATACCTAATACCTAAATACAATAAGACAGAAAAGAGACTCACTCTCATATAATAATGGCCTCTTTAATCTGTCATCTAGTGGACGCAACAGAAAGCTGAACTGTTGCTCTACACTTCTACAACTTTATGAAAAGGGGTTCTTTTATTTGACTTCTTCAGAAAGCTGAGATAGGAGATAATCTACCACTGTACTTACTGACACATGAGTCGTAATCAGAGAGGTAAACAATCCATTCTTTGCTACTGATACATTTGCATCCTTGTTTTGTGCTGGATTTGTACACTGTAGCAGAAAATAGCCATATGCTCACACTCTGAAGTCTCCTGCCCAATCAGCAGCCATAAAATGGAGACAGTAAAACCTTAAGTAGTGTTAAAAGCTCAACCAGAACTATGTGACAAAGCGTGCTTTAATCAGTGCACTCAGTTCAAACCTAGATCCACACACTAAATCTCTTCTCTCAACCTGATGAGTGCCACCTGTTCACAAATAGCTGCACGTTTGTGAGATCTGATCATTAGCATGATCACATGACTTAATAAGGCTGCCTGTCCTTGCTCTGTTTTTTTGGCAGATTTCATTCACAAAAATGCAACCAAGGAGTAAAACTAAGTTTCTCACTGTGCAGCTTTAAGTCCTGCTGTGAGACATCTACAGACAAACAATGCCAGCAGTGTAATCATTGGTGTTAGAGCATCAGAAAAACCTGCTTTCAACAATGTTTCTCCAGACCAGTGCTGTATAATAAAGAGGGAAGGAAGCTAGATGCTAAAATGTTCCTTTACAGCCTGAGTTCCTCCTTCACTGAGGTCAGCAAGCGTTCAGGTATTGAGGTATATAACTCTAGCATCTCACAGCAGCTCCCTCTTTTAACACAATGTCATGTTTGACAAGGTCTGTTCTGCAAGGATTCTCTTGAAATGAGTTACATAATATCTATCAGATCAGGAGTGTTTGTTCCAGAGGACGTGGAGGAGCCGTCAGTACTTGCCATATATAAACACACACACACACACACACACACATAGGGCTGTCAACATTAACACATTAATACATTAATATTTATAACGCAAATGAATGAGTCGTAACCCGGTGTGTTGAATGGGACCTTTCTGTTTAAAAAGCTTCTACGTAGATGGCAGTGTAAATACAACCAAAGTTGTGTGCACATATTGCAGTGATGAGCTGTTTTTCTACCACAGCTAACAGGTCTGAAGTATCATCTTTGGGCAAACACATCTTTGCTCATGTTAGCACAGGTGCAAGCACAGAGACAGGGCCAGGCCTTGTTCGTCAGAATACACTGACAGAGTGCACGTCTGTGAAGAAAGCAACAACTCAGCTAACCAATGCAGCTGCCAAACAGATCGCTGTGAATCACAGGCCCATTAACATTGTTGAAGACCAGGGGCTTCAAGGCATGATCCAGATCGCCTCAGGCAACCCTTCATACCAGCCAACCTCGAGGGCAACTGTTGTCTACAAAATTCATGAATTGTAGGGCAGTGACACGCAAAGAAAGCCGAGCTGTTGGCACAAGCTTTTTGGTGAGATTTCAAGTTGCAAACAATTTACAGGCAATCTGTTTACATGCACTCTGTATCAGACATAACTTTGTAACTGTTCATTATGTGGTTGTCTGTTAGTTAAGGCTACAATTCAGTCTGGATGTTGTGGGCAAAAGAAAATGATCATAACTAAGCTGAGACGAAAAAAAACTCTGATCCCTATAACCAGAAGAAAAAAATCGAGTTTGGGGACGTAACTTTATCATCTAAAGAGGGCTCTTCTCCGAATGCTGCACAGTAGGATTGACATGGACTGAAACTATTGACTGAATGGGGTGAGTGTGAGATGGCTCATTATGGATGCGATAAGAACAAACAACAACTAAGCATCAGATAAAGATCAATGAATGCAAGGACTCACTTGTGCATGTCACGCAACTGCTGGATGAGGGCAGAGACACATTTTCAGGTTGAATTAGGTTTAATTGACTAGTGTCAGATGTAAATGGCAGGACTGAAAATGGCAGGTTTTCATTTGGGTTGTATCTCTCTGCTGCATATTGATGCACAGTGACTGAATGATAGATAAGGTACAAGGCCATTAAAGTCAAATTTGTGCTGGTCTCTGCATCCGCACGCTCTCAGACATAGCAAGGAGACCCATGCTGCTGCCGATATCCATGTATTTTTGATGCTCTCATCAGTGGGGATTCATAATCTATGAACCTGCTTTTTCAGCAAAATGAAAGGAAGACAGAGGAAGAAAGAAAGAGACTGTGGGGATATTGGTGAGTGTGCAGCTTGTTGCCAGCCAGCCTCAGGATCTTTTTTTAAGTATGTTATTAACTATTAATTCAACATTCTCCACCAAGAGTATGGTTAGTCCTGTAGTGAGGCCTGTTGGCTACAACACCGTTTCACCTACTCATGGCCAGAGCCTATAAAATACAGATTGCTGTTGGGGGCTTCACACAGATGTCTGGTTTCTGTGCTGCATGACTAAGCAGGCAGGAAGACAATGGCTGTGATTTGGAATGAAGCAACACTGTGTTCAGCCAACAGAGAATCACAATTCTGTTGAATCGGTACGACTCTGAAAGAGATGGAGGTAAATCATTTGACGCATTTTCAGTTTGGCCGTGAAAACAACCTTGATTTGTCTCACAGTGGAAGCCTCTGGCTACAAATACAAATATGTATTAAATGATTAACCCTCCTGTTGTGTTTGTTTCCTGTAAACTAGTCTGGTCTTTCTGGTCAAGAATGACTGCTCCATTCTAGCTGATTATAAATCCATAATAATACATATATTATCACCTAATGTGTTTCATCTTTTTATCAACTCAAGCTCTTGTGAACTTTACTAATTTTGAACTTCCATTTGCGTTTCCATTTATGACCTTTACTGACCTGAGCTCATATTGTCCATCATGCTGCCACAGAATGAACTATGAACAAGGCCTCAAAAAGCTTCATATACCAGAGCTGTGACAAAGTTTTAGATACCATTGAAATAATGTTGTGGTTGTTTTTGACAACTGCCAACGGGTGTGGTTCCCATGGGGTAAAAATTCTATTGGGAGTAGGTTCCTGCGGGGGTTGCCATGGGGTGTTTCTAATGACCGGTCATTTTTGACCGAGAACACCAAGGGTGTGCACAAGTTCAATAAAACAACCAAAACTTTATGAAAATGTTCTAAAAGTGTATGTATTTGTGTGTTCAGATGTCATGTTTGAACAAAGTCATGGATCCTGATGACAAACAGATGAAATGAAGATGTTTGAGAGAGAAAACTTTAAAATCGGTTGGATTTGACTTGAACACAACAGAAGGGTTAAATTAAAGTTTTATTTTCCGTAAATTTGTTCATCAATGACAAAATAAAAATCAGTCGCTTCAAAAAGCAGTGCAGTGTTTTTCTGCCCTCTTTGGTTGAATAGGTCATGTCTGACCACACCCAAAATTGATGTCACCTGGTCCTGAAGTATGCCTCTACATCACAACAGCATGGTGAGAATTAAAACCACTGCAGGCATGTATTCTTATTTCTATTTTTGTTTTAAAAAATATGTAAATACTGCCAAAATAACAGGTGTAAATAAAACTCAGAAGGGGGGGCAGGGGTGGCCCTGGCTCAATCAATGTAATATATATATTTTTTTTTTTAATAAACACAGGAATGTAAAAACCTGTAAAACACTTTAATGTTGTCAATTAAAGTCTAAAACATGTTATTTCAATGTTTGTGTAGTGTGTTTACAACTACTTGGAAACAGCCCTAGAAACGTGTCTCCCCTCATTCTTTGCCAGTTCAACTTACATCATTGCTTGTGAATCTTGCCTTTAGCAGCTCCTTCTTAAGTTACTTTATATCTTTGACTACCTCTTTACTTTTCAGACCCATGAGCTCTGTCAATATTTTACATTACATTTTATTCAGTCAGTGGTGTGACCAGGCCGTAGCTGAGCTGGGCTCTAAAGTATAACCCCATAGCTGATACTCACAGACCTCAGAATGTACTTATGCAAGACAATATTCAGTTCTATAAAACCATGCAGCGCAGACCTGAACAGAGTCTACTATTTATAAATACACACCTGTACACAGTCTACTCTTTATAAATACACACCTGTACACAGTCTACTCTTTATAAATACACACCTGTACACAGTCTACTCTTTATAAATACACACCTGTACACAGTCTACTCTTTATAAATACACACCTGTACTCAGTATTCTCTTCATAAATACACACCTGTACACAGTATTCTCTTTGTAAATACACACCTGTACACAGTCTACTCTTTATAAATACACACCTGTACTCAGTATTCTCTTCATAAATACACACCTGTACACAGTATTCTCTTTGTAAATACACACCTGTACACAGTATTCTCTTTATAAATACATACCTGTACTCAGTCTACTATTTATAAATACACACCTGTACTCAGTATTCTCTTCATAAATACACACCTGTACACAGTATTCTCTTTGTAAATACACACCTGTACACAGTCTACTCTTTATAAATACACACCTGTACACAGTCTACTCTTTACAAATACACACCTGTACACAGTCTACTATTTATAAATACACACCTGTACACAGTCTACTCTTTATAAATACACACCTGTACACAGTCTACTCTTTATAAATACACACCTGTACACAGTCTACTATTTATAAATACACACCTGTACACAGTCTACTCTTTATAAATACACACCTGTACACAGTCTACTCTTTATAAATACACACCTGTACACAGTCTACTCTTTATAAATACACACCTGTACTCAGTCTACTATTTATAAATACACACCTGTACACAGTCTACTATTTATAAATACACACCTGTACACAGTCTACTCTTTATAAATACACACCTGTACACAGTCTACTATTTATAAATACACACCTGTACACAGTCTACTCTTTATAAATACACACCTGTACACAGTCTACTCTTTATAAATACACACCTGTACACAGTCTACTCTTTATAAATACACACCTGTACACAGTATTCTCTTCATAAATACACACCTGTACACAGTATTCTCTTTGTAAATACACACCTGAACACAGTCTACTCTTTATGAATACACACCTGAACAAAGTATTCTCTTCATAAATACACACCTGTACACAGTCTACTCTTTATAAATACACACCTGTACAAAGTATTCTTTTCATAAATACACACCTGTACACAGTCTACTCTTTATAAATACACACCTGTACACAGTCTACTCTTCATAAATACACACCTGTACACAGTCTCTTTATAAATACACACCTGTACACAGTCTACTCTTTATGAATACACACCTGAACAAAGTCTACTCTTTATAAATACACACCTGTACAAAGTATTCTCTTCATAAATACACACCTGAACACAGTCTACTCTTTATGAATACACACCTGAACACAGTCTACTCTTTATAAATACACACCTGTACACAGTATTCTCTTCATAAATACACACCTGTACACAGTCTACTCTTTATAAATACACACCTGTACAAAGTATTCTCTTCATAAATACACACCTGAACACAGTATTCTCTTCATAAATACACACCTGAACACAGTCTACTCTTTATAAATACACACCTGTACACAGTCTACTCTTTATAAATACACACCTGTACACAGTCTACTCTTCATAAATACACACCTGTACACAGTCTACTCTTCATAAATACAAACCTGTACACAGTCTCTTTATAAATACACACCTGTACACAGTCTACTCTTTATAAATACACACCTGTACACAGTCTCTTTATAAATACACACCTGTACACAGTCTCTTTATAAATACACACCTGTACACAGTCTCTTTATAAATACACACCTGTACACAGTCTTTTTATAAATACACACCTGTACACAGTCTCTTTATAAATACACACCTGTACACAGTCTCTTTATAAATACACACCTGTACACAGTCTTCTCTTTATAAATACACACCTGTACACAGTCTTCTCTTTATAAATACACACCTGAACACAGTCTACTCTTTATAAATACACACCTGTACGCAGTCTACTCTTTATAAATACACACCTGTACACAGTCTTCTCTTCATAAATACACACCTGTACACAGTCTACTCTTTATAAATACACACCTGAACACAGTGTACTCTTTATAAATACACACCTGAACACAGTCTACTCTTTATAAATACACACCTGAACACAGTGTACCCTTTATAAATACACACCTGAACACAGTCTACTCTTTATAAATACACACCTGTACACAGTCCACTCCTCATAAATACACACCTGTGGTGAACTGTGTAGGTATAATCTTCTCCCAGTGTCGTCCCACAATCATCCATAAATGGTCAAAGCTAAATGTCTCATGAATATACTGATGTTGTTAAGGAGCCTTTGTTGGACTATCGATGATGATGATGATGATGATGAGTATGAAGAAGAAAGCAGAGTTAGCAGAGTGTGAGTTAGAGGTTCTCATCACTGTAAAACTGTTTTGTTTGGAGGGCTTAGCAGTAGAATATCAAATAAAAGGAAACAGGCTGAAGGTATTGGGTAATACTGTAGACTGACATGCTGTCTAGCCAATCAGAGAGCTAGAATTAGTAGCTACGGTGTCACTGAGTGGTGGTTGAGATTCTCTGGTGTTACTTGCTCAGAGCTCATGTTGATGTTGTGCAGTGTGTTAATAAAACACAGTTAAAGGACAAGTCAGCTGTGTCTCCAGCAGTTTGTCTGACAGAAGCATGTGGTGGATGGTGAACAGTGTTGGATCAAACAACCAACTGTTGCAGAGTCAAAAAGAAGGTCAAAAACACACAGCTGAAAAAAGATAGATGGAATGGTTCCTAAAATTCAGAACATGTTTTTATCTGACCAAATATTCTGCTTCTGTCCATATTTGTTGTTTTTTTAGCCTTTAAAAACAACATTTTGACTGCAGTCAGAAACTGTTTGGCACACAGAGGAAAAGTCTCATCTCCTGACTGATACACAATGCTGACATTCAATTAAAGATGGAACAAATAATTCATGACATTCAATGACATTAAATTACATTTACATATTTATGTATTTAGGCTCTAACAAATAAATATAGACTATATCCACCATCAGAGGCAGGTTTATACATTATGAAATATATATGTGCTGATGTGTGTTTTACATTCATCTGTGTTTTTACTTCTGACTGAACTTTATTTAGTGATAAAACCATCGAGTGTCTCTGATTCTGACTCTACATCAGGGTGAAAGTAGACGTAGAAATCTGAACCTTTTTCTGCTGAGAAATTCTCTATAAACACCAACGTTTGTGGTGAAAGATGTTTACACACATTTAACCCCCGTTTACACTACTTTTTGTGTGCAGCAACCTTTAGAAATGAGGCCCCTGCTGGTGATGCATTTGCAGAGGGAGGAGGGCTGGAGACCCAAAGGTTCCCAGAAGAATGTGGCTGAAGAAATGTTCTGTAACTTTTCCTTTGCCTTACAACTTTTTCAACAGTGATTTGTAACAGTTTTGAAATACAGACAAATGATTCTGTCCTTTTGGTCATAGAATCAGATTAGAAAATGCTTCTGAGGGCATGTATGAAACAATGATGTCGTCCTCGCTGGTGTCTGTTAAATATATTACATGTAGTTACGGCTAAACTGACCCTGTGCCTTCCAAATGTGAGATGAAGATCAAATAAACAAATCACCCCATGCACTGAGATTTTTCACAATGATGGAATGGTTCATATCATGCTGCATGAAATTACAAAGCTTTTTCAGCTAATTCTTCACTGTCAGACTGTGGAAGTCCTGAGGCATCTGACAGCATTTTGTTTCCCCTCACAGAAGATTTCTCCTCACTTGAAGCATGACACCACAATTCACAGAGGCAAAGTATTTCAATAAGCCAAGATGAGCCTCTGAAAATATCAAGATAATGAGAAATTCAAATAAACATAGTGAAGGGAAAAGTCAATACTCAGAGGATGTGTAGGAGTGGAAGAGAGTTACAGATGCATTAACACCAAGGTCATTTATTAAGCCCAAGGCTCTGACTCTACCGCAGTAGCTTTCAGAGGGAAACGGCAAATCTAATTTTATGTGCATGTCATTAGTGGCCACACTCACTTATCATCGTGCTTCTTCCAATGTTTTCATTCTTTCTCTGCTAGCTTCAGTAATTGCCCAGGCCTCTGGCATGGAGCTATTGAGCACTGCAATTTAGCCATATTCTTAACAGCCGCTGCAGACGGATGCATGTACATTTGTGTGGATAGATAGATGGGTTTGTGGAAGTTGGTTTACTGTGGAGTTTAACACATATGAGGTTTCAAACTCCGTCAAACCTTGTGCTGGAATTTACCCAGCAACATGTAATGTCAGGTAGATGTTAATAATTAATAATAATAATGATAATGTCTGTACTGTCTGGATAGGACCCTCTTGGATGCCTGTGGACATGTGAAACAGGTTTAATATCTGAACCTTTGACAAGGATCTTCCTGGATGTCTGTGGGCTGTGCAAGAAAAACTAAATATCTGGACATCTAGCCAGGACCTCCATCCATTTTATATAGCATCTTTGCAGGGTCGCAGGAGGCTGGTGAGTTTGACCTGCTCATATCTGTTTTACAGATGTGAAATAACAATTATGTCCAAAAGACAAGAAAGTAATCAACATATTCATATCTATTCTTCCATTCAGGGATTTGCTGCCATGTTCTCCTATAGCCAGAAAGGGATTTGAGATGTTGACTTGACTTCATGATGTTTTTATTCATATTTTTTAGATCAAAATGATTGATGGCCGTCTTCTCGTCTTTCAAAGGAAAACTAAAAATCATGCTTTTATAAGACCAAACTCTAATATGAATCACAGGCAGTAATAGAGCTCCTCTGGAATGAATGTTTGTCTTAAATTTACTGCTTTGACATTTTTTTAAAGTCACAAACCACAGCTCTGTCCTGGAAACACTCCATGAGCTGTTTGCAGCTTTTTGGCATGTATGTAATTACCTTGCTGTCACAGAGCTGTGTGGAAACACCTGAGCAGGAAGAGGAACCTCATTTACACCTCACTCAATGCACACATTTCTATCCAATCACACCTTCAACCAGCACCAGAAGTTTTGTGTTGAGTGGCACATCCTCAGTCATGCTGTACACAGTGACGCACATCCTGTCACAACACAACCATGTCCCAAAATGTGTAAAGCACATTCAGATTAACGATAAATACAGCTCAGTATAAAGTCTTTATGCAAATAAGACTTTATAGTCTGTATGCACATCCCCCCCACCGACAACCCCCAAAACATTGTAGAACAAATGCACCAGTAGGACATATCATCCAGTCCTTTGGTGAGTTGTGGATGTGGTTTTGGTTATATGTTATGGAGAAGATACACCTTAAAATTCACATTTCAATGGAAACAACAAAAATCATATTTATAGAAAATTCAAAGTCAAGGGTCACAAATACTTATTATGGTTCATTTATGTGTAAAATCTGGTGAAGAGATATGCTCCAGACAAAACAAACAGATGGACTGTATCCTTGTCATTTTTATGTTGGGGAGATAAAAATGGGGACAGAAACAAAAATGTTGCTGATGACATTGTTCACTTGTTGAAGCTCTTGTTTGGACTCAGTTCGATCTTCCTGAGACTGTTGTAGCCTATTTACTGATCTGATGTCAGTTCATTTCAACGCTGCTGGCAGTAAAAGATGCTAAATCATGCTGCTCAGACAAGATGCTGCAGCGATGGATTCTCCAATACTGACCCTGCTCAGATTGCTGTAAAGAGAACACTGAGGCAGTAATCAGAGGAGAATGGAGCTGAAAACAGGCTCCATCCTTCTCAGCTGACCCTTGTCTTACCTCCAGCAAACACACACACACACACACACACACACACACACAGCCGTGCAAAGTTTGAATTTTACACACACACTGTCACAGAGACAACATTGCAGGATGGCCATATGAACAGATCCATGAGGGTAATATCCAGCTGCACCAATAAAGAGGGAAAGAAAAGGAGAGAAAACTATTTTAGTTGACTTTCTACAGACAGATTGGCAAACACTCCTCTGTATCATAACAAAAAAACAACCAGAGGATCAGGTTGGTCTGTCTGATATGCTGTGTTAAAGTCAGCTGGATGGTTTATACCAGTGTTTGTCCCCCTGCTGCAGCTGGTGATAAGAGAGGCTGACCTGTGGACTGTAGTCGCACACAAACACCTCGGCAGGCGGGTGTGTCTGGCTCTAAGACAACAGCCTCTGCTGTTGTGATGATGTCGGCTTTTCATTTAATATCTTCCTTTTTCTCAGTGGATATGCAGTGGAAGCAAACACAAACATTGTGCTTCATACAAGAACCACTCGAGAACCAATTATCGAGAACATCTGAAATATTCTCCTAGGTATAAATGAAATTCATGAGTGGTCCATGCCTGTTGTACGAGTCATTACCAGACAGCCTGCCTCTTCTTACAGGAGGAAAAAAAAACATTTGTTTGACCAAGGAATCATAATCATCTCATTAAATAAAGTTGTCGAGTCTGCTACTACTCGTGTGTGTGTGTGTGGGGGGGTCTCCTCAGTGATGTCACTAAAGATGATGTTTGATAACAGCCTTTGTTTTTCATGTCGTGTCCCCGCTTTCTCTTCTCCATGTTCTCGCAGATTTGAAACTTGCGCATGGGCCTGGGAATCTGGGGAAGCCCTTGGGGAAGACACACTTCCATGTGAAGTCACCGACTTTCAAAATGGCCCTCTGTTAACTTAATATTTTCGCCCTTCACTAGCTTAAAATCTTAATTGTTCTCTATGTTCTGCTGTGCTAAAAATATGACCGTTATATCAGGCTGTAGAATAACATTCATCCTACTGAATAAAAATATGGTGGTTACTTTAAAAATTCTTCACACGCCTTGAGCAGGAAAATACTGAGTGGGAGTATACCTTTAAGTAATAATACAATGAGTATATACATATTAATTACATGAGTTTAATAGGAACACAGCCACAAGATATAAAATAAAGCCATTGTGTCTTGCCTAATGCATGCTGGGATTGCATCCAGCTTCCTCGCAACCATGAAGAGGATTTAAGCAGATGTAGACAACAGCGGAAATGGATTGACAGTGGGTTGGTGAAGGGCTAGTGTGCCCCTTTATCAACCATGTTGGTGGGACCACAGCCAACTGAAAAGTACAATGATACAATTTTTATTTAATTTTTTCTTCCACGTTGAGAATTTGTCAGTGGAACAATGTGAAACCAGCAGCAGTACTGTGAATTATATGTGACATGTGGTCAGGCGAGTTAAAAAGGAATGTTGGTACTGCACGGCGGAAGTGTTAATTTTATATTAGTGTTTTATTTGCATGTTTTTACTGTGTTTAATGTGTTTATTGTATGGTTTTATGTCTTTTATTGCATGGTTTTTGTTTGAAATGGTTATTGTTTACTTCCTGCCTGGACAGACACTGATTGCTAAATACCCACACCTGTGAGGCTGTTACCATTTGACAGTCGCGATCGCGATGGCTCGATGATCGCAGTATGGGCACACAGAAATGGTCTTTAGTCTTACTAAAAGCCCTCGCTGAAAGCTCCCCACTCTGCCACTGCCAGAGATTTGCGTCATAACGATCTGGGTTTCCCAGTAGGTCGACTGTTCCCTCCATGTGTTGCTCCTGGACTGGGTTCTCTACGTTCCCTCTGTGTTGTTGGTGGACTGAGTTCTCTACATTCCATCTGTGTGTTGTTGGTGGACTGGGTTCTCTACGTTCCCTCTGTGTTGTTGGTGGACTGGGTTCTCTACATTCCATCTGTGTATTGTTGGTGGACTGGGTTCTCTACGTTCCCTCTGTGTGTTCTTGGTGGACTGGGTTCTCTACATTCCTCTGTGTGTTGTTGGTGGACTGGGTTCTCTACGTTCCCTCTGTGTTGTTGGTGGACTGGGTTCTCTACGTTCCCTCTGTGTGTTGTTGGTGGACTGGGTTCTCTACGTTCCCTCTGTGTGTTGTTGGTGGACTGGGTTCTCTACGTTCCCTCTGTGTGTTGTTGGTGGACTGAGTTCTCTATGTTCCCTCTGTGTTGTTGGTGGACTGGGTTCTCTACGTTCCCTCTGTGTTGTTGGTGGACTGGGTTCTCTACATTCCATCTGTGTGTTGTTGGTGGACTGGGTTCTCTACGTTCCCTCTGTGTGTTGTTGGTGGACTGGGTTCTCTACGTTCCCTCTGTGTTGTTGGTGGACTGGGTTCTCTACGTTCCCTCTGTGTTGTTGGTGGACTGGGTTCTCTGCGTTCCATCTGTGTGTTGTTGGTGGACTGTACTGTAAATCCTCACACAGCCGACACCGGGATTGTACCCGATAAAACCTGAGGTGTCCATGAAGATTTTCCTCCCTCTGACTAAGAAGAAGACCAGCGAGAAAACAAGGTAAAACATTTTAGAATGCAAATACAACTTACTGAGAAACTCACGCGACTTGGTGAGTTCATTGAATTACCGAAGTAAAGGGATTTATTTTGTGAAATGAGAGATTTTGGCAGTAAATGTTACTTTGCATAAGAATGGAAAAGAGTGATTGCTATACAAGCAACAGAGAAAGGTGGAAACTTTTCCAAAGCTTAACTAGTGGTACAAGGGTGTCTTATTGACAGACAGAAACAGGCTAGATCCATTGTAGACTAAATTCCATTCCTTTTCTATCCGTCTTGCCTGTGAAGAGACTATTAACAGAATGTATAGCTGTAAAGTTTGTAGCCACCGCACTGCTAGTTTTAAAACCTTTTCTGCCCATGCAAAAAGTCATAGACACTTGGCTAACTACAGGTTTTCATGTGGCATAGAGCAGTGTCCTGGGAATTTCAGGACATTTTCTGCATTAAAGTCCCACATGCACAGAAATCACATGTGCTGTGTCACAGAAACAAGACGTGTATCAGCATAGTGGCAACCACAACTGCAGTGTTCAAGGATGTGATTATGTGGCAGATAATTTTTCCTTTGTTAATGATGGCAAAAACTTCAAACAAAATGCCATTCTACAAGGATCATCTTTTTCTGTGTCTGTTATTCTGTACCTGGATGCCTTTGAGGTGACAAACACCTTAGGCTCTGGCAAAAAGAAACACAAAATTATGGCCATGTACATGACACTCGGGGAAGTATTACCACACAATCGATCCACTGTTGACCCAGCACAGCTTGTTTTGCTTTGCAGAGAGACGGATTTTAAGGGTTTTGATCAGGATAAGGTATTTTCCCGCCTTATTGCTGACCTAAAAGACTTGGAGGATTCAGGTTTTCAGTTGGAGGACGGAAGCAACCTTAAGGCATCCCTGATTGCCATATGTGGTGATAATCTTGGTTCCCACTCTGTTGGTGGATTCACAGAAAATTTCAGCAGTAGCAAAAACTTTTGTAGGTATGGCTTGATTGACAGAGACATTTGCCAAATCGCCACTGGTATTTGGCCCACAACCTCCCTGCAGTTTGCTTGCACCACTCAGTTTGTTCTTGATTCTAGGTATGGATGTCGAAGGCATTCAGGTAGAGAGTGCTACCTGAGTTGGACTATGAGAAGTTGATGGTCGTTGTTGAACACCTGTCATCAGTGTGTGGCAATGCGAGGGGTGGATTAGGTTGATACCTAATATTAGGTGTTATTTTAAAAGAAACCCAACAAAATCAGCCCAACAATGCCACCTTGGGAATTCCACTCAAGGAATCAATGAAGGAAGGAATTGTAATTCAATCAATAACAGTAAGGCACACAGGGTCACTATGCTAGACGCAGGATACGTGGTTCCACTTAAAGCAATCAATTTTTATTATAAATACAGTAATGATAAATGTTTGTTTGGAAACAGACAACCAATAAAACACTTTTCTGCCAGGAAAACAAAAGGGAAAGGAAGTGTCTGCCCAGTGCTGAGGCTTACCAGCATCGGTCAATGGGGTGAGAGGGATCCCCAGGAAGATCACCCCAATCACACGTGAATAAAACACACACACACACGCACAAAATGGTGACCAGGGGGACACACAGCACACAGAGAGGGGGGGAAACCACCACCCGGGACACCAGCACCACCACCTCCGGCTCTCAGCGACTGCAGAGACAGGAAGAAATGGTATTAGGAGGGGTTTACACTCAACCAAGAAGAAAATAATCAATGATAACACAAAAATAACAACTTGTATATGGCAAGTGACAGCTACCTAAATATAACTTCTGAAAACAACTAATAATGTAAACTGCCAAAAGAAATTCAACTGCAGGTTAACCCAAATTTACAAACAAATAATAATTCAAAGTAATTGAAATTCACTTAGCCCAATACTGAAAAAAAAATATTTAATCAAACATAAAGCAACAGAATAACACAAAGGATGCAAAAATCACACTTATCAACAGAAAACAATCAGATCAATTTAACAAAAATAAGACAAAATATACAGAATAATAATACATATATACAATAATCGAAGAAACCCCAAACCAGAGAACGTAAATCAAACTACAATTTAATCAAGAAAATCCAACCAAACAGTAACCCGAAAGCAAATAATGTTGGACACCCACTTAGGGTGGTCCAAATACAAAACGGAAAAAAAAGAAAGAAATGAAAGGAAAACCTAAATAATTAAGTGGACCCCACCATTCCCTCAGTTGACAACTAGGAGCGGCCTGCTCACAGCCGAGAAGGCAAATTAATGTGCGGTAGCATGCAGTCACACAGCAGACACAAGCAGGTCGAGGCGCAGCGAAGCTACAGCTAAGATAACGCTAGGCGATAGGAGAGCAGGCACAGGCCCAGCAGACAGGTACAAGGCAAAACCGGTAAGGGCAAAGCAGGCAGAAGCAAGCAGGTCGACGCAAAGCAGGTTGAAGCAAAGCAGCAGTGTTTCCTATAAAGCAGCGCCGCCACAGCTCCCAGTGAAGCGGTTCTGCAGCACATAGAAAAACAATATTACTCTAAGGTACTGTGAACTAAATTGAGTAGGGCTAGCCATCAGACTCACATACCGTTCAGGCATCAGAGGTTCACGTAGTCAGACAAGGGGACCACCAGACAACATTCTACAACATACAAAGACTACTTTAACAATTTATTAACTAAATTTGAGCATGCACATACAATGCAGCTACAGCTGCTTGCTGCATCGGTGGGAAGACACCGGACATGAACGCGGCAACCCGGAAGTATGGGAGGGGGCTGCGTACCAAAGAGCAAGAGGAAGCCAAGATGGGCACCTACCTGCCTTTATAAGGTAGCGCAGTACGGCGATAGGCTAACAGCCCACGATGAAAGTCACCCTTGCACCACACAGGGAGGAGGTGCCTCATCCTGCTACAAGTGGTTGGAGTCACAAAGAAAGAGGACATTGCCTTTGTTGAGAGGGATGACTTGCAGCATCATTTAACACCAATACAGAGCCGTAAAGTCATCCAGGCCTTGAAACAGAGAGGTAAGAAAAAAATACTTCTAAAGCAAAGTACAGTATCTTCAACAGTATTTTGAAGATTCTGTATGAGGCATCTCTATAGATAAAGCTTGAGACAAATTTTTCAGGACAAACTCATTGTAAGTTGTCTGGTCAAAAATTGATATTGTGAAACTGCTCAAATCACAACAGCCTGAAAAATAACCACTGATGTTTAAAAAAGAGAGGCAGATTCAAGAATCACCAATAATTTTACGTTCTCTTATCTGTAAACTGAACAAACTGTGAATACCCTGAACTTGTAAATATCTTTTAATGTGTTTTTTGTCTTCAAAGAACTGAATGGTAGAGTGGACACTGATGTCACCTGCGTGCCGAATGAACAATCGGTACCCTTCCCATCCTTGGACACGGAACTGAGGGATGGATATGCCCACAGAGCACCTCCTCATACACAATCCCACTATCCTGGATTCTCTTTGACAAAAACACAGAACTCATGGATCAGCCAGTTCGAGATTCCTTGGGACAAGATGCCTGCTTCACTCTCGCAGGCGATATTAAGAGGGTAGAGGGCTAACCCTGCAGACAGAAGAGCCATGGTGAGAACTGTGGTGGGTGCCATGCAGGAATACTGTCCAAATCCCAGCAGGGCTGCCTGTGTCGAGATAGCTAAAGTAATTGTGTCAAAATATCCTTTGACCTTTGCAGACACAACTGAGGAAGGTGAACAGCTGGGGATAGGTTACTATTCACTTATTTATCAACTTAAGACATGAGTTGAACATGTGAACCGCAATAATGTAAGTGAGAGAATACGAAGAACAAGGACAATGACAGAAACTGGTGATGGTGGCACCACCACCAAAACGGTACGGTGCAAAGTAGACAGCTATGGCTGCATAAATCGGCAGCCCAAATGTCTCCCAGAAGGAGAGGCAGCTGACTCTTTAGTAGACAGAAGAAAATATATGGCAGCCATATTTCAGTCTGCTGGCCCCAGAGCTGCGGACTGGCCAGATATTGACAATTCAATGAATTTGACATATAGTTATCAACGTCACATGATAAACACCTGCCCTCCTCCCAGTATCAATTTGATTGAAGAACAATGGCCTTTCCTCTTCACAAAAAGAGGACTCTGTGCCCATTTCAAAACTCTCACAGGTATTGATATCTGTGATCGCATAGGAGAGGCATTTCAATCCAAGGGAAAGAGGATCATATACTTCACCCAAAGGCAGACTCAGAACAGAGACATTCAGGGTCTTCTACGGGACATTCAGACCGACACAACAGGCATGCAGCAGAGCCGGAACGGCACAGCAGTACTGCTTCTTTTGATGAAGCACTTCTTTGAGAAAGAGGACTCCATCTTCATTTTGGCTGATGTAAGTAGACAATTAGTCTTTTCAATTACATGAAAGATATTTAGTCATTTTTGGGCTGTATATTAAACATGTTGTAATCCCAGCCTTTTTTGTGTTTTAAAGACAACTGCAACAAAGTCATCCATCGAAAAAGACATCACCCTGCCAGCCACACCGAGACTGATAATGCTTGGTATGAGAAGACCTAACTATGATTTTGAGAAAGGTTAGTGTGTTACATTTGGATTATGCCTTTTACAAGTGTGCACTTTGTGTTTGTTGTCTTTCAGGGAACACATTCCTTTCTGCAACAAAGTGGATGGTGAGCATTGAGTGGCCTACGTTTTTGGAGGAGCACCCGGGTATATATATATAGTATATTTGTAGAACATCAGGCTTCAGAGACGACTACTGCATGTCCTACAAATACAAAAAAATCCATCCTACAACTACAAAAAATGAAAAACTTCACAATCTTTCCACCTGAGTAGTGCCACTATACTTGCACTCAAATGTCCTCAGATTTTTGCACAGGTCCTGTGTAGTTCCTGTTACAACAGTAGGTATCGCTTTGCCATGAAATTGCACTCCTGTAAACTCAATAACAATTAACTATAATCTATGCTTCATTAATGGAAATCACAAAACCATAAACTCGGGTAACTTCAAAAATATTATCTTTTTTTGTTTTTTTTCTATCTTCAAGTGTCATACTGAATACTGTTAGAATTGAAATTTGTTGTGTACATGTAAGTTCATGTGATCCTGTTTGGATTGAATGTTAATAGTACTTGTGTAGGATAAAAATAAAATATAAAAATTATAAAACCTAATTTATTTATTTTTTTATGGAAAAAAAGGATTACAGTAGTGCACTGTTAACTTAGGTTTTTCTACAGTAATAGTACTGTATTAAATAATTACAGTAACATTTAGTTAATGTAAAAGTGAAATACAGTTGTAGTCCTGTAAATCTAATTTACAGTAAAATGTCTAACAGTGTGTGTTGTTGCTGGACTGGGTTCTCTGCGTTTCCTCTGTGTGTTGTTCTTTTGTCCCAAACTTGTGGCCTCTCACTGCTTGCTCCAATGTGGGGAAAAGTCCTGTTGAGGAAACCCTCGCTGTGTGCCGGTGTCATCCCTCCTCTGGCTGGTGTTTTTTTCCTGAGCTCCCACTGCTCCCGCTTTGCTCTGGGTTGGAGGACGGGATGTCCCTCCTCCTGGTCACTGATTGGATCATCACGCTATGTTCTCACCTCAGACTGGGTCATATCTGAGTCTGTCAAAAGGTGTCTTTGCAGGTGTCGGTATTTATTAGTAATTAGTGTCTGTCAAGGCAGAAAGTAAAGAATAACCATTTCAAACTAAATGCATGCAATAAAAGACAAAAAACCATACAATATGCTCATTAAATACAATAAAAACATGCAAAAAACCCACTGATGCATGCATGAATATAAAATGTAAATACAGGAAAATATGAAATTAACACTCCTGCTGTGTGACATCTCCCCACACTGTAACGTTGCCAGTCCCTGCAACGTGAACCCAATCAGTTAGCATCTATAGCGCAAAGGGGGTTGGCCAAGGTTAGTCTTTGTAGCTTCATTAACAACCTCCCGCTCCTGCTGTGTGCAAAAGAAAAAACAAAAATTACGCATTCAGTCTCTGTTTCTGCAGCCAGTTCGTCCTCTGGGGGCAAAGCCTCTGCTGGGGGAGCCATACACATCTTCCAGGGCATTCTGTACACAGCCACCCTTCTCTGGCTGCACCCTCTACATTACCCATTTCACACCTGCTCCAAAATCACATGTGGCTCTAACGACAAATACAGATTTTTTTTTTGCCTATTCCGTATTCAAACTTTGTCTCTCCAAGTATCTCAATACCCTCTACTTAGCATAGCTAGCGTACGGTATCTCATGTCCAGGCTGTCCTCAACCAGAAACCACGCTTAGCCTGGGTGTAATGCTTCTCAAAGAGACTTTGCTGCATCTTGCCCACGGACCCTGTGTCCAGCAGGCAGCCTGTCAGCTCAACTCCCTATACCTGGAGGTTGTCCCAGAGGGACATCAGTGGCTCTTTAAAACCTTGGCAGCCAATGACACTGCATATAAAGGTTAACCCTCTGGTTAATTACAGCGTACTCAACACCTGATTTTCAAAGAACCTCACATATGTTTTTTGCAATAACCTCTCCATCCATTCCACCACAGACACACCTGCTTTTACATCGGCATTACATGATGTAATACTCATGGCTTATCATTTTATTGGTTTTTATATATTTTAAGTTTTGTTTTAATAACTTGTTACAATAGCATTAACCATTTCTCATATCTACTTTATTTACCAACATTAGAGAATAAACTACATTATTGTTAAAGTTTAGAAAATGCTGAAAATGTTTTTATGTTTCTCACTACAGTCATTTAGCTGAGACTTTTATCCAGGGTTACTTGCAGTAAAAGCATCTGAAAGATAAACAGTGCAAGCAATAACAACACAACTGAGTGTGAAGTAAGTTATCAATACATGAAAATACATGTTCAAAAATACTTGGGAAAGATCATCCATTCATTTTCTGGAACCACTTTTCTTGTATAGGGTCGTGGGGGTTGCTGGACTTGTGGATAATTTGATTTTATTTATTTATCCTTTCTTTGGCCAGGAAGGTCCCATTTAGATACAGGATCTCTTCTTCCAAGGAGTTCTGGTCAAAATGGCAACATAATTACAAAGAGTAAAAAAAAAATACAAAACAGAAAATGTGTCATCATTAAGCACATACATTTATATAAATCAATTAAAGGAAGAGAGGTAAACAGCTATACCAGAAATATCCATGACACTATCACTGGCCAAGGTTATGTAAAACAGCTTTATGTAAAAGACCTTTAAAGTTATTCAGAGGGGGGGCGCTTCTAAGCTTCTGTGGTTTGCAGCTCATTCCATATACCAGGGAGCATAAAAGGAGAAAGCATTTTTACCATGTTCTGTGTGCACCCTGGGGAGGTGTAAGAGAATCCGTTTAGTGGATCTGGTGCTGTAGTTGCTGGAGTCGTAGGACAGAAGGCTGGAGATATAAGCCATGCCTTGATAATAAAAAGCAACATATGAATTTTTCCTCTCTGGTATAGAGCAGACCAGCCCAAAGATCCACACAGGATGCAGTGGTGAGTGTGTGACCTGCACCTGTTACAAAGCCTAATGCAGCATGATAAACAGAATTCAGTTCATGTATGGAGGAATTTGCATGCATGTAAATCACATCACCAAAGTTTAATAGAGATATAAATGAGCTTTACACAATTTTCTTTCTGGCTTGAATGGAAAGCATTTTTTCAAACCAAAGAAAAAACCTAATTTAGGTGTAAGCTTTTTCAATAGGTTATCAATATGTATATTGAAAGACAAGTTTTCATATGAAATGACCCTGACCCTTGCTGCCTTAGGTCCATCGTTTTTACTATTGTTCACAAACATAATTGTTCACAAACGTACTTCTTTCTTACACTGTGCTTAATGAGGAGTGCTGAGGTTCTCACCGAGCCTCAGCTCCTCAGTCTGTTTCCCATCAGGTGATGTGATATCCACTCCTCGCTCCAGATTGCACTCTTCAATGCCTGAATAGCAGCAGTCCAGTGAGTGTGTCAGCCACAAATCACAGAGAGAGCTAATCAATTTAATATCAGAGCTATAACACACTCAGAAACAAAGCCTCTGATTGGCCGACAAAGTCAGGAACACAGCCTCTGAGAGGTTGACAGTGAACCAAAGTCTTTATCATTGTGGTTTATTTTGTATGTCAGATTTTTCTCATCAGTCCTATTCACTGGCTGGTGGTGAGTCGCACTTTTCTCCCATGTTTGTTTGTGTATAAGATATGTTGAAGTTACTTATGGATGTTGATTGAATTTGGAGGTGATAGGTCTGGGGCTAAGGAAGAGTTGGTTTTATTTTGAGGCAGATCCAGATCCAGATCTAGTATTTGTCTTTTTTTCTGTGGTTCTCTTTACACTACAAGGTGAATTTCACAATGAACTTGTTTTTTGGTTGGGTTGTTGTCTAGCAGAGTTGTGCAAAAATGCTAAAATGCGGGGCGCAGATAGCGCAGTGGTTAGGGCTCGTGCCCCAGGATATAGTCCTCTAGCGGTCGGCGCGGGTTAAATTCCGACCTGTGGCCATTTGCTGCATGTCCCCCCCCCCCACTCTCTCTCCCACATTTCCTGTCACCTCTTCTGGCTGTTCTGTCAATAAAGGCAAAAAATGCCCCCGAAACAACTTAAAAAAACAACTAAAATACTGAATGCAAAGACTGAATGATTTGCATATATGTGTTATATAAACACGTGCTATAGAATGAGAGGGAGAATGTGGGAGTAAAATCTGTGTGCATTCATTCTTGTGGTGATGGCTAAGTGCTTTTGACATGTTGTTTTCATTGCTGCTGCTTTGATGCACATTCCATACAAAGATGTGATCACATAACAAGAGCCGAGCTTTTCATACACAGTGGACAGCTGTGTGAACCCTACACTCTTTGCACATTCTCTATGTGACCCCTCTCGGCTTTTAACATCGCCCATGAGTTGCTCTTTGCTCCTCAGTCCATGTGACACGACAGAAAAAAACAACATGTTTCGGGGCTCCAGACTTTTTTCTCAGTGTTTTCCACTTTCATCCTGAGATTCCAGCCATATCTGTATTATAAAGGATCAATACAATAACAATAGTTTGGAGCAGGAAATGATGATATGTATATAAATATATCGGCCGATGTCCCCCCCATCAACACCGCCAAAAAATTCAACATGGACAGAAATGAACATCTAAAGTCTTTGACTTAGAAACCAAGTCACAGTAGTAACTACCTAAATAAATTAATGTGGACCATTGAACATCAAAGTCAAAGTAGGCCTAATAAAAAGGATGTATATAAATCTGTAATCAAACATCCAACTCAAAGAAATCAATAAATAAAGAACTGATCAAACTAACTGTTAATAATAATCTGGGTGGGAGCGATGTCATTAATTCCAGTTCAGAATTGAATTGGTGGAGGCTACATAACCATGGACCGCCATCAGAGCTGAGTCCTGTTAAAACAGACTTATAAAGCATACTATCTAGGGTAGTAACAATTATTGGTGGATTTGTTTTGGTTTATCTCTGTTTAAATGTACTGTGCTCCCAGGAGAGAGAGGGAGGGAGAAAAAGTGCTCCTGTGGATGAGAGTGAGCATGCTGTGTATGGACAGAGGTGTAGACGTGATGGGAAAACTTTATGAGCTCAGTGTGACTCTATAGTTCTCTGGTTTATCAGTTAACGACACTGCAGACTGGATTCTCTGACAGACAGTCAGAGGGACTCAAAGGAACGAGTTCAACTAAGGTTAAATGCAATTTGAATAGAAGAGAAGGGAATAGAATAGAAAGCCTTTATTGTCATTATACAGTGTACAATGAAATTAAAGGGTTGAAAACTCCAGTTGATAAATATATTGCACCAGGTGAATTATTGGACAGAATTATTGCACTGTAGGATGAAGGGTGGGGAGAGGAGAGGTGTGTGTGTGCTGGGGGGCTGTCAGTGAGTGTTTGAGTTCAGGATGGTTATGGCTTTGGGGATTAAGCTGTTCTTGAGTCGATGCTCCGTTCTCCTCCTGTAGTCTGCTTTGGCCTCCTTTCTCCCTCTCCTCAGATCAGCTCCAGCAGCTCTGTACAGAGCTCTATCACCTGACCTGAAGGCAGAGTCGCGGCCCTGAGGAGCTCATCTGTCTGTGAACGCAGGGTCTGTCTAATTGATTTCACCATCCAACTAGGAATACTTGGAGTTCAGTGGAAATCTGGTGATAGTAATATCTCCAGATTTTGAGAGTTGCTGAGTAAGGACAAACTTAATGAAGATCTAGGGAAAGTTCAGTCAGGAAGACTATTCCTTGTAGTGATGTGTCGGTCGCGAACGATCCGGCTCTTAGAGCCGGCTCTTTGAAGTGAACGACGGGAGCCGGCTCCTGATTGGGAGCCGATTTGTTTTTTTCTCCTCTTTTTTCTGTTAAAGCCGCACGTGATTGGTCAAGATGTGTGGTGGCGTCTGTGTGTCCACACTGAGCAGAAGGGGGAGGGGAGGGGTTACAGACACACAGCACAGTGAGCACAGAACAGGAGGGAGGGAGACGAGAGAGATGTGCTATAAGCTTGTCTATGTTGTTTCACTGTAAATCGTTAAAAGTTTATAAATACTATACATACAATCAGAGATTGGACCTTTTTTTCTAATGAGATGGGTCTTTGTTTTTGTACTTTATAATTTATTTTTTGTAGTACTCTGCTCCATGTTGAGTATGTTGAGTATATAAATAAAGCCATATAAATAATAAACATTTGATATAATGTATGTTTTTTACATTAGTAATTCATTTTACACATAATTTTACATTATTTTTGGTAATAAATTAATTTAAGCAACAAAAAAATCTGAGGAGCCACTTGGGAGCCTTTAGTGAGCCGAGCTGAAAGACCCATCACTAATTCCTTGCACACTTAGTTTATTTCTCCTGCCATCCTGTCATTCACACCTCTAATGTATGCTCAGTCTTAATTTTCTGCTATCTTACCTGGGGTAATTTGAGATATCAGCTGTTCTCATCAGCCAGTCACATATCTCCAATAACACAGTGACACGCCCTTTGTTAGCCTATCATCTTGCTGCTGTCTTTAAACATAGCCGTAGCTCTAGTTCGTTCATGCTGCACCCTCCACCTCCCCATCGCCCAGTTTTCAAAGATATATCAACGTTATCATTCATCAAGTTCAGCAGAGTCATCAACCAGTGTCTGGACTCCAAGGGGAGGGGAATATACTGTATATATTGCCACTTCTTAGAACAGATGCCTGTCGATCTAAATCTCCCTGAGGAATCCAATGCTGTGTTCCAAATGACATACTTCCATTCTCAAATGATCTCACCCTCAATGATCGCCATCTTTGCTTCGTTGCAGGAAGGGGAGGAGCTTACAAGACTTCTCGAGCTTGTGGAAATTACGGCCATCGAAGTGACGGTTTCAGCGGAGAACAACAGCAACAAATAATAAATAAAAGTACGAATGAAGTAAGATTTCTGGTGAAACGTGGAGCATTGAACTGTTAATTTTAGTCCAATGAACAAGCCGGCAGATATTTTTGAAAGTGACGTGATGTTCCTGGTCAAATGGTGCAGCTGTCATTTCCTGTAAGTACACCACGGCAGTATCCGATTAGAGACAACACTACACTGTCGAAATTCATGCACTATGCCAGTACGTATAGTCAAATGCAGTATACTGTGTGTATGCGTTTTGGGACACAGTACAAGTGCCAAAGACTTTTCCAACTAATTTTTTCTAAAACTTTTCTAATTATCACATATCATCTGTTGTAATAAACAATCATATTTACTTTATCCACTCATCTCTCATGATTGAAATAAACATGGGTAAACAGTTCTGGCAAAGTTTAAATCATTTGCGCCTTATTTTAAATTTGGCAATTAATGCAATACAGTAAGTTATTTTCTTATAATAAGTATGTGTGGTCATCAGTGCACCAGCAGTTGTTTGAACACACTGTTTCAACTGATTTCACCATTTACACATCATTTATGAAAAAAGGCAACATTTTATTGACAATAAACGTGAAATGTTACATGTAAAATAAACAGTCAACAATATAAGCAACTTTAGTTTGAGAGTTTTTCAGTTCAGAGAAACATCATAAACTTTAAAACACTGTAAAATGCTGTCTTTGATAAATCCCTAATTTTTTGACCTTCAGGTAAATTTGGCAAATGTTATGTGTTATTTCTCTCTTTGTGTTAAAAACATTGTGTCCCATAGATGTACGTGTGTATAGAGCAGGAGAAGTGAGATTCCATCACAAGTGGTCACTTGAGAAGCATGTGGAGACACATTCTAATGCCAGCGATGAACTGATGGACTTAGAGCTGAATAGGTGTGATACCTTTCTTCATTAAAATCTGTACATTTTTGCCTTCCGAAATATTTAATTCAGTTGTAGAAATTTAGGCTTAGTCATCTTTATTCATAGCCACTGTCACCCATTTTGATAAAACACTCAATTAGTCAGTGCCTGGAGGTGATTCAGCTGTTTCCTACTGTGCATGAGTTCTGTAAAGTCCTAATGGCTGGGGCCCCTCTGCAGAGATGTCTACATAGAATCACACGCCGAAGATGGAGAGGTAAGAGAAAAAGGGACGATGCATGTTCCTGTTCCAAACTTTGTGTGGACTTGGGCTGCTGACATGAAAGACTCTGAGAGACTGCACTGGGTGTCCTTGGTTTGCCTCCCCCTCCTTCAGAATGGATAGCATGGAGGCTGTTAAGCTCTAAATGGATCCAAGTCTTTTTGTGTGTCTGCCTCTGTTTTTTCTACCTTTTGTTTCCCTCTTTTGCTTTTAAACACTTGTCCTGACAAGAGTATTTAGCTGGAAGGGGAAGCGTATCAAATCTGCAGAGAGATATTTCATCCCACACAGAGTGAACAAAATCCCATTTATGTCACCGTTAACCTCTATCCTACTGCTTCTGTTTTTTATCACCAGGTACAGTTTAACAGCTACGTCACACATGCAACAACACACATGCAACAACACAGATGCATGCAATTACTAAAACACTTAAGCTTTAAAATAGTTACCACCTAGAGGAAAATCATGCACCACAAACAAACCCTCTTTGAATTCTTTGAGGTTATAAAAACACAGTGTCAAGTTGCAACTGCCTTAACACATTGCTCACAGAGGTATATTTAGTGATAAGGTAGTTGTTGAAAAAACAAGATTGGGAACTCCCTTAGGTCTCACAATGTTATTGCCATTAGTAAAGGTATTCACCATTATGTATGCAGTCAGTGGTCACAAAAGGTACTTTTACTCAAGTACTGTGTGTAAAAGGTCCTTTGTAATAATGAACACACGGATAAATAGAACCTATGTCAATACTGAACAAACCTACATGTCTGTTTAGCTTGCCTGAGACATGCCCCACTTCTCCACAATATGTTGAGGAAATCAAGTCAGTAGTTGTGCGTAATTAAGAAAAATGTTGAATGTTGAAACTTTGACTCTGGTTTTCTTTTCTTTTCAGATGAAGTGACACTGAAACTCAGTGATTAATGCAAACAGACACAGGTGATGCTGCTGAGCCATCATGGAACCATGCATTCAGGCTTGTGACTGTTTCTTGTTGAAGCGCTCAGCTGAGTGAAGATGCTTTACCAGAGTAACAAAGCAGGAAGTCTCCTTGTTGAAGATAACAAGGCTATTTTCACTGTTTTTGATGATGTTAGACGAACATTTTCACCAACGCTACTCAACACTCAGCACACAGCCAACCACAGACTCCATCCGAAACTGCTGACCAACATTTTCTAGCTGAAACAGTAGGGAGTTTTGGTATGTCTCAAACCTGAGTACGAAATGAAACTATGTTCTATTGACAAGGAAGAGTTACAGTTTTCAAGCACTGTGGTAGTTTCAAAAACACCATGCTAAGATGATGAGGCAAACTACACAATAAAATGTTGCCCTCCATGCTGGAGCCACCCAGCATGATGAGTTTAATCTGCATACTTATTTTCAAGGAAATACTTCTAAAATAAAGGATCTGAATACATTTCATAGTGACACAGACACTTTTAAAGCATTTCCTACACAGAATATATTTACTGTAGATATATGTTGTTGGAAAACAGGGTTGCTCCCTTTGGAGTTGCTGCCCTGAGTAAAGGTATGTAAGATGAACTGCCATACCGGTGCAGCATCAACAGTAGGGTTGGGTACCATTCACTTGTAAACTGATATGATACAGGTACCCACCTGTACTTTTACCTCTCTTTAATACCAAAAAAATAGTAATTTCACTTAAAAGCTACACAACAGTCAGAGAGTGCAAACCTCCCCGAAGGCAGCTCAGTTTCTCCATTATGTCACCTAAAAGCACCTAGAAACACCTAAACACACAGCAAGGATCCATCACCAGATCCAGGGTATGACTTGGATCCAGATCAGACTCTGATGTGTTCTAGATCTTATGGTGATGTCATTGTGTCATTTTTGTCCAGTCATTGTGGAAATTAACCATGAAATTACAAGATACAATCTTTTAATTGCCTTTATTCTGCAAGATTTGGGTATCTTGTGGGGGACTTTGGGACTTTGGGACTTTTGGGTATCTTGTTTTGAGCAATCCAGCTAACAGACAAACAAAGAAACAAACAACAAACCAACCAGCACCAACATGACATCCTAGACGAAGGTAACAACTCACTACCTCAAAGGAGGAAGACTTTCAAAGACATAGGAGCAGCTGGACAAACTGTTTTACTTCATACACTTTAGATATTGGACTAAATTAAAAAATGAAATACCTTAAAAAGGATCATGAATAATAAACAGTAGAGGAGACTGTAATGGAAGATTTTCCATCCACTCATATGTTAACCTTTAACTCTATATGCTAACTTTATTGATGCAATAGGAAAATGACTGAGTGCTTGTTTGGTCAGTGGAGGGTCAGAAAAAGTTCAGCTTGATCCCTGAAGGGCTCGAATCTTTGCTCCTGAGACTGGCTGAAACTGCTTTAGACTTACTCTAATTGTCTGGGGTTAATGATCACCTTTATAGCTGTGGATATAAGCACCATGCTGAATGTGTCCATCTGCAGATGGTGAATTAAACTTATAGAAAGACAACATTTGACTCTTAAGTGTTTTATTTAACAGACTGCCTTCGCAGTTTAATGGTTCTACACCGAGGTTGGAACATACCAAACATCTCACATACTGTTTTAGCATAACAAGTAGCTTATTGGTAAGGATTTTCAGATGAAGTCTAATAAAAATGCTCAGCTAACATTTCAGTCAACATACATTTCCAACAATCCCACCTATCCAATTAGGTAATTAAATAATGATGATGATGATGATGATGAAGTTCTGCCTCATTTAAAGTTTTGGCATTCATGGAGGGCTCAACTCTGCATGAAGGAGCACAGGCTGCAGACGTGCTAACAGTTGCAGCTGCTGCAGGGCACTTGTTTTTCAGAGTATCAAACGGTCCACTTTTTATCTTTTAGATATGTTTTCTGTATGAACAGCTGTTTCCTCAGGTTACACTGAGTGTTTAGTCACACTTGGTGACACACAGGGATGATGTAATGTTACTCTCTCCCTTTATCTCTCGGTCTAACATTACTCTCTCACCCAGTTGTGATCTATAGGATGGAAATTGAATCAATAGTATCTTGTTGGTATCCTTTAAAGTACAGCAGCTATAATCAGCAGTGATTCTGCCATTATACTGGACTGTTGTGGTGAAGAGAGTGCTGAGCCATAAGGCAAATTATTGAATCAAATTTAACAGCATTTATGTGGTGAATGATCAGAAAAATGATTTACTGAAAGAGAAAATCCACATGAATGCTGCTTGAAGTCGAAACAACGTACGTATATGACGTGCTGACATGGCGGACAAAAGTAAATGTTTGGTTAATGGTTAGAAAGCTTTCATTGTTATACATGTAAATTGTAAGATCATCTTTATTTCTGTCCACATAGGTTCATCAGAATAATAATGTATTCACTTTAATGCTAATTACAAGACAGAGATAAAACAATAATGGTTTTATGTCAATCTGTAAACTACATTCCAGGTATTTGTGTGAAAAAAGTTTGAGTTATTGATACAGTCTGATTCCTGTTCTCTGCACTGCCAATCATGCCCTGGGAGATAAGAGCTGATTATAAGTGCAGTTTCAGAGATAAAGCAAATCAATGGAACCCTTAAAATATATGAAGAAAGCCCATAACACTAAGGGTAACGCAGACACAGCCTGTTATTGTTGCACCTTTTGACCAAATAAAGACTTTGACATGTGCTACAGTTGCACTACAAAACTCCCCATTCTGATTGCTGAACATATAATGAACGCCTTCATGTCTTTATACTGACATGAATGACTTTGGCTGAATTCCTTGCAGTGTCTTTACCTCAAAATTAGTCTTGCAAACTGGTTTTCATCTGAGCTGAGTTGCGTTTCTCTTAAACCTCTGCCACCCTCTCCGGTGGGAGGGGAGGAATGGCAGGGGTTGACCATGTACGTACTTCCAGTTACCTTGTTCATTGTTATAGTAAAAGGAAGATAATTGATGTTACTTACATCAGTCACAACCAGCTCACCCTTTCAGAGGTTGAGAGTAAATAAGAAGCTCCTCTCAGGGATCTATTTTAATACAAAAGGATGACTGAAAAACAGTTTGGTAATTGTATCTATGATTATTACTGGGGAGCAGTGGAAAAATGAGTCACAAACTATGGCTCCATATTGTGATGTTCCAGTTCTCAGGCATTCTTCAAGATCATCATGATTGTTGACCTTTTAAGAGGGCCTGAGAACCGATATGTCATCCCAATACTGTACAACACTTTTCACACACTCTAAAGTCTATCGTCAGTGAACAACACCTTTCTAAAAGCCCTGTGGATTCTCATTTTTCTATTATAAAATCACCCCAAATCCCATGAACAAATCAAAAAACACTACGACAAATCATAAAACACAACAACAAATCATAAAACACTATGACAAATCATAAACACAACAAATCATAAAACACAATAACATCATAAAACACAATAACAAATCATAAAACACAATAACAAATCATAAAACACAATAACAAATTGCAAATCAAATTAATGGAAGAGAAAACACGACAACAGTAATAACAGTGAGCAGAGAGTAAACATTAACTTCTACTAGATAAGGCAGGTACCTGCTATCAACAAAGATCCCCACTGATTGAACAGACACAGACGGACTACCTAAGGTAGGAGACATTTGATTCTCAGCGTGGCCTCTTGAGTGAAGATTCTTCAGGTGATTCTGTTCCTTTCAAAATATGAACCAGTGGCTAAATGAGGAGTGTTTGCAGTTGATGCGTAGTTTCTGTATGCAGACAGCTGCTGAAATTAATGAATTTGATTTTTCAGTCATATATTCTTCAAAGCATCATTTTACCAAATATGATACTTATTTTACAACACATTTCAGGAATATTGCATTTATGAGTGTTTTTATGAGTTGTCATCTCGGCCAGAGGTAGAAGGAGTTGCAGAGTGTTTTAGGTATGAACATGTGAGTGATGAGGATGCACCTCATCAAGGGGGATTTATGTGGTGGTTTTGAATCATTTTGAAGTATAATATTAGAATGTGTGTTATTTTATGTGAATGCATTTAAACTCATCTCTTTTAGTTCAGCAGTAGCAGAGACAGTCAGGGTCATTCTGACCTGATGGTGTGTCTGAGAATGTGAAGGACAAGGTGTTTCTGTGAACGAGTCCTTCAGTTTTGAGATTCCTCAAACTGTGATCACGGTGCTGGTGGGAAGCAGGGCCACAGGGGCTGGGCTGAAACACTGGTCCGACATGCTGGCCAACCCCCATCGCCCAGTGGCATCCACTGCAGCCAGAGGAGGAGGTGGATGCTGCCGCCGCAGCCATAAATGCCAAGAAGTAAACTGGCACCAGAACACATCGCCCCCACCCCCGCTTACCTACCCATGCATTTCCCATCATTTCCTCAGGTCCCATAAATCACTGTATATTCCCCCAAAAACACCCTAAACTCCACCCTACATCCTCTCCCTCCACCACCCTCCTTCTGCGACCTTTCAAAAGATCCATAGATACCGTTGAATACCGATACCGATACATGATGGAAAATATAGTTTAAAAAAAGAAGACAAATGAGAGAATACCTGAACTGGTGATCCGACAACCTGATTTGTTCCCTATCCCTGACGTCCTACGGGATAAAGGATTCAGGAAAAGAGACACATGGACTCTGTGGTATCACCATATGTCATATGTTTTTTAATTTGACGTTGTGTGTGTGTCATTTCATTTCAGTATCGCTTAGTTAGACCATTCTTTTTAGCAGGATGGAAATGTGTGATGCGCCCTTTTAACGTACACAGTAAACCTTTTTCTTTCATTTCTACTATGTTCATTTGTTTTCACCTACTTACGGTTCTGATTTTGATGGCGTTTAACTACAATTTACACACTTCTCTGACCCTCAGGTCCAGTGGACTTGAACACCACATACATCATTTTATTCTATTTTATAATGTGTTCTTTTACGTGTTCTTCACATAAGATAAAGATCAATGAGTTTCAGGCTGAAAAAATGATTGATTATCAGATAATCTTTCTTTTAGTAAGCATTAGATTAAACACATTACACAGAGGTCAGGCAATACTGCCACAACAAAGACTTCTCTACACCACCTTTATTTATTCACACTGAAGTAAACAAAGATGCTATTCTACATAGCATGCTGGCATTCTAAAACGTTGTGATGTGTAAAGGCTCCTTTACAATCCCTCTACATTTAAACATGAATATGTCTGATTCAAACGATCCATCAACGCCCACATACTTCCATGTGTCCTTGTTGTACTTCCATGTGTCCAACGTTGGCATTGATGAAGAGTCAAAAGTTTTCTCAATGTCAATGAAAATGCAGAAGGTAGTAGAGGTGGTTGTGAAAAAAGAGATTACTTGGTGGTGGTCTGTGGTATCATTAAATACATCACAACATGTGGACGGGGGGAGTTCATTTGTTTTGCAGACAAGAGAAACTGATGATGAGCATCCTTTACAATAGCCGCCCAAGAAATACACTGCCCCCAATGATTTCCAGTGGTACTGTTTGTTTAGTCTGTATCCATGAGCTCTCAGAAAACATGCACAAAGAGAGACAAACAGAGTACAGATTATGGATGGAAGGATCCATCTGTATCTGTATCAGTTTCAACGTTGAGTAAGTATACTAACATGTGGAGATGGTGGAGTTTGAGGTGAACCGATTACTTTGCTGGCCTGACTGGTTGTATGTGAGAGTTTTGTTTTCTGTTTGATGGTGAGGGAGTTATACCAGGATGTAATATTGAAGGTGATGATGGATTTGATGAGTGAGCAGTAGACTACAGTTAAAATGTTGTTACTGACATTAAAAGATCTCAGTTTCCTCAGCAGGTGGAGGCGCTTGTTGTGCTTTTTTGTACACATTGTCTATGTGTTGTGTAAAGGACAGGCAGGTGTCTATCTCTGTACCCAGGTGTTTAAAAGACTGGACCTGCTCCACCATCTGACCCCGGATAGTGAGTGGCTGGAAAAGAGGTGATGCACCATGCAAGTATAATATCAGCTGAAATAATACAGATATTAAGACAATCCAAGATTATATCATGATTTAGGTTTGTAAACATAAGAGTAATTGCTATGATTTAAGAAAGTGATGATATCGCTAAAAACAGGTCAAGTGATCACACAGAAAGATTGTAAGGTTGATGAACTGGCGAGTCCAGTTGTGGCCCAATACTACATTTTTCATGCTTGGTTTGAATTTTCTATGGAGGCCTGATGAGGCCAATTTTCACAAGAGAGCTAATCGTAAAGGACATATGTATATATGTATTCCATAACAGAATTGTATTTTTGTGATCACGTCTCCATGTGCCTCATTTATAAAACATGTTCTTAGATCTATGCTTGAACTTATTCTTAAGATCATCTCCAACAGTGTTCCTACGTTTGAGTCATGAAAGATGCAGAGCATAACAAACTTTGCTAAAAGTAAAATAAATGTATTTGTAACCCCCTGTTTCGAGATATGTAACATATCACCACATAAATGCCCTTACAAACCACCAGTTGAGCATGTCTATGTCTGCGGCCCAAAATAAAGTCATAGACATAGTGAGGCCAAACAAGCCAATCAGAGTCAAATGTGCAGCTTGGGAATGTGTCACTGCTGCAGCAAATGAGGCGAAGCAGAGAGACAGCACTGTGGCTGATATTAAAACTAAATGATCTGGCCTTTCATTCTTCACACCTTTCATTGATTACTCCAATCATATTGTTCTTACAAAGTTCACCACGGGCTTAGAATTATCTGTGTCCCAAAAAACGATCCCCCAACATAACATGAGGAAAATTACTTACTCTAGACGTTGCTGAGAGAAAAGATCATTTGCATTTTAAAGTGATATCTACTTGTAAGTGGTTTGACATTTTCTGGCGTTAGTTGGTGTAAGCTGGCTACATAACATTACGCTGACGACATATAAAATGCAAATAGCTTGCTAGTTGGCTAGTTCTTCTCATGTTAACAAACCATATTATTATGTAGCTTTAACAAAACCTCTACCTGAGCAAAACATCTGCAATCTGTTATTTTTTGAATTAGCATTAAATATATATAAACCTTGTAAAATTACAAATTAATGTCGATCTGTTCCAAACATGACATAGTTGAGACCAAAAGTGATCATAACCCCGGGTTTGAATCCTCCTGAGGACCTGGGACTTTTATGTGTAGAGTCTCCAGGTTCTCCCCATGTCTGCGTGGGTTCCCTCTGGGTTCTCCTCATGTCTGCGTGGGTTCCCTCGGGGTTCTCCGGCTTCCTCCCACCACCCATAATATTTATAAAAAGTATATTATATATAAAATAGTATAACAAATATGAGGTATAGGTGAATTGATGACTCTAAATTGCCCATAGGCATGAATGGGAATGGTTATCTTTCTATGTGGCCCTGTGATGAACTGGTGACTTGTCCTCGTTGTACCCGCCTCTCTCCCAACATCAGCTTGGAATAGGTTCTGGGCTGGACAGAGACAGAAACAGGGAGGGAGGGAGGACAGAAACCAAACAGGATGAGACAACAGTACATCTGCTTCTCTCTTACATAGGAGAGTTTTATAATGTCAAAGAGGCAAAGGGCTGTCCTCCAGGACGGGACACTGAGAGATAAGAAAGCAAGGCATGAATGAGAAAAACGAAACAGGGAGGGGGGGAGGACAGAAAACCAAACACAGGATGAGACAGCAGTACATCCAGCAGGTGAGAGAGAAACGAGGAGAAATAAGATTCATGAAGTCAGAGAGGTGAAGAGCTGGCCTTGGGGCGGGACACTGAGATAAGAAAGCAGGGCATGAATGACAAGAGAGAGAGAGAGACAGAGAGAGAGGGGGAGAGAGACAGGCTGAGAGAGAGAGAGAGAGGCGGTCTTTCCTCCCTTGAATTTAGTTTGACTCCTAGTTGTGCAAGTTTGCCTGCTCACAAAGTCAGCGTAGTTGTGTGTCCGACCAGGGGCACAGATTGTGAGTGTGTGTGTTTCTGTGTGTGTGAGAGAGTTTGGCTGCTTTTTGAAAAATGTCCACGACGTCTGAATTTACCATAAAAGCTGGAAAAAATGCAGAAAATGGACACAAAGCTTCCCAAAATGAGACTCAATCAGACGACAGTGGAAAAATGAAGGAGGACAAGAAGGTGGAACTGGGGAAGAAGGTGACCCTCCTCAGAGGAGTCTCTATCATCATCGGCACCACCATCGGAGCAGGAATCTTCATCTCTCCAAAGGGCATCCTCAAGAACTCAGGCAGCATAGGAATGTCCCTGGTGATGTGGATCGCCTGTGGTGTGCTGTCACTCTTCGGTGAGTTGGTTGGGAAAGGTGCTGCTGGATGAGGAAGTTCAAAATTTAGTTTTAAAAGCAAGTTTACTTTCTGTAGGCAGATATAAATAATTAGAATAATAAAGAATATTATAATAAATAAATAAATCCAAAAAACTTTTAAAAAAGCCTATAAATCTGAGGCACCCTTTCCAGGGGTGGGTGCTCTCCAAAAAACAAACAAACGTTAAACATAAAAGGTCACATATAAAAGTAGTCATAAAGAAAAACAACAGCTTTAAGACAAAGTACTGTTTCATCATCATCACATCATTTCATCACTACAAAGTTAAGCTGAGCTTCGTGTTCCATTTATACATAAAAATATAATATATACAGTACTGTGCAAAAGTCTTAGGCAGGTGTGAAGAAATGCTGTAAAGAATTGATGCTGTTTTAAAGGCAAATATTGATTTGATTTAGGTTTTTCTTCTGTTAGCTCACTTTGCATTTTGTGAATCGATAAAAATAAACAATTAAATTTTATATTTTTGAAAGCATTCTTATTTTACAGCATTTCTTCACACCTGCCTAAGACTTTTGCACAGTACTGTATATATATATATATATATATATATATATATATATATATATATATATATATATATATATATATATATGCGCAGCTTAAATCCAAATGCTACTGTTTCAAATCTCCAACTTGTTTTTGTGTCAAATTAAAAATTTAAAAGAAGCTCAGGGTTGGCTTTTACCTAAACCTCTGCTCAAAACATGTTATTTAATGTCTATACTAACAAAGGTTATTATTGGTTTAATCAAGGTTATGCAAGGTCAAGCAAAAATATTTCTAATTTCTCATAACCTAAATTTAATTTGGTGTTTTTGTGCAGTCCATGTGCAAAAACTGTGTCATTGGAGAAAATAGCTTTGCTTGATTTCATGCATGTTGTGTGCTCAAACATACTATTTAATTGTTAAAGATAAAAAGACTCTTTTCACCACAGTGTTTTTTACAAAAAATAAATTATTATTAAAAGGGTTATTACTATTATTACAGGTTGTTATTAAAAACCTGTTCATTTTTTAGGTGTGTGCATACACTATTGTTTTATTAAAATAAATGTGCAGCCTACAGTTTGAACAAAAAAAGTCTTCATATTACTAGAAACAACGATTTTCCAACGATCACTCAGTGACATTTGCCTGAGTAAATTAAGGCAAATAGAGTGACGTGAAAATTTGTGTCGTGTTTGGTACGAATGCAATATTAGATCTGGCTTCACTCAGCCACATGTGGCTGAACTTGCTTTGTAGAACAGCAGGGTATTGTACACAAAAGCACATTGAAATGCTTTTGACATTGAATTGCGGTCAACAGAAAATAATGTATCAGAACAACCAGAACACAGGCAGGGGTACTCCTCCATTGGAGTAAACCTCTGTTAATTTAACTTTTTACATTTTCTAATGAACATCTTAATTGGCTTGGTTTTGTGCATTTCCCTTTTTGTCATGACCCGGTGGAGCAGTTTGTCACAAGTCTGGTTTTGGACTTTAGTCTTGTCCCAACATGAATTCTGTCTCGAAATGACATGTGGCACTGCAATAAAAACTTACACCATCCAAAACAACCAAAGCATGATACAAAAGGTACTTATTAACATTTGTGGGAAACCACAGCCCCTCCCTTACCTGAACCAAAGTGCTTTTCTTGTGCTTCTTCTCTTCTTAAACAAACCTCAAACTGGAGTCTGGATGTGGAAATCCTGCATCCACCACCTCCCTGTGGCTCTGGTGTCGTAGAAATGTAGTGCTTTTGTTCATAAAAAAAATGAATGAATTAAAAAAAACTTGAACCTAAAGACAGCAAATATATTGCACATATTGTTGCAGCAAATGCTCTCAGTTTCTGTGCTATAATGAAAGATGCGAGTAAGTGATCCTTGAAACCTCTTCCTCTATCCCTTTCCTGCTCCCATTATTTCATATTCCCTTAACTTGTCGTTAAAATGGTTAACGACATGGTTAACCTAAATCTTTCTCTCTAAAGGTAAGGGTTGAGACCCTGAAAGGCTCCCACAGTAATATATCTGGGTGATCATGGGGCCCACAGAGGGACTATGCATTGCTATAGATGTGGCTGAGACAGTTTAACAGCCTAGAGACCGTTGTGTGTCTGCTAATGTGTCACCTCTGTCACTGCAGGAGCCCTGTCCTACGCTGAGCTGGGGACTTGTATTAAGAAGTCTGGTGGACACTACACATATATATTGGAAGCCTTCGGACCTCAGATGGCTTTCATAAGGCTATGGGCTGATCTCGTTGCTATAAGGTAACATCTACCTCCTCAAGTTTATTGACCCTAACCATAAAGCTCCATTAATCACTATTTTCATAATCACTGCATATTGCATCTTTGCCATATCATGATGCATCTCTAATTTATTCTGTAAGGCCCACTTATTAAGGAGAAAGCTGGCCAAGCATGCAGACTGGAGAGCCTAAAGACCCATAGCTTGTCAATGGGCTGTACTTATATAATGACTCAATATGCTGAGAGAAGAGCCACAAGTACATTATGAAATTTCTACATTTGCACCCAGAGACTGATTTTGGCAGAGCAGCACACTCCAGCAGTAACAACACTGTAAAAATGAAAAGGTTGAAAACTCAAACTCAAACTCTTACATTTTGAATAAAAGCATGAACAGTTGTGCCAACTCGTTTTGTTTCTTTGAGAAAATCTATCTTTCAAATCTATAAAACCTTCAAACTTCAAGTTTTACATACTAAGCCAACTCGAATTCGATCCATTCATTTTCTGTAACCACTTATCCTGTGTAGGGTCGTGGGGGGGGCTGAAGTCTATTCCAGCTGACTTTGGGCAGGAGGCGGGGTTCAACCTGGACAAGTCACCAATTCATCACAGGACCACATAGATTCACACTCACATTCATTCACACCTACGGTCAGTTTAGAGTCACCAGTTCACCTCAACTGCATGTTTTTGGTGGTGGGAGGAAGCTGGAGAACCTGGAGAGAACCCACACAGACATGAGGAGAATATCGAGGGAACCCACACAGACATGAGGAGAACATGGAGGGAACCCACACAGACATGAGGAGAACATGGAGGGAACCCACACAGACATGAGGAGAACATGGAGAGAACCCACACAGACATGAGGAGAACATGGAGGGAACCCACACAGACATGAGGAGAACATGGAGGGAACCCACACAGACATGGGGAGAACCTGGAGAGAACCCACACAGACATGAGGAGAACATGGAGAGAACCCACACAGACATGAGGAGAACATGGAGGGAACCCACACAGACATGGGGAGAACCTGGAGAGAACCCACACAGACATGAGGAGAACATGGAGGGAACCCACACAGACATGAGGAGTACCTGGAGGGAACTCACACAGACATGAGGAGAACCTGAAGGGAACCCACACAGACATGAGGAGAACATGGAGAGAACCCACACAGACATGAAGAGTACCTGGAGGGAACCCACACAGACATGAGGAGAACATGGAGAGAACCCACACAGACATGAGGAGAACATGGAGAGAACCCACACAGGCATGAGGAGAACATGGAGAGAACCCACACAGACATGAGGAGAACATTGAGATAACCCACACAGACATGAGGAGACTATGGAGGGAACCCACACAGACATGAGGAGAACATTGAGAGAACCCACATAGACATGAGGAGAACATGGAGAGAACCCACACAGACATGAGGAGAACATTGAGAGAACCCACACAGACATGAGGAGAACATGGAGGGAACCCACACAGACATGAGGAGAACAAGGAGAGAACCAACACAGACATGAGGAGAACATGGAGGGAACCCACACAGACATGAGGAGAACCTGGAGAAAACCCACACAGACATGAGGAGAACATGGAGGGAACCCACACAGACATGAGGAGTACCTGGAGGGAACTCACACAGACATGAGGAGAACCTGAAGGGAACCCACACAGACATGAGGAGAACATGGAGAGAACCCACACAGACATGAAGAGTACCTGGAGGGAACCCACACAGACATGAGGAGAACATGGAGAGAACCCACACAGACATGAGGAGAACATGGAGAGAACCCACACAGGCATGAGGAGAACATGGAGGGAACCCACACAGACATGAGGAGAACATGGAGAGAACCCACACAGACATGAGGAGAACATTGAGATAACCCACACAGACATGAGGAGAATATGGAGGGAACCCACACAGACATGAGGAGAACATTGAGAGAACCCACACAGACATGAGGAGAACATTGAGAGAACCCACACAGACATGAGGAGAACATTGAGAGAACCCACACAGACATGAGGAGAACGTGGAGGGAACCCACACAGACATGAGGAGAACAAGGAGAGAACCCACGCAGACATGAGGAGAACATGGAGACTGACCACCGAAAAGTCCCAGGTTCTCAGGTAGAACCCAGAACCCTCTTGCTGCGAGGCAACAGCGCTACCCACTGCACCGCCCAAATCCAGAATTTCTATTCTAAATTCAACCAAACTACTCACCATTAGGACGTCACATTTCACTAGAACGAGAACAGGAGAGATAACTTAAAAAGTAGAACAGGGAGAAGGAAGCCCTTGCGGGACAGCTCTGTAGACACCGTTCTTTCTTTTTCCATAGAGGTCTTGGCCCGAACTCAACAAGGGTCCAATAGGTCCAACTAAAACTGTTGTGTTTTGCCACCATAAATAATATATTGAGGCCAGCTTCACACAAGAAACTCAATAAAGATAGTTAGAGCAAATACTTTCATATAATGTATGATTCAATTAAATATGTTTTGCTCAGTTTGATTAAAAATCATATTACAGCTAGCAAATTCAAGCTTTCCTTTTAACAGTGAAACGAGACAGTGACCGACACACTGCAGAATGAAACAACTTGAGCCAACTTTATAGTGAAAAGAATAACTCACTGCTCAGTCTGTTTATACCTCTCGGACAGTGATGTCTTTCCCTCAAAGCTAACGGTTGCTCTCCACTGCTGGAGGTGTCTCGAACTGGACCAAACCACTGAAATTAGTGCCCCTTATCTATTCCACCAATCGAGGATCGATTCTGAATTGAAACTATCCAAGAACTGTGACTGTATCAAATCAGGAGGTCTAAATTTTAAGATGTTTTTAAAAGTGCAGTTACAGTGGGAAGGCTAATAATGGTTGTGAGACCACCACTTCTGTTGATTCAGCCTGTTCTGGGCCCCCTTTAAAAAAGACCAAGACACCAATGCAGGACTTCCAGGCCCAGGGGGAAAGATACTTCCACAGGGTGCAACAACTTTTCTGGGGGAACCTCTGTAATGGGTTATCAAATACAGTATGTTGCAGAAATAAGGATCACCCTTATCCTTGGTTATTTTTGTGGCTGATGAGTCGGAGGAGGGATGAAATGATAGTGATTTGTCAGATTCCCTACAACCTGGACCACAGAGGTGTTACACTATGGCTGCCGTGGCTATGGTCTACGGAACATAACTGCTGTCCTCTTTGAAGGAGCTGTCTTTTCAGAGCTTACATGTATTTTTATTGTGAATATGTAAATTTAATTGGTTTAGTATTAACAACAGACTAAATCAATTACCAATTAATTATCAATTAATTGACCAAGTCAATGAATGATGTAAGATGATTGATTTTAGAGGACTTGTTGGATCAGGCAGTCAGACACTAACTCTAGACCAGTGAGGTGAGACAGTGCTCCATGTGCAGCTGTGTGTGCACAGCCAAGGTGAAGCATTATAAACAGTCTAGTGGCTATCCTGAGCTGCCCAATTTTACGCTGGCCTCAGGCGAGTGAGGCTGAATGGAAACCATGGGAAATGAGCAGAGACAGAGGCATGAAAGTATGAAAACAAGAAGGAAGGAGACAAAGAGAGATTTCCCCGGCTACTGCGGCTCATTGGCTGCGGTGGGAAATGAAGAGAGAGAGAGATGATGAGCCACAAGATGAGCCTGTGTGGGACTTGTCACCCTTATTTGATTTTTATTGAAGTTAGCACTGTAGACAGCAGAACCCTGTCCACAACAGGAGGATTATGGGAACAGCTGGTTTAGGATGCTATAGCTAATCTTTGAAAGCATGGCCACACTTTTCACAGTTTTAATAAGTGAAGATTTCTCAGTTATTTTGCAGAGAATTATATTATATAATTTTGTATACATGATCTCAAGCCATTAATCCCCCCAGTGGCAGATAATTTGGGGCGATAAAGCGATCAGCAAGTCTGTCCATCCATCCACAATCATTTGTTCATGGAGCATAACTCAAAACAATATTTTTTAACAGAACTTTATACACACATCTCCCATGTACTGAAGACGTGCCTTTTCCTATTTTAGGTAGTTATTTATTTTTCTAATATAAAAAAAGTTAAACTTAGTTTTACATGGGTTCATTTCTGGAGCATATCTCAAAAATCGTCCAATATTTTTCTTGAACCCTTGACACATATTACCCATACACTAAAGATGGAGCTTTTCACACTAAACGTTTATTTTCTTCTAAATGTGTAAAAACAGTTTGAACTTAGTCTCAGATGAAGGTGTCATCAGTCATTTGGGGACTTAAAAACATATGTCTTTTCGTATTTTTAGAAAATAATTTTGACATGGTGGTGCAGTGGGTAGCGCTGTTGCCTCACAGCAAGAAGCTGGGACCTGGGGCCACCACCACCAAAACATGCAGTAGATGAACTGGTGACTCTAAACTGACCGTAGGTGTGAATGTGAGTCTGAATGGTTGTTTGTCTTTCTATGTGGTCCTGTGATGAACTGGTGACTTGTCCAGGGTGGACAAAGCCCCAAAGTCAGCTGGGATAGGCTCCAGCCCTCCATGAGTCTACACAGGATAAGCAGTTACAGAAAATGAATGGTTTACTGCTGTACTTGCTGTAAACTGCTGTACCACCTTTCTGTTTGCAGTGACAGGCTGCCAACCCAAAAGAAAAAAAACCCTGCAGAAGATAAGCGGCAATAGAAAATGGATGGATGGATGTATTCATGTAAATGACTTTATTGACAAAATCATATTTACCCATTTTGGATACCTTGGTTTAATTAATACTTATAATACATACATATTAATGTATGCATACATTACAGCTGTATGAATCATTTGGCCACTAGAGGGTAATGTAACCAGATCATGAGTAGTAATGACCAACCCCCCCCCCCCCCCCCCCCGGCAGAGCACCAGGGTGAGAGGCCAATTAGACATAGTGGCCAATTAGACATAGTGGTCAAACTATGTAATTACAATGTCACATGATCCACTGGGCCCCACAAATCTTTTTTTCCTTTAAACTTACATTGTGAAAGAGGTGTCTGTAAAATGATGGACGGATTTTTTTTTAACCAAATGACTTGTTTCAGTTCAATAATAAATAGATCTATTCATCATCTATTTTATCTATCTATTTTATCCAGATTTTGCCTTGATTCATTCATGCTACATATTACTAACATGTTAGCAAACAGTTGTGTCTGTGTCTGACTGCTGATTGGTCCTGACCAGATAGAGTACATTGGTCTTAGAAGAGTTTTGATCACTTAAGATTGGGGACTGTCAAACCAACACGAGCTAAAAGATGCTGGGATGCTCCTCACAGCTGCAGTGGTGTCATTTTACATGTCTTTACTTTCAATATTAAGATAAAACTATTGATACATAGCTCGACATGACTATATGAAATGTAGAACTGTGAGTGTTCTTTGTGTGTCTCCCAGGCCTGCAGGGATGGCAGTCATCTCTCTGGCGTTTGGTCAGTACATCCTGGAGCCTCTGTTCATGTCCTGTGAAATTCCACCTATGGCTGTCAAACTGGCCACCGCCATCGGCTTAAGTATGTACACCTACATTACCTTAAAATGAATACATCAGTGTGACAGCGTGTCACAAGGATCTGTTTGACCTGTTGTAATCTGTTCGGTAAATGACAGGAGATGTTCATTAAAAAAAAATACACATCACAGCATGAGCAGACATTAGAGAAAATATGCAAGGAAAAAATCTGGTCAGAAAAAACTGTATGCGGGTAACAATCCTGCCAAAATCAAGTCATACAAATGAAACAGGAACAATCTCCAGCATGAAAAAGCAACATTCATGGGTCAATTTAAGGTTTTATTGGTTGAATCATGATGCAGCATGTCTCAGTGGAACACAGTGCAGATGCATGGTTATGTGCACATCCTGATCCATCTTTATGCCTGGTGTAGTGGAACAATTTTAAACTTGTATAGGCATCAGAAAACACATCCAGCTGACATCATGATCAAGTGAACATGTCAGATATGTCACCAGAAATTGAAATGAAAAAGAAAAAAACTTTTTGAAATTGAAAAGAAATTGCTGATCAACACATACAGAAAAGATACAATCATAAAACCATCAGCATTAGGGGCAGAAAGGATGTGTTTTTCTTCAGTGTGCAGTTTTCTTTCAGTCACGTCATTACAACAGGAATATACCGTAAACTTACTTGTAAACAGCAGAGCATCATGGGAAGGTCAAAAAAAAAGAGTGGGAAGTCATTTTAAAATGAAACAGACGCTACAACCTGCTCAGCCTTTAGACACAGATAACCATGAAACTGGGTGGAAGGGTGGGGCATGTGTCAGAGAGGAAATGATCCAATGATGGGGTGGATCTGGATAAAAGGACGGTTAAACTAATAATGATACCAACATGATTCTACATTTTAGGTGCAGGTTTTCATAGTCCAGGAGTCACATGATGAGGGTCAACCTATCAGGGGACTGTTGCTTTCTGGTGCAGTGACATAATGGGGAAACTGAGCTGTCTATCTTCAGTAGATTTTTTTATCTGCTATGGTCAGCCCTGTAGTGTCATGTAAGCATGGCACGGCAGCTACTCTTCTTCCTTTGACACTAACAAATAACAATAATGTGTGTGTTTGAAGGCTGTACGATTTGTATCTGGAGGCTTCTCAACACATGGCTCCATTAGATGACTCTCTCTCTTCCTCACTCTGCAGCTTCTGTGATGTACCTCAACAGTATGAGTGTGACATGGTCAGCAAGGATTCAGATCTTCCTCACCTTCTGCAAGCTGCTGGCCATCATAGTCATCATAGTGCCTGGAATGTACCGGCTCTTCAAAGGTAAGACACTCTCATCTTCATCGTCATTATCATCGTCATCTCTTATACCCTAATTAGCTTCAACTATCCTCATTACTTTGAAGGACAGTTATTTAAATAATCTGTACAGTAGCTCAGGGTCTAAAGTCCTTGTTACAGGTTTTCCTCTGTGTCCGTCTCCTTTCTGCCAGTTTAACAGTGCATAATCTGGGCGCAAAGTAAAGCCCAAGCAAAGGGGTTGTGTTTAGTCCATTATTTATAGTTGTGTCCTGGGATATGAATTAAACCAATCGGTGTCGGCCCATTTCCTTGAAAAGCCAGGTGTGGCTGCACCTGTTGCATTGCTATTTGAACATCAGCTGTCACCTCACTGAGGGAGAGGCTGGTGAGCACTCTTCCTCCACTGTCTCGCAATCCTCTTCCCCCGCATGTGGGCAAATGCAAAGATCTTAAACTGAGGAGGAGGAGGGACTCCTTTACATCCCTGTGTGTTTAAAAGGCCCATTTATGCACGTGGATCGTGGTCTGCAGATCAGATGGGGCAGGTCTTATCATTAATGAGGAAAATATGAATTACAATGCAGTGATTGTAAGGGAAATTCTTCCGTGTTGAATTCTCTGAAGAATTACAGACTCTGTGAAGAACCAGATCTCTTTAATACATGCAGCATGGAGGGAATACCTGAGGAGAGTGTTCTCTGCTAAGCTTATATACACTCAGGGACCCAAAAGACAACAGATGCACACTTCATTACAGCTGTAAATCATGCCTTCCACAAAACAATAAAGCCAACAACTGTCCTCTGATCTAAACACCTGACCCCCTTAGGCACAGAGAACTGCCCTCATCTAAACCTTCTGATAAGAAGTCTCCTGTTCACCCCGCCTTCCAGGCAAAGAGAAACACCCCTCTTCTGAACTCCTGTGCAGACATGCAGTAATGTTCTAATTCATACACAGACTTCTTCCACATGATCCCCCAGTAGCAGAAATATTGTTGGTCCGCTCTCTGTACCAGAGGGACAGCAGCTTAACTTCATTAATGGTTCAAATCTCTACATGCTGAGACGATCTGATGTTATTTAATGTTCACACAAACCCACAGTGCACTGTGCTCCACTTTGCACCAGGCAGAAGTTAGGGCTGATAGTCTTCTGCTGATCAGAAACACTCTCAGGCCTCACACAGAGCGCACAGCTGCAATAATTAACATGGTTTCCTTGTGTAACACGATCTCACTAAACAACAGCACTGTAAATATAACCTTGAAGCTGTGATACACAGCTGCTCACAGCAAGTGATTTCACACGTCCTCAGAGCAGGTGTCACATGAGGCCCTGAATCATTCCTCAGCTAGGAATCTGTCTATGAAACACTGCTATACATGCAACATTGTTAAAAGCACCATTTAGCTGTAAAATAATTGGAAACGATATGGAATTTCATATATAATGTTACTCAATCTCAATATCATACCTTTACCATAATTATCATTCACACATGATGATCACAGTTATTCATCCTGCGACGGGCCACTGTTGAAAGGATAATTATGCAACATATGGTCGGGCTCAGTCTACTGAATCTGACAGGAACAAAACGCAGTGTCAGCAGAAAATCCAATTTTCGAGCACTAGTAGGGACAACCCTCACCAGCTCATCATTGTAGTCACCACAGCTTCATGTTTTCTCTCTGACGCCAACCTCCAGCTGTCTCACTCAGCTGAGAAAACTCCCAACCAGTGAAGGGAGCAAGCAGATCAGGTCACACACCCCGCTGGGTGAGTGTCCCACATACATCCCCAGACCAGGCTTAAAAGTGTCTTTGTGTCTGCACCAAATGTCCATCACTTAGTTATGTTGAGCCAAGGCATGAATCAAAGAAAGAATGAAAGTTTACTAGCTAAATATGTAGTTATTATAATGGATGTTCTCAGACAGCTGTTCATACTAATACAGGATATTAAAAAATACATTACATTTTTAAGAAAGTGAAAATATTAAACAATAATAGACATATAAATGAATATTTATAAAGTGGTGGCTGCATGAAAATGCTTTGAGAAGTTCTGGCCCTTTGACAAGTGGAGCTGATGACCTCATTAAGGATCCTATACAGGTATATGTATAAGCAGGTATATGTATATACAAATGTGTGTGTATATATATATACACACACATCTGTATATACAGGTATATGTATGTATATGTATGTATATAAAGGTATATATATATATATATATATAGAGGTATATGTACAAACAGGTACATATATATACAGGTATATGAATAAGCAGGTATATGTATATACAGGTATATGTATAAACAGGTATATGTATATACAGATGTGTGTGTGTATATATATATATATATATATGTATATACAGGTATATGTATATACTGGTATATGTATGTACATACTGGTAAATGTATGTATGTATATACAGGTATATACAGGTATATATATATATATAGAGAGAGGTATATGTATAAACAGGTATATGTATATACAGGTATATGTATAAGCAGGTATATGTATATACAGGTATATGTATATACAGGTATATGTATGAACAGGTATATGTATATACAGGTATATGTATATACAGGTATCTATAAAAGCAGGTATATATAGGTATATACATTTTTTCAACAGCCTTCTTAAACTACAATCCAGCCTTTATGCGTTTGCTGCATGTCAGTTTCACATATAAAAAATATATGTGAAAATGTAATTGTAAAACATGAATAAAGACTTAAAGGTTTACTCCCACTCAGTATTTTCCTGCTCAAGGCGTGTGAAGAACTTTGAACGTAACCACAAAATTTTTATTCAGAAGGACGAATGCTATTCTACAGCTTGATATAACGGTCATATTTTTAGCACAGCGGAATACAGAGAACAATTCTGGTTTTAAACCCCATGAGGGGTGAAAATTCTGAAGTAAACAATGGGCCAGGCCCCACGCGCATGCTCGGCAGTTTATAATCTGCGATCAAATGGAGAACATGGAGAAGAGAAAGCAGGGACGACATAAAATAAGAGGAATAATGAGGAAAAGGCGTTGAGTATCTGAGGAAAAGAAACAGAGAGCAGAACTGGTAAATATTGGAGAGCAGGAGGATCGATGTGCACTAGCATAAGCGTCGGATAGCTGCTGGTAAATGGTGATCAGGTGGGGGAATCCAAAAGAAATCTCCACACGGAATTCCCTTTCATTAGGCATGTTTACATTTGAATTATGCATGGAAACTTGACCAAATAATAAAATGATATTTATTAATTGATATGCTGCACTTTGGGTGGAATGCATTTTGTATGCCTAGGCTGTTAGTTGAGTGGGAGAATACCTTTAAACAAAGAAAACTGTAAGGTATTGATGATAAAGTGGTTTATATACTAAGCAACAGTGGAAACACATCATTTTAAAAACCCTGTCATTTCTATTCACTAGCTCTAATCTACTGAAACAAACAAACATGTGATTCACTGAATAGACTTTTTTAAGTACCCACAACCAAAACATGTTAAATCATGAATGACCATCATTTAGTCATAACATAGAAATAACAGTCATTGGTGCATTTCAGAGTAAACGATGATGTTGGTGAGATTTTTTTCTGCATGATTGAAAAGACCTGATCAAGGAGATAATTTACTGAGTCTAATTAATGTCCTACTCAAACAACCGATGATGTCACGGCTTCCACAAAACTTACGTGACCAGACAGTTGGGATGATGATGATGATGATGGTCTGAACTCTGCAGAAACGTGTAGCACAGATGTTACAGATGTTATGGCTCATTGCAAAGTGGAGGCAGATCACATTTAGTGACAGGTCCAGCTTTAACTTACACACAAAAGTGTACATCACCGATACAGCAATCAGGTTTCATATGAGAAAACCTTTTTTGTGAGGTCCTGGTTTGGGTTCGGAATAAAATAATTATGGTTAAGGTTTGGATTAAGCTATCCACAATGGATGGAAGTCAATGAAATGCACAATGTGTGTGTGTGTGTGTGTCTGTGTGTTGGTAGGAGAGACCACGAACTTTGAGAATGCGTTTGAGATGAGCCATGTCCAGCTGTCTGATCTGCCACTGGCCTTCTACTCTGGGATGTATGCATACGCTGGATGGTAGGTATGGTCCTCTCTCCCACACACACACATGAACACACAATCATGATCAGTCATCAAACATAATCTTAACTGTTCTCAGTTTGTTTTACTGTCTGTTAATGATGAGAGCTTTTACAAATAACTGTCCTTTTGTAGGTTCTACTTGAACTTTGTGACAGAGGAAGTAGATAACCCTGAACGGTAAGTTTAATCCATGGCTGTGTCGGTAAAGGTAATCTGTGTATGCTAAATCTAAAGGACAAATTCTGTCATGTTCATTGGGGAAACAGGAATAGGCGTCTACAGAAAGCAGATCCCTGCAGGTCAGTGATTTCATGATATAACTGAGGAGCTTGAGGCAGGCAAAAGGACAAAATGAAAAGTCAGTCCAACGCAGACAAACCAATCCAAAAGTGAAAATCCCCCAAATCACTCACAAGGACGAGGCTAGACGCTACAGAGATGAACTAGCCAACTAAGGAATGAGCACATTCATACATACACGAGGGAGTGAGGACTAAAAACACACAACTAATCAACAATAAAAAAAGGTGAGACGAAGGCAGGAAGTGTAAAGCTAAAGCAAAACCAGAGCCACACATATAGATACATCTCCTGGCCACTGTTTGGTTCACATCTATCATTTAATGCAATCCAGTGCAACAGATCTCTCACTGATTCTATGTGTAGGATGTTTAGTTGAATCTGTCATCTATATGTTTACCAGTGAGGTCGTGGGTAATGGTGCTGGTCTACTGAGGGGTGCACTATGAATAGAGAATAAGGGTTAGCATGGTGTGTTGCCTTCCTCATGTTGTTTTCTAATACTTTGTTTGTATTTATTGTTATTTAAACATGTTTCAGGTGAGAAAGTGGTTCAAAAAATGGTGGAAGACTAGTATTTTGTAATAGATTTTCTCATGTACAGTAAGTCAGAAGGTTCAAGATGTCATGTTAGCTTTCAATAAGATGAACTGAAAAGCTAGAAGGGCAATCAGAGAGCACACACCTCTGCAAACACAGCAAAAACTTTCTCAAGTTTAAGTGATGGAAACTACATTGAGACACTTTTTTTTTTTTACATCCTCATTTCCCAAAAAGTTGTAAAAAAAGTGTAAAATGTAAATACAAAAAGTAATAATGATTTGCAAATCATTAAACCCCATATGTAATTGAAAATAGCACAAAGACAACATTTCAGATGTTCAAACAGAAAAATGTAATTGTTTTTTAAAATGATATCCTCATTTAGAATTTGATGCCAGCAACATGTTTCAGAAAGGTTGGGACAGAGTCATGTTTACCTCTGTGTTTGCATCACCTCTTCTTTTAACAACACTCTGTCAGCGTTTGGGAACTGAGGAGATCAGCTGATGTCATTTTAAAGTGGAATGTTTTCATTCTTGTCTGATGTAGGATTTCAGCTGCTCCAGAGTTCAGGGTCTCCTTTGTCCTATTTTACGTTTCATAAAGCTCCAAACATTTTAATGGGTGACAAGTCTGGACTGCAGGCAGGTCAGTTTAGCACCGGACTCTTTTACTACAGAGCCATGCTGTTGTAATACCTGCAGAACGTGGTTTGACATTGTGTTGCTGAAATAAACAAGGCCTTCCCTGAAAAAGAGGTTGTCTACTTTTGCTCCAAATCCTGTATATATGGTTCAGCATTAATGGTGCCTTCACAAATGTGCAGGTTACCCATGAATGAGCACTAATGCCCCCCCATACCATCACTGATGGTGGCTTTTGAACTGTGTGCTGATAACAAGCCGATAGTCCCTCTCCTCTTTAGCCCGGAGGACGCAGCGTCCATGATTTCCAAAAAGAATTTCATATGTTGACTAATACAGAGATTTCTTCAGATTCTCTGAATCTTTTAATAATAGTGTTACTGTAGACGATGAAACCCACAAATTCTTTGCAATCTTATGTTAAGAAACATTTTTCTTAAATTGTTGCACTATTTTCCAGTGCAGTCTTTCACAGAGTGGTGAACCCCTCCCCATCTTTACTTCAGACAGACTCAGCCTCTCTGGATGCTCTTTTTATACCAATCATTGCCAGGTGACCTCATTAATGTTGAGATGTTCCACCAGCTGTTTTCTTTTAGTATTTCACTACTTTTACAGTCTTTTGTTGTCACTATTTAGACATGTGTTGTTGGCATCAATTTCAAAACCTGCATATAAAAAACAATTGAATTTCTCATTTTCAACATTTGATATTTTGTCTTTGTGCTATTTTCAATTAAATATAATAAATAAATCATCACATTCTGGTATTCCAACCTTTTTGGAAATGGAGTTGTATGAAATTACGAGTCTTTAAAGACTAAAAGTATATATTTGTAGGGTAGAGAAGTCGGATAGTATTGACATAGTATTGAGAAACCTGAAACCTGTTGCTGCATTTATTGCTAAAGCAACGTGGCATCAATGTGCTGGATATTGCTGATGTGACCTCAGCATTTTCTCCATGATTACCTGTTGTCTTGCTGAATTAATTTAAATCCTCTTGATATCAGTTTGATGAGTACATCTGTATCCGGACAAGTGGCTTCAAACTGTGGCCAGAGGACAAATGTAAAGGTTAAAGGTGAAATGGAGGTGAGATAACAACAGTGTACTTCTTGTTATTGTCCCTCCTTCTGTCAGGACTGTCCCGTTAGCTATCTGTATCTCCATGGCGATTGTAACTTGTGCCTATGTGCTGATCAACGTGGCGTACTACACTGTGATCTCAGCAGAGGAGCTCCTGGCCTCACAGGCCGTAGCTGTGGTAAGCAATGCTTCTGTTTTTAACCAAGATGAAAAGGCCTTAAAATATTGTGCACATGAAAATATCATTATTATTATCTATTCCATATTTGACCTTCAGTATACTGAGCAACAGTGGAAACGCATCATTTTAAAAACCCTGTACTTTCTATTCACTAGCCCTAATCTACTGAAACAAACAAACGTGTGATGCACTGAATAGACTTTATTAAGTAGCCACAACCAAAACATGTTAAATCATGAATAACCATCATTTTGTCATAACATAGAAATAAAAGTCATTGGTGCATTTCAGAGTAAACGATGATGTTGCAGGATACAGCAATCAGGCATCACCTTCATATATGACAATGTCAGACCACATGTGGCTCATGTCTGTCAGGAGTAGCCTACCTGGACCAGAACAATGTCACTGTCCTTCCTTGACCAGCATATTCACCAGATCTCAACCCAATAGAGCATCTGTGGGATGTTCAGGATCACCAGGTGAGAGAGAGAGATCCTGCTCCAGCAACACATGAAAAACTTGTCACAGCACTGCAGGAAGAATGACATGTCATCCTACAAGTCCAGAGTAACATCTTATCCATTCAGGAGGTGTAAAGTAGTGATAAATGCTGGAGGTAGACACGCACGGTAGTGACTGTTGTTGTTCTCTGTCCACCATCCACACTTTCTGACTTGTCAACACTGAGACAAAAACCACTAATCTGCACAAAAAAGATTTTTCTGTATGGCTAAAGGGTGAATAGAGATGTGAACCATAATTTGCCTTTGATATTTAATATTAACAGGATGGCATGACATAAAAAAATGGGTTTCTACTGTTGCTCAGTATATATTTATATATCTTCTATATTTAGTAGGCAAAAGCTTAGTTAAGTTAATGGAGTTAAATGTATGATTTAAATCATTTATTGATTTCCTGATTTGTAAAACCTTCACAGTAGCACCATGCTGCAGCATTCTCCTTAACAAGTAGAATGGGGACTAGTTTTAAAATGTAAAAAAACAAACAAACATAAAATGACTCCATAGAGCTTGTATGGTGTTCAGAAGCCCAGAACTCCCAAACTGATCTGAAAAGATGTTATTTATATCTTGATTTAAGATAAAACTTTCACTGTAGCCACTAAGCTAAAAGGGTTAGCATGCATGCAACTTCTTGGTAGCAGGTAAACACTGAGGTATACTGAGATTGTGACTTCTTGTTAATCTCATCTATTTGTGAAAGTGGGGTGCATGCTAATGCTTTTAGCTTAAAGGCTACAGTGAAGCCTTCATTCATTCATTCCTTCAAACTGTTTTTCAACAGGTTTTCAGCCCTTTTATTTGATCTTTTTTTTAAATTTTAATTTAGAATTGGAGAGACAAATACAATCCTAATGTTAATCCAGATTTTTGTATTTTTCAAATACAAATTCCACTTAGAATAAGTGATCTTAAACATGGAACATCTCATTCTTAAAGTTCTACAGGAATTGACTTTAATATCGTTTCAAATCTCATTAATTTTGGGTCCAACTTGTCTGTGACAGGGTTGAACTAGAAATGTTTTTTAGTGAGAGAAATATCTAATAATTAATGGGATTTCATGCCTGAGGTGAGAAAAAATATTTTCTCAAATGTTTAATTAGTCTATTATCAGATATAGTGATCAGAATTATAATTATTTGAGTTTTACTAAATTTGTATAACCTAAAAGGCATCCATCTCAAAAAATCTCCCAATGACTGAATTTTCATTTTTTGGGTGCACTGTCCCCAAATGTCCCCAACCACATTCTGACAGGCAGCCTTTTTCATTAAACAAGTTTCTGTTTGGTAGTTGGCTGAAAGGTCACTCTCTTTATATTTACATACATTTGTCTGCAGTTTTGAGAATTCTTAGTAACAAATTAGTTAATAAATAAATAAAGTACAGGCGACAAGCCTGCGGGAAATAGTTTTAAAGTGAAAGTTCCTTTATAGCACCATCCCCTCCATCAAGATGACTGATTCATCTGGCCCACATGACATGACACAGACGATCCAATGAGTAATTCTATATCATGGTAATGGTATATGTGTCATAATACAGTAATCATTCTTTAAATTCATTTAAAATGGATTAAATTAACTGTACCTTACTTGATCAGATTGGATTATTGTTCTTTTCCCAGACAAACAAAAATTACAGCGTCGACATTTATCAAGTGCTGAAATGTTAACATTCAGCTTAAAACAGCACAACAACTAAATGGGAAAGAGCTGTTGTCTTATTGAAATAGGGAGTTAGTTCTAATAACACCCCTTTTATTGTATCTCCAACATAAGGATAGGAACAATTGTAGTTCTTAGAACTCAGTCTTCAGGAACTTTTCTTCGCTCCTACTTCAGAGAAGGTGCTCTCTCAGCACAAGAGGAATGAGTGACAAGTGTTCATTGATCGGTAAAACACATGAGCTAATGCCACGCCATAAACCTCCAACTGTAAAAACTGGTTTGTAACGGTAACCCTAAAAAAATCAAACAAAACACAGAACCAAACACTGTTCCTCTGATAGACTCCTGGGAACATCTGAAAACACCTCATGTTTTAGCAACATGGCTGGGTGAGGGGGTGCAGTTGTCTCTGCAAGGGTAAGATGAGGGGGTGCAGTTGTCTCTGTAGGGGTAAGATGAGGGGGTGCAGTTGTCTCTGCAGGGGTAAGATGGGGGGGGGGGGGGTGCAGTTGTCTCTGCAGGGGTAAGATGAGGGGGTGCAGTTGTCTCTGCAGGGGTAAGACGGGGGGTGCAGTTGTCTCCGCAGGGGTATGACGGGGGAGTGCAGTTGTCTCTGCAGGGGTAAGATAGGGAGGGGGGGGGGGGGGGGGGGTGCAGTTGTCTCTGCAGGGGTAAGATGAGGGGGTGCAGTTGTCTCTGCAGGGGTAAGACGGGGGTGAAGTTGTCTCCGCAGGGGTATGACGGGGGAGTGCAGTTGTCTCTGCAAGGGTATGACGGGGGAGTGCAGTTGTCTCTGCAGGGGTAAGACGGGGGGTTGAAGTTGTCTCTGCAGGGGTAAGACGGGGGGGTGCAGTTGTCTCTGCAGGGGTAAGATGGGGGGTTGCAGTTGTCTCTGCAGGGGTAAGACGGGGGGTGCAGTTGTCTCTGCTGTCTACAGCCTTTAATGACCAAACAGTTTGAGTAAGATCTTCAATAAGAACAAGTCTCCAAAATAAGATGAAAATAATGCTCCATGCACATGTAAACTAAAACAGCTGTTCTACGTTATACATTTTAAAGCTAACCATGGACTAGCTGTCAACAGGTTTTGATGCTGACTTCTTCACAGTGTGAACCAGCCTTGAATCTCCTATAATGGAAAGGTGCCAGAATGCAGTTGACGTCTCACCTCTCTAATGTTTAGTCCTAATGGGAGCACCACGTTACCTTCCTGCACTTAACATGTCATTATAAGTGAAGGGTCTCTGACAGCTCAGCTTCCCAGCAGCTGCTAATCTGATTGTTCCAGCCCAGCCCTGTTAATGTAAATCACATCACAGATACACCATAATAACAGACACCATGGCTTGTAAGACCGACGACTGCGATCAGTCCTACTGTAAGCCTCATTCACTAAGAGAGCTGTGATCTTTTCTAATGTAGTTAGTGTTATTGCCTTGTGTAAAATGAGTGATAGGAGTGCCGTAAGAAAGGTGCTAAGAGCATTTATTTGTTCTTAGAAGGCTGTGATTGGATAAAAGAATCACACTCTGTTCTTCCTTCCTCAAAGAGAGCTGGCAAAGGTTAAGATCTCAAACTTAATTACAGTTTAACTCATGTCTACAACTTTTCTTGAGGAGGCCCAGTTACTGGGCCCCAACTTTAAACTGCATATTTTAGAAGCATCTTATAATAATGTTAAAGTATCTGAACATGAAGAAAAGGATATGTTTCTCCAGTAGTGAACTACTCGTGCTCAGTTTGCTCCTTGTGTGTCCCTGTGCTGCTGCTGGTCTCAGACGTTTGCAGAGAAGCTGATGGGGAACTTCTCCATAGCAGTGCCAGTGTTCGTGGCCTTGTCCTGCTATGGCACTATGAATGGCGCTACCTTTGCCTTGTCAAGGTACAGATGCCTCCTCTTCCTCTTCTTCTGGCCTTCATCTCACACCTTTATACATTCGAATAATGTGACAGAACACTTGTATTGGATATTGACTTGTCTCTAATAAAATGTTATAGTTATCTACCTTCCTAAGCAGTAGCTGAACTGCAGCACATTGAAAAGAGAACGAGAGAAGCCACTTACTAAAAAAATGTTTCCATATATGCTGTAACCAGTTTAATTCATTCTCTGTTGCTATATCAATTAATTTCATATTCAAAGGGTGAGATTAAGATTAAAATTATCTTATTTTATACACAATCTGTTTTTTATTGTCATCTTGGTTCAGATTTCCGTGTGTGTTTTCACCAGATCATTCTACGTGGCATCCCGTGAAGGACACCTCCCTCGGGTTTTATCTATGATACACGTCCACAGACACACTCCACTGGCTGCTGTCTTCATAATGGTCAGTTTCCTGCAATGTCGTCATGACAACAATCAATAACTGGTCATTAGACAGAGGCTGACAAAACCAGCACTAAAGGATTTATTTCAAATAATAACCACAGGTGACTCCAATAGAAATTGGCATTTAACAAAAGCCTATGATGACATAAATACTAATGTTGGGAAGAAAAAAAAATACATAAATATATATATTGTAAGAAAATGATACTCTCACATTGCATGTTGATTATTGTCTGCTCTAATAGCCAGGTAATTTCACTAGCAGTGTGGTGCAAAGCCTAATATTGTAGCTATGTTACCTGCAGTGTTGGGGAGTCCTACATGTTATAAAACTAGTAGTTTAGTACATTTTGCAGTAGCATGCTAGTAATCCAACTACACTCCTATTTGGACCATGATTCTAGTAGTTACATTACTTTTTTGGCATTTTATTTGTTGTTCACTAGTGAAACTATAGAGAATGCTTTAGCGAAAGCAGCTGTCTGACTGATGGATGCTGTTTTTCAAGCTGACATTCCTCGACTCTCTATGGATAGTGAGGTTATTTATTTATGTATTTACTACGTATTGATTTGGTTTATGTATGAGCTGTAAATCGGTGAGTACTTTTTACCTAAACTAAATTGGATGCCATTTTCCCAACATGTGACTTTTTGTATCACATATGCATTGTAAATTTGATCACTTTTACCTCGCGTTATGTTTTCACTGTCACCTGTTTGTTTTTTTGTCTCTGTTAGCAGGATCACACAAAAACTACTGGACAGATTTCCATGAACCTTGTTGGGAGGGTTGGTCATGTGGCAGGAAAGAACATATTACATGTTTTATGTGGATCTGGATAAGATAGGGCTTTTTTTCAGCATGTTTATTCAGATACATCAATAATTTGAAATTGGAATAGGGTTTAATTGAATTAGAAGGGGCTGTTGGGCCTTGGCAGAGGCTTGTGATCTATTTACTGCCTTGCAAGTTTACAAAGTAGTTTGATTGACTTTTTCTAAGTAGCTTTAACAAACCAAACCAGATTTCTCTGGAGGGGAGCTTTGTTATAGCAACAGCTTGCAAAGCTATGCTTTCAAACTAACATTCCCAACACTAGTTAACTGCACATAACTTGCATGCTGATATATGTTTGAAAATTATTGTGGGTCGGTAGGAGTGTTGCGATATACTGGTAGTAGGCCTACATGATTATCAAGAACGATCAGAGACCACAAACGTCTGGCAAGACTGAGCATTCCCTCCAAAGGGTCCCCTCTCCACACAACCTACAGTTCTATTTATATGCAACTCCTGTATTTAGATTATTTCACCATGAAAAGGTACCTAGAACTTGGAAACGTCCATAACTTTTGTTGTTGGGAAAACATCTGTTCCAAGAAAGTCAGCATTTCCTGCTCCAAAAATGTTATCACCTGTTCCCATTCTCGATGCCCATCTGTGATTAAAGTGTCATGCAAATTTGTCAAGTTAAATGGTTACCCTCAGGGTTCTCACAATATTAAAGAAAAGGTCATGGAAGCATCCCTTCATCTGGATCAACTCCAAGATTCATTGGGTCCTTCTGTTGGACAATGTCCACGCTTCCACCACGTGGTAATCCATCAAGTCATTTAGGTGTAACTGGCAAAAGCATTATAGACAGATATCTTGGAAAAAGCCCAACTGTATCTCACACTTTAAAAGAAAGTGAAAAAAAAATCCTGGATCTGGATCCACTCCCAAATTTAAAAGGTTTTTTTCCTGTCATATGTCCAACCCTTCATCCAAGTAGTTCCATCAAGTAGGTTCTGTGTAATCATGTTAAAAGACAAACAGACAAACAAATGAACAGACAAACAAACTGAACTGATCACTTAACCTCCTTGGTAGAAGTAAAGATTTAATAATGATATCATGTTAATAATACACATAAGAAAATAATCTGTAAATAATCGAATGGAGATGTTAGATCTTGTAGATTTTTGTGGATTTATTAAGTGCCAATTTTATTTTGTACAGTTACGGTAACACACTCCTCTTCATACAGTCATATTTTGAGTGTAATTTATTAAATGAGACAAAACACACAATAGACAAAGTTAAAATCAATTTGACAGTTACATTTAGTAATAGAATGAGATGTTTTGGCCATGATGAATGTGTAGTAAAAATCTGATATTGTGACAGCTCTAGTTTGAGGTGTCCTGTTAACAGACATTACAAAACGCATTATTATACAATGCCTGTCAATTAACTAACATTATCCAGTGAACATAGAGCAAACAAAATGTTCTACATCAACCAGAGTAACTGACTATAAAGCCTTTTTAAAATTCTTAATTTGTGTGTGTGTGTGTGTGTGTGTGTGTGTGTGTGTGTGCAGTACCCTATGACTATGCTCCAGCTCTTTGTGGGAGACATCTACAGCCTGTTGAACTTCATGAGCTTCCTGCGGTGGCTGTTCATTGGTATTGTGGTGCTGGGATTAATCTACCTGCGATATACGAAACCTGACCTTCCCCGCCCTTTTAAGGTCAGTGTTTCCACACCTGTACACAGCTGGAGCTGTATGCTATACCAACAGTGGACCAACAATGAACCAGCAATGCACCAATAACGAACCAGCAATGCACCAACAATGCACCAATAATGAAACAACAATGCACCAACAATGCATCAACAATGAACCAGCAATGCACCAACAATACACCAATAATGAACCAGTAATGCACCAACAATGCACCAACAATGAACCAGCGATTCACCAACAATACACTAACAATGCACCAACAATGAACCAGCAATGCACCAAAAATACGCCAATAATGAACCAGCAATGCACCAACTATGCACCAACAATACACCAATAATGAACCAGCAATGCAACAACAATACACCAATAATGAACCAGTAATGCACCAACAATGCACCAACAATACAGCCATAATGAACCAACAATACACCAACAATACATTAACATTGCACCAACAATGCACCAACAATGAACCAGCAATGCACCAACAATGCACCAACAATAAACCAGCAATGCACCAACAATGCACCAATACACTAACAATGCACCAACAATGCACCAACAATGCACCAACAATGCACCAACAATGAACCAGCAATGCACCAACAATGCACCAACAATAAACCAGCAATGCACCAACAATGCACCAATACACTAACAATGCACCAACAATGCACCAACAATGAACTACCAATGCACCAACAATGAACCAGCAATGCACCAATAACAAACCAGCAATGCACCAACAATGCACCAATAATGACACAACAATGCACCAACAATGCACCAACAATGAACCAGCAATGCACCAACAATACACCAATAATGAACCAGTAATGCACCAACAATGCACCAACAATGAACCAGCAATGCACCAACAATACACCAATAATGAACCAGCAATGCACCAACAATACACGAATAATGAACCAGCAATGCACCAACAATACACCAATAATGAACCAGCAATGCACCAACAATGCACCAACAATGAACCAGCAATGAACCAGCAATGCACCAACAATACACCAATAACGAACCAGCAATGCACCAACAATGCACCAACAATGAACCAGCAATGAACCAACAATGCACCAACAATGAACCAACAATGCACCAACAATGAACCAGCAATGCACCAACAATGCACCAATAATGAACCAGCAATGCACCAACAATACACCAATAATGAACCAGCAATGCACCAACAATGCACCAGTAATACACCAATAACGAACCAGCAATGCATCAACAATGCACCAATAATGAAACAACAATGCACCAACAATGCATCAACAATGAACCAGCACTGCACCAACAATACACCAATAATGAACCAGTAATGCACCAACAATGCACCAACAATGAACCAGCAATTCACCAACAATACACTAACAATGCACCAACAATGAACCAGCAATGCACCAACAATACACCAATAATGAACCAGCAATGCACCAACAATGCACCAACAATACACCAATAATGAACCAGCAATGCAACAACAATACACCAATAATGAACCAGTAATGCACCAACAATGCACCAACAATACACCCATAATGAACCAACAATAGACCAACAATACATTAACATTGCACCAACAATGCACCAACAATGCACCAACAATAAACCAGCAATGCACCAACAATGCACCAATACACTAACAATGCACCAACAATGCACCAACAATGAGCCAACAATGCACCAACAATGAACCAGCAATGCACCAACAATGCACTAACAATGCACCAACAATGAACCAGCAATGCACCAACAATGAACCAGCAATGCACCAACAATGCACTAGCAATGCACCAACAATGCACCAACAATGCACCATCACTGAACCAACAATGCACCAACAATGCACCAACAATGAACCACCAATGCACCAACAATGAACCAACAATGCACCAACAATTCACCAACAATACACCATCAATGAACCAACAATTCACCAACAATGAACCAACAATGGACCAACAATACACTAGCAATGCACCAACAATGCACCAATAATGAACCAGCAATGCACCAACAATACACCAATAATGAACCAGCAATGCACCAACAATGCTCCAGTAATACACCAATAACAAACCAGCAATGCACCAACAATGGACCAATAATGAAACAACAATGCACCAACAATGCACCAACAATGAACCAGCAATGCACCAACAATACACCAATAATGAACCAGTAATGCACAAACAATGCACCAACAATGAACCAGCAATGCACCAACAATACACTAACAATGCACCAACAATGAACCAGCAATGCACCAACAATACACCAATAATTAACCAGCAATGCACCAACAATGCACCAACAATACACCAATAATGAACCAGCAATCCAACAACAATACACCAATAATGAACCAGTAATGCACCAACAATGCATCAACAATACACCCATAATGAACCAACAATACACCAACAATACATTAACATTGCACCAACAATGCACCAACAATGCACCAACAATGAACCAGCAATGCACCAACAATGCACCAATACACTAACAATGCACCAACAATGGACCAACAATACACTACCAATGCACCAACAATGCACCAACAATGAACCAACAATGGACCAACAATACACTAGCAATGCACCAACAATGCACCAATAATGAACCAGCAATGCACCAACAATGAACCAGCAATGCACCAACAATGCACCATCACTGAACCAACAATGCACCAACAATGCACCAACAATGAACCAGCAATGAACCAACAATTCATCAACAATGCACTAACAATGAACCAACAATGCACCATCAATGAACCAACAATTCACCAACAATGAAGCAACAATGGACCAACAATACACTACCAATGCACCAACAATGCACCAACAATGAACCAACAATGGACCAACAATACACTAGCAATGTACCAACAATGCACCAATAATGAACCAGCAATGCACCAACAACACACCAATAATGAACCAGCAATGCACCAATAATGCTCCAGTAATACACCAATAACAAACCAGCAATGCACCAACAATGCACCAATAATGAAACAACAATGCACCAACAATGCACCAACAATAAACCAGCAATGCACCAACAATCCACCAATAATGAACCAGTAATGCACCAACAATGCACCAACAATGAACCAGCAATGCACCAACAATACACTAACAATGCACCAACAATGAACCAGCAATGCACCAACAATACACCAATAATGAACCAGCAATGCACCAACAATGCACCAACAATACACCAACAATGAACCAGCAATGCAACAACAATACACCAATAATGAACCAGTAATGCACCAACAATGCACCAACAATACACCCATAATGAACCAACAATACACCAACAATACATTAACATTGCACCAACAATGCACCAACAATGAACCAGCAATGCACCAACAATGCACCAATACACTAACAATGCACCAACAATGCACCAACAATGAACCAACAATGCACCAACAATGAACCAGCAATGCACCAACAATGCACTAACAATGCACCAACAATGCACTAGCAATGCACCAACAATGCACCATCACTGAACCAACAATGCACCAACAATGTACCAACAATGAACCAGCAATGAACCAACAATTCACCAACAATGCACTAACAATGAACCAACAATGCACCATCAATGAACCAACAATTCACCAACAATGAACCAACAATGGACCAACAATACACTACCAATGCACCAACAGTGCACCAATAATGATCCAGCAAATGCACCAACAGCGCACAAATAACACATTAACAATGCACCAACAATACATTGACGATGCACCAACAATGAACCAACAATGCACCAACAATGAACCAGCAATGCCCAAACAATGCACTAGCAATGCACCAGCAATGCACCAACAATGCACCATCACTGAACCAACAATAAACCAATAATGCACCAACAATGAACCAGCAATGCACCAACAATGAACCAACAATGCACCAACAATGAACCAACAATACACCAACAATGAACCAACAATGGACCAACAATACACTTGCAATGCACCAACAATGCACCAATAATGAACCAGCAATGCACCAACAATACACCAATAATGAACCAGCAATGCACCAACAACGCTCCAGTAACACACCAATAACAAACCAGCAATGCACCAACAATGCACCAATAATGAAACAACAATGCACCAACAATGCACCAACAATGAACCAGCAATGCACCAACAATACAATAATGAACCAGTAATGCACCAACAATGCACCAACAATGAACCAGCAATGCACCAACAATACACTAACAATGCACCAACAATGAACCAGCAATGCACCAACAATACACTAATAATGAACCAGCAATGCACCAACAATGCACCAACAATACACCAATAATGAACCAGCAATGCAACAACAATACACCAATAATGAACCAGTAATGCACCAACAGTGCACCAACAATACACCCATAATGAACCAACAATACACCAACAATACATTAACATTGCACCAGCAATGCACCAGCAATGCACCAATACACTAACAATGCACCAACAATGCACCAACAATGAACCAACAATGCACCAACAATGAACCAGCAATGCACCAACAATGCACTAACAATGTACCAACAATGAACCAGCAATGCACCAACAATGAACCAGCAATGCACCAACAATGCACTAGCAATGCACCAACAATTCACCATCACTGAACCAACAATGCACCAACAATGCACCAACAATGAACCAGCAATGAACCAGCAATTCACCAACAATGCACTAACAATGAACCAACAATGCACCATCAATGAACCAACAGTTCACCAACAATGAACCAACAATGGACCAACAATACACTACCAATGCACCAACAATGCACCAATAATGAACCAGCAAATGCACCAACAGCGCACCAACAACACACTAACAATGCACCAACAATACATTGACAATGCACCAACAATGAACCAACAATGCACCAACAATGAACCAGCAATGGAACAACAATGCACCAGCAGTAAACCAGCAATGCACCAACAATGCACCAACAATACACTAACAATGCACCAACAATGCACCAACAGTGCACCAACAATGAACCAACAATACACCAACAATGAACCAACAATACACCAACAATAAACCAACAATACACCAACAATGAACAAGCAATGCACCAACAATACACCAACAATGAACAAACAATGAACAAACAATACACCAACAATGAACAAACAATGAATCAACATTACACCAACAATGCACCATCAATACACCAACTATGAACCAACAATACACCAACAATGAACAAACAATGCACCAACAATACACCAACAATGAACCAACCAATACACTATTCATTTTAAGATCAACACACATATAGGTGCACAGATAAAGTGAAATTTCTATTGTTTAGCCCACAATTGATGAATATGAGCATGAATGGTTAGTTTGTGATGAATTGGTGATGTGTTCAGGGTGGATTCCATCTCTTGCCCAACGTCAGTTGGGATAGGATAAACACGTAAGGATAAACAGCGACTGGATGGAATCAGAAAGCATCATGTGTGGTTAGGAGTGTAATCATGAGCATTATAAATGCATTATAATATACTATTAATGATGTCACCACACACTATATGGTCTTCATATAAAGTGTTATCACAGTTTATAGTGAGGACTTAAAGGACCATGTGGATTATAAATTCCACTAAAACGTTGATAATCCTTAAACTTGCTGACTTGTCTCCAGGTCCCGCTCTTCATCCCAGTGGTGTTCTGCCTCACATGTTTCGCCATGGTCTTCATGTCTCTGTACTCGGACCCAGTCAACACAGGGATTGGATTTGCCATTTCCCTCACCGGAATCCCTGCCTACTATATCTTCATTTACTTTGACCACAAACCAAAGTGGTTTCAGAGGATGTTAAGTAAGTCATAACTGTGTAGTAGTTACTAATACAATGGAGCCTCACATTGAACTCACATATGACAGTAGAGTAGATCGATTAGTGGTGTAGAGGTCAAATGATGGATTTTCAAAGGCTGATATAATGATAATAGGACCTGGGAAATGGTGATAATCGTGAAAAAAAGAATCATGATGGTGGGACATGAACAATCTTTGACTTTATTACTTTGAGTTATGTTCAGTCATCCAGTTTGTTGTACCTAAATAAATACATGTTGATCTATGAAAAAACTCATTCAAACTCAAAGAAGAACTATCCTTTTCCCTCAAAGTAAGTAATTCCAGATGAGAACCTGACTGGTGGAGACTGGCCAGTCATCAGCCACTATCACAACTAAGTTCTGCTGATGCCAATAGTTTGTAAAACGTCCTGATGGGGTGGATTAATCAGCCTACCTCTAATAGCAATTATTTGATTAATTGATTATTTTACAGACAGATGAAAAATAACATAAATTATTAATAATAATAACTTAACATTATCTCAAGATATTTTAAGTGTGTTTGATGCTTGGTATGTATCCCGATATTAATATTGACATTAAAAACAGCTCTATAAAGGTAGTCAGATTGAGATGTAGTAGTACTTAGTGCTTATTTATTAAGGAGTCTTATTATTATGGAGTCTTGTATGCCTAGAAACAGCTGAACTAAAGGGACCAATCAGAAAAGAGAAGTAAGATCATTTTGGGATTAAAAGCCAATCAGCATCAGCTGTGCATTACTTAATTTGGGGTGTGAAAATACAGAGTAATTTAGGTAGACAGCAAGAAATCCCCTAAAGCAGAACTAAAACAAGACATCAGGGTCATTTTAGAAACACACACACACACAAAATACAACCGCTGTAACCATCAAAATACCATGTTAAGCTCGGTAAAGATTCTTATGACCCATTAAAACTTATATTCATGTTTCTGCTAAAATATTGTGAAGGAACATGGCCCCAAAGAGTGGTGAGTTTGAGCCCTATTCAAGTCAATTTCATGCTATTTCTTCTGGAACAGAAGCATTGCTTTGTGATTCTCTGCCAAAAGACAAAGCACACAATTTCTAATCAACACATTTTGAAGTATTTTGTATATGTGATGCAACGTTGCTGGGAAAAATGTACAGGAGAAATAATAGTCAGTGTGCTTATATGCTTTGTAAATCTGGTACACCGAATAATATCATGTTATTTATCAATAACATGCTTTGCATTTATCAATAACATGATTTGCTTTAGCTAAGAATGAAACCATCAGGTCGTTGCAATAAGCTGCTGCAAATGTCCTAATTGCATATTTTTGCTCATGGTATCTCATTTATGCTGTATGATCTTAAAAATATGCACATTCCCAGGTGGTTACACACTTATAAATATGACTAATACATTTAAAACATACTTACATTTTTGGTCACTGCACATAAGTTTACTACTTTTATTATGTGTCAAATATTTGATAGTGACATTTTGTCTTTTGTCCTCAGAGTCCTTTACCAGAACCTTGCAGATCATCCTGATGGTCGTTCCTGAGGAATAACAGCATGCAGACACTGCATCAGATTATAGCAGTCGTTCTCCTTTAAAGGACTCATTTAGTGCAAAGATTGAAACTCTGTCTCTGTTGAATGTAAGTTTATATAAGATGTGTTATTAAAGGGTGAAGATTTATTGTGTAAGAATTGAAAATAATTTTATGTATGAATGATATTGTTTGTGTGAACATTGTGATAATTAATGAAATAGTAAATGCCCACTTGATTACGATTTTCATCTTAACCTAAACTAACTGTGTGTCTGAACAGGGAGAGGAGGAGCACATAATACTGATGTTATCTGGACTGATGTGATTTTGTTATATATGTGATTATTGTGGAGAGGCTTGTCCCATGTTATGACTGTTTCCACAATTAACCACAGACTCACTGGACCTTACAGGTGGGACTACCTGCTGCTGCCTGTCACACCTTCAATGGTTTCATGGAGTCTTGTTTGGCTCCTTTAACCCATTCATTTTGTGTTTGTTCAAATATCAAACAGCAAAATGAGCATCATGCCTTGAAATTTGTGTTCATGCCACACAATGGAATTATAATTCCTACCTTATAACATGGTTATAAGCTGGTTTGTGTGTTGGTCAATGATGTAGATTATAACTGTGTCCTGGTCTTGGGTATTACAGGTAGACAAATATACCATGGAACCATAAGAGAGCTATGATAAGCATCTAAGCTGTGACGTGATTGTCGTTGGTTGACAGCACTTTGTGAACAGCTAAAATGTTTGAGTTAATAAGACCAACTTCTTTGAGTATAAATACCTACAATCAAATACTGATTGATTGACAGCAGGATGCCAGCTATAGCACAATGATCCTCTAAGATGATGAGGATCTGGAAATGACAGACATGTTGTGTTCAGTTGCAAAGGGCTGATGAGTTGACTGTAATGTTGGAGCATTCAGAGAACACATCGTTAATATTATACCTTCATCCTAAATTACTAGTTTGTGTGCTGCTCTTGGACATCCAACACAAAATGAATGTCAAAACAAGCTGTATCTTAACAACCACAGAATTACTGGATTTAACACGTCAGACAATCACTCATTAATGTTTGGCTCCATTATCCTTTAATTTTTTGGTCATTCAAATGAAACTTAAACACTAGTCATCAGTAAGCAAAGTTAAACACGCAGACTTGTCAGGTTGAAGATATGTCACCTATGTGACACAGATCCAAGGAAACATTCGTTTTCAATCCACACAATGAAATTCTAATTCCAATCATATAATATGCTGACAATAGCTGGACTGTAGACTTTATTGTCCCCAAGGGGAAATTCTTTTTCACAGCACTGTACATGTCACATCACACATTATACACATGCATACAATGACAGAAATACAACAAAACAGCTGTGCTGTCGCAGCAGAGTGTGCGCCATTTTAATGACCAGCTAGTTAGTTGATGACATAGCTTATTACTGAAGTGTCATGGTAATGGTTATAGCCCCTTTTAGCCTGTACAAGGTGGGACTGTTGTGCCTTTATTGCACCTCATCGTTCTGTATAAATGGTAAAAAGGTGTGAATGAGGTCTTTAAAAGCAGCCAGCATCAGTTAGCAGCAAACTCAAAGAAGAGAAAGATCAGCAAAAAAGTCTTCAAATTGGAGAGACAGCATGAGGCATTTTCTCTAAAGCTTCTACACAGTATGTGTGATGGTTTAATGCAGAAGCACTCATGGTCACTACTGCAGTAATAGAAGAACATTGTTTTAGTAAAAGTATTCATACCATGTATTACCAGACAAATAATACACACTAGTAGTTCTTGTGATGCTGGGAGTTGTAGGCACGTTGTAATCACCTTTCTCTGAGATGTAGGGACTGGATCCACTCAGCTGAATCTATTTACAAATCCAGAGAAGAGGAGGAAACTGTATTTGAGGACAGGGAGGTTTTTGAGGACCCCCTGAAGCAGCTCCTGCATCTTGATGGAGATCAGACTCTCTGCCCATCAAGCTCTGCAACATGCATTCATAACCATGGACCACCTGACCAAGAACCCCGACAGCAGAGCCTAGTAAGGTACCATGTCTGCTAGTAGACATTACCAATGGTTGGATGGACTGATTTCATTGATTGATTTACTGATTCACTAACTGATTGTCATTCTGATGCAGTTTGGCCACCCTCGAAGGTTTCATCAACGAGTCCTGTAAATCTGTTGGAGACCAGTCTCCATCCTCCAGTGATGATGTCTGGTCATCTAAAGACATCACTGCCAGATCTTCTGCAGGACTGAACCACTTGGTCCCTGATGACTCAGCCTCCTCTGGTCGCCCCAGGAAGTTGCTTAAGAGGATTCATAGATTCTTAAAGAGAATCATCAATTTTTGCTGCTGCCATCCAAATGTGGAGGACTGACTGTATTTTCTATTCTTCTCCTTAATTATGTGCAATCACTGTTTAATAATAATTAAATAAAATAAATAAATAAATAAATAAATAAAAAATAAATGCATATAACAGTGTGATTCGTTGAAGTGAAGACAAAATGTATTACATAATATGCCAATGGAAAACAAGTTGACATGTCTGACACTTCATGGGTGCACAAGCTAGAACGCAAGTTCATGCACCATAGTTGAAATGAATGAGAACTCAAGATCTCTGCCTACCTCAGTGTTTACCTGCCCCACAGGCTCCAGGATTCATTTGGTGTTTGCTTACATCTGTATTTTAATGTTTACAACAGGCCCCCATCTTCAGCCATTTATGAGAATGATGCAAACTATGATGCAGCTGTGAAACTCCAGAAAGGTTTTCTGGACTAAAAAACTTCTCCTGACTTTATGGGGGTGAGCTGATCATTCTTATTTTTGGCTGAGCTGTTCCTCTTTTTTAACTTGAACTTTTTATTTTAATTTGTCGCTCTTTTTATTAGGTAACATAATCAAAACAATGAGCTCAAAGATGCTAAAATGCTCCATTAAACTGTTGGAAACTGTTGAATTTGCAAACTGTTCGTAATTCTTTTTAGGTTTGTCACTATGAGCAACATTTTGACATTTATTCCATTATCAATATAAATAAATACATTATAATAGTAGTTATAATACATGTTAAACACATGTTAAGGGGCAGCTGTGGCTCAGTGGTAGAGTTATCGTCCATTTATCAGAAGGTCTGTGGTTCGATCCCCAGCCCCTGCAGTCTACATGCTGAAGTGTCCTTGGGCAGATACTGAACCCCAGTTTGCTCCCAGTATCTGTTCCAGTGGTGTGTGAGTGTTTGTATGAATGTTGGTGTGAATGGGTGAATGCTGGCTGGTGTAAAGCTTTGATTGGTCAGTCAGACTAGAAAGGTTCTATATAAGTACAGTCCATTTGTTCAGATGCAACCTGGATCCAGGCTATATTGGTGCTAAAAGAGAGACAATAATGATCTGATCTCAGATATTTCACATTCCTCTCTAGGTTCAGGTAGAAAAGCCTCATCAGACTGTTATGTGTCTCTTCCAGCCAGGTTTAGCATGCAGATGGTCCAGCTTCACATCAGGACCTTTGCCATTTGATTCAATCACTGTTGTAACTTTCCATCACTTCCCTGACCTTTGTGAACCCTTCTGCCCTGGTAGTCCACTCACATTTCACATAATCCAGTCAGATCAGATCAGCAGCACCATGTTCCCTCCTGCCTCACCCTGTGCCCTGGTGTGGTTACCATCTTTCTCTGAGGTGTGTTTGTGTGGACGTGCAGTTTGCTGATGTGGCTGCTCTCATTCCCGCTGGGTGGGATTTGCAGGTAATCCGTCTGTCTAACGCTGCCCTGTGGCACACTACATTCCCTCTCAGCTCTGTGTCCTATAAATGGAGGGCTTTTACTGCTGATGAGTGGATGACAGGATGGAGACAAAATGCCCAGGAGCTTCCATTTTAGCGCTAAGCAATAAAAAGCTGGCTTAAATTCAGCTAGCATTAGCCGATGTGTGAGCAAAGCCAGCTGTGCCCACACTGCAGGGATAGGGACCTTTTACCCCATAGCTCGTGGTTCACTGCCTGTCACTGGTAAGGTTGGAGTGTTACATTAATATTTATTTAAATGACTTCACATGAGTCTTAATTAAAAATTGAAGGATGAGTGGATTTCATATGGCTTTACATAAACCAGTTCACATTGGAAAGGAGCTCTGGATGTTGCTGCTCCAGACAAGGACATTAAACCACACTGAAAAAAAGAGTAACTAAAATACAAGAAATTACATTGAATTTGAGGAGGAAATAAGCTTAATATACTGAAATTATCTGAGATTATTTTACTTGTTAAGAAATGTAAGAATAAGCTGGTTCCAGTCTAGAAATAAGAAGGCTAAGATTAAAAAAAGAAAACAAACAAACAAACAAATGACTAACTTTTAAAGTAAAATAGTTAATCTCATGTTTCCAGGTCTAAGATTTTAAATCTTGGCAGGTACAGAACAATGTGCAGAGCAGGGGGAAAATATGGAACACCTTAATAAGATGACAGTGATTATGGTGTCTGCATACATCGGACCAGATTGCCCATTGAATACAACTACTGCCTAAAAACCCCGCTTATGCATTAAATACTATGTATTGGAAGGACAACCAAGAGCAGTGGTATTAGCATCCGCCTTGTATAGCCTTATGTTTGAGGACCAGGCTTCAAAGGGCCTCAGGGGTTCCCTAAAAGCTGAGAGTTGGCATATTTCTGTACTTGTAGATGGTAGCATTAGCACTAAAACCACATTCCACTGAATTGCAGAGGGAACACACTACAATGCATCCTCCCTGCTAAAACAACAAAAAGGATTCAGTGGTGTTAAAACAAGAGGTCCCAGCAGAGGAGCAGACAAAGATCATACAACATTACACTACCCAATCATCACCACCATCTCTGAGCTCCTCATTAACGCCAACAAGTAAGGGCTCCAACACTCTGCTGTTGTGCCACAACAACATTATAAAACAATGAAGAAACAGGGGAATGTGTGAATAAAGGCTCTGATGTTTTTGAATCCAGGGTCAAGAGGTGTGACCTTTTCATTTAATGTCCAAACATCATGGTGATAATTAACACCCCAAAGAAATGAGGTTCAAAGTGCAGGATGAAAAAGCCCAAGGATGTGATTGTATGAGTGTCATCTCATGTGGGTGTGTATGGGATAGAATGGCTCTATATACGGTGGCCAAAATGGGCAAATGCGCTGCAAAAGCTACACAATACATTAATAAAAACATGCTGCAAAAGCCAAAAACACAACACATTAATTAAAACATGCTGCACAAACTCTGGATGCATCTTTCAAAGTCAAATATGAAGTGGTTTCTAAACTGTGTATGCAAATTCAGGTAGCATGGAATGCTTTGAATGTGGTGATGTTGGTCATACACGTGCATCCTGCCCACATAAAGAGCAGGCTGCAGGCTGCAGGCGGCGGTGCAGGAGAGCAGGGCTGACAAACCTGGCAGATCTGAGATCAGCAGGGCAGTGGAAGACTGCTGCCAGGCTCAGCCAAGAAACAGGGGTTAAGTCTCTGCGCCTTCTGGAAAAGCTGTTGGTGAAGGTGAATGATGTCTTCCTGGTCTTTTTAGGGAGACAGTTGGAGACAGAGCCTACAGAGGACCAACCAGTCAAATGGCCTGATTTTCCAGTATTGTCCATCTACCCCGCAGTAGGAGAGCAGGAAGAAGAAAACGGGCCCTGCTATCTTTCCAAACACCAGAATTACAGACATGTGGCACACATCGACCATAGAACAGGAAGTCATTATGTGTTTTTCCAAAATGAAGAAACCTTACAACATCTTTGGCTTAGTTTCCCCAGATTGGCTCCTCCTTTCACAATACTGGAACAGTGGCTTCCTGGACTAGGGCACATTTTAGGACTCTGCAGGACAGCGCAGGAATATCTGCCTGACCAACTTCCTGATAGGCCAAGCAAAGATGAGCATATGGCTCACCAGGAGAAATAAGATGACAGGTACAGGATCTGTGGATGCTGAGCTCCTGCTCAGAGGTCTGGTGGCTGGTGTGTCAGAATAGAATTCACGTGTTATAAAATGGTGTCAGATTTGGGAGAATTTGTTGGAGATGTTCTGAAAAAATCTTAACCAATAAGGGGATGGTTTTACAGATCTCCTGTAATCTCCTCTCCTCTTGTCTCCTCTCTCTTGCATTGTTATCACCCTTCTTGCTCAGGATGCACATCCACCACCAGGACTGCCCACCAGGACACACACACACACACACACACACACACACACACACACACACACACACACACACACACACACACACACACACACACACACACACACACACACACACCTTGTCCCATTTCCCCTGGAGAAAACACATTGCGTTGCAGTTCCTAGGACAGACACATGGGGATGCTGCAGTGCTTCATAACGCTGCTGGACTTTTCTTCCTTGAATGACTATTTGAAGCACAGAGCAGGACTGAACATGAAGAAACACCATCAGCACCATCAACACCATCAACAAACACCTCGAATGGTACCTGATCACACTGAGCAGAGATATTATTCAGTAACTGTAAATGCTTTACAGGAGCAGGGCTTTTATTTGAGAGCAACAATGAGGAGGAAGAAAAAAAAACAGACTCACATTCAAAAGTTGACTTTTCCTCATTAACACTTGACATATATGAGTAAATAAATCAGCAGTAGAATGAAACACATCTTACATTTAGAACTCGCTGCTCAAAGGGAAACTGTGACCTGGAGCACTTTAGAAATGTGTTTGAAGTGGTTGCAGTGTTGGCAGGAGCTTCACTCATCAGACCATGAAAGACTATTTTAAACATTCAATAGTCCAGGTCAGACATGCTTCTAGCAAACCAAGCTAAGTAAATGTTGGAGAAGTGAATCATGACCGAGTCAAGTATAATAACACTGAGAGAAAAATGAGACGGAGCGAAAGGCTGAAAGAGATGTTCACATTATATGTTTCATTATATCTAATCCTCTCCCTCTCTCTCTTACAGCTCATATCTCACCCACATCCCAGTCAGTAGTCTTTGCAATGATTAAGATACAAGAAAGACATCATCTTTACTAACTCAATAACGTTTGCTGCTCACTGCTTCACTGCTTTAACAATTTACGTTCCAGTTTTCCCAGCTTCTGGTTTGTTAAAATCATCTTATGTCAAGCTGTCTGACAGAACCATTAACACATTAGTTATGTAGACACCGACACCATGTCCTCAGTTGTCCACACTCAAAAAAATGAATCATGGCATAGTTAAATATTAAGTAATTGCTTCTATTTGATTTTATTTAAATAATCACATTTTGAAAATTTTCTGTATTCAAATTTCATAGAATCAACATAAATCTGTTAATTATGAAAACAATTCAATTTAATTAGTTAGAAAATATGAAAAACATTTAAATATGTCGCGCTGTAGAATAAGCATGATTCAATTGGTTAAAATTTATGAGATTGGTTTACATAGAATTTTCAGGAAATTAGATCGTTTGAGAGGGGAAATGACGTCAGATATCTGGCTGCCTCCACCATTTTGTACCTTTACCTGTTGGGCTGCAGCAAGATGAGAGTGCGTTAAATTCAAACCGGATCCACCCAGTCTTAAATTTAACCCGCATTGTCAACTATTTTTTATCAGCTAAGCGGTCTTTATTTTTCACGTGACGCTATTAAAACGAGTCAGTATTTTGAAAACGCCTCGGACTTCAGCCATTGACGACAACAACTGCGCGGTTCATTTTGAAGTAACGTCGAAGGAGCCGTGGATGGCGGGTTGTTCCACCGTATTTGGCGGACTCAGACTCGTAGCTACTGTAAGTAATTAATCACAGTGTATTTATATGTTTTTACAAGCAACATTTCAAATTGTTTGACCAGAATTATGAAATAGAAAATAAGTAAATTTGTACTCCCACTCTAGTAGGCCCTGGTTTAGTTAAATTAGCTTTTAAATAAACTTCTAAACTCTTAAAGTTTAAAATTTTAACATTTAGAATCCATTGTATTGAAGCGTTTTTTCAATGTGCTATTTATCACTTAAGCATAGGATACAGGTAGGCCTACTGCTTCCCAACATGGCGGGTAACAGAATCCGGTGGGTTACAACACTGAAAACGTATTCAAAAATAAGTATGGGGTGATTTTGGCAACACAATGTGTTTAATGCATGTTTCTTATTAGAGCTATTTGTCTTTTTACAGAGTCAGAATTCTTTGAAGCATAACATTATGCTATATTTGGTCATCAAAGTCTATGCCGGGGCAACCTCTTGGATTTTGTAAGTATGTTGGCTAAAAAGGCATTGATTATGATAATTCATAGAAAGTTAACAGATGACTAAGGATAAAACATATTTTGAAGTTAAAATGATCAGCATAAAAAGCATTAACATGAGCAACATTAGCATGTCTACTGCATACTTAAAAATATATTTGCATTGTTTGACCGAGGGTTTGATATGTTTTTGCAGGTAGTGTGCTGTTAATCAAATTTGCTTTTCTTTTTTTTTTAAGGAGATTGCTTGTGTTTTGTTCTTCTATCCACGTTTGGCTTCCCCACAACTGATTAATTCCTCTTTTCCTTTGTTCACAGATGCTGTATGTAAATGTGGCTATGTAAAACATTTTAGGCTGAAGCATATCCTCTGTGGCCGCAATAGCCAGTATCCATGCGTATATGTTGATTGTCCATGTACATTTTCAAGTTGGAAAACCCTTTTAAGGCACACATATGATACACACAAGAAGCCGGAAACAGTACATATTCAGTTAACAGCATTCTCATGTCAGACATGTAGATGTGAAGAACTTTCAAGTGAGAAGGAATATTTTGCTCATGTAAATGAACATCTAAGGCAATATGAAACCATAACTTGTATGTTGATGGGTGTTTTTTTCATCCAAACATATATGGTACATTTCACTCGCATAAAAATCGGAAACATAATCCCCACACTTTAAAAGATTTCAAGGCATGTGTTGTCAAACTCACTGAGTCTAATGAATCTGGTAGTCCTGTAGATGATGGCACACCATCTTCTGCAGACATAGACTTTGTCACTCTGTCAGATGCAGATAGTGATGATAGTTCATCAGACCTTCCAAGAGTAGTTGAGCAAAAAATAGCCTCTGTTTTATTGAAGTTGGAAAGCATTTTTCATGTCCCATCTACAGCAATTGATGAATTGCTTGATGAACTACACTATCTGTCAAGTACCGTGTCCGTGCCTGTAACTTTTAGCAGTCTTTCTGAATTATTCAAAAACAAAAACCTTGAAGTTGATGTTTTAATTATTAGGGAACTAGCTGATACACTGTGCAAATCTAATCCTTTGGTGAAAGCGATAGGGAAAGGTGGCTCCCTTGCCACAGCGTATAAGAGAAAAGAGTACTTCAAGGAATTGTTCAATGTTGTTGACCCAGTGGAGTTTATTCTTGACCAAAAAAAGAGCATAACCTTTCAATATATCCCATTATTGCGGTCTCTGCAGCAGTTACTTGGTTCTACTGTAGTGTTAAATAGTGTTATCAATAACCACAGAACACAGCGAAGTAATACAGGGAAGCTCAAGAACCAGCAGTATCACTCTATAAGAGATGGTGCGTACTTCAAGGAAAACACTTTCCTGTCAAGTGACGAGTTAAGAATTTGTTTAAGTTTGTACATTGATGACTTTGAACTTTGTAATCCCCTAGGCACATCACGTAAAAAACACAAATTGTGTTGTGTATACTGGATTCTGAATAACTTGCCACCTGGCTCTAATTCGGTACTCTCTTCAATTTATTTGACAGTTTTGTGCAAGAGTGATTCTGTAAAGGCATATGGCTATGATAAAATATTGGAGCCACTATTACAGGACCTTATAATTTTAGAAGAGCATGGTGTCTTCATCTCAAAGCTTGGAGAGTTTGTCAAAGGAACAGTCCATTGTGTTATAGCTGACAATTTGGGAGCCCACGGATTGGCTGGTTTTGTCGAGAGCTTCTCTGGGCATCATATTTGTCGGTTTTGCACTGCTTACAAAGGAGACATTCAATCAAAGGATGTTCAGTCAGGAGCTTTTTTGCTTCGAAGTAAAGAAATTCATGAAGCACATGTGAAGTCTGCAAGGAAAACAGAAACAAATTGCTTTGGAGTGAAGAGAGCGTGTGTTTTAACTGAACATCTTCAACATTTTCATGTTAGTACAGGCTATCCCCCAGATATAGTCCATGACTTATTTGAGGGTATTGTCCCATTTGAACTGGCACAGTGTTTGAGTATTCTCATCTCAAAGAAGTATTTCAGCCTTGAAAGTCTCAACACTCTAATTCTCAAATTTCCTTATAAGTGGAGTGACAAAACAAATCGATCTAGCATCATACCACAAAGCTATTCCGGTAAGAAGACCATAGGTGGCAATGCCCACGAAAATTGGAACTTAATACGGTTTCTTCCTTTTATAGTAGGCGACTTCATTCCAGAGGGTGAACCTGCTTGGCAAGTGATATTAGATCTAAAGGAAATTGTAGAATTAGTTGTGGCACCTGTTCACACTGACGAAACAATTGCCTATCTCGATGTCAAAGTGTCTGAGCACAGACAGAGACTACTTGAGCTAAACACTGGAGGAAAGCTGTTACCTAAACACAATGATCTTGAGCATTACCCACACTTGATGAAGTGTTTTGGGCCTCTTGTAGGGGTATGGACGATGAGATTTGAAGCTAAGCATAGCTTTTTTAAACAAGTTGCGCGACACACAAATAACTTCAGAAATATTGCACTCTCACTGGCAGCCAAACATCAGCAATTGATCAGTTATCACATACATTCACTGAGTCTCAATACATCAAATTTGGAAGTTACAAACGTCTCCACAGTCAAGGTTGATGTTCTGAATAAGGAGGTTCTGGTAGCTCTCAGCCAGAAGTATCCAGACATCAGTCAAGTGCAGCTTGCCAAAAACGTCACCACTAAAGGAATCAATTACAGAAATGGAATGCTTGTTGCATGTGGTTCAACTGGTGGAATGCCTGAATTTGCAGAGATTCTACAAATGTGCATAGTGGGAGATGAATTGAGTTTTGTTGTTCATCCATTTTGTGCCTGGTATAGGGATCATTTTAGAGCCTTTGAATTGACTTTGTCACCAGGTAAAGAGGTTGCCCTGGTTCAACTTGAGGAACTGACAGATTGTTATCCACTTGTGGCCTACAAAGTTGGATCCAAACATATGGTAACCCTGAAGAGACACATCGTCATCAAAGGTTTGATCTAGATAAGTTACTAAAACACTGTCAATGTACAAATGTCTGTTTTGATTTTAATTTGTACAATCGAAGAGAGAGATGGAGTGTATTGTGTATTATGTACCAGTATATAATTTTGTGTTGTCACACTTGTGTTGGCAATGTACACTTCCCATGCCAGCTTGTTTTGGGTTTGAGAGAGAGGGAGTTGGAGAAAGTGAGAGGTGACAGGGAGAGAGAAATGTGTGACATCCATGACACACAACAGAGCAGAGGAAGAGACAGTGGTATTCGTTGGATGCTACTCACCCACTGTAGAAAGGTAGACGCCCAGAAATGTCCCAAAAATTGCAAAATAATAGGAAAATACAGTGTACGGTCTCTGGAGATAAAATGATGGACAGGGAATACATTTGTTGTTGTTTAATCTTCCTAAAAATCATGTTTACACTTTTTTAATAACACCGATACCTGTCTTCTTTCTGTGTTGGTGTTTGTATTCTAGAGTGACAAATCAGGATGGCAGGACCAGTTTGCTTCAGAGTCCTTTTTGGAGGTGAAGAGGATGCAACAAAAATTGTCATTGAGTCCGGAATGCCGACATCTGTGGATGAATTAGCAATGGAAATTAAGACTGTCTTTGGAGTGACAGAACAGTTCAGGCTTCAGTACAAAGATATAGACTTTGGAAATGAATTCATGAACCTCTTGTCAATTTCTGACATTCAAGATAGAGGCACTTTGAAAGTGGTGTACTTGCGTAGTGAGGCTCCCAGCTCTTCAATCTCCTCAGCTCCACCCACTAAAGACACATGCGTGACCATGCCCAGTGCATGTGCCGGTTCATCAAAAGAACCAAATGATACTGCATCCACTGACTCCTACAGCAGCAATGACACCATCACACTGTCATCTCCCGGGTCCCGGTCCTGCTCTTGGCCTGGAGCCTTTATTGTGCCACGCTTTTCATACTGTGCTGAGATGCTGCTCCAGAACGGAAATGATGATTTCAATGCGACTGGCACTTGCCTATCCCTTACCCCGAAAGTCAGATCTGATATTCTTGAAGGCCTTGCAGAAGAAATTATCAAGTACACAGCATATCCAAGGGATGATCAGTTGGAAGAAGTTGCATCCACCTTGGTACAAACCCACCCATGTTTGCATGAGAAAGGAACTCGCACTGGGTACTGTGGATGGAAGCACTACATGAAGATCAAGATGATGAACTTCCGCTCCAAGCTCAGCCGAGCTGGGCACCCAGAAGTCATTGTCAACTCACTTAAACACAAACAGAAAGGTCAGGGTAAACCAGCTGCAAACATCAAGAAGCCCCGGAAGGCAGAGGTAAATTTTTGTCCAAGTCATCCAAGAGGTGAAACCTCAGACAGCCTAGAGGTGGAAAGGGTAGCGTACCTTCTCGTACAGGCGCCAAGAAGTGCTTCAGGAGCCAATGATTGTAGAGGTTCGAAACAGATGGCCAGCACTGTTTGAAGCTGGTGAAGTAAGTAACCTGTTTGAAATGTAGATTCCATATTCATGCAGTGTTATGTCTTGTCTGAGTCAAGTATATCCTGTCTTTACTCTCTTTCAGGTCGAGTTGGAGTTCATGCGGATAACAACAGTTCCTCTGATGTCAAGATTCATTGGAAACCTGGACAGGTACACTGATAACCTGTTGAAGCTTTTCCGTGCTAAAGGTGGATCGAAAGGGAAAAGAATCCGCACCATAATGGCACTGACTGCTAATGTAAGTGTGTTTTTAGGTTGTTTTCTTTTAGATCTCAAGTAACAAGTTGCTGGAAATACTAAAATTTTTCTTTCTCCTCCCCCTCCTTATTTTCTCCTCTCCTTTCTTTTCTAAAATTTAAAATGTTTTATTATATCAAGGTCATTAGGGTAATATGGTGACAACTAAACATGTCTAGGGAGTAGGGGTTAACATTATGTGTATTCATATTGGACTGTTCGGTACGAGGTGTTTGCGTCAATATGAACTGTGCAAACCAAATGATTCATTATAGTTCTGTCTGCCCATGCCCTCCCTGCCGCCTTCATTTGCTTCTCTCAAGTGAAGCGTAAAGCTCTGCAACTAAGCCAGTAACACGAGCAATAACCAACCGGTTTGGTGTTTGAGCCCATCTTAGCCTAACAGCAATTCCCTCTTGGTACAAAAACCTAATACCAAAATAGAGCACTATTCAACAGACCTAAGGAAAAGTAGAAAGGAAAAGTTAAAAAGGAGGAAAGAAAAAGAATATGAAATAAAAAAAAATAGAAAGTAATGAAAAAGAGAAATTAGAAAGTAAGGAGATCTAAAGATAGAGTAAAGTACATTGATCTACAGATAGAAATAAGAAAATATATTGGTAGGCTTCACAATTATGCTTGTCATCTTTGCGCAAGTGAACCATACTAATCTCTGTATTGTTCCAATTTTAGCATGTGCATTACCAAAGTAATAAAGAAAAGATAGAAAGAAGAAAAAGGGAAAGATGGAAGGAAATAAAAAGAGACTGACTTTTAACTCAGCTTTATTTAGCTAACATTGAACTTAAACAATAGCAGATAGAAAAAGGAAATAAAGAGAAAGATAGAAAGAAGGAAACAAGAAAATAAGAGAGAATGATGAAAATCAAGGAACTCTGGCATTTCTTCTTTTTTTTGCTGGACCGAGCCATGAATTTTATAAACTGTTAAACACCTACTAGGGAGGGGGTCTCACAAGTACCTTCCCTGGTGCTGCTGTAGTGTTGAATTTTACGTAATCTATTGCTGTAAATCATTGCTGTGATTGATGTATTTTTTTTCTTTTCAGAATGAAGACATAAACATCAAACGAGGCTGTGTCCTGAGGAGCCTAAGTGTCTACCTTAATGAAGACATGGAGACACTCGTCAAGGAATACGTGGTGAGTGTTTGGCAACCTACTGTCTTAATTTTTTGTGTTGTGGATATATTTTCATTGATAGTACTTATACTAATCATGATACTTTCCTCAATGGCACCCCATCCTAGCTTTGCCTATGTGCATGAAGTGTGTACTAAAAGACTGAACTATGCAGCTATCAGTGTGGAGCATTATTGATCTTATAAACCAAACGAGAAGCTTCTCACATGTAAATGACTCTGGAAAATATGAAGCAATTGGTAATACAAAGTGTACATTTTAGATTATAAAGTTAACTAAAACTTTGTCATCTTGATTCTACACAACAGTGTACAGTGATGAAATTGCATGTCTCCCTAGACCAGTTAACAGTGTTTTTCGTGAAAAAGCTCCCTGTAGGGAGTAAAATATGAACTAATACAGTAAAATTTGATATATACAAGATAGAGCTCCTCGAGTCGATTCATATTCACCAAATTTGGATTAAATTACAGGCTTTGTTTTCATAATTATATTGTAATAATAATTACATTGCAATAATTATATTGCAATATAATAATTATATTGATCATGTATCATTTTCAGATTTTATACCCTAATAGAACTTATTGCGAGGAAGAACTGAATTGATTTTGGTAAAGGTCTGTTCCATATTTCTAACACTAGGGAGAGCTTTATCTCAAATTATTTGGGCCTTAATTTCTTAACCGTTCCTCTGATTTACTCCAAATTTGGTGCATATGAATCAATTTGAGGAGGTCTATCTTGTGTTTATTTGTATATATTTTATTTTACTCTGATAGTTCATTTTTTACTCACTAGGAAGAGCTTTTTTTTAAATGAAAAGTTCAATCAGGGGAATTGCTTGTACAACGCAGGGGGATTGGCTTTCGGGGATATACCCTTGCTGTCGGGATAACGGCGTAGGCCTAATTTACCAAAGTAAACACAATAACATCTGACTGGGGGAGTATTTAACTTTTTGAAGGATCACAATGTATGCAGTTTTTGTTGGCTTGCAGGTTTACTAAAGTACTCTTGGTGGCAAACTTTATAGGCAGCGACGGTAAGTTGAGGTCATTGCAAACTGATTTGACAGAAATGAAAGGCCAGTTATTGGGTCTTCCTGACTTTTTTGTGTGGTTTTGAAAATGGCGTTATTTTGCATTTGAATGGTTCAACATATTTGTAAGTTTGTGAAACAGTGTGCCTTAAATTCTGAATATCCCAATGTGATCAGCAGCTCATTGTTCTCTTTGTTTGTCCTCCAGGACAGTGAACCCAAAGAGGCTGAGGCCCTGATTTCTGAGACAACGATGGGCATACATGTTATTCGGGTGGAGGGCGCTAGTCCTGAAGACAAACCTGCAGATGTAGGTGTTGTGCTTGAAGGCATTGAAGTTCTGCAGAACATTCAGAGTGTCACCCATGGATGTGTGATGCTCTTTGGACTCATTTATGCACTGAACTTAAACTATCCAAAGGACCTGAAGTGCCTTTTCGAAGTGTTTCAGAAAGTCTTCATGGAACTAGACACGACCAAGCTTTCACCAAAAGTCCAAGCACTGAAAATTAAGATGCTCCGGTAATGGAGTTTTCCCTCTGTGGTTGACTTGTTGTAAGTACTTGTTCACTTAGTTTCCAACAAAATTTGTTATTGTTACAGGCCTAGATGGCCTGTTTGTTCAACACTGTTTTGTCTGTGAGGTGTTTCAGTTAACAGAATGATGGTTATTCAACCTTGCTACCTCGTGTTTCGCATACCTGCTTGCAGTTCTTGAAAGAGTTTACAGTACTGAAGTTTGTTTACATTGTATACTGTCAGTGGGGCACAGCTACTCACTTGAGCCTTGTGAGGTTTTGCTCACTAATTTTTACAAAGTTGGGTTCCTTCTAAAATAAGCCCTCTGATAAGGAATTGAGGAATAGAGTTCTGATCCCTTACTGGCTCATTGACTGTTAGACAATAGGACTTTTCTTTCCAGAAGTTAAGGTAAGCATAACTAGTCGGATGAAAACAACAAATGAAAGGTTTGTGTATTAAATCTGTTCTATTCTTTAAATGAAGTATTAGAAAAGGCACAACCAGGGATGCATCATTTTAAGTGTCAATTGTAAACACTTTTTTTGTGTTGTGGTTTTGCATGTGTTGTCAAATTGGTGTTTTGTCTATTTGCATGTGTTTTTTTAAGTTGCAGCTCATTTGCCCTTGTGCGCCACCGTAGTATTGACTGATCCAAAACCAAAAAAGATGGCACTTTATTTTTATATGTATATTTTGTTATGTTTTTATTGGGATTTGAAGGCATTTCAAGTTTTGCACTCGAATTAACAACAACAAATAAACTGTGAAACAGGTTTATTGGTGGTCTGACTGTTCTTGTATGTATTTTAATTACAGATTGTAAATGTATGGTGAACAGAAAATATATATAAATTTTTTTTAATATATAATTTTTTTTTTAAATTAAATTGGGTTTATTTAAAAAAAGCACATAAATAGAATGCATTTAGAGTAAATTCAGTTTATTGCATGAACATAGTTATTAAGTATTTTAAAGACATTAGATGTATTCATTCTGATTAATAAGCATATTTATATTGAATTGAAACAAATTGCATTTATTGATTATAAATACATAAAGCTGTTTATTATGTGTTTAAAACACAAAGTTTATTAGAACTATTACATAAATCTCACTCTTACTTATTTCATTCATGTTTTAGTGATGAATATGAATCGCATAAAGTTTATTAGTTTATTTATGTTGAAATTATGTAATTCAAATTCATGGAAAATTTACATGTAATTAAAATACATAAATCTTATGAATTAGGTATAGCTATTTCTGTGAGTGCATCCATCCATTTTCTGTAACCTCTTATCCTGGTAGGGTCGTGGAGGGGCTGGACCCTATCCCAGCTGACTTTGACTGAGAGGCAGGGTTCACCCAGGACAAGTCACCAGTTCATCACATAGAAAGACCAACAACCATTCAGACTCACATTCACACCTACAGTCAGTTTAGAGTCACCAGTTCATCTACTGCATGTTTCTGGTGGTGGAAGGAAGCTGGAGAACCTGGAGAGAACCCACACAGACATGAGGAGAACATGGAGAGAACCCACACAGACATGAGGAGAACATGGAGGGAATCCACACAGACATGAGGAGAACATGGAGAGAACCCACACAGACATGAGGAGAACATGGAGAGAACCCACATAGACATCAGACATGAGGAGAACATGGAGAGAACCCACACAGACATGAGGAGAACATGGAGACAGAAAAGTGTCAGGTCCAGGTGGATTTGAACCCAGGACTTTCTTGCTATGAAACAACAGTGGTAACCACTTCACCACCGTGCCGGCCTATCCTGTCTTATCTTATCTTTTCGTGTCTTATCTTATCAAGTTTAATAATACTTAGTTTAATTGTCTCAAATATACCAGAGTTGTATAAATATGGTATGATGTCACAGTAGTAGTAGAGGTATAGAATTGTAGGAAACGATATGAACTTGTATGCATGGCTGCATGTAAAACATTCCCACATTTGGATTCAACTGAATGTAGCATTGAAGATTTTACAGCCTCTTAAGTACATGAATATGTACTTTTAAAACTTTACTTTAAACCAATTCCAGACAAGTCGTTAATATGAAAAAAACCCTTCGGGTCATTAGATGGGAAAATTTGAACAATTATCTTTACTAAAAAAATCCAAAAGATGGCAAGTTTTATAGATGCAAAGCAGTGACCTTTGTTAGTCAGATCAGTCATCCAGAGAACTCACTGTACAGAAATATTACATTTAGAAATAACTGAATATAGATGCTGTTTGTGTACATCTTGGAGATACAATAATAACAATTTATGCAGGTAACATTTAACATGTTAGACGTATTTAATACTACTGATAATCACAGCTATTATATTAAAACTAATATAAAATATATTAGTTTTGTAAGTTTCACAAGCAGCACATCAATAACTCCAATACAACGCTGCTCTGATAACATGTACATGAGTTGATTTTCTTATTAGGAGGTGAAGGGGTCAGCTGTGGTTCATAGACAGTACTTATATAAAGCCACTCTAGTGTGACTCAAGTGGTTTACAACACAAACCAGCGTTCACCCATTCACACAGTGGTGAAAGAGGCATCACCTGCTCATTAGGAGTGATAACCATTCACACCATCACTCACACACCAATGAAACAACCAATGGGAGCAATTAAGTTCAGCATCTTTCTCAAGGACACTTTGACACTTAGACTACAAGGGCCAGGGATCAAACCATGACTTTCAGATAAGTGGAGGACTCTGTGGAAAGTCAAGTTTCTGGAGCTTAACAGTGTTGTAGCTTTTACTTAACAACTGAAGAGGATGTGGACTTGTTTTGAAACATTAAACAGCTGAAGAACAACAATAAAATAACTTCATACATGCAGCTTCATCCAGAAGAATTAATTTAAAATATGTTATTTACACCTTTTTTTCAAGCTGAAACCCTCAGGTAAGCTAAGGTGTTAGCACATACCCTGTCTGAGGTGGCTGCATGAGCCTGTACATGCACTGATAGCACAGATCCCCTTCAGCAGAGCTCTCTCTGAATGTGACATCAGCCTCAGTGCACCTTCCCCAGACACGATTTGTTGTAACCCATCTGGTGAAAGGTAACAGTGAAGACTAGATCTTACTACACAATTTGGGATCTCAAGGCTTCTGGAACACTGGGTGACTCCAGAAACACTGTACATATGATATGTAAAGTTTCACCTGCTTTGTAGAATTATTACAATGCCAACATGTTCTGGTAAGTGGGTTGATGTTTGTTCTATCACTGCTTGTCATCATACAATAGTATGGTGAGCTGTATTATCCACTGTGAGTGTTCATTCCATACATACATGTGTAACCCAGGTTAAAAACCTCAATACACCAGTTATAGTCTGCTCCCTGAACGATACATCTGGGTTAAACGAGGTAGCTTCCGCTCTGGCTGTCAGGACTGAATGCTCTAGTTTATGCTTTTCTTAAAATCCCTTTGATTTAGAGGCGACTTAACATTTGCTATATTAGTCTACTGTGATCAGACAGCTCCTGCTACTCTTAGTATAGTATGTGATGTAGCTTACTGGAACTAACAGAGGATGATGAAGACGTTCATGTGCTGATGAAGGATGCTGTTTCCTGCTAGCCCTGTCGCTAGTAGCCTACATTAAAAAAACGTCGATTGGGAAACTGCTAATTAAGGGCGACGGGTGAATGTTTAGACTGTATATTAATTGTGTTGACCTTCTATACAACAGCTTTACATTTTAGCCCTATTCATACAGTATTTCAGTTTAGAATGTTGTCTGACTGACTGGATGTGTTTCGATATGATGTTGAGCTGAACATGAACTTCTGATACCTGAATGATAAAAGCCAGTCCCCCCCCCTCAGTGTGTGGTAGGAATGAATTGACCTTTTCCTCT
>CM075189.1:6453089-6515589 GCA_037577475.1 Chaunax sp. Z400
AGGTGGTCACACACAGTAGTGACTACTGTTGTTCTCTGTCTCACCATCCACACTCTCTGACTTGTAACCACTAAGACAAAAACCACTAATCTGCACAAAAATGTTTTTTCTGTATGGCTAAAGGGTGAATAAAGATGTCTGAACCATAATTTACCTTTGATATTTCATATGAACATGATGGCATGACATTAAAAAAAGCATTTCTACTGTTGCTCAGTATGTATACAGTATGTCAATGTGTGCCTCACCATTATGTACTTCAAAAGTCAAAAATAGCAAACACACATATGTGACCTCCCTTGGGGAGAAAACTATGTCTCTAACAATGCCACGGTTGTTACTGTGTCATTGGCATGCTGGAGATGAGGTAGTCCACCAGACAAGTTGTCAGGGTGGTGAATGCTCAGCATTCCACAACAGTGTATCTAAGCCATAGTATGTACCAGAGGAAGGACTGATGCATCCACCTGTGAGGCCTCAGAAACAGCAGCAGATACCATTAGCACCTGTACATGCAGAAACGATAAGAAATCAGCTGAGGCTTGATGGACTTTGAGTCAGACGACCTTACGCTCAAGCTGTGCCCAGTTTCTGCAGCAGAGTGACGTCACAGTTTAGAAATGGCCAGGGACGGACCCAGACCTAATCCCCATCGATTACCTTGAATCATTAAGAAACCTCTTTTAAACATTTTAGTCAAATGCATGTCCATAAATGGGAACCTTGCATGGGAACCACAAAGGAAGAGGTAAGGTCTCATTCTCTGGATGATTCATAGAAACAGGGAGACTCGATCACAAGCTATCAAAGGTTAAAAGGAAGGCATTAACCTGGTTTAGACCCTCATCACAGCTACAATGTTGTCTGTAATGTAGCTCCAGTCACCATGGAGCTTTCATTTGTATTCACTTTGTAAAGGAATATCTGTTCCACTGCATCTGAAATAACACTACTTTAAACATCCGGTGGCAATAATATTACATCTAAACTCCACAGAGGAGAAACTCATCACACCATCTGATGTTTCTCTTCCCATAACAGTAAATTTGTGTTGCCATGGCAACTGCATCCGGAAATGAGAAACAATCATTTGAGCGAGCAGGAGGGAATAAGGCCTGCTTCGCTTTCAGCATATTGCGTGGGGAATTTGCAGTGTTATGATGAACAACATGCAGATGTTTTCTCAGTCTGTAGCGGTTTCACTCTGTGGGCTGCTGCCTCCAGAATACGTCTGCTGCTCTGTGGCAATCAGCCTCTAAAAGAAACACGCCAGGCTCATTTTGTTTGGCTGATTGGATTCCCCCAGTGACTAATGCATCACCGCCAAGACATCAGACAAGTCTGATCAAGTTTTGATGTGATCTGCCGATTTCAATATTTGCCCACTGACTGCTGTCGTTTGTCTCCCCTGAACGTTACTCAGCGAAGCTCCATCTCATCGAGATTTAATTGGTTCAAAAATCAAAGCAGGCATAGAGAACAAGACAAAAAAGATTTAAAAAAAAGAAAGATTCTGCTTCTGATTCTGGCTTGAAATTGCCTTTGACTCTTTAGCTGAGAAATAGGAGGAGGCTCCATCTATGATGTTTTTCAGGGGAAATGAGCGAGGGCGGCTGATAGGATTCCAAGGCAACACCCCCCCCCCCCCACCCCCCCCTTGTTAATTCATTCTAACTCTTCAGGCTGAATCTTGTTGTTTTAAGAATTGAACGCCTCTCCACCCACTGATCATTAGACCAACCAGCACAGTGGCATTAATCTGTTTTTTGTGATTAATGAAGGCCTCCATAATACTGTACATTACATCCATCTGTTATTGTAACTAATGACCTACAAGACACTGCAGCCATGCCTTACTGTCAAGATAACACACAAACAAGTGTGTCTCCAGCACATCAATCATCCATACTGTATAACTTACACATGGCAGTGATAAGTGTTGTTTGGACACCAATTCCCATAAGGCACTGGGAGAGTTGATGAGGCTGAACCAGGACGGGAACATATATCACTTTGTCTTTGCTTACCCGAGGCTAAAGAGAACGTCCTGCTGACATTAGAGGACGAGGAAATCATCACAACGCCTGATTAACATAAAAAAACAAAAGCATGAAAGTCAATAGGCTTCTGGATGACATTTCAGAATCACCCCCCCGCCCACATTACTCTACCATTTCTTCTTGTCTGACATTCATTTTTTTCACTGAAGTGCAATCAAAAGATGGATGTTGAGTGGGGAATCTCGAGAGCCTGTCAGCTTGAGGGCAACTGACTCCACTTTATGATGATACATGGGTTTAAAAGTTAGCAAGTCTCTGACAAATAGATTTGAACTGCATGTGAAATGTAGTTTAACAAGAAAACGGAAGGAACAATAAGTTCATTCTAACTGCTCTTCCTTTTTAAAATGGTGTCGTGAGTTACATCTTTAGCTCCATTAACATTACTATTGTGAATTTATTAGTTTTACATGTGTTGTTTTATTAGTCCCTGCGCATTGCATGTTTTAATTAGTACCTAACATTATAGTATTGTGTTCTGAATGATGTTTCATTTAACTTTAATACTCCCTCTTCTGCAGACTCACAAATAAGTTTGTATTCAGTTGTTTAGGGTGACTTTTTAACATCTGTCCAGGGACTACAGATGAAAAACAGCCTCTTGCTTAACTCTGACACATTCGCTGCAATGTTCATTAATGTGCATTGTCCCAGTTAAATAAATCAAAAAATCAAATAAAATGAAAAATACCAGTTTCACTTAACTCTCTCACCACTTGGATGGTTTAGATGGTGAATGATCATTGAAAAGGAGAAGACTCTATGTGTGACATCATAATCTAGGACCACAGACACTCATTCATGGCCTGGTGTTTCAGGTATTTGGTGTTTACCTTTCATTGTTTTCATCTGATCACTGATAAACTGATGGTCCTGGGGTTTGAGTTTATTTCCTGTTTTATTTTGTAAGCAACATTCTGGTGTCATGTGTTGTGCTTTACATTTCCTGTGTTATTTGTGTTGTCCTGTTTAAGTGTTTGTTTCCAGTTCAGATTATTCATGTATTCTTGTCTACTTCAGTTTATTGCTGCACCTTTCTTGTGTCTTTCTTGTTTCTTCCTCTAAGTTTTCCTTCTTGATTTTTCCCTCCACTGTGAGTGTGATTATTTCCACCTGGCCCCAATCGTTTGCTCCTCCACCTGTTTATCATTGTGTCGTCACTCAGTGTATTTAGTGTGTGATTCCTCCTGTTCATTGTCAGTTTGTCTGTTTTGCTTTGTGTGTTCTTGGTGCTTCCCTTGTGATCTTGTTCCTCATGTGAGTTTGTCTATGAATTCTAAGTTACTTCATCATTTTTCGTCTGTCTGTTTTTGGTACTTAGTTTTTGCTTCTTGCCTTTTTCTGGATGTTTTGCCCTGGATTTTGTCACCCCCTGTGTTCCTACCTTTTTGCCTTTATGTGTGTTTTGCCCTGTTCTTTTGGACTATTATGTTATGTTTTGACTATTGTTTCATTAATTCCCTGAACTGCACTCTGCCCCCTGTGTTGTCTGCATTTTGTTGAACACTGATACAACCATAACATTGATATTACTCTTTTTTCACTGATTCTGTTGGGATAAGGCAACATTACATGATATTTGGGCATTTTGAGCATATTTGAATAATGTAATTTAGTGGCCACTATGTGATCACCCACACGTGGCAGAGAGACTGAAGCTGTGCATTGGGGAGTTTGCTGTGCTGCACTCGCGAAGCAGGAGTCAAGAGGATTCAGTCCTCTGAGTGGAAGCTTTGGAACTGATCCACAGTGGAACAGTTGGATTGTGGGGATCATCCACCCTCAGGCGAGGTGAAGATCCCTGCTGAGCCACCCAGAGCTCTGCATCAACACACACACACACACACACACACACACACACACACACACACACACACACACACACACACACACACACACACACACACACACACACACACACAAAGGGACTGATTTAGATATTATGCATAATAATAGACATTGTAAAAAAAACATTTAAGAAACAACCATAAAAAATACATTACAGTACATTAAAATGTTCCCATCACTTCCAGTGTCTTTTATATTTTAGTGACTTTTTCAGCAGTGACTTTTTTTACAAGTTAACTAATATATAGGACAAACACCAAGGTTATACTTAATTCTTCATGTTAGTTTCTAGAGTGATTTACACACAATGTGTAATCAGCCATAAAACAATAATACAACACAACAGGAAGTGTCACTAGTCAATAGACATCCATTAAAACATGTCTGTGTTTTGCATTCTGGACCTTTTATTTATTGTTTAAGATGCTGGTCATGGTGTCTTTATGGGCCTCCTGTACACACACACACACACACACACACACACACACACACACACACACACACACACACACACACAATCCAAATATTTTATGTTTTACTATGTTTTTTTCTGGCAAAATAAATAAATAAAAGTTCAACTTTGGTAACTTTTGTTTCAATACAATATGTAAACTAAATACTGCATAAGGAGGATGTTATCGCAGAGTCTTCCGTCAGTAATGGGATTTCAGATGCAGTTCAAGCATCTGATGAGCACTATGTCTCCATTTACATTAAAATATCTGATCTGTATCCAGATAAGGAAACAGAAACAGTTCACTTCAAGGTGTGTCATGATCAACATGAGCATCATGGGAAGGTGAAAGAAAAATGTAGGAACTAAAATCTGAAAATGAAACAGACTCACTTCAACCTGCTCAGCCTTTAGACACAGATGTCCAGAGCTGCCCTGATAAAGAAACATCGACTGAGTAAGTCAAGTCACCAACAGGGGGGCATATAGACTTATTGTTCCATCTGTCCGTATGCAAGGAACAGGTTTGTTTAATCCATATCTCCTCAAAAACTACTACTACTACTACACATTCTGTGTAGAGGCCCTAAAGGTGTGCATCTCAGTTCTGATCGAAATGGTTTCCTCAGTTTGCTGATATTTACAATTTTAGGCACATTTAATGTTGTTGTTGTTCAGTTTGCTCACATTCAACTATAGAGGTTATTGTCCATGCAGGGGATTACATACTGACTAATATAACCTAATATAGATTTTAATCTCAAAGATCAATAGTTGTCCATATCTGGGCATTTTTATTTGATTTATTGATCTATTCTTTTCCTGATATTGGCAACATGTTAAAATAGGCCCTACCTAAAAAGCTAAGTATTTCCCTCAGAGGTTGGTGAAGACCAAACCAGAGCTTAGAGAGTGTACATGCATTCATAAGGTGGACACAAACATCCAAATGACTGATGACATTACTCTGGTTGTGCTGGGTGAGTGAATAAACTACAGGCAATACAAACAGCAAAGAACAAATCACAGGATGCAGATTTAAAGACAAAACCTCAGAGGTACCACTCTCAAAGAGTCATAAGGCAAACCCAACAAATGAAGGGAAGAAGTGCACAGTTGAAAAGAGCAAGAGACACTGAGAGTTAATGGGATAGCAAGAGAGAGAGAGAGAGAGAGAGAGAGAGAGAGAGAGGTGGCACAGGTCAGCGCTGCTCCAGGGACTGCAAATACATTAGTTTATATTAGCCTCCTACTGCACAACCTATCAGCTGTGTCAACTATTGAATTGCCAGGAGGGATGAAGTGTGTGTGTGTGTGTGTGTGTGTGTGTGTGTGTGTGTGTGGGTGCGTCACTCTGAATGTGGCTTGTCTGCTGCCCATGTGTGTCTCTGTGTGTGTACTTTCTTATTTTATAATGGCCCCGTCGACTGCAGGAGCCCTGTGATAATAACATACATCAAACATGACATGGAAAACATGCAAACAAATCAGCAGTGAGGGATAACAACACACACACACACACACACACACACACACACACACACACACACACACACACACACACACACACACACACACACACACACACACACAGGGCATGGAGACAGTGCTATTTCATTTGGTGCGATGGGCCCAATAGATCACGGTGGTGGGAGAGGGCATGGCACTAACCCTGGTAACCTCCATTTTTATTATCAGCTGCATCATGGGAGCAGCAGAGGGAAAAGAAATACTGATAGAGGGAACACACACACACACACACACACACACACACACACACACACACACACACACACACACACACACACACACACACACACACACACACACACACACACACAGGCTAGCTAACAGCAAACAGATACAACTTGATTATACACATAAACCCACACACACAAATCCCATACTTAATCATTTGGAGGCAGGCTGCATTGTCCCAGTGTCCAGGCAGCATTCTGCTGTTAAACAGGATGGATGCTGCAATCATAAATTAGAAAGGAAAATATCAGATTAGCGGGAGAAGAGCAGGGACACACAGCAACCAACACACACAGATGTTTTTCACCTCAGAATGCCTTCGGTATTATTCGGAGGGAGATGAAGTTATTTGTTGGCCACGTTTGCTCAGTGTCACAGTGTAAATTAGAACAGCACTTGGTGCTGAAGCCAGTCCATCATGTGTTTAGGTTCCCTGGCCCATACCCCATTCCTCCACAAAGGGTCGTGGTTCAGAAGGTTTTGCGCAATTCTTGACGGGGCTCACACGTCATCTCCGGTTGACAGGGTGAACCTGCCTCTGTCTCTGGTGAAAACAAAGAGGATCATCGCTGCCATTTTCATTCATTCATTCACTGTTTTTACATCGTACACATTTTTCACACCCTCGTTTCAATAAAACGAACACAAAGAACGTTTTCTATGACATTTAATTACCAAGAAACTCTTTGAAATAATGCAAAACTATGTCACACAGCCAAAACACCAGACTGCAGTCTGGAGCTTTACCAAACATCCTTCTGATACATGGGAAGATGAACCAACATCGTGGCCAAGTGTAGAGCATGGAGATATTTACTGCTGCTTGATAGAAAGTCCTGGTACTAAAGTTTTAGATAGATAATCTTTATTGTCTGTCCCATCAGTGACAGAAATTTGTCTTTGACATGCTCAACACATTCAATTCACATTTAAAACACATAAAAAGGCATAGTTTGTTTCTCATATCATATCTCAAAAGGGAAGGAAGCGTTATCATCTGTGTATATATCTACATTACACATATCCTCTACAAGTCATGACCAGTATTATGAGAGGAAGAGAAGTAACTGAAGCATCAAATGCAAAGACTAAGACACAATGGAAATATTAGCGTGACAAACAAGACACACCTTCCCATTCAGGTGTTTCCAAACGTACTACACATATACTGTATACCAGTACTTCACAATTTATTAAATTGATTTACTGAAACATTCTATTCTGACTGATGTGATGAAAACATGTAGGTAGGTGATAACATTGTGAGTCTGCAGAGGTTTTGTGCTTTAGAAAAAGCCTGAATCCTCACACTACTATTATTGGCAGGTCAAAAATGTGCTTTAGGAGAGGTCACATCATTTCTCTTTGTGTATTTCATGCTCTCAAACTAACTCTAAGTTACTCCAGTTACTAGCATGAATGTACTGTCCTCCAGCTAAAACTCGGTGCCGACGATCCAGCGTTGTATGAGTTCTTCAGCTGACAGCAGTGAAATACTTGCCTGGAGGAGTCGGTGTAAGTCTTTGTGCCTTCATAAAGTTTGAGCGGACTTTTTCTCCAAAGTATTTCAATGGTGATGTGGAAAATCACATCACCTTTGGAAAATCATATATATATATATATATATAGAGTCTGATTTGGACTGGAGATCAGAACATTGTAAGATGAGATGTTGCCTCAGTCCATTTCAGCCTGTCTCCCTGTACCTTTTTTTCTGCTCAGCTGTGGTTGAAGACTACGCTACAGAGATGTACATTTCAGCTTTGAATGCTGTGTGAAGCTGGAGGCTGATAGCCTGCAGGAGAGCTGCGAGGACATACACTGTAAACTTCTAAAGGCGATGGGGACTTGGTGGGATTTTAGTCTGAGAAATGAAGGAGAAGTGATGACACAGACTTCCATTTCTATTTTTCTTTGTCCAGTCTGATGAACAGAAATGCTGCAAGATCATTTTTTCAAATTTCACACATTATCTACACTGAGCAACAGTAGAAACGCTTAATTTTAAAAACCCTGTAATTTCCATTCACTAGCCCTAATCTACTGAAACAAACCATCATGTGATACACTGAATAGACTTTTTTAAGTAACCACAACCAAAACATGTTAAATCATGAATAATCATCATTTAGTCATAACATAGAAAAAACAGTCATTGGTTCATTTCAGAGTAAACGATGATGTTGGTGAGATTTTTTTCTGCATGATTGAAAAGACCTGGTTAAGGAGATAATTTAACGGGTCTAATTAATGTCCAAGAGAAACGACTGATGATGTCACGACTTCCACTAAGCTTACGTGACCAGACAGTTGGGATGATGATGATGATGATGATGGTCTGAACTCTGCAGACACGTGTAGCACAGATGTTACAGATGTTATGGCTCATTACACAGTGGAGGCAGATCACATTTAGTGACCGGTCCAGATTTAACTTGTACACTGCTAGTAGTCCCTTCTAAGTAGGAAGAAGGGAAGCAGAGCCAGGAGGAGCTGGATGAGGCGAAGACGGAAAAAATCTCACTGTTTGTTCATATAGGTATGTATGACCTGTAAGATAGAGTAGCTAACGGTGCTGACCTGGCTATACAGGAGTATTGGGGGTGTAGCATCACATGCTTCACAGAGACCTAAATGAGCTCACTTGAGAGTCACTGGTAACTGGAAGGTTTTCAACTCATTAGAGTGGACAGGAGAGCAAGGGAGAGAGGTAAGAGGAAGGGCGGAGGAATAGCTGTGTTAATATTTTATACTATATTATATTAATATTATACGTGGTTCACCTCTTGGCACATTATTGTTAAAAAGCAATGTCCAGGCTAGTATCTGGCAATATTAATTACAGAAGGAGTTCTTGCACGTCAGCCATGAGCATGTCCACACCCACCAAGGCCAATGCTGCTGCAGCCTGGAGCTCATTCCCACTGTAGTGTCACAGCTGCAGACTGCGTACCCACAGTCCCTCCTCCTCAGCTCTGGGGATTTGAACCACACCTATCCACACCTTCACACATATGTGAAATGCCACACCAAGGACAATAAAACATTTGAATTATGGGTCATTTATACTCCATCTTGAATATTACATCCTTTATGTTGACATCGATACATCCACAAGATGGCAGTGAAGAGTCAAAAGTTTTGACAACAACAAAAATGTTGACGGTAGAAGGTTGTGATAATCTAGTAAGTAAAAACTGGTCAAAGTGTTGTTCTATTGGTGTGTGACTGATTGTGTGAATGGTTATCTCTCCTGATGAGCAGCCATAGTAGCCTCTCCACCACTGCTTGCCTTGAAAACTCTGAGTGGTCAGTCAAACTAGAAAGGTGTTCCATATTTGCAGTGCTTTTTGACTTCTCCAGTGTCTTCAATACCATACAGCCATAATTGCTCAGGGAGAAGCTGGAGGGAGCAGGAGTTGACCACCACCTGGATACTACATCACCAACAGACCACAGTATGTGAGGCTTCATGACTGTGTGCCTGATGTGGTAATTTGTAGCACAGAAGCTCCATAGTTTACAATGTACACACCAGATTTAACACAGGAAACTGCTGATTCAGCCATCATTGGAAAGGTCTCAGAGTGGAAGGATCTGGAGTGCAGAGACGTCATCAGGGACTTTGTTAACTGGTAAGAAGTCAATCACCTGCAGATTAAGACCAGCAGATGCAGGAGATGGGGAGTGACTTCTGTAGGACGACGCCTCAGGTCACACCAGTGAACATCCAGGGTTTGGACATTGAACAGGTGGCCTCATACTAATACCTGGGTGTTCACCTTAACAATAAACTGGACTGGTCGGACCACATAGATGTCGTGTATAACAAGGGCCAAGGTCGTCTCCTTATGCTGAGTAGACGTTACGGCACTGAGGTAGCATCATCTATCCTCCACGCCAGTGGCTCCCAAAGTCTGAGTCGCACCTGGGTGGTTTTGCAGGTGGTCACAAACATGGATGCCTGGCTAATAAAAAATAAAGGCATAGCTAGAGACCAGGGACAAGACCCAGCTAAGGACCAGACTGCTGCAGGTAATGTTAGCTTAGCTACCTACTTAGCTACTTAGAATAAATGCTACACCTGATATGCATATTGCGGCTCTCCTCTTGTACACCTGACTGGAACAAAGAACAAGCAATAATCTGTTTGATTTAATGATGAGAGGGAAATATGAGTCTGTTAATTACAACAAAATGCACTTAATTTGTCTCATATAAAGTAGTTAAAATGTGTGTTGTTTACCTGATGTGTGCCTGTTTAATTTAAAATGCAGTTCTCAAATAAAAATATGAACATGAACATGAGTGGCTGTTTATTCAGACTCAGTAGCCTATTTAAAATGTTTATATTTTATAAGAGGAGATAAAAACAATGAGATACCACACCCCTCCTAAATGCACTGATATGATCCTATCTATAAAGTATTTAAAATATGTACGGTATATATTTTCAATAAGCATACAATGTAGTTGTAATTTAAATGTATATCACTTTGAAATGTTTGGTTTATCTATTCAAGATAATATGATGATGCAGACGGCAGGAAAAATGGTTAGAAATGTTCATTTATGCACAATTTTTTCATCTTGTAATTTATAGATAAGATCTGTTGTGATTTGGGTCACTATAGTTTGTTATTTTAAAAATGTGGATCACCAGAAAAAAAGTTTGGGAACCACTGGTCTGCGCTGTGGTCTGCTGGGGTGGAGGAAGCACAGAGAGGGACAGGAAAGACTCAACAGGCTGGTCTGGAGGGCCAGCTCTGTCATGGACTGTCCCCTGGACTCTGTGGAGGAGGTGGGTGAGAGGAGGATGTTAACCAAGCTGACATCCATCCTGGACAACACCTCTCACCCCCTACATTAGACTGTGGGAGCTTTGAGCAGCTCCTTCAGCAGCAGACTGCTACACCCAGTGTAAGACAGAGCACTATCCCCATTTTTAACAACACACTGTAACATTGTTTGCCTCTGAAACCACTACACCATTTATTCAGTTTATTATTATTGTCATCTACATTATCTGAACCTTGTCACCCTTAGAAAAGGTACACGTGTTTTCTCACAATCTGGAGGTCATAGTGTATCTGTTATTACAAAGGAGATGTAAATATATATGTATATAGTGTATGTAGTGTGCTACAGTCTTATTTGATATTTTGTTTTTTTCTTTATTTTTAAATCTTATTTTAGGCTATTTGTCTCGTTCCTCTGTTTTAAACCTGCTCTAAAAAGTGAATTTTCCCTGTGGGGAATGGGATAAAGTGATAAAGTTGACTCCTCTCTGAAAGGAACCATTCACTGCAGAATTCCTCCCAGAACTAAACACCTTAGTGGCCTTTTTATCTCCCGCTGCAAACGAAGAGGTGGATACAGGGATGAGTTCCATCTGTCCGTCACATTTCATCTCCAAAGCACGACTCAAAAACTGTTCAATTTGGGGGCTTTTTAATTTCTGAAAAACCAAGTACTGAAGTGTTGCCTGTTTCTCTGGATTTTTTAAATTATTATTTTACTTTTTCCATTTCCATGGTTACAAGTTGGATTTTGCTCATTCTGGTTGTTGATTTAGCTTCCAGAGCAGATCTCAAAGAATACTAATACTAAACTTTCAACACACAATAACCAAGTACTGCAGGCTTGCCTCTTACTATTTATGAGCTCAGGCTCTCTAAATAGAAGGGTGTGGATTCTGATACGTTACTTAAAACTCCCCTGATTGCAGGAAAAACATAATCGTCAATCATCCCCTGACTGTTCAGAAAACTGAACCCAACCACACACATTTACATTTCAACATTCAATGTAATTAAGAATGTTATCTGACACAGATGATTATTCATCAGTTTCATTAGGTGTACTTTTAGTGAAGTATGACAGTATCGGTGCAATATTTTGTATTGTTTTTTATTTATTTACTGAGCATATTTTTGGGGTGTCGACACAAATATTTAAAAATAAAATGGACAAACATTCATTAGCATGGACAAATTATCACAATAAATATACGCTTAATATATATAAAAAGATTTTCTTTTTAAAAGTCTTTCTGCAGAAATGTATTTAAATATAATATTCTGAATTTATGATGGCTTAAATACCTCAGGCAGTCGAGTCTTGGCTCTTTGAACTGGAGCATGGTCTGATTTCCTCCCAGCTGCACCTGCGCTCCACTTATTGAGGGTAAAGACCAGAAAATATATTAAAATCTACTCATATTTCACATTTACATTCCCAGGAAACCATGACTGAGGCTCACCTTTGGGCTTTTTCAGCAGTGGCTGCTTCCAGACAGCAGGAGTTGTTAATTCAGCCCTGAGTTATGGTCAGAAAGGTTGCTATATGGCGAGGGTTAACATTTTTACATTACATATTTATTTCACAGCATAATAAGTTAATGTGTTGAAAAGAGTTTCATACTCCTGGTACAGTGGATGCTGGCTAATACATACAAGCCCAATGTGATTTTATACACTAGACAAACTCAGACGACAGGAGTTTTAAATCCAAACTGATGATGGGTTCAGGTTGCATCACAAAAGGAGAAACTTCACAGATTATCTTCTCGCTAATCATAAACATTCACGCACTACAAGCTGTGAGAAGAATGGTGCATAAACTGAAAGATATAAAGATGATGTTGTCAGACAGATCCACAACCTCATGTGACAACAGGCCAGCTTTCTCTTTCGTAGACACCTAGTGGGACATTTCCTGCTCATTTTCTTGCTGTTGTATACTGACACAATAAACTAATGTGTAGGGCCTCATATCTGAAACTCATGACACATTATTATGTCTATTTGTCTCAAAATATTAAAACATCTCTAAATTCAGTGTGGTAATGTGTGAATGTGCTGCTCTTCTACTCTTCCCATTCTTGTTTTCCATCCACTCAGAATGTCTGCATCTCCCTCAGAGACTGGAGTTTGATTCGTTTGACCTTTCAGTTTTATTTGTTGTGGGCGACAGACATACAGCACGGGTGTTAAATGTGAAATAACTGCACTCAGAACAAAACATTACTGCCTTGCATTGGGCTGGGCTGCAGGTGACAGCCCAACAGATGGAGCTGACTGAGTGAGTGAGTAACTGATTGAGTAATGAAGCTGTATGAGTGGTCCAGACGGCCAAGTGTTCCTGTTTCCCCATTGGGTGTTGCTTTGACAAAACTAGAGAACAGTTCATACATCTGCTATGACAGTCTGATATTGTTGGTGTGGCCTGGGCAACATGTCAGTATTCAAAAAAGCTCAAATAAATCTATTTGTAATATCATTACCTGGATTCAGATGATGATCCAAATCCACAATAAATCACACGTATTCATAAAAAAATAAATATGTTTTAAACATCCTGAATGACCTTTAAATCATTTCTCTACTTCATTGTTTTTGTTTTATAAAAGTTATTCTAGGGACGAGTGTTGAAAATTAGCATTCACTATATGCACTATGACATGTGCATTGGATAGCTTTATCTATTGTGCTGTCCTCGGTATATGTGCTGTATATAATTTGACAGTCAGATAAACGCCTTCCTAACATCAAGACTCTGAAGACAGTTTTCTTCTTGTCCACAGGTTTAATGACGTTGCAAGGAAAGGTGAAACTAAAACATACAAAAAACATAATCAACAATATGCTTGCTTTTAACATGTAGTCAATATCTGTTCATTCATTTATTTCTTACTATTCATATATGAACTTTCAATGGCCCAGTAAAGGTGTAGGCATTGACAATTGTAACTCTGTAGCTTTCATTCATCAAACTCCACAGAATGTAAACTTGACCCAAAAAATAATGATATATGATTGTAGGTTAATAATAAACTATCAATACGTACATACGATGCTTCCAAAGGCATAAGATGTCTGCAGATGTAGCTGGATTAGCTCAGATGCAACAAAACAACAGCTCTCAGAATCATGTTCACTTACTTCCTGGTTACAGGTCACATGAGGTAACTTCCTGCCGCTGACATCCTGTGATTCTTAAAGTGACCACAACCAAATACAGAACACATAGAAAACTGTCTTCTAACATATTAACTTAATTCTAACAAAACACTCCCCGCCTGGCGTAATTACACGTCACTTCACAAATCCATGACACTTCGTCTACCTAGGCATCTGCAGGGAGAAGAAACACAATCTCTGTAACAGGCCTAAGAAAGAGTGTAGTCCCTCCTGGTTTAACGACCTTCACCTCGACCTGCCGCACCTTCCCATCTTTGCTAGGGAAGGCCTGAGTTACCAGTCCAAGAGGCCATTCATTTCTTGGTACTTGGCTGTTCTTGAGGAGAACAATACTTCCTGGCTTGACATTTGGATGAATTGACTGCCACTTCTGGCGTGCCTGTAATGTTGGGAGGAATTGTTTCCGCCATCTGTCCCAGAAGGTGTTGGACAGGTGCTGAACTTGCCGCCACTGGCGCTTGAAGAGGTCTGAAGCTTCAAACTCCCCTGCAGGAGCAGGAACAATGTTCACCTTTTGTGTGAGAAGAGCAGCTGGTGTGAGTATAAACGAATCATCGGGGTCAGTTGTCACAGGAACAAGAGGCCTAGCATTGATAATGGCTGCTACTTCTGCCATGAAAGTCACCAGCACTTCATGGGTAAGTTTGTCTTTCAGCTGGAGGAACATGGAGTCCAGAATTCTCCTAGCAAGACCGATCATTCTTTCCCATGTTCCACCGAAATGGGAAGCATGCGGAGGATTAAAGGTCCAAGAGCAACCTTGATCTGACAGGTAAGTCTTCACAGATGTGCTGTCAATGTTAGAAGGTATCTTCAAGTCCTTACAGGCTCCAACGAAGTTAGTGCCATGTCCGAACGAATATGTTTGACTGGCCCGCGGACAGCAAGAAAACGCCTTAGCGCGTTGATGAAGCTGGATGTGTCGAGGGACTCTATGACTTCAATATGAACGGCTCTTACGCTCATACAGGTAAAGATTACGGCCCACCGTTTACTGAGTGAAAGACCTCCTCTGGTCCGACGTGAGGAGACGCTCCAAGGGCCAAACACATCTAACCCAACATTTGTAAAGGGAGGGTCTGTTGAAAGACGATCTGCTGGAAGGCTCGCCATTTTTTGAATGCTAAGTGGAGCTCTAAGCCGTCTGCAAGTTACACATTGGTGGATGATGCTGCTCACTTTTCTCTTCCCACCAACTATCCAAAGGCCTGCTGAACGGACAGCCCCTTCTGTAAAGAGACGACCTTGATGGTGGATCTGCTCGTGGTGTTGTCTGATGAGTAAAGCTGCAATGTGATGTTTGCCAGGAATAATCAAAGGAGTCTTTTCACTCTGATCAAGGCTTGAATGGTGGAGACGCCCTTCAACTCTCAGAAGGCCGTGTGCATCAATGAAGGGATCCAGATTTTTCAGAGGGCTACTTTTAGGGAACTTCTCGTACTTTTGGATGCATTTGATCTCTTGACCGTAGACTTCCTCTTGAACTGTTTGCACGATGATGGCTGAAGCTTGATTGGATTCCTCTACTGTCAATTCTGCTTTACAGTAATGCCAGCCCTGACAAGAGCTGTTCTTCATCAGGGTTGTATTGAAAAGACGAGATATATGTATGAGGCGAGTAATAGCACGCGTCAGCGACTTCCAAGAAGAGAACTTGGCAAATTGTTGGGAACCAAGCTGCTTGGCTGATGTTGTAGTGCTTAAAGTGGACACTAGAGGCCGGATGTCTGGGTCTGAACTTGAATCAACAAGATCGTAGATGCTCTCAGAGATACTTGGCTCTGGTATGGACAGAAATTTGGGTCCACTCAGCCAGTTGGTGTCTTGTAAATGGCCTGCGGCAACAGAACGTGTTGCATGATCTGCGGGGTTCTGGTCTGTTGGCACATAGTGCCACTGGTCTGGATGAGAGGATCTTCGGATACGTATTACCCGGTTACTGACATAGACGTAAAAGCGCCTGGCTTCATTATAAATGTAGCCCAGGACCACCTTGCTGTCTGAGTAGTAGGTTACAGCATCAAGCTGAAGATCTAGTTCTGCTGAGATTAGGTCTGCTAACTCGGCAGCAAGCACTGCTGTGCAAAGTTCAAGTCTCGGTATTGTGTGCTCAGGGTGAGGGGCCAGCTTGGCTTTCCCCATTACAAACCCAACATAATTGTTCCCAGCAGCGTCTGTGACTTTCAGATATGCCACTGCAGCGATAGCTTTGGTTGACGCGTCAGAAAAGACGCACAATTCTCTTCTGACAGCTGCTGCAGGTGACGTTTCGGTATAGGGTCTGGAGATGGAAAGATTTGACAGCTCTGTCAAAGAAGCTCTCCATGACGTCCAGGCTTCCTCCATTTCTTGAGGTACTGGCGCATCCCAGTCACCATTTTCAGCAGTGAGTTCTCTCAAAATAGCCTTGCCTTGGATTGTGACCGGCGCTACGAACCCAAGAGGATCGTAGAGACTATTGATAGTGGATAAGACACCCCGTCGAGTGTAGGGTTTTATCTCATTGGAGACGGTGAAGAGGAACTTGTCTGTTTGGACGTTCCAATTGAGTCCAAGACTACGTTGCATTGGCAACACGTCTGCTTCAAGATCCAAATCTTTAAGGTCGCTTGCATGATCTCTGGCCGGAAAGGCTTCCATGACCTCTTTGTTGTTTGCTGCGATCTTATGCAGCCTCAGGTTTGATTTTGAGAGGACATCCTGAGTCCTTTTCAGCAAGTTGACAGCAGCTTCGACCGTAGGCAGGGACTTCAGACCATCATCTACATAGAAGTCGCGCATCACAAAGTGCTTAACGTCAGGGTCGACATAGAACTCGTTGACCTGAACAGACTGGTGTAGGCCATGAATAGCCACTGCAGGAGAGGGGCTATTGCCAAAGACGTGGACCCTCATGCGATAATCCACAATGTCTTTGGAGAGATCGTTGTCTTGAAACCAAAGAAAACGTAGGAAGTTCCGGTCTTCTTCCCTTACCAAAAAACAATAGAACATCTGCTCTATGTCTGCTGTAAAGGCAATTGCTTCCTTTCTGAAGCGGATCAGTACACCAAGCAGTGTGTTGTTCAGGTCAGGCCCAGTTAACAGCACATCGTTGAGTGATACACCATTGTATTGGGCACTAGAATCGAACACCACTCGGATTTGCTTTGGTTTCTTCGGATGGTACACGCCGAATGTTGGCATGTACCATCGCTCTTCTTCCTCGCTGAGAGGGGGGCCCAGCTCAGCGTGGCCATTTTTAAACATCTTGTCCATGAAGCTGAGGAAGTGGTCTCTCATCTCAGGCTTCCTCTCAAAGTTGCGCCTGAGAGACATGAGACGCTTCAGTGCTTGGGGCCTATTGTTAGGGAGTCGTTGACGTGGACACTTAAAGGGCAATGGTGCTATCCAACTGTTGTTTGAATCTTTCTGTAGTCCTTTATCCATTATTTTCATGAAGAGGGCATCCTGAATCGAAGGAGCCATCTGATTGTCGTCTTTGGTCCGCTTAAACACAGTGCATCCCAGGTGATCAGCATCACAGGTAGATTTCTCCTCAGAATATGTTGGAATGTGATTGGTAACCTGGATGTCACTGTATTTTTCCTTAACACTGAACACGTTAGGACATGGATCAAACAGAGTAGGGCGTTCTACCTCTGTGGTGTTAGTGTAGAAGGAGCTGATTGTCGGTGGTTTGTGGACGCTACCTAGACATACATTGCCTACAATGACCCACCCCAGATCCAACTTCTGTGCATAGGGTAGGATGTGTGAGCCATTCACCTGTTTACGGACTTTATGTACTCTGATAATGTCCCGACCTAAGAGAAGCATAATTGGGGCATGTGGGTCGATGTCTGGGATGAAGCGTGCCACTGACCTCAGGTGTGCATGATGAAGAGCCACATTCGGGGTTGGAATCTCGTCTCTGTTATTAGGAATGTCATTGCATTCTATAAGGCTCGGTAATGGGATGCGGACAGTTCCATCTAGAGATTCCACTTCATAGCCACTGGCCCTTCTTCCTGCTGATTTCTTTACTCCAGCACATGTTCTCAATGTGTAGGGAGCACTTGGACTTTGGTCACTGAACACTTCAAAGAACTGTGAATGAACTAGTGACCTGTTGCTCTGCTCGTCCAGAATCGCATACAGTTTCACTGCTTTGTCTCTGTGGCCAGCTGGATATACTTTTACAAGACATATTTTAGAACAGGATCGGTCTGTCAGATCTCCGCCACAGACTTTTGTGCATTTGGTGTTAACATGAGATTGAAGTGAGGCTTCTTCCTCCCCGCCGTGCTCTGGAGAAGGGTCTGCCTCTTCCATCCAGGGTGCGGGTCCGGGGTGAAGCGCTGTGTGGTGTCTTTCACTTTTACATTCAGAGCATTGAACTTTCATTTTACAGTTCCTTGCTATATGTGATGACGAAGAACAGCATTTAAAGCACACACTATTCTCTTTTAAAAATGTCTTACGATCTTCAATGGGCTTTTCTCGGAATGCACGACATTTACGTAGAGGGTGCGGTTTTCTATGAATGGGACACAGCTTATCGCAGTCGTCTGACTTTGTTGGGTGCTCGCCAGTATCATAAGTGGCTCTGGGAAATATCTCTGTTTTGTGTACAGAGACTTCCCGATATTTGTTTGGTTTCCAAACTGTCTTCTCGGTTCTGGGAGCCATGTCTGTATGAGAGATGAAGTTGAAGCTTGGATCATTCCCAATGCTAGCCTCCTGGCTAACAAAGCCTACAAAGTAGGCAAAGGGAGGATAGGGAAGACGCTTTTGCCGCTTGTAGGATGCACCCACTGACGCCCACTTTTCCTGCAGACGAAATGGGAGCTTCTGTATTATTGGGTTCACTCCTCTTGCCGTGTCGAGGAAAGAGAGGCCAGGCAAGTCTCCTTCAGCCTTGGCTGCCTGAAGTTCCATTAGTAGATCGCCCAACTTTGTTAGTTTAGAATAATCTCGATTCGTTATTTTTGGAAAGGCGTTGATTCGTTTGAACAGAGCGTCTTCTATCACTCCTGCTGAGCCATACGTTTGTTCGAGTCTGTCCCATATCATTGCCAATCCTGCTTCTGGATGGTTGATGTGTATTGCTCTTAACTGTTCAACATGTTCTGCTGACTCTTTGCCAAGCAACTTAAGCAGAAGATCCATCTCCTCACTTGGTGTCAGGTCTAAACCACTGGTTGCAGTCTGGAAAGAACGTTTCCAGGCTCTGTAGTTCTGAGGTTTGTCATTGAATTGAAGTAAGCCTGTAGCCACAAGCTCACGACGAGCAAAGTATCTTACAAAGTCATTTATGTTTGAACCGCCATTATTTGAGTTTGGAGATATGGGATAGGGTGAGGGAGGAGGACGACCGCTGTCATTTTGAGGTCTGAAATGTTGCGCAGCAGTAGCATGGTCGTTCTCGAACCTAACTGCACGTGACTCATAAACATATTCATCTTCATAGATATGAGGCTGCTGTGAGGTAGGATGAGGTGATTGGGAAGCAGTATTGGTTTGGTCTGGAAAGAAGGGTTTGGCTTCTGGTTTGAGATGTGAAGATGAAATGTTGTAGCTAGGGCTTGGCTCTGTCTTTGCTAGGACACTGTCATCACATAGCTGGAATTCTGTCTCTCGTACTGTGGCTTGGTCAATAACATATTGTTCAGTGCGTTGTGTGGCTTCCAAGGGAATAGAATCTGACTTTAACTTGTAACTATGTTTCTCACTATTTAAATCAACAGCAGCTTCGAGTGCTTCTGCTTCAGCAACGGCTGCAGCTGTCTCTTTCTTATAATTAAGCATTTCCATAGATGCTTCCAACTTAGCTTTTTGTAGCTTTAGGTTGATTTCCTCTTCGGCGTAGGAAAGACGTGCTTTTGCTGCTTCTGCTCTCGCTCTCGCCTTGGCTGCAGCGGACTCAGTTGATGATGCACTTGATCGTACTGAGGAACATGAAGCACGGGAGCGTGTCTTTAATGAAGATGTTTCTTCCGCCATGACAGTCTGGTGAAGTATCTCTGTTTGGACACTGTTCTGAAGGTCATCCACTGGCTGCGTGCGACGATGTTGTAATTGTTATCCCCCAACTCTCAGCTCTACGTTATCTTGCTCGCTCGTAAGCCGTATTTTCACTGTGCTGTCCTCGGTATATGTGCTGTATATAATTTGACAGTCAGATAAACGCCTTCCTAACATCAAGACTCTGAAGACAGTTTTCTTCTTGTCCACAGGTTTAATGACATTGCAAGGAAAGGTGAAACTAAAACATACAAAAAACATAATCAACAATATGCTTGCTTTTAACATGTAGTCAATATCTGTTCATTCATTTATTTCTTACTATTCATATATGAACTTTCAATGGCCCAGTAAAGGTGTAGGCATTGACAATTGTAACTCTGTAGCTTTCATTCATCAAACTCCACAGAATGTAAACTTGACCCAAAAAATAATGATATATGATTGTAGGTTAATAATAAACTATCAATACGTACATACGATGCTTCCAAAGGCATAAGATGTCTGCAGATGTAGCTGGATTAGCTCAGATGCAACAAAACAACAGCTCTCAGAATCATGTTCACTTACTTCCTGGTTACAGGTCACATGAGGTAACTTCCTGCCGCTGACATCCTGTGATTCTTAAAGTGACCACAACCAAATACAGAACACATAGAAAACTGTCTTCTAACATATTAACTTAATTCTAACAAAACATCTATATATAAACCATAAATAAAATAATTTGCTATTGATTCCATCAGACTTCACAGGAGAAACTGAATTCTAAATACTAAATACTAATACTAAATACTCCCATTTTGAAAAGCCCCAACCTCAAGGTGTGTAAACAACAGCAATAAACTAGAAAGCAGGGCGGCTCGTCGGTTTGTGGTCTGGACACAGCACAGAGGTCTGCTACCCTTAGGCTTATTGAGGCGTTTCTATATGTGGACTAGACACACTGCAATCCTTCACCAAGGCAGCTCAGCCCATTATGTCATTGCACCTAAAACCATCAGTCCCCTCATAGGCTGACCCTCATCATGTGACTCCTGGACCATGAAAACCTGCTCCTAAAATCTGGATCACATTGGTATCATTATTAGTCTGATAGTTATTCTAGAAAAAACTATATTTCACCAGCAGTGGTGCAGTGAGTAGTGCTTTTGCCTCACAGCACGAAGGTCCTGGGTTCAAGGACTTGTGGATACTACATGCAGGAGTTTATTGCGGAAGGCTCCTTTGGTAAAGTGGCAAGGTGCCAAAATGTGGAAACAGGGGAGACTGTGGCTGTGAAGATTGTCAAGGAGGATACTGACAAATACCTTCACAAAGAGGTAGGTTTCTGGGGTCCATTGATTCTTATGACTTAAGGTACATCCTCTTGCTTGGATGTAATCTACTCCATTAGCATGTAACCATGAATGGTTGCCATGTCTCTGTTGTCCCCAGGTGTCCATGTTAGAGCTCATCGGTGCTCTGAATCCAGACAAAACAAACCTGGTCAAGTTCCTTGAGCAGTTTCAGCACCGAGGAAAGACTTGTCTAGTGTTTGAGATGCTAGACATGAGTCTCTTCGACAACCTCTGTAAAGTCAGAGAACCGTGGAATCTCAATGCCATCAGGTAATTTTGTTGTTTGTAATATGGAAACAACCTATCTGCTACTCATCAGTGAGGAAAACCCTAATCCTAAACACTAACAAATTGAAACCTGAATCCCAAACTTGTCCTTTCTTGTTTGTCCCTGCAGCTGCTGGTGGCTTTGGATGCCTTCAAGCGTGGTGATATCCTGCATGCTGATATAAAACCTGACAACGTCATGAAGGAGCAGCCATTCAGGGTGAAGTTAATTGACTTTGGCCTTTCCACTACAACCGCCAACATCCAGCCAGTGATGATTATTCAGCCAATTGCATACAGGTATCTTCATCCCACAAGACTCATTCGTTCATTTAAGAGAGATGATGTCATTCTTTTAAACACATCCATGCCATTCTCTTGGTCCACAGTGGTCCACTGTGTGGGGAGTTGCCTGCATCCTGGCTTTTCTGTACCTGGCTGACCACCTGTTCCCCATCCACTGTGAATATCAGATGGTAGGTCAGCTTCCTCAGAGCAATGTACACAACAGAGACTTTGTGCAGAATGTCAACTGATGTGACTCTTTTTGTTGTTTGCAGATGAAGCGTATCGTTGAGCTTCTGGGTCAGCCGGACGACCACGTGCTCCATAGTGCAAAATACACCCAGTACTTTTTCATTGAAGAAAAAGCTGCACATGGGTCTACATGGAGATTCATGATGCAGTACTCATCTCATTAGGTTGAATTTTCTTACTGCAGCTCACTGTTTGACTTTGACTGAATATGTTCAGTTTCAGACGATCCAAAGCAACAAAGTTTACCTTTAATGTTTTGAATCTTGAATTAATTTCCTCTGTCAGTTTTTGGTCAATTTAAATTTGTTCTGAAGTTAAATGTGTCAACGGACTAAATCCTCAAAGGATAGGTGATATGATCATTTCTCCTGACCACACAATTCACAAAGCAACCACTTCTCTAATTCAACTTGAAGTAAGTTTGTTTGCTGCTGTTAAAAAAATGTTTTTACAGGCGAGCTCCGTCTGTATTTTCTTTGCTGAGCTGCAGCAGAGGAAGAATAACTCAAAGAGGGAATTTCACACTAAACACTGTCATTTTGGAGCGACTGTTCACTATTCACTGTTGGACACGGCCCCAACAAAAGAAGATGATGTATTATATGGTACCAGGAGGGTGTTCCACAAGCACCAGTTATCCACCATATTTCTGACTTCTCAGATCATATATTGAGGAAAATACAGCATAAAGTTTCACATCAAGTAAAATGTGTGCATCACCATTTTGAGGATAGGTGGAGAGAGAGAGGGAGAGAGAGGGAGAGAGAGGGAGAGAGACACAGACATGTTTAACCACAATAACAATAACAGCTGTTATAATAGAGAGATACAGTTTGTAGTATTTATAATAACTACTACAATAACAACACTGATAATAATGATGATAGTCATAGTAAGAGTAATAATAATAATGGTAATGATGATGATGATGATGATGATGATGTCAGAGGGTATCTCCATGGTCCCAGCAGTAGATTGATCCACGGTGACCTGCAGGATGAGAAAACACAAAGACTCCAGAGAAGAAGTCAAGTTAGTAACATGAATTAATGAGACATGAGTGTGTAAAGAAGAAGAGAGAGGAGCTCAGTGCATCATGGGAAGTCCCCCAGCAGTCTAGGCCTATAGCAGCATAGCTAAAGACTAGCCTAAGCCAGCCTTAATTCTAAGCTTTACCAAAAAGGAAAGTTTGAAGCCTCCTCTTAAATGTAGAGAGGGTGCCTGCCTCCTGGACCCAGACTGGAAGATGGTTCCACAGGAGAGGAGCCTGATAACTGAAGTTTCTGGCTCCCGTTCTACTTTTGGAGACTCTAGGGATCACAAGTAACCCTGCATCCAGGGAGCGTAATGTTCTAGATGGGTAGTAGGGAACTACGAGCTCCTGAAGGTATGTTGGTGCCTGACCATTAAGGGCTTTGTACGTGAGGAGAAGGATTTTAAATTCTATTCTGGATTTTACAGGGAGCCAATGCAGAGAGGCTAATACAGGAGAGATATGATCTCTGATACTAGTTCTGGTCAGAACACGTGCAGCATTCTGGATCAGCTGGAGAGTCTTTAGAGACTTGTTGGGACAGCCTGATAATAGGGAATTACAATATTCCAGCCTGGAAGTAACAAATGCATGGATTAATTTTTCTGCATCTTTTTGAGACTCTCTTATTACTTTATTATAGTTTAATTTCATCCATCCACCTAACAGATGCTGCCACGGAGTGACACACACACACACAGAGAGAGAGAGAGAGAGAGAGAGAATCTATAACATAAATAAATAGAAAGATACATTTGTTCCTTCAGTCATGTCCCTTTTCAATCAGATACCAGTCGTAAATAACTGATACACTGGGGCGGCTGTAAGACAGGTTGTCCATCCATCAGACGGTCTGTGGTTCGATAACGGCAGCCCACTGCTCCTCAGGGATTGGTCAAATGCAGAGTTCCAATTTTGCTACATTGTACTGTGTATACTGTATAATTGTATGTGACAAAATAAAGCTTCTTCTTCTATGAAATACCTGCTTAACTTAAGTCAGTACACCGGCTGGGAAACGACCTGATGATGGTCTCCTGCTTCAGTCTGCTGGAGGCCGTCTTGGTGCTGTGCTTGCGTCCAGCAGCCTTCCATGTCTCTAACCTTCACACAGGGGTTCAGTAGCAGCTTGAGTTCCTGTCGACTGGCCTGGGTGGCATGAGGTCAGCCAGCAGAGAGCATTCAGATTTCTGTTATGAGACTTCAAGACAATCATATATACATAAACAATATATTATTATATTTCTGTTGGAGTCTGTCATGCTGACTGGTTCTGCTGCTGTATGACTGTACTGCAGCAGCCTCACACAGCAGCTAGCTCTGCCTAGATAGTTAAATACTATCTGCCACACTGACAGTGACTATTCATGTGTCTTATGTGCTTTACATGTCAGTGTAAAAGATTTGGCTACAAATACATCTGTTTGTAGTTTCTTATTTGACGTCATTGAAATAACAGAAGCTGTATGTCTTCCTTCCTTTGATATTTGTCTTTCCTGCTCTGGTTTTCTAATTTGATACTTCGAAATTCACATAAACATAATCACATTATATTCTGTATATAATCATTATACTGTGTTCTCTATTTATTATTCATAAACACTCAGCTAAATACACCAATTTATAAAGTATATGTATATTATTCATTCTATTGAACATTTTATTTGCCATTATTATCTCCATGTGCTCACAGTTTGTATTAAATATTGTCTTCATGGTGGTGATACAGTATATTTAATGTCATTTGGAACATCTCGGTGAAGGTTTAGCAGATGAGGTAGTTTGACACACTAATATCCAACACACCTTCAGAGGAGGAGATCTGATGAATGTATGCGTCTTGATTCTGACAGCCTGTCACCCAGTCAACTTCTACACTGCTCTGCTGCAGACGCTGCCGAGATCAGAGAGCATCACACACGTCCATGCACAAGTACACACACACAGGAACACACCCAGTCAATGCACAAATCTTCAGCTCTGCATATGTTTGAACATACTGTATAAGATTGTACAAAGTAAACTGTGTAAAATCTCTACCTGTCTCTACCACAAACATTGTTAGAGGAGTTGGGTTTCTGCTTTTCTGGCTCAGCCTCCTGCCTCTTTCTTGGCACTAGTTTGACCACAGCCAGGCTGGCAGTGGAACTACAGCCCACACATGTAACACACACTGACCACATCACCTAGCATCATATCAACTGACACACAAAGCACAAACAAGATGCACCATACAGACAGAAAAGTGAGTCGTACTGCAGAATGTGCTGAACTGGGATTTACACACTAAAAAAGAGCAAAGCAGCAGGTCTGTGATCAGTGTGTGTCACAAAGAGTAATCCTACATGAGTGTAAGCAGTTAAGCAACAACATCTAACCCTGGTCCAGTCCACAGGTATATCTAATGCCTCGCAGAATAAACACAACTTCATAAGAGAGACGACTTACAAGTACCAGAATGATGCTAATGTGAATAGGCGAGCTGCTCACCAAAGCCAGCGGCATCAAACAACTGACTGCTCAAGCTCTTAAACTGTCGCCGTCGCACTGCGTCCACCAGATTCATGGGTCGGACTGGGTGACACTTTCTTCAGATGAGGAGGGAAGACATATCGCCTCCAGCAGCAGGAGCCAGTCACGTAGAGGAGATGACACAATTTGTTCAGGTCTTCCACAGAAAGGATGAGACAAAGAGAGGGAGACACCGGTTCATGGCAGATATTTGGAGAAGCCTGTGAGAATTCACTGTGGGCTGAAACAATTGGCTGAAGGGGATGAGTGTGTGGTGATGCACTGAAGATGGGATACATGTAAGTACAAACAACTGTCCTTCATGAAAAACATCAATGAATGCGGAGCAAAGCATATACATTATACATATACAGTACCAGTCAAAAATTTGGACACAGTTTCCCATTCAAGTGGATGGGAAGGTATGTCCAAACTATTGACTGGTACTGTACATATACATACATATACATTTGTGACTGTAGAAATGTGTGTTGTATGTAATGACATACATATCCATTTCAAAATGGAATATAATACAAACTGTATGTATATATAGGCCTATATATATATGGCACAGGGGGGATGGAAATCATCCATAAACTATAACTAACTAACTGTTGGGCTGTTTCTTGTGCCAAAGTAACACTTATAGAATAATTATGAAGCTAACTTAAACAGACTTACAATTAACCACTGCTTTTATCGAAGCTCTCCAACATATACATGTAAAGTCATTCATTGTGCTCATCTGCTAATTGACCCTCTGTCCTTTTCTTGTGTGTCACATGCCTTCAGGATTTTGGACTTTACAGCGTCCTGAAGTTATTGGAAATGTTTGGATCTCATAGAAACTCTGCCCAGCCTTTAGAGGACTAGACACTCTGGTGTCCTCCATCAGCAGCTTAAGCTTCTGGATGTAAATAGTTCAATCTGTCCATGAAACAATGCTTTTATCAGAAGATATCTTAATCTGGACATACATGGTTGGATTTGAGCCCTTTCATATCAGATATGCAGCATAACTGGGGAGGCAAGGAATGATCATAGCCCGATCATGCGACCGATCAATATCATAAGTTTTGTTTTGCTGTGTGCACTTGCTGTTGTGGGGGTGAAGGACTCGGGACATTTGTAACAGATTGTGCCAAAAGTCATGGATATTATTTTTGTCTTTGAAGGAAATGTTTTTTGCAGTTCTGTATTAGTTGCTGAAGCATGTGGCATCTGTAAGATGTTATATGTTATATGTGTATATTTTGCAAATATTTTGCATATATTTTGCATTTGTGAAACATGATGCATTCGTTTGTTAATGATGTTTTGAATTTGCAAACCAAAATGTTTGTTAGACTGTTGAAATGCATTTGAAAGACATGTTTTGTGTGTTTGCCTGATTTGCTCAATCAAACTTTTACACTTTGAGGTAATTCCAATCCCTCTTACACAATTCATGCAGATAAGTAAACAGTATTAACACATTTATGAAACTGATCCACTCAGTGAGACAAAGACTTTACAAATACCATGCCAAAAAAGGTAAGAATGTACATGAGATTGATATAGTACCTCTCCATCTGTTTGAATAAGTTATTGCAGACACTAAACACATAACAGGTGTTTAACTTCATGCATCGACACATAATTAACCAGCATTAAAACAAAATCCAGAGCTGAAAGTTTTCCAGGGGACAGGCTGCTGGTTGTCATGACTGTAAGTTTGTTGTTAAAGAGAGGAAAGGCAGGAAGGTTTCAGCTCTTAGAATCGAGTCACAATGATTGCAGGGAATCTTCTTCCCCATGTCGAGGTGGTGAACATGCCGTCTGCTCAGTCTGCTGCTCCCTCGGCAGTGATTGAAATCATGTTGCATTCATTCTCGTGGGAATATCATTCAGCATGAGTCCAAGACTCGAGGTAATGGCTCATGAGCTCAAATGAGGCAATTAAGACCGTCACATTCTTCTGCTGTTTGCTCCTCATCAACTTCTTCACCATGAACACACCCAACATCTGTTCCTGTTATCTGGCAAACTTAGAGGGGCACTTTTCCAGTTTTACCCACATAGGTTGGTTTAAATGTGATGGGGAGATATCTTAACTTAGGGTGGACTATCTATCTTCATCTACTCATAAAATGTACAGGCTCACGTTTAAATCTGTACCTAAAGTCAACAGATAACAAAGATATGGACTATGTTTGATCAACATTTTCAGAAAAAAAGAGGATAATAGTCTATTGACAAAATTACTATGTGTTAATGGAAAAAATGGAATGAATGGGGTTCAAGCAATTTTAAAGACACGAGTTTAGAGATATATGTTGATGTAACTCACTTGAGTTACATCAACATATATACTGAATCTCACTGAATGTCTGAATGTCAAACCTAAAACTCACCACATCTCCACATGCTGCTAGCAGTTAATAATAATCAATAGATTAGATTTTATACTGAAGAAAGGTCTGAAGTTAATCATTATGAGACATTTTCATTCTAGGTCAGATTTAGGATGTCCTGTCTGATGGTTTCCACTGGAGCAGTTTGTGTGTCTGCTCTGATCAGTGACCTGGTCACAGATTTGATAAGAGACAAATTGTATCTTGTTGGTAAATGGGAACAATCTGGCACATCCTTTGGCATCTTATCCTACAGACACAGTAGGTACCTTTGTGTGTTTGGATGAGACACGTGTAGCTTTAATGTACCCTGAAGAGAAACACACACATCAATATGAGTCGATTAGAGCAACCGCACAACACATTTTATAAAGACACAAAGAAGAAAGCCTCAAGGACAGTGAATGTTGGGTTTGACAGGTGGGTCACACACAACTTCCACCAAGGAGACCAGAGTTTGTGTCCTGTGTGAGAGCAAACACACATCAGCACATGCAGCAAAAGTGTCATTGCTGGTGTCCGACTGACACAAATGTCATTTTCGTGCCCAGAACCCACCTTTTTTAAGTATATACTCCCATGTATCTTTGCACCCATGGGTGTATTGTTTTAAAATGAGGTGTGGCCATGCACATTGTTGCTATCTTGAGGCAGCAGACAGTGATTGGCCCACGGACCGACACAAATCTGGCCTACAGTCAACGGTGTATTATTCCGATAGTAAGATGCACCTAAACAGGCTGCTTTGGCTCAGGAGGTAGAGCAGATGTCCATTAATTGAAAGGTCATCCATCCATCCATCCATCCATTGTCTTCTACTTACCCAGGGTTGGTTTACAGTGGCAGCTAACACTTTCCAGCTCCTCCTGGGGGATCCCGAAGCCTTCCCCAGGGTCTCCTCCCAGTTGGATGTGCCTGGAAATCCTCAAAAGAGAGGTGCCCTGGAGGAGCAGGGGCTCTACTTCAAGCTCCCTCTGAATGTCCGAGCTCCTCACCCTATCTCTAAGGCTGAGCCTTCACCACAGCTGCCCACATTATTGCAGACCCTCATCAAATCACCTGCCACAACTCTCACTTTGGTCATATAAGGACTGGATATCCCATATCGTCACAGTAACCCCACAGGACTCCCGGGGTAAATAGTAATAAGTCTTGTCCAGAGCCACTAAACACATGTAGACTGGGCAAGCAAAGCTCGTTAGTAAACCTGCCAGGGTAATGAACTGGTCCACCATTCCATGGCCTGGACGAATGCTCCATTGTTCCTCCTGAATTCGAGGATTGACATTTGGTTGGAGCCTCCTCTCCAGCACCCTGGAATCTTCCCAGGGAGGTTGAGCAGTGTGACTCCCTGGTAAATGGAAAACACCCCTCCGACCCCCTTCTTGAAAAGCAGAACCACCACCCAGGTCTGGCACTCCACAGGTACTGTCCCTATCCTCCATGCAACATTGAATAAGTGTGTCATCCAAGACAGCCCAATGATGTCCAAAGCTACGGCCCTCTGGCCTCTCGAACCAGTCGGCAGCTTTAGGAGACCCCTCCTGAAAGGCCTCCTTCTTGAGTTTGATGGCTGCCTTCACCACTGGTGTCCACCAGCGGGTTCAACAGGCACCAACGACCTTCCAACCACAGCTCCTAGCATCAGCCCTTGCAATGGAGGCCCTGAACATGGCCCACATAAACTCCATGTCTACAACCTCGCCAGGGATCCATGAGAAGTTCCTCCTGAGGTAGGAGTTAAACATGGACAGGAGCAAACAGCTCATTATTTGTCCCCTTTTATGGTGAATCTCCACATTCAAAACTTTTGTCAAACATCAGTGCAATGTATATCTTGTCCTGAATTTAATTTTTCTATTTTAGCAATGGATGTTCAGTAATGATGACTCATAAAATACTTCAGCTGCATATTTTGCCTTTTATCCACATGCAGTTTGGTTTAAGTGTGTTTCAATGCAGCTCTAGTTATGGGACGCCTGGATATGTTGGGTAAAAGCTTTTGTCCACAGGCTTTTCAGAACTGGCAGTCTAACAAGCATCTGAAGAAAACACTGCAGGCTCTGGGACACAGCAGCACCTGGAAATATTGAACATTTGTTTTCCTTTCATTCGTACCTGTCAGCTTTCATTCTCAAGGACTGTGGCAAAATAAAGGTGCCCAGAGACAAACAAGTAAACACGAGGAACAGGACATATTTTTCTATTTTCTTTTCATGTTTTCTTTTTTCTACCCAGTCCTCTTGCTCTAACAGCCTGGTGTTTGTACTGGTCATACACTCACACAGAAGTCATTACTTCACCCATGCAAAGGCTACTGTAAGCATCCCCTCACCCTTGTCTTGAGGGTTGAAGAGGTGTCAAAAATACCATGCTTGATAACAGGGGGTTGTAGTTGCAGGCTATTGTTTGCAGTACATCAAGCTGAAGTTGACACACAGACACACACACACACACACACACACACACACACACACACACACACACACACACACACACTGACACTGCTGCCTGTGACGTGGAGGACTGGGCTGATCTCAATGTCTGAAAATGGCTTGCAATGTCAGATGATGCAAAGACGGAAATCAGAGAGAAATATCAAGAGACCCCTGTGGGAAGACAGAGAGAGAGAGAGAGAGAAAGATGTCTGCTCATAACTCTTTACCCTGTTCCTCCACTGGCATGTCTCCCTTCCAGTGCGCTTATGGCTATCACCCCCACTGTTCCCTGCATCAGAAGAGGAGGTTGAGGTTCCGTCAGCTCAGGTTCAGGTACGTCGCTGCCGAAGAACAAGGGCTCGGGCTCGCAGAATACTGATGAACAGCTCCGAGACCTATAAGAAGGGAGAGGGGTACTGTCATGTCCCGTTCCACTACTTAGGTCATGTTTTATTGTCTCAGTCTTTTTTGTTCTGTTTCCTGTTTTATTTTGGTAACCCCTGCCTCGTCTCATTTCAGATCCCACGTCCTGTTAGCTCCTCGCCTGTGTGATTGCTTGTCCTGCCACAATGCGCTTCACCTGCGTCTCATTGTCTTTCCCTTATGTATATTTAAGTCATGTGTTCTCTTCCCCCTGTGCCAGATCGTCTTTACCCCCGTGTGAGAGTTCCAGCGTGTATCTATTTGTTTTTCTCGTGTATGACCAGTTTGCTAGTTTCTTGGATTACTCTTTTGCCTGCCGATTTTGTTCTGACGCCTTATCTGACTTATTACCTGTGTACCGACCCTGTTTCCGATTAAACCACTGAACCTTTCTATTTGCCTCTCGCCTGCTCTGTGAGTCCATTCCCTTGTGAGCCGTGATAAACGGTAGCAGAGGCTCATGGGTATTGTTGTATTTAGAGCTGGTCACCATGCCAAAAGGTTGTCTCAACATGTTATCCAGGAAACTCCATTTGATGGGAACACTAAGAATAGTTGAACACTTGAATAATAATAATAAAATTTGTAGTGTGAAAAAATACTTCCATACCCACAGCTGCCACTGTCCAACACAGCACTATAAACAACTCCAGACCTATCTGAAGGGGACTTCAGAGGACTTAAGTTCAGCTCTACTTAAAAGTAAAGGTCAGTTTGATGTGTGCACTGTAACGAGAGGAGATCACTGGATTCAGTTTTTCTGCTTCCCAGATATTTGCTGTAAGGCTCAAAACTGGACAAAAACAATAATGCAAGATCTTGAGGTTAATACATATGTTACTAGTAAAGTTTGTACTCCTCACCCAAAGCAAGATATACATTTAAAATGTTATTCCACTTTAAAGACTGAAATAAAGTGATTTCATTATTTCTGTTAGCAAACAGCCTTCTGTCTGTCTGTGGAACCCTTTTAGTTTGCTGGTGTGTGAATGTGTTTGCATGAGTCCATGTCTCTGAGGACTCTGGAGACACCAACCAACTGTTCAAAGGTCTCCCTTACCGCCCTCTCCTCCTCTCACATGATGTTTTTCATCCTCCAGCTGTTTCACATTAGCTCTGTCTCCTGGGGTCTTTGTGCCCTTTCTCCTCCATCTCTTTTCCATCCACAACACAAAGACCAAACAACAACCGGCTCTGTCTATAGGCTTCAAATTCAAACACATCATTTAAATACTTTACTAATCCCAGAGGGGGAGATTCTTTTCTCTCCTAACCCATCCCTGAGGAGCAGTGGGCTGGCATTATTGGGGTTCAGTATCTTGCTCAAGGACACGTTGACATGTAGACTTCCTAGGGATCGAACCATCGGCCTTTCGTTGTGTGAACAACCACTCTACTTCCTCTACAACTCACGTCCTTGTTTCTGGCCGTGAAGATGCAGACATGTGTGACTAGGGTGTGTCACATTTGCCAACAAAAATTACGGCTCAAGACCGTACGAGGAAACATCCTGATGTTCTTCACGAAAGTGGGGGTTAACTGATTTGCACCACATGCAATGTTGTAGTGGAATATAAACGAAAATCGTCGATTGAAAAACACTTCAGTATTGCAAAACACACCCGAAGAATGGCTGAAACATGTGGACAAAAACAAATCACCATGACGGAGGCTGTTGCATCCAGATCTGTTGCAAGCTCTGAAAGAGTGGAGGTAAGTGAGATAAAACGGGTGTTATTAGTGATAGCGTCATTGTAGAATATATAAAGTGATTGTAGAGTTCATGCCTGTTTGCATGACAAACTGTTTGTGTGTGTGATAAAGAAAATAATGAGGGGATAAAAAGTCTTAGATAATATGTTTAAACATTTCAATGTGAAAGCTTTATTTGAAAAACCAACTGGACATGTAATGAAGTCACAGATCAGGGATGTGTGTGTGATGTCACTGAGTGAGGCAGATGAGAGCAAGAGAACATAAGATAAAAACAATATCTTGTAAAGCTGGGCTACTGTTGACTGGGGGAAATGTTTTCACCAAATGTGATAATATTAGTTTTTTCCCTTAGATTTGTGAAGATTGGTTCACTACTTGCACTGCGGTCAACATTCCGCTGTCTGAGAGTGACCACCCTGCAAAGAGAGGATTCTACAGGGAAAAAGTCAATGGAGGAGTGATTCCTGGTTTTCATCAGCTACAAGAGAGATACTTAAGAGCAGCATTCAGGTAGTGCTTGGGTACTCTGAATAAGACTTGGGTTTGCATCATCTTTTGTTATTGGCATCTTTCAACAGAAATGATACTCAAAGTTTCCTGTGAGGTTCTGTAAACTTTTTATATCATGCCTGTAGAATTGTAGTTTTCTGTGCATTCAGGAAGGGTAATTAGAAGAAAACAGGGTTTTGCATCGTTGCAGATTTCTATCCGAATTAATAAAATGAAGCTATTCACTTTTCAGAGCACATTTAGATGAAGGTGCTAAGTTAGTTTGCTTTACACTGTGTTTATTGTTAGGTTAAAGGCACTTTACCTTTTGAACCAACTCAGTTGTTGTAATTTTATTTTATTTTGTTCAAGGTTCTGAAAAGAACACAAGGTTAAACATTGTTATTGACATCTGTATATGTTCTGTGCACTTTAATATTTTGTTATTTTGTGCTAGCTGTGAGCTTGATATATTTTATATTTTAAATACAGTATATTTTCCAGGTGCACATATTTTTGTACAAATAAATCACATTTTGTTATATTTTGTAATCCTAAGCCTTTTTGGTAAGAAATCAATTTCTTTTTAAGAAATGATACAAAAGAAATGCATAACAAATGAGGCAATTTTCATTTTCAAGTCAAAATAATACCTGAAATGATCGCAACATGCACCACAACGTTTGAGAAAAGCTGCCGCAAAATCAGACATTTTTTGTAAATTTCCCCACTGTTATTTTAAGCCGCAACAATCAAAAAAGTCCTGCAAAATCCAGGAGGGACTGAAACAGTCTGCAGTCCACTTCTGCTCCCTGGGCCTCACTTCTGTCCTGACAGGGAGAGTCGATCGTCTTCACATAGTGCCGCTGTTTTTGTCCCTCCAGTCAGTAAAGGCAGCATAACCTCTGCATCAATCCTACAAGTCAACTCATGTTCCCTCTATTATCTCCCTCCCACACTTTCTCTGTTTCCTCTTGCCTTTCCTTTACCACTGTTCTCCCCCTCCTTGTCTCCCTCCTGCAGCCAAAAATGTGTTTATCTCTGAATAACTTGTAAAGAGCGCAGCCTGGAATCTCAGCGACAGTGACGACAAGAATCTGTCAAACCCTGCTATGTCTCTCCGTATTACCCCTCATGAAAGAGATGCTGTTTATCAAGGGAGGAGTGGGAGGGAGAGAGTAAGAGCGTGAGTGAGGAAGAAGAGGAGTTTAGGGAGGGACATGATGAAAGAAAGAAAAAAGACATGCTGAGATTAATGAAAAGCTTCCCCCAATCAACATATTTTTTGGAGAGATTTGAAAACTAGGACAGAACAGAAAATGTCCCAAAGCACCCCAAACAGCAACTCCACCACCCAACCAGGCAGCCACCCACCCACCACCCTGAGGCTTCTGTTCCAATCAGAGGGACAACAAACCAGCTGCAGAACATTTAGGAATAAACATGGAGGGAGGGGGGGTTGACTGCAGGATGTGGAGAACAAGAAAACAATTCACATTAAAAAAGTTTAGTGTAAGTCATGCCAAACATACTCTCAGTACAGCTTCTGGGATACACACATGCATACATGCATATATTTTACCCTTTCACATGTAGGCCCACCCCAAAGATCACAAATAAAAGAGATGATGACACACAACCAGTGTAATTCAACTTCGAGTCTCATTTAATTTATGTTTAATGCAATTTCTGTGTAGCAACAAGAGTTTCATTTGAATCATGACACCATCAACAGACTATAATTAAAATGTATGAAGTAGAATTTTAAAGGTCCAACACTTAAATGAACTTGTCTTTATCTACTCTTTGTCATGTTTCTTAGTCCATAAAACATTTCTGGCGCTCACAACAAAACATAGATCATTGCAGCATTCTGTAAATAACTGAAGAAGGTGGGAGTGTCTTACTGTATGTAAAAAAACAAACCTGACATGACTCGGCTTCATCAGAAGCCTTGAGATCCCAAACTGATATGGAGAGACATCACTTACATCACTGTGGATCCTTATTTATGCCCCTTCTAACGGGGTGATAGGGTTTTATAGGGTTTTATAGGGGTTATGGTCTTTCCGCCTCTCAAAAACTGATCAACAGCTTTCAATGAAATTTCACACGTTTTGTAGTAGTCCGACTTCAAATTCTTATTTTTATATTATTTTATATCATTTTATTATGATTTGTATGTCATTCTGCTATTATTCTGCTATGATAGAGGTTATGGTCCATCCATATCAGCACAACTGAATTTTTTCCATTTGCAAGGACGATTGTGTGCTTGAACACAAACGTCCTTGTCACATTTAAAAAAAATTCTCCATCTTCTTTACAATGAATAGATAATAAGTAATTTCCATATCTGGGTAAACTGCTATTCAAATTTCGAGGGTCAGGGTGATGGAATCCACATTAAGTACAACAACAGTTATTTGTCTGTATTTTCTAAGCCTGTACAGAAAAGATGTCAAAATAAAAATCTTTATACTTAAGTTACTTCTGAGGTTTTTGTTCTGTGCTGGAATCAAGGCTCACTTTATTACAAATGTGATATAGAGATAAATGAATCATATGCAAGTACGAAATCAAAAGACAGACACACACACACACACACACACACACACACACACACACACACACACACACACACAGGGAACATCAGAGGCGTGTTGAATATGCAGTGATGCTTCCATTTCATCTGTCACCCACAGCTTTCAGCTTTCTGTACCACCATCTAAAATTTGGCACAACTTCAAAAAAGCGTCAGAAATGAGATTCAGTTTTTCTTGTCTTCAGTTTTTCACTCATGTATCAGAAATCAGACTTGTATCTATTCTAGTTTGGCCTGTCCAGGTCAAAAGACTCCATGCCAGAGGCTGTGGTGATCACAGTGTCCCACATGATGGACTGAATAAACCCTGTTATTAATTTCTCCACGCTGTCACCAGTACTTGAATGAACATATCTGGTGTGTCCTTCTGGTTTTACTGGAGAAAAGTCTCCCTGAATGTTTATTACAACTAGCCAGTAGTTTTCAAGACAACAATGTCAAAGGGAAACTTTGGGATAATGTTGCCTTTGTCAAATAATTAGTGGAATATCACAAATATTACTCTTATTGCCTTTGCTTCCTCTGTCTGCAAGAAACTGTTACTGTTTATTTTATTTATTTATTTATTTTTTATCAGCACCTGGACAGGAGAGCTCATACCTCCACCAAGGCACAGCTGTTAATGGTTACAGAACAAACAAAATTCCTACAAAAATTGGAATCATGATTCTCTTCTTTGTCTCAATAAACAAAGTTTCTGCCAATTTATGTGAGAACATGTCAGATTTTCTGTGTTTTTTTTCTGGATCTACTTTCATAAGACTGAAGACACTTAATGCTTTTACTTGTTTGAACCATTATGAATCAGTATCATAATCTTAGTACTTCCCTCGGCCTATAAGTTACGATGCATTGATTCAATATCATCATCATATTCTAATTGATAGAATAGTCTAGAAGAGGTTCCCTGAGCATGATTTGATTTTCATTGATTGGAATATTACTTTAAAGATAATTACAAAAATGTCAAAAAAAGGTTGCAATGTTGAGGAAAAATTATCCTGGATCTGGATTCTGATTGGTTGGATGACAGATGGATGAAGATGTGGATGATATCAGGGCCATGTGTTCATTACTAATGTGAAACAACAAGTTTTTTGTTTGTTTTTCATCAATGGTTCTATTGCTGTCTGCTGCCTCGAGATGGAAATGCAGTTACAATGCACCTGAGCATGATTCATTTCACACCACCTCTCCCATGAGGGCACAGGTATTTGCTACTTACAAAACGTGGTTGCAGGATGTGACAATGACAACAGCGTCAGTCAGACACTACCAGTGATAGTTGTGCTGCGCTGTGCACCACTGTGTGCAGGGCAGAAGATAAAGCCCCAGGGGTTTTATCACATTTACTCGCAGATTGGTTTTCTTCAGAGAATTACAGCCTCATAGAGCTTCTGGTTGGCTGTAGCCTTGATGTCTTGTTCTATAATGTTTCATTATTGTGTATTCATTTCATTTTTTATACTATTAACTGACTGAATGTTTTTTGTCTCATTGTCACATTTGTGAGAATTAAATATCTTGATTGACCTACAAAAAGAACTGTGACTGAATAAATGTATATTACAAATATTGATATTGCACAGTTTCCATTGTATGCATTATGACTTATTTTGACTTGTTTTCAAGTTTTGTTGTGTTTTGTTGTGTTGTGCTGATCCTGGATCAGTGCACCTGTGGCTCACAGTCACATAAACCAGTAACGTCTGAGCATCTGAACCAGTCCTAACAAAAACAATAACTGTATAATACGGCTTAAATATGCAATTTCTGTAACAATACCCTCTGGAAGAGATTATTATTGGTGTGATTAAAAAATGGAGTCTGAAAGAAAAGATGCCCCCAGGTAAACAGTGTAAGTCTGACATAAATAAAGTTGTAATAGAGTCATTTCTTTTAATTGTCCCTACTGGAGGAGCATATGCAACACTAATCAGACCATCTGTTGGACCTACAACTGCTGCACACACACCACACACAGGAAGGTTATCATAGGTGCAACAGATCCTGTGTGCGTTCAGGTGTGGTCAGACTTCATGCTAATTTGCTAATTGTACCATGTTGTGTGATGGGAAATGAGTGCAGCTGAACATACTGACCCCAAAAGGCTTTCAGTTAGTTACAGACACACACAAGGTACACACACACCCACACATTAAACTGTAGATGGGCCGTCACACCACAGTCTTCATTATAATTTGATAGATTGGTAACATAATGATCCTTACTTTCTGAGTATCCTGTCCTTTGAGGCCTATAAAGAAATTATTATATTCTAAAAAAACGATAATGAATATGATTGGAACCACCTCATGAGCCATTAGCTGCATTAACGTGGAGGTAATGACTTCACAGACTTTTCACAACAGTGCATTGCCATAAACCGCGTACAATAATAAAACTGCATACAATAATAACACTGCATATAATAATAAAACTGCATCCAATAATAACACTGCATACAATAATAACACTGCATACAATAATAACACTGCATATAATAATAAAACTGCATCCAATAATAAAACTGCATTCAATAATAACACCGCATACAATAATAACAATACATACAATAATAACACTGCATACAATAATAACACTGCATTTAATAATAACACCGCATACAATAATACCACATACAATGATAAAACTGCATAAATAATAACAATGAATACAATAATAACACCGCATACAATAATAACACTGCATTCAATAATAACACCGCATACAATAATAACACCGCGTACAATAATAACACTGCATACATTAATAACACTGCATACAATAATAACACCGCATACAATAATACCACATACAATGATAAAACTGCATACAACAATAACACTGCATACAATAATAACAACTATTAGCTGCATTAACGTGGAGGTAATGACTTCACAGACTTTTTGAACAGTGCATTGCCATAAACCGCATACAATAATAACACTGCATACAATAAAAACACTGCATATATTAATAAAACTGCATCCAATAATAAAACTGCATTCAATAATAACACCGCATACAATAATAACACCCTATACAATAATAACACTGCATATAATAACATTGCATACAATAATAACACTGCATATAATAATAACACTGCATTTAATAATAACACCGCATACAATAATACCACATACAATGATAAAACTGCATACAATAATAACAATGAATACAATAATAACACCGCATACAATAATAACACCGCATTCAATAATAACACCGCATACAATAATAACACCGCGTACAATAATAACACTGCATCCAATAATAACACTGCATATAATAATAACACCGTATACAATAATAACACCGCATACAATAATACCACATACAATGATAAAACTGCATACAATAATAACAATGAATACAATAATAACACTGCATCCAATAATAACACTGCATATAATAATAACACCGTATACAATAATAACACCGCATACAATAATACCACATACAATAATAACACTGCATTCAATAATAACACCGCATACAATAATAACACTGCGTACAATAATAACACCGCATACAATAATAACAACTATACAATAATAACACTGCATACAACAACTATACAATAATAACACTGCATACAATACAATAATAACACCGCATACAATAATAACACTGCATACAATAATAACACCGCATACATAATAGCACCGCATACAATAATAGCACTGCATACAATAATAACACTGCATATAATAATAACACTGCATATAATAATAACACCGCATACAACAATAACGCTGCATACAATAATAACAACTATACAATAATAACACTGCATACAATAATAACAACTATACAATAATAACACTGCATACAATACAATAATAACACCGCATACAATAATAACACTGCATACTATAATAACACTGCATACAATAATAACACTGCATATAATAATAAAACTGCATCCAATAATAAAACTGCATTCAATAATAACACCGCATACAATAATAACACCCTATACAATAATAACACTGCATATAATAACATTGCATACAATAATAACACCGCATACAATAATAACACTGAATACAATACTAACACTGCATATAATTATAAAACTGCATCCAATAATAACACCGCATACAATAATAACAATACGTACAATAATAACACTGCATACAATAATAACACTGCATTTAATAATAACACCGCATACAATAATAACACCGCATACAATAATAACACTGCATATAATAATAACACCGTATACAATAATAACACCGCATACAATAATACCACATATAATGCTAAAACTGCATACAATAATAACAATGAATACAATAATAACACCGCATACAATAATAACACTGCATTCAATAATAACACCGCATACAATAATAACACCGTGTACAACAATAACACTGCATACAATAATAACACTGAATACAATACTAACACTGCATATAATTATAAAACTGCATCCAATAATAACACCGCATACAATAATAACAATACGTACAATAATAACACTGCATACAATAATAACACTGCATTTAATAATAACACCGCATACAATAATAACACCGCATACAATAATAACACTGCATATAATAATAACACCGTATACAATAATAACACCGCATACAATAATAACACCGTGTACAACAATAACACTGCATACAATAATAACAACTATACAATAATAACACCGCATACAATAATAACACCGCATTCAATAATAACACCGCATACAATAATAACACCGTGTACAACAATAACACTGCATACAATAATAACAACTATACAATAATAACACTGCATACAATAATAACAACTATACAATAATAACACTGCATACAATACAATAATAACACCGCATACAATAATAACACCGCATACAATAATAACACCGCATTCAATAATAACACTGCATACAATAATAACACTGTATACAATAATAACAACTATACAATAATAACACTGCATAAAATACAATAATAACACCGCATACAATAATAACACCGCATATAATAATAACACCGCATATAATAATAACACCGCCTACAATTATAACACCACATACAATAATAACACCGCATACATAATAGCACCGCATACAATTATAACACCACATACAATAATAACACCTCCTGAATATCTCACTAATCCATTACTTGAAGCTAAATGAAGAAAGCACTATAAATACAGATTACTGCATGGCAAGTCCTCCCTCAACTCCCAAGAGTTCCAGCTTCCATAGTTTGGTCTATGAGATCTTCTTCTTAGGCAGGACCGGTCCCATCCATGCACCTTGGGATGTTAGTTTCACAGCTTGAGCCCTCAGACGTTCCTCTTCTAATTGTCATACCTCAGCCTGGATCATCTCTCCCCTCTGCCTGACGTCCTCCTTTCCCTTTCCTGGACGTGGGTGATTCCATGTCCCTGTCTTCCCATGCATGGGTTCCCAATGATGTCTCTTACCTTCACTGCACCTTCTGTCCACTGGTGCCTTGTTCTTGTTGTTAGCCCTGCGTCACTGAAGTCCTCGTACATCATCAGTCACCTGTGGAGGTGTTACCACTCTTTTCGTACCCCTTCCATAGTTTCCACTGTTTTATGTTGTCAGTGGCCACATCAGTCTTTGCAGCAGGTCGTGTTGATGAGGCCTGGCCTTGAACTTTCCTGGCAGTCCTGATTTTTCAACCCAGCCACTAATCTGCCAGTTTCTTAGAGCTGAAAGAGAGACACCTTCACAACACTGAAAACTAAAATTGTAGCTTTAGTCTGCACATAGCTGGCTAACACATTGTAATCTACCCAGGAATACACAGGAAGCTAACCAGGGACAGCAGAAAATAATTGGACAAATTACAAAGACAGGAAGTGTAAAACAAAACATGAACATGAGAAGATAAATTACTAAATAAAGCAGACGCTAATGGAATGAAAACCCAAACCATGACATATTCAGTCTGTCATCAATAATGCTACCATTTGCTAGCAGGCTGGAACACCTATGTGTTAAGATTGTAGGTCATTAAGCTCCACAGGCACCAAGTATGGATGATAATGACAAAATACACTTAGTCCATTTTGCTTTAATGCATTGATTTGACAACCACTGACATACTGTATAACCCATGCATCAGTCTATTTCGAATGAAAGCTCTGCTTAGCGTCCATTTTGATTAAAGACCATTGCTGTCCAGCTTGTATGGTGTCTCTGAAGGGACATGAGGCTGAGCTGCTGTATGTTGCTCCACTGACCTGAGGATTAAACTCTGGCATCATCTCTACTCTGGCAATTATAGGAAGCAGCTGTAAGCATCATAGCCCTCAGTCCGTCTGTTTTAATGTTACATCTACCCCACCTTGCACTCACCATTACTAATTAATCAAAATTATGTTCCACAGCATTGAAGTGCTTGGGCGCCTCACCTCCCCCCCAACCAGCCATCCTGGGAGAGAAGAGGCAGCCCGGTCCCTTTCTGAATAAAACATCCTAATAATTTAACTTCAGCATTTAGCTAATGCATCTTGCATGAGTGCGAAATCAGTCCAGAGGGCAATGGAATCAGGATGTTGACAGAGTCTCACATGTTTCTGTATGAGTATGTGGCTGGGTGGGTGTGTCAGTGTGTGTGCACTGATTTATTTATCAGGAATATTTAGTGAAAGTGTGTGAGGCAGTGTGGAGGACAAGAGCAGCAAGGAAACACCTCGTATTTCAGGTCTTCTAGTGTATCCCTTCATCCTATTCTATGTCCACAGGTAAAAGCAGCTACAGGGCAGATGGACAGCAGAACCAAGGTAAAGCTAGAGGATGACACTGTTTACATGTTAACTAATGGTCACAAACCATTATTGATCATTTACAACAAAAGCAACTCACATCACAGCTGCTAGCAAGAAGCTTCTGGGCTCATTTCAACACCTGCATGGGGTCTTTTTATGTGTGCATAGGTTCTCCCCGTGTCTAATGGAGATCAATTGGTGACTCCGATAGGTGTGAATGTGAGTGGGAAGAGTTGTTAGCATCTTCATGTGTCAGCCCAGTAATCAACTGGTGACTTGTCCAGGGTGTACCCTGTCTCTTGCCTAATGTCAGCTGGGATAGGCTCCAGCCCCCCTCCTACCCCGCAGAAGACAAGTGGTTACAGAAAATGGATGGATGGATGGATGTCTGGATGGATGGATGGATGAATGGATGGATTATTGAAGCTAATATTACAGTAATGAGGGAAGTCTGCCTATGCATTAACATGTGCTGTGAAGTCATTGCGATATGACCAAAATCTTGAATCCCAAAATAGGTGATGTCATCACAGATAACAATACAACTTGCAATGACATTTTCAGCACTGTTTCCTTCGTGGCCTCACAAAGTAGTTGTTCTGAACTAAGCTCACTAGGAAATGGCAGTACCCAATAAGGAGCAAGGGTACTTATGGACAAAAAAAGAAGTGTCAGTGCTTATGACCAATGAGCACAGGGCAATTTCAGGCACTGTATCACAGCAGGCCTATTCATTCATCCATTTTCTGTAACCACTCATCCAGTGTAGGGTCGCAGGGGGCAGGAGCCTATCCCAGCTGACTTTGGCCGGGGGGCGGGGCTCACCCTGGACAAGTCAGCAGTTCATGGAGGAAGCCGGAGAACCTGGAGGGAACCCACACAAACACGCCCAGGTCCTCAGGTGGATCTGAACCCAGGACCTTCTTCTGTGATTCAGCAGCGCTACCCACTATGCCACCATGCAGGCCTATAGTATACTTAATTTACTAACAGGGCTGTTTAGCCACCAACAACTTAATCTTATTTTGGTGCTCTCATATGGAATTATGGATCACAAATGATCCATTTTGGGTGACACATAAAGACACGCCTCTCCCAGTGCAGAGACTGCAAACACACCAAGCCATCTTTCCATCAAGCCATCCATTCATCCACGTATCTACTCATCCGAATCTCCCCCAGTCCCCTCTGGTCTCCTTTCCCAGCTATATATATATATATATATATATATATATATATATATATATATATGTGCTGTGGCCATTATCAACATGTTTTTGTCAGAGCAGTCCATCTGAATGAGTCCCAGTGGAGCTGCTGTGATAAAAGGCTTCGAAAACCTCCGCGTGTACATCTGTCACCCGTTTTCTACGGTTATAGTAGCTGCTGAGAGTGGTGAGGAAGAAAGAGAGAGTATTTTGTTGGAGTACATCCAAGACAGAGCATCATGGGAGTTGGTGCATGTGTGTGAATGCTGTGATTATGTGCAGACATGCTCACGGTGCATGTTTTTCCTGTGCATTAGTTTTCTGTTAAACTCTGTCAGTGTGCAGATATTCTGCACAAAATATGCATATCAATGTCTTATGTAGGGCGGCACGATGGTGCAGTGGGTAGGGCTGTTACTTCACAGCAAGAAGGTCCTGGGTTTAAATCCAGCAAAGGACCTGGGACTTTTCTGTGTGGAGTTAACATGTTCTCCTCATGTCTGTGTGGGTTCCCTTCATGTTCTCCTCATGTCTGTGTTGGTTCTCCCCATGTCTGTGTGGGTTCTCTCCATGTTCTCCTCATGTCTGTGTGGGTTCCCTTCATGTTCTCCCCATGTCTGTGTGGGTTCTCTCCATGTTCTCCCCATGTCTGTGTGGGTTCTCTCCATGTTCTCCTCATGTCTGTGTGGGTTCCCTCCAGGTTCTCTGTCTTCCTCCCACCACCAAAAACATACAGTATAGGTGAACTGGTGACTCTAAATTGACTGTAGGTGTGAATGAGTGTTCATGCTCCTGCTGCTGAGGTCATCCTGCCAGGATTGGGCAAAAGATGGGAAGAAGCAGTCGTCCTGAAATACAGGAAGCACCAATCAGGCCATGCCAAGAGCCTGCTACCTCAGAGGGGGGGTATGGGTTATTTAGTTTACTTATTTTGTGTACTTTGTTAGACTTACTGTACTTTGGTATTATGATACTTTTGGTTCTGAATAATAATCTGTTTAGTTGAATGGACAAACTAACTTTTTTGTTTCATTTGTAGTTACTTAGTGTGCTTTATGTGTTTTGTTACCACTTTTGTGTTTCATTGGTCTGATCAGCCAGATTAAATACTCCCATTTGTTCTTGTTACTTTGTTTGGTTTGTGCGTTCCTTTGTTATCAAAGCCTGTGTTTAGTTCTGTTGATTTGACCTCTTTTATGGGCCTAGAACTTAATACTTGTGTTTTGTAAATTAATTTATTTCATTTTATTGGCAAATAAAGCCTTAAAATTCAATATCTACATGTGACTCCTCATGCCTTCCTGCTCGACCCCTCACAGTCCACCACACCAGCAAACACTGAGTCAACAATAAAAACACACACCACACAATGGTTTACGCTGATTTTGTTATGTGTCGTTGCTGCAACAGCTACATGCAACTGATCCGACAACATCCTGCAACATTGTTTATTCTTTAGGATCCCCATTAGCTGCCACCAAGGTAGCAGCTTTTCTTCCTGGGCTCCACACACAACAAAATACACAAAACAAACATGCAACAGATACAAAAGTCAAAACAAAAACAGCTTAATAACATGTAAAGAAAAAAAATCTAAACAATAAAACATTACAACACATTCTTTCATAATATTAAGTTGTTAGTCAACATTAGGGTTATTGGTAATGTAGTTTTCTAGTCCTCTTCAAACACAGTAATCATATACATTTCATTCATTACGTTTGACCCAGCCTGTAGTTTTGAGGGCAGGTGGTTAAAGGAAGTGAAGGTAACGGAGGGTCCTCACAACTATAGAAATGCAATCTGTGTGTGTGTGTGTGTTAGAAGTGACAGTCACAAAGAGTCTCCACCAACCCACTGCAGTCAATTAGAGACTCAGACCCCCGGGGCAACACTCCACCACTTCAGCTCACATCTCCACCTCTGCTCCTTCCTCACCTCCCCCCAGCCCCCTCCAACTAAAACCTTTCTTCCTCTGGATCTTTCACTTCTATGCTGAGCAATGTGACAGCATCGGAGTCAGGGCCTTTCATCCAGAGCGTCACCTGTCACTGCCGTCGCCGTGGTTTCTGCTGTTCTACCAGAATGAAGGAGGGAAAGACGAGGTGGGAAGGGTTGGTGAGGCAGAGACTGACATGGTGGATGATGATAAAGAACATGAAGAGGAATACAGTGACACAGAGAAAAGATAGCAGTGATTTGTGGTTACATTTCCACTTTACACAGTAGACCTTCAGCTGATGCTTGTGTTGACCGACGTAGAATGAATGCCACAGTAAAACTCTCTACAAAGTTACAGAGACCCAGCAACCATATCAACTCTGCCATATGGTCAATTAGAATAATAGGAGATTAAATAGGTGTAAGAGGAGAGGATTATATATTTTAGGTCAAATCTCTTCAGGGGATCTTCCCTAAATGACAAGGATTTTGGGTGACATGTAAATCTTCAGCCTCCAAAAGACTAAATCAAGTAAATCAAGGGAAGTAAACACATGAAATGTACCACATTCATATCAAATGTACATTCCATTAATTAATGCCAGTAGAAGAAGTTTCATTCTGAAACAATGTTTTTAAATATTTTTCCTAGATTTTTAAACTTTAAAATGGGTCAATTTGACCTGTAACATAACAGGAGAGTTAATTCAATAGGCCTTCACTTAACTATCAGTTCAATGTGTTTTAAGTGTCCCAGTTTGACAGTAGTACCTGAAAAGGTTTTGGGTCAGTGTGTATTTGAGGCAGTTTAATATTTCTGTCTTCTTTTTCTGTATAGTATAGTAGATTCTTAGCTATTTACAATAGTATGATATGGTACACTGAGATATTTAGATCATAATTTCAAACCACAGCAGCACAGGCAGGACAAGGAAGACAAAAGGGACATGTTTTAGGGTGAGACTGTCCTATGTTTTTGTTGTTAATAATAAAGTTTATAAAGTTCATGAAGTTTATCATGACACAAGCCCACTATTTATAACTAACCAATAAACAAGTTAGAATTAATATTTATAATAACATTAATAATAACTTACAATAACATCATATAAATTGTATCATTGCATTGTTATTATTATTATCATTGTTGTTATTATTATTATTATTATTATCGTTAATATTATTATCATTATCATCATCATCATCATTATTATTATTATTATTATTATTATTATTATTATACATGTTTTTCCCAAAGTCTCCTTTTCCTGACTCAGTCTCTAAATGATCCTTAATGACCAGCGTCTCTAGTTCTTTGTAGACCCTTTAGCTGCTATGACCTGCTGCAAACCTGCTGCAGAACCAGACTCCAGCTTCTGGCAGCGTTCCTGAGGAATCTTAGCCCATTCCTCATGGACAAAGGCCTCCAGTTCTAGAATATTCCTGGTTTACCTGCTGCAACCACCTTCTTCAGATTCCACCAGAGGTTTTCTATGGATTCCAGTCAGGCGACTGTGATGGCCTCTAGAATGATCCAGGACTTCTTCTGAAACCAGGCCTTGGTGGACTCTGAGGTCTGCTTGGAATAATTGTCCTTTTGGAACGTCTAATGACGGCCCAGCTTCATCTTCCTCACAGATGGAGACGTTTTCCTCTAGGATTTCCTGATCCTTGATAGAATCCATCTGACCCTCTACAGGCTGCAGGTTTCCAGTGGTCCAGGAAGCAAAGCAGCCCCAGAGCCTCACTGATCCACCGCCATGCTTCACTGTAGGCTGTTCTTTTCAGCATCAGCTTCATTCTTCCTCCTCCAGACATACCGCTGATCCAGAGGCCCCAAAAGTTCCAGTTTGGTTTCATGGCTCCACAGAACAGCATCCAGAACTTCTGGGTCTGATCTAGATGGTTCTGAGCTACTGGAGGGTTGAATAATTTGTGTTGCGTCTCTATTTACATGCACCAGTATTCTGTACTGTAAGTCTGTTTGTTTCATTACTGTTGACCCAAACATAAAAGCATCCATTTACAAACGTCTACAAATGGCTATATGGAATTTGAATACATTATGGAGATTTCCGTATTGTAACTTTTAGGAAAACAACAGCCTGCCTTAGGCTTTCTGTCATAATAACAGCTTTTACAGAGACACCAATTTGTTTTCCAAAGGAAAGATGAGTCAAGCTTTTCTCCTCTGAGCTTAAACATGAGATTCATTTTCATGATTGCATCAATTACAACAAACTGATCACATTACTGCCTTCCAGCTTCGTCACAGCTGTCAGATGCTCACCATATTGGATTATCACAGGTAATCCAGCGTGCATATGCAATTACTGTATTTAGAGGCTTTTGTTTCATAGAGATACTGATTTGGAAAATCTGACGCCTACACTGAAATCCTGTACTGAAAAGAAAAAGTGATTATCTTCCTGAGGGATTTGCTCATTAAATTGATTGTACTGATTGGATGGATTTATATTGAAATACTATGACGATCACATATCTAAAATTCTTAATTTATTGAACACAGCAGATTGTTTGGCAAGTAAATCATTATGATCTTACGTGTGTGCAGTTTGCTCAAGCTGACAGATAATAATTTTCCAAACTATGACGAGGGAAGGCGGATGAAATTCAGCACAATGTAGCCTCTGTCTCTTTGATGCAGCATTGCAGTCATGTCTTGGAGACAGATGATGAAAGATCCTGCTGTGTGCTCTCCAGGCCACGTATGTGTGCAGTGTGTTGGACCGATATAGCCTCTGTCCAGCCTGCCGAGTCTCTGTTTCCCATGACAGATGTAAACTGTGACGGTGCATCCTCTCCACCTTGATCAAGCTGAACTTAAAGTATTCTCTCCGCCTTCTACTTCGCTGTCACTTCGCCACTGTGTACAACACTGGATGGGAATGTCTAAAGCAAACAGCACAGCAAGCAGATCAGCCTAACGACCACGACCGCTCAGTCAAGATACAAGCACATCATCATCATCATCTTCATCTACAGCAGGGTCACTGTCAGACCAGCTGCAACACAGGATGCACCGATAAGGGTGTAATCAGGTTTAAAAGACACCAGAATGAGTTTTTACTGAAGCCCCATCTGAGGAATGTGTGTAGAATGTTTTATTTATAGATGTTTTTACTCTATTTAAAACACATATTTCATTGATCTTTTATTGATATTGACAAGTAAAACACAATGTTGATTAATTGTGTGTGTGTGTGTGTGAGAGAGAGAGAGAGAGAGAGAGAGAGAGAGAGAGAGAGAGAGAGAGAGATTGGATATAACAGTAGTTCTATATTCAGTATATGCATAATGTTTAAAGCCGGTATGTATTCAAACCTTTGTAGTCTAATATTTTGCTATTATTTATTTAACTATCAACTCTCTCTCTCTCTCTCTCTCTCTCTCTCTCTCTCTCTCTCTGTGTCTCTCTCTCTCTTCTTTATTTTGAGTGGGGGTCTTTAGTCTTTACTCTGGTTTTATTGTCTTTGTACATGTAAATAAACTGACACTGAAGGTGCTGATTAATGCTAACAGACACAGATTCTGTTGAGCCATTATAGAAAAAAGCATTCACCATTACGACTGTATTGTTGTCAAAAGCACTCGGCAGAGGGAATATATTTTACCACAGTACTGAGGTAGGAAGGAGATGATCGCTGGGAGAAAATCTAGGCAGAGGCAGCGAGAGTTCAAACTGGAAGTTGTGACTGAGCCGCAGGAGTTTGAGCAAACATGATATCTATATGAGATATTTTACAAAGCAGAAGAGAGTTATTGTCAGAATGAGACAGAGAGAGGAGGGGAGAGAGCTGAGCTGTTGGACAGATAACAGACTTTTACCACATAACCCTGAATCAAAAATAAATGGCTATAATTATATATATATAATTGGCATAATTGGGGATTTTCGCTATTTTTGTCATGTATGATTTGTCATGATGTTTACTTTGGACGCTTCCTCCTGGGCTCAACAGAGAGGATAGAAAGGGAAGTTTGGATTAGAACCACTGCTCATTCACACTGAAAGGAGCCAGGTGAGGTGGTCGGGTGTGGTTAGGATGGCTCCTCACCCCCTCCCTTTGGAGGTTTTTTCAGCACCCAAAGTCGACCCAGAGCTCTGTGAAGGGATTACATATCGAGTCTAATGTTCCTGTTCCAGTGTCCAGACGTCCTTTAGACAATCATGTGTTCCACCCAGCGGTGAACCTCACCACTGTGTGAAACACCACATCACCACATCCTTACTACCTTTTCATACCCAATCATGAGATTATCACCTGTTTACTAATTAACTAGTTCATCATGACTCATGTACTCTAGGTGGTGTCAAACATTCTAATTCTTTTGTTACTTCTGTCTCAGTTTCATTGAAAAATATTGGTGGCATCAAATTCAGAGTAAGAATACAGTACCAGTCAAAAATTTGGACACAGTTTCCAATTCAAGTGGATGGGAAGGTATGTCCAAACTATTGACTGGTACTGTATGTCGAAAATCACTGATGCAAAACTTTAAGTACATAGTATAAGTATATATATGAGTATATATTTGCAAAATCAAATTATATAGTATTTGTTTAATGGTTTGTTTTTGGAACTATGTGATTTATTCCAATGTTCTCTGTACTACAACATATTTAATGTACATCAACAGCCTAGTAAAGAACCACCATGAACAGACTGGCCTCATATGACAGACATGTACTGCCTATGGGAACTTAACTTACAGGTCTATCAGTCTATCAGTCATGTACCTTGACAGACTCCTGATGCTCCCGTTTGTGACTCTGTTTCTGCAGGTTGTTGGATCTACCATGCTATATATGCATACTCACATAGCAGTGGTCTCTGTCCCTCCTTCCTCCTTATCACCCCTCAAGGAGACACTGTGGCGAGGGCCAGAAAGCTGACGTATTGATTTCAGTTTTTTTCTCTTCTCTCTCCCCATCAGGTTGCATGACTGTGGAGACAGGCTGGCACAGGTTCTCTTCTCATCCAGACTGTTTTTCACTCGACCGGTCAGTACAGTCCACCTCTCTGACAAACTCCACACTCAGCTCTGCAGCTGTTATTGGATTGATGCAGTAATGTTCTGATTTTCACTACACTCTTTGAGAACAATACACTACAGAGCATGAATCCCACATCTACTGGAATATCAATATAATTCCAATTTGCCCCTTCATTTCACCATGTCTCCATTCTACCCTCTGTGCCCTCCATCATGTTGCCATGTATGAATGCTCTTTGGGCTGCTCATAAACCTTCCTCCATCCATCTTCACACATTTCTATTTGTACAGAGAGGATGACATTGTGGATACATGTGACTAAATGAGTTTTCTCCAGCGGCTGGTTGGCCTGTCTACTGACCCAAATGCTCAAATGTCAAACCTTCCAGCAGAAGTAAACATGTCTTCACAGCAGCTAATCTCCACCCTGTGATGAACTGCTGACCTGTCCAGAGTGACTCTGCCTCTCAATGTCAGCTGGGATAGGCTCCAGCCCCCCCTCTGTGACCCTGCAGTGATAAGTAGTTACAGAAAATGGAGGGATGGATGATTCACTCTTTTATTATAACTCACTCATTTAAATTATGTTGTAATATATATATTATTGTGACTACTACGTGTCACTCGACCTTTGGGCTGTGTTTATGGTGTTGGTGACATTTGGAATCATTTTCATGCAAATATCATACAGATAATTTGACCAGCTGTGTGGTTTATTGTACTTAAACCAGAGTGAAGGGATAGACTGGACTCTCTGGATTCTGGCTCTGAAAAAGAGCTGTTTAGGGAGGAGAGCACAGAATTCACCTTTAAAGAGTGGATTTAACCATTTGACTGCTGAGAGGGGAATAGGAGGAGGAGGAAAGAGGAGACGGGGAAACAGCAATGACACAGTGTTTGATGAGCGCTGAGTCCAATCAGAGGCTGAAGTGAACACAACCACACGGATACACAACTCCTCAAACATGACAACCCCATCCCACCCAGTAACAGCCTGTCACTGGTCAAAGTGGAGGGTAATGTGTAATATTTCATATTTCTCTTCTCACATTGCTGCTGAGAAGTTGGAGAAGCCAAACATGACGTGTTCCCTTAGACAGAAACATGAAATCCATCTGCATGATCTCAACTACAGGTTGGTGTCAGTGCCAAGTCTCGAACCCTCTACCCTCTCAAAATATATATTTTAACCTCAGGTCTGGATTATGATCGGGGTCACACACTGGTGGAGTTGTCCATGCCTGGGTATTTATATTTGGACTGTTCTGTTGTTAATGAAACTGGATGAAATCGAAATGATTAACCTCTAATGAATGTATCCACATCAGTATGAGGCTATGGCTGACCAGTGGCTCAGCTTCTGGAATATCAGCCAAGCTGCATCATGAAAGGAAGAAAACATTTTTCATGATGGAAGTAAAATTAAGATGTGAATGAAAATATGAAATCAAGACGATGTAAATTAGAGGAGACATTTATTTAAAAGAGGAAGGCTTTTGGTAAACTTATGCAAACTGCGTCATAATAATAAAAAAAACATTTATTAAACATTATGTGATGCTTGAAATCTGTTTCATGGTTGAAAAACAATCTATTCTATGAAGTGTATCAACACACAACTATCTTGTGTTGTCAAAGTCAAAGAAATCCAGGATCTGCCCATTTATCTAGATCCACTCCAAAATGGAATGGTTCTCCATGCTCCATGCCCAACCATGCAACTGTTGTGTAATCCAGCTGACCAACAAACAAACCAACAAACATGGAGACATCAGCATAAACACAACCTTCTTGGCAGAGGTCACACACAAACACAACCTCCTCCTCTTGTTGGTAGAGTAAAAAAAAGAAGAAGAAGAAGAAAAAATACCGGCCCTGTAAAAGTCTTAGTTACCGCCACACATCTCTAGTAGGTCAGAAGTGATGATTGAACGTGATGCTGATGCTTTAGCTATACACTTTGACATAAATCTAATGCAAACTATCCACACATGTAGTGGTTGTTCTTGCATATTCGCACACCAAACAAGAGAGGAGTATTAGAGGAGAGGTGTGTGCTTTTCATGTTGCTGCTATCGCAGCATGTTTCCTGCATTATATCTTCTTCCAGAGAGAGTCAGTATGTGGGAACAGTGGATAATATGGTGACCATAACTGTTAATAATAATAATGACAACTTTATTTATACAGCACCTTTCAAAAGTTACAAAGTGCTTCATGCAATAAAACATAATAAAATAATTGTACTTAAAAATCTACTGTTAACATGCAAACATTATTACTATGAGCATGTTTGAAACCATCACCACTCTAACATTTGTACACTTACTACACTTATGCCTGCTTCAAAAGGCTGGAACACAAACTGTGGTAATAAGACTGGAACACAAACTGTAGACCTGGTCTTTATCCTTTAAAGACAGCACTGTGGCTACAGACTCTTATGCATCATTGAAATGTTTCTGCATATTTCATGTCTTTTTGTTTTTTTTACAGATTACATTTTTATAGTATCTAATTATTTTTCATGCTTTCTTTGCTTTGCTTTTATTATTTGTTTTATTGCCCACTTTATGCTTTGTTCAGGGTTCATATTGTAGTTTTCTATTTCCCTGCTGAACCCTATAACCTGCTATAGAAAACCAATTTCCCCAAAGGAATCAATAAAGTTTTATCTTATCTTTAAAAATGGTGAACTCCATTCTCCAGATAAAAAGGCAGGTGACCTCAGAAGTCCATCCCTCAGTCTGTACTGTGGACGTTTTCTCTTTTCACCTCCTTCTCTCTCTCTTTCTCTGTCTTTCCATGCTTTCCTAATGACTACAATAATGAGGCCTTATCATCAGCTTCGACAACAGATGCTCAGAATATTGTGTCTAAATCTCTCCCTCTGTCTTTCTTGCTGCTTAATCTCCACTCTCTCTCTGTCCCACTCATTGTTGTGATTCTTTTTGCTTATCAGACAAACCACTCTTCAACAAACTGGAACCTCATTACTTCCCATAAGCATCTTTTTCATTCTGTCTGCTCTGACTTTCATAAGTTTTTGAAAGTCCAAATAACTGTCTGTTTTCTACACTGCAAAAAAACAACAAAAAAACAAAAAACGGTGTTGTTCTGAAAAAAAAGCATCACATTCTGCTGATCATGCTTTTTACAAATACTTTGAGATGTTATTAGTAAATCCTATGTGAACATAAAAAGCATCTAAGATACTTTATTTCTAAGCAAACAGTTTATTGGGATTTATTTAATGTTTTTTGTGTTAACTGCCATTATCATCAGATGAGGTAATATTTTAAAGATTTATTATGTTTAGTTTGCTTTTCTGACTCTCTCCTTATGTTATTGTGACAAATGAAACACAGTCTTACCTTCAAAATGTATCATACAATTATAATAAAATTGCAAATTCTTTTGGGTTTGAACATTGTTGAAAACATTTGGGGTTAATATACAGAACTAATAAAATTAGTTTCTGTATAATTAAAAGCAGATATATATATATATATATACATTATATCTTCAACCTTAAAATCTCAATTTGCTCTAGAAGGTTTTACAGATGGATGAATTCATATTTCACCATCAGGCAGCTTTAGCTAAATCCTGTGTATGAATCTTCAGCAATATTTTCCCTACTTCCTGTCAGAACATGAATCTTTCCATCTTAATCTGCTTCCCTTTCTCTTCTCGGTACCACCAGATGTGAACTGACTCACCCATGAAGACCCATCACACATAGTGAATGACCAGTGTAAGCCAGACTAATAAGGCGTATGAGGTGAGGGGCCATTAGTGATGATGAAAATGATGAAATGAAAATGATGAAAACTCACATTTGACCTCCTCTGTTTCATCTAGTCTCTCCCCTTTCATTTAGGCCCACATCCATCCATCGTTTCATCTTTCTGTCCATCTGCTGGTGTCAGGAGAAGGAAGGAGCCCGGGGAGGTTTTATCTAGAATCACCTCAGTACCTGGAGGTGCTGCTATGTCTCTGTGTATGTTTTTTTTACTCTCTTTCTTCCTCATTTCCCATCACAGAGTTGTGCTTGGTAATCAGCCTGCAGTCTGATAAGGCTGTGATAAGCCCAGTGGAGAAATCACATTATAAATCTGAAATGTTTTGGGCCAGTTTAGAGCTAATTACCAGATCTTACCTTTTAATTCTGATGGCAGTTCCCTATGATCTGTGGGATGGAGGAGGAGTAGCGTGAACCTTTTTTAATTGGTTTTTAGATGACTTTCACATGAACTGTGAAATTGTGGTGATCAACAAAAGGCCAGCATGTAGACGGATTGTAGCCGGTGCAGCGCTGCTCAGTCTTTAAAGGGAAAGAGTTCACGTTTGTCTGGAGAATAGGTGAACATTTACAGGCATGTCTTATTTTGAAACATGTTCAGTTCTTTGATACCAGCATTGATCAGGCTCTGATGAACCATGAGGCATTTCAAACCAAACCGTTGTGTTTTGAGGACTGTCCAAAGAGGTGACATCAGCTGACAGGAGGCTGGTGGAGTATCATTACTTGTGTGCGACATACAGCAGCAACATTTGTCTGTGTTTTATTCTATTTCTAAGTCTGCTGTTACATAGGTGTTTGTTTTTTTGTAATGGAGGTTAGCGATGCCATATTGGCTCATGTGTTCAACCAATCAATGTACACTTACATCTGGACCTATAGCCTGTAAGCTTACATTGGATACCATACCACCAGTGGTTTTCAAAGTTGGTCTTTGAGAGGGTTCCAGAGTGTCCCCAGAAAACAGGGAATAACATATTCATTCATTCATTCAGCCTATCCCAGCTGACTTTGGGCGGGAGGCAGGGTTCACCCTGTACAAGTTACCGGTTCATCACATAGAAAGACAAACAACCATTCAGACTCACATTCACACCTACAGTCAGTTTAGAGTCACCAGTTCATCTACTGCATGTTTTTGGTGGTGGGAGGAAGACAGAGAACCTGGAGAGAACCCACACAGACATGAGGAGAACATGGAGGGAACCCACACAGACATGAGGAGAACATGGAGAGAACCCACACAGACATGAGGAGAACATGGAGAGAACCCACACAGACATGAGGAGAACATGGAGGGAACCCACACAGACATGAGGAGAACATGGAGGGAACCCACACAGACATGAGGAGAACATGGAGAGAACCCACACAGACATGAGGAGAACATGGAGACAACCCACACAGACATGAGGAGAACATGGAGGAAACTGACACAGACATGAGGAGAACATGGAGGGAAGCCACACAGACATGAGGAGAACATGGGGAGAACCTGTGTGGAGAACATGGAGAGAACCCACACAGACACGAGGAGAACATGGAGAGAACCTGTGTGGAGAACACGGAGAGAACCCACACAGACATGAGGAGAACATGGAGAGAACCCACACAGACATGAGGAGAACATGGAGAGAACCCACACAGACACAAGGAGAACATGGAGAGAACCCACACAGACATGAGGAGATCATGGAGAGAACCCACACAGACACGAGGAGAACATGTAGAGAACCCACAGAGACATGAGGAGAACATGGAGAGAACCTGTGTGGAGAACATGGAGAGAACCCACACAGGCATGAGGAGAACATGGAGAGAACCCACACAGACATGAGGAGAACATGGAGAGAACCCACACAGACACGAAGAGAACATGTAGAGAACCCACAGAGACATGAGGAGAACATGGAGAGAACCTGTGTGGAGAACATGGAGAGAACCCACACAGACATGAGGAGAACATGGAGAGAACCCACACAGACATGAGGAGAACATGGAGAGAACCCACACAGACACGAGGAGAACATGGAGAGAACCCACACAGACATGAGGAGAACATGGAGAGAACCCACACAGACACGGGGAGAACATGGAGACTAACCACAGAAAAGTCCCAGGTTCTCAGGAGGATTTGAACCCAGGACCTTCTTGCTGTGACAGAATATATGACTATACTGGCAAAAATCTGTATCAGATGGGGACCCTCGGCCAAAATCTCATCTAATGGGGGTCCATGGTCTGTTCTGAGTCAGATTAGGGGTCCTTCTAAGCAGTTTTACCTGCTGACCATCAGCTTTGTATTTTTACTGAAGTATATTTGACATTTACAGTTGTGTGTTCATCTGAAGAGACATATTTTTTCAACAGTTGATTGAAACAGTCCCCCCCCCCACTATAAATGCTCCCTTTAATATGGATTTAAACAGAGTTCACCACTGAGCTTCTCCATATCTGCTTCTCAATGTGAGCTGGGTATTTTGTCAATATCAGATGGTGAGAGGGCCCTGGGCTTGGCATCATAGCAGCAGCAGTGCTATCTCTGGCACAGTTTTTATTGAATTGTGTACCTCAGTGAGGGGGGGAGGATGATTGTGTGAGTGTTTGATGCCCTCCATCTTTGTCTGTCAGCGTGGCTTCTCCTCTGTATCTAATCCTGCCATGGCACCAGCTGCTCCCACAACGGCATCTCCTAAGGCACAAGACACTTCCTCTCAGAACTGCCCCCTCCTTCTACCCACCCAGCCACCCAGCATGATCTCCATCAGGCACCCCCGTGGCTGGGCTGTGGTCGGTGAAGGCAAGTTCACACTGTTGGAATTATTGCAGTGACAGCCGTGTTTTTCTGCTCGTCTGCCAGGACTTGCTCTTATCTGGTCTGCTTCACTGAGCTGCTGCCGCTGACGGAGGCTCTGGCAGGCTGACAGTCTAACAGGCTGATGGACAGATTGGCTCGAGAAATCACAAGAGGCTCAGAACATGGCATATAGCATTCAGTTCAACTAATTCCACAATATCCCACTAATATTGGTCCGGTAACCTGACCCGAGAATAAGTGAATGTTGTTTTTTTGTATTGCCTATTGAGGGTTCAGTTTTTACACTCTCTGTGTGGAGTTTGCATGTTCTGCCTGTGTCTGTGTGGGTTTCCTCCAGGTACTAGTCCAAAAACATGACTTGAATTGGTGACTCAAAATTACCTTGAGGTATGAATGGTCTCTCTATGTGTCGGCCCTGTGATGAACTGGAGACCTGTCCAGGGTGGATGGATGGACGGATGGACGGATGGATGGATGGATGGATGGAATCTTATTTCAGTGTAGTTTCCTGTTTCTGAGCACCTGAGAAATTACCCAACAGTCAACTTTGACCACTCCAACCACTTTCAAGCAGTCAGAGAGAGTATACATCCGCCAACACCAGTCACTAAAAATGAATTGAAAAAAACAAAAATCAACCTTTCAGGGTGTTTTTCAATTTTTTTGTCAATTAAATTTTTATTTCTATAGCACCAAATCACAACAATAGTTCTCTCAGGGCAGTTTCTAAAAAGAGCAGGTCTAGACTGTACTCTATATTCTACAGAGACCCAACAATCAGAAGAACATGGAGACAGAGGGCAAAAGAGGCAGAAACCTCGAGCAGATCCCGACTCAAGGTGGGCGGAGCCTCTGCTTTGACTGGATGGATTGAAAGAGAGAAAAATAAGAGATGAGGAGAGAGATTTCAATTAGTAATATTTATAACTACTACAATAACAACACTAATAATAATATTATTATTATAATAGTCAACCAGGATCAAAGCAGTAGATCCAATCACAATCTACAGGAACCTGCAGGATGAGAAAACACAAAGACTCCAGGGAAGAAGTCAAGTTAGTAACATGAATTAATGAGACATGAGTGTGTAAAGAAGAAGAGAGAGGAGCTCAGTGCATCATGGTAGAGATACGATCTCTGATACTAGTTCTGGTCAGGACATGTGAGTCTTTAGAGACTTGTTGGGACAGCCTGATAATAGGGAATTACAATAATCCAGCCTGGAAGAAACAAATGCATGGATTCATTTTCTGCATCTTTTTGAGACAGAATGATTTTTGATATATTAACAAGTGGAAGAAGGCAGTCCTAGGACTGTGTTTACTATGGGAGTTAAAGGACATATCCTGATCAAACAAAACTCACAGATGCATCACGGTGGAGCTGGAGGCCAAGGTAATGCTGGAGGCCAAGGTAATGCCATCCATAGTGGTTTTATCATTATTAGACAGTGTGTTTCTTAGTTATTTAGGGCCCAGCACAGTTCTGTAAAGGAACAGAAAATTGGAGGTCATCCAGTTTCGTTCTGTCCTTGTCTGAACAACACAGATATGATTTTCCATAATGGTGATCAGGATCTAGTTTTGATGTAGATGTACTGTAACTTCTTACCTTTCATAGATACTGTAACAGTCAAAAGCGCTGCTGCTATGGCTGCTAAGGCTCCCATTTCTCTGTCATCCAGTGACACATTCTACTATAGGGTATGGAACACACCCCGTCAGTCAGACCAGGTGGCACAAAACTGTGCGACATAATGACCTAATAAAACATGGAGATCTACGAAAGCAGAACTCAGACACACTATTATCTTACATTAGAGCCAGTAAGCAGCGGCTGGTAACAACTGTTGTTGTGAGAAGTGTGGCAAGAACAAATTCAAACGGAGCTGTATAAGGTGACAAACAGTGTAAAGGGTTAGATTCATAGAGAACAATATAATAAAATAATAGAACAATAATAGAAATATTTAAATGCATATGTGTTTAGAGGTATTGTTTTCTATTTGGATGATTCTGTTCTATGTGAGTCAATGTTTAACAGTATTACAGTTGTTTTTACAGTCATTGATGGGATGTCTGGAAACTTTCCTGGTCGCCTCAGTTTTAATAACAGTGGCGTTGGCATTGACGTATGCATCTTTTTCTTATTAATGTCTGTCTTCTTTAACAGTCTGCTTGTAGCTGCAGGTTTTTGGTGCTGGTTGGTCACGTCATGCTGTTCTGCTGCATCCACACAGCAACCTGACCACCTGGAGACGCACATATTTCATCTGCTAAGCTGTTGTCTGCATCACTGTGATTAACTCAGACCAGTGATGTGACTGATTGAGACTAAATGTATTCATCTCCCTCCCTCTGATCTATATTCAGCTTCACACAGCCCTTATGCACTGTGCACTGCTGCAGTGCTGCAGTGCTGCAGTGCATGGAGATATCAACACCGGCTAACCTAAAACCTGCCACAGCATTCATGTGATTAAAAGAAGGCCTATCTTCTCAAGCTCTTCAGATATCAAGGACCTCATCATGCCATGGTACAAATACATGATGATGAAAAGCCACATATATAAGGACACATATTTTGTACACTTTCATCAGAACAAGCTCATTTTCTCCACTATGTAGACTTTATTATGTTGCCTGCTGCTGCTGTTGGTCATGACAGCACAGACAGGCTGAGTAAAGAGGAAAGAGATCCAGAGTTGCATCATGTCTGTCATCCCTCCAACCTTGTGCTGTGACTGGATGCTGCTCGATGTCGCCTCTGTCACTCTGCAACTTTGATCACAGACACAACGCAACTAGAATCAACATGCTGCCGCTCAGAGGTGGCGGCTGGGTGTGTGTGTGTGTGGGGGGGGGGTGAAGAAGGGATCGTAGCTGATGTTTGGTATTGGATTTTATGAACATCGTGGTGCACAATATGACAGAAAACAATCTTATTCCAATATAATACAGTACTTTAATCTTATTAAATGAGAGAAAAATCTAAAAATCACATTAAAGAGGAATAATTATTTTTTTTCATTATTTCAGATTAGATGGCTGTATGTGTGGTGCACCTTATTAGTGTAATTACAGTGTGTGTTCTGTCTTAGGAGAATGCTCTCAGGCTCACAGTGAAGTATGGTGAAGTAGTTTACCCCTTTGTTGCTCCTTTGTTTAATCTCTTCTTGTCTTTTCTTCCCTCCATCATCCTCTCTCTTTGTTGTTGGCTCATTCTCTTCCCCCCCCCCCCCCCCCCCCCCTTCTCACCCTCTCTCCAGCCCCCTCCTAGAACTCAGATTAAAGGAATGATGCAAACTCCCGGTCTCTTGCTCCTGCTTGATCCTTTGTGAGCGAGTCAACTTGCCAATGGCCCCGGGAAGTCGAGAAAGTGTCTTTTAATAGCTGATGTAAAAACAAGCAGCGCCACGTAAGCTTTTGATATCCGTGTGCAAAACAAAATGCAGCATTAAGCTATGCATACATTCCACCCTGCAGTATTAGGTCACTGAGTGTCAGTAAATGTTCCACCAGTGTCAAAAAATAGAAGCACATGTCCAAGATCATTACTTCTAAAACATCAGATTATGCTGTTATTATACTACATATCCTAATTATTATAATTCATTGTAATTTATTGCACTTTTTATGTCATGTATTATAATATAATTATAATTGGACTAATACTATTTTACACGTGTCTATTTGTGTAGGACCTGTTTGTACATTTGTGTGTGAACTACATGTCTCCTTGTGTGTGAAAAACTTGAAACAACATTTTCACATTTCTGAGTTGATCTACCATGAGGAGACGTTCATGTCAATTTTTCTTATCAGGAAATTATTTTTCTAATTAGTACAGACTAGAATAACAGGTATTTCCCTACTTCTTACTTTCTCTGGTATATTGTATGGGTTGCAGGGGGCAGACAACGAATAGTAATAATATTTAAAAATAATTTTCACATTTATTAACTTCAACTTGTTTGTATTTATTCCCATTTAGACAGGAACCTATATGAGAGCATATAACAAATTTACATACATTTTATAATTAAATAGGTCAGACCATCTGGATTAGTATAACCACACTTTTACTTTTACTTTGTAAACATGGAAAGTAAATGCAGATAAAATCTAATAAATCAAATTAGATTCAGAAGAAGAAGACACTTCAACTCCTGCCGTCTTTGTGACGTGATCTCCTGTGATCTCCTGTGATCTCCTGTCTCTCAGGTAGGTTGTGTGGTTGTGTTCTCCTCCCTCAGGCTCCTGACTTCCAGCTCTTGCTACACACCTGTCCTGCATCAGTGTTGTTAGCCTGCCCTGTTCCCATGTTTTCCTCAGCTCTTTTCTTTTGCTTTCCTGTTCCATCACCTCATCCCTCAAACCTGAACATCTCTGCCAGCATCCCATCCCTTCATCAGTTTATCTTATTGAATTATTTTGAGGAATGGCATTGTGCATTCTCCTGCTGAAAGAGACCACTGCTGTTAGGAAACACTTAGTTTAGGTAGGTGGTTTGTGTCAAAGTAACGTCCACATGAATGAGAAGATCCAAAGTGCATCCTGGTGCCATCTCTTCCCCAGCTAAGCGACACACTCACACCCATCCGTCCACATGATGTAAAAAAAATAAAAATAAAATAAAAAATAGCACTGTGGTTGTTCTTTTGAATTCTTCACATCTTTCCTTGACCTCCTGATGTTTTCAATTATTAACAAGCAAAAAATAGAAAGAATGTCATTCTTGGACTTTTTGACTGCAGACATTCCGTCACAAGATGAATGGAGTATTTAGACAGAGATGCAAGCAGGCAGGATGAATAGTAACACTATTAACATAAATAAAAAATACTGATACTACACTTAGACTTTGATGTAAATATGTGAGAAGGTTTTGATGATATAAACTTCTGTTGATCTTGGCTGCTCCTGCACATTCTCATCCCTGAAATGCTTGCCGAGAACAATGGAGGTTTGATTTAAAAAAAGAAAATCTCCAGCAGCAGAGAAAAGATAAGCTGGGGGATGAAGAGTCTGAGAAAGGGGGGAAATCTGTTTGTATGGCCTGTGGGTGGGTGGAGATTAAAC
>CM075189.1:6520589-6553089 GCA_037577475.1 Chaunax sp. Z400
TTATTAAAATCGTGTCTTTTCATGGGTTTAAATGTAACACAGCACAGACAAGGATGGAATTTACTCATGTCTTGTATTCTTCTTACTTTACTATTGCCTTCTAAAATTACTCACAGTTTAACTCGTGTCCACCTTCCCTGTGTTTTGCTTTATTCTTGTAGAACCAGAAAGCGGAAGAAGCAACAGGACGACGGCTATGTGAAAAAGCCACCCAACTCAACATGTTTCCATCACTACACCAGAGCTGATGAAACAAAGTCAGTGAAAAATGTCCTCTGTGTTTCTGTGTAGACCAAGAAGAGGCGGACCGACTCGGGGCCGGACTCCTCCTGTTTTTAAGGTGAGACAATATTTCTGTTCATCTCAGTGTTTTTATCTGACATTCCGTGTAAACCTGACGACATTTGATAAATTAGATCACAGACTTCACATTCACAATAATTCAGGTTGTGGAGGAGGAATGACGACAAAGTGTATTAAAGTTATGTGAGTCACTGTTTTTGTGTGTTTGCAGGAGCCACGTGATGAACTGCCGTCCTCAAATCCTGGGATTAAGATTTAGATTTGATTAAGATTTAAATAGTCAATTTATTAGAATTAGATTGTAAATATATTTGATATAGGTTATGAGCAGGCTATAATTAGATTGTAAATATACTTTATTGCAAATAGTCTGTAAATTTAACACAATTAGATTTAATTTCCCCCTATATATCTCCTCTTCCTCCTCTCTCTCTCTCTCTCCCCCCAACTGGTCAAAGCAGAGGTTTCTGCCTGTAAAAGGCAGTTTTTTTTTAAGAATTAAAAAACAGCATGGAGAGTGTGTGTTCAGTATTAGACAAATAAGTCATGGTGAAGGTTTCCATCTGAACATAATGTGAATTATAAACAGTACTGTGACATATGAGAGTTTAAGGAACATGAGGTAACACCAGCTGCTGATCTATCAGTGAACTAGAAACCAATCAGACAGCACATAAAAAGGGACGCTCCATAATGCAGTCACTGAGGACACGGCAGAACTGTAAGCTGCAGTTTTTACATTAAAAAAATGTCATGTAATAATCCTAAAATCACATGATCATGGTCTACGATAAACATGTTTGGGCACAACACACCTGCCAGATGTAGCTGTAGGGTTGTAGAAATAGGAAGGTCCAAACACTGAGCTGGATACGTTGATTTCCCTGATCTGCATGTTAAATATCTGAAGGACAAAAATCTGATAACAATAGTTTTAAATCCATGTCATTGGGCAGAAGCATAAATGATCTGACAATCTGAAAATGAATGAAAAACATCTGAAAACGAATGAAAAACATCTGAAAATAAATGTTGACGTTTAAATAAATTGTTCATGTAAAGGAAAATTCACACCTCAGACACCACTGAAATATAATTAGACCAGGTATGGGCGCAGTACATTGATTTTGTCTCTCTCTGTGTGTGTGTGTGGCTTCAAATACCAGGCATCAGTCTGCTATAGGTTCGGTAGCTAAATGATCCGGTTGAAGGGTTTTTAGACCGATGGGTTTGTGGACATCAGGATTGTAATGTTATTAAAGCTGAGGCTCAGTTGTATTTGACTTCCTCATGCAGTGGTTTGTTTGATGTGTTTGCAGAATCATGCAGTCTGTTACAAAACTGACAGCTGTATAGTTTGTCTACCTAGATTAACAGCTCAAACAGAACAATGTGTAACATACAGGCTTAAACTATTTTATTCATGTCCTCTTTGATTGCATTCAGTTAAATGTCCCTGCTGTTTATGTTTACCTAATGCATTAAAATGTGGGTTGATTAAAATTAAAATTGTATTCAACAATTCCTAGATCAGCACAGAACAATCACCTCGGGTTATATATTGAGTTTTGATGGCATCCTATGCTAAAATGGGGCGCTTGGTGTTGGTTGCAGTGATACTGTATGTAGACAAGTGTGCTGATTGGCTACAGCACCCTTCAATCAAATGACTGAGCGCTGTGTGTGTTTCTATAAGCCTGTATAGGAGAGATATCATCAAAGATCATCAACAGCTTTTCAGAATACAGCCCTGCACTGTTGTCAGGGCAACAAACAAGGCAACAATTTCCATACAAACCACTGCATCAACTTTTACATGTCGAGGGAGCTTGACATGCTAGCACACACCTGCACCTGTTGCTGCCTGCATGTGTGTGTGTGTGTTGATTTGTACTGAAATAACAGCCAATAATCATACGTGTCTCTGTGGAGTGTGGACATGACGTTGGATGAGAGAACAGGGACAGTGACTTCTGTCCACTTCTTTTCCTTCTCCTCTCTGTTGAGGTACCAAAGGGAGGAAACATCAGTTCAACATTCCTGTTCACTCCACTTCTCCAGTTCCTCCTCTTTTTCCAACGTTCAAGAGAATCTAGGCTTGTTCATGTATATGTATATAACATATACATGTTCATATTCATATATTACGTCTCCGCAGATTCCCCCATATCCACCCGATTGACTGCTTCCTGTTTGGTGCTGGAGAGAGCGCACCTATTGGTTGTTGACAATGTTCACGTCATTGAACGTCACTATTTGTACGAGCCAAGACTAAAGACTTATGATAATATTAAACACGTCTGATTTTATCGAAACGTCAAGACGAGAAAAAGAGCGACTTCAGACTTATGACCACCTTACACAAAACGATCGAGACGACGGAACAACTCTGGAAAAACTATCATTATTGGACATTTGTCTGCGACAGTGAAATCTGTTGAGAAGTCGTTAGGTGTAAGGTCAGCATAAGTTACATTTTAAGATATGACAAAACATTATTTGTAATGATTTAATAATTTGTTCAGTTATAATATAAAGGCCTAACAATGTAAAAACAGACATTATCCACCTGTTATCACATGGATTCTATACCTTGGTATAGTTATCAGTGATGACTGCGTAGAGATTGGACTGAAAGCTGAGAGAAAACTTCTGCTAAGTTCTCTTCCCAAGGTCAGTACAGTTCTTACCTCACTAAATGGCATATACACATAAATAGAATGTGAACTAGTGGCATCCTCTTATCTTGTGTGTCTGTGTGAGTCAGGCTGTGGTTCTTTGGTAGTCGGTTTGAAGAAGGGAGTTCTCCCTGATGCCACAGGGCTTCAGTCACAGCAGAGTTTACCACCTGAAGGCAATTTCACAACTCTTCTCTCTCATATGCTCCTCCTGTCATCATGTATTTTCTTTTTCTTTCCCTATCTTTCAACCACTTCTTCTTCCTCCCTCTCTCTCTGTAATGAGGTACTATGGTGGGGAAGCATATGCTCAATTAGCAGCTGAATCTTGGCAGAAGGTAGCAAGACACTACCAAATTTCCTGTTTTCTCGTCTCGGCACAACATAAGCACAAGACTCAGCTAATCAGTGGTATCTCTGTGAAAATCTACTGATTTAAAAATCTGCATGTGTGTTAGCACTTGAACATCTGTATGTTTGTGTGGACCACAAAGGTCAATTTCTGCATTAGACTGATAAATGCTATTACATGTAATCACTTTGGCTCAGTCAAAGCACAGTAATAACAAAGAAAAGCAGAAAAGACAGGCCTTGCACTGGACCGACCCACTAGCACACAAACTCAAAAATATCACCACCTTCAGAAAGATGAGCTCACTAACAATTAACAAGTCATTTAGTGAAATAATGCTCTTAAAGCTGCTTGAATAAAACAAATTGCCACAGCCAGATTCCCACAAAATGACCTCCAGCAGGATACTGGTGTGCATGTTTCTGACCAAACTGAAACAGACTCCATGAGGGTGGCATGAGGGCCCGACCTCCTCTAGTGGGACCTGTGCTCACAGCCCAGAACTGTGCAGCTCTACTGGGATTCACCAGAGAACACCAGGATCCACCATTGGTGCCCCGTTCTCTTCACAGATGAGAGCAGGTTCACACTGAGAACATGTGACAGACGTGAAAGAGTCTGGAGACGCCGTGGTGAACGTTATGCTGCTGTAACATCATCCAGCTTGACCGGTTTCGTGGTGAGTCAGGATGGTCTGGGGAGGCAGATCCTTGGAGGGTCACACAGACCTCTATGTCATAGCCAACGGTACCCTAACTGTTAGGCACCGGGATTGTCAGACCTTACATTGGCGCAGAGGGCCCCGGGTTCCTCCTGGTACAGGACAATGCTCGGCCTCATGTGACCAGAGTACGTAGGCAGTTCCTGGATGATGAAGACATTGATGCCATTGACCGGCCTCACGTTCCCTTGACCTTAATCCAACTGAGCACCTATGGGATGTTATGTATCGGTGCATCCAATGCCGCCAAGTACCACAACAGACTGTCCAGGAGCTCACTGATGCCCTGATCCAGGTCTGGGAGTAGATCCCCCAGGACACCATCTGCTGACTCATCAGGATCATGACCAGACATGGTCAGGAGTGCATACAGACATGTGGGGGCCAAACACACTACTGAGTCACATTATGAGTTGATGATGAAATTCACACATTGTATCAGCCTGTGATTAAAAGTTTTACTTTGATTTTGGGTGTGGTTTTGAATCCAGCCCTCAATGGTTGATGATTTTGGTTTCCATCGATTGTTGTTACGTCACTTTGTTCTCAACAAATTATACAAAGTAGATCAGCAAAGATTTACAACTTGAATAATTCATTCATAAAGATCTGATGTGTGATTTAAGTGTTCTTTTTATATTTTTCAATATATTGAAATATCAGTGGAAAGGCACCATAAAGGTCACTGTGTCACCTTTTGTCCATTGGAACAGCAGTCATGTTGTCTTTATCTTTATACATTCTGCCAAAAGCTACACACATAAACTACTGTTATCCAAGCACTGAGACGCTGATCTGAGTTTGAGCTTATATGAACAACAAATCCTGAGAGACCTTAATTCATCAGGAAGCTCATTGTAGGTCACGTTAACGTTCTCACCTTCATAAAGCTGGAAGAGTAGGCACTGAGGTACACAGGTATCCTCATGCATCCTCACTTTGAACCTAACTGCAAACATCAATGCTGCTGCATGTAAACATGTCCATCCAGGCAGCACTGAATGAATATTTGAACAAACGTGTCCAGATACAACCAGAATATCCATCGCTGTGCCTTCAACTTCTGTTTTCTACATTTTACCGGCATCAAAATCAGATTGGAACCAAATTCCCGGCCACATGTTAATGTCCATGGACTACTGGTTGTGTGGAAAGTTGTAAGGATCACTGCCTTTGAGACGATAAGAGTTTTTCACCCTTTCACAGCTTCAGGATGTTTGGCTACTCAATCCGACTGAGGGTTCATGTTCCAGGGGGGGAGTCATGTCAATCATTACCTTCTATTAAGAGTCTGAAGTCAGCAGTGATGTCTGACGTCTTAGTAAACCTGCAGTTTTATTAGAACTGAACTATTGTAACATAAAGTTAAACCACGTGGTGCCACTACTTCCCTGAACATTTAATGTTGTCATTCCTCCTCCTCCTCCTCCTCCCCCTCCTCCCCCAAATAGCATGTGTCCTGTGGAATGTGAACCTTTTTTTTCCCCTTCTCCCCGTGTACCAAGAAAATAAACACATGAAACGTGAGGTCTGGGGCCCAGCAGTCACCAAGTGGTGTGTGTGTGTTGGGGTGGTGGGGTTGCTGAGAAGGTGGGGTGGGGTTGGCTGGAGTGCTTGGAGTGGGGGGCCATTGGGGAAAGATGGAGAACAGCTGTGACCTATTTTTCCTCTCGTCTTTCAGCCGTTCTCTTCCCTGCGCCTCCACAGTTCTGCACAAGCTCAGAACTTCTCAGAGTGAAGCTGCTGCATGGCTTTGTAGAGTCACCACCAGCAGCAGAAGAGTCATTAAAAGGCTCCTGGCAGACCTGCAAACCTGAGCAGAATCCCCTTCACACCCACATACCTCCCTTTACCATATGGCTGTGAGTGTTTTCTGAGGACGTGCTCTTCCTGGATAGTTTTTGGGTAATATTACTGCCAACAATTTGAAGGTCAAAGCCATTGTTTGCTTTAACTGTCAAATAGCTAGAATTTTCCACTTATTCACCCACGCAAATACTCGTAAAGCACCCACACACACACACACACACACACACACACACACACACACACACACACACACACACACACACACACACACACACACACACACACACACACACACACACACACACACACACACACACATCAATACTGCCAGACCAATTCATGAGCCGTCTGTCCAGCAGCCACATACACATCTGGATTTGCTAGAGCTGCACACTGGTTGGAATGTGCAGTGCGTGTTTGTGTTTATTCTCTCGAACAGTCACATTTTTTGTATTTTGCAGCCATAAATACACTCAGAAGCTGCATGTTTATGTTTAGGTGTGTTTTATCCTGTGTTGACTGTTATTACCTCTGCCAATGAGCTGGCTTCTGATGGCTTGTTTGTGTGTTTGTTTGTTAAAACTACAGGATGGATTTCAATTGAAAAACATTGCATTTTGAAGTGTATATGGATAAAGGAGCCAATCCAGAAAGTTTTGTGTCACTTTCAGTAACATTGCGAGACGGGGCTTTTTTTCTTTAACAATTATGCATAAACTACTAGGGCCATGTTCCAGAGAAGAACCACTGCATTATGGAGTAGATCCCTGGCAATGGTTAGCTAGATAGAAATTGATAGCTTTATTAATCCATCCATCAATTCATCCATTCCTTCTCTTCTACTTATCCTGGGTTGGGTCATGGTGGCAGCAGGCTAGGCAGGGTGTTCCAGACGTCCTGTCCCCCGCAACACTTCCCAGCTCCTCCTTGGGGATCTCATGACATTCCCAGGCTAGATAAGATAGGTAATCCCTCCAGCGAGTCCTGGGTTAATCCCGGGGTCTCCTCCCAGTTGGGGGTGCCTGGAAAACCTCCAAAGGGAAGGCCCCCAGGAGGCGTCCTAACCAACTGCACAAACTACCTAAGATGTGAGGAAGGAGCAGATCCTCTGGATGTCAGAGCTGCTTCACCTCTAAGGCTGAGCCCAGCCAGCCTATGGAGGAAGCTTTTTTCAGCTGTTTGTATCTGTGATCTCATTCTTTCAGTCAGTACCCAGAGCTCATGACCATAGGTGAGGGTTGGAACACATATTGACTGCTAAATCAAGAGCTTTGCCTTTTGGCTCAGCTCTCTCTTCACCATGATATAATGCAGGACCAAACTGCCTGTGCAGCTCATGGTCCATTTCCACATCACTCGTATAATCAGAAAAATAAGAACCTGATGGTGCTGAAGTTCCTGGACTGAAAAAGCAAACAGTACCACATTATCTGCAAAGACCAGTGATGCAGTTCTGAGGTTCCCTAACCAGACACTCTCCTCAGCCCGACTGCACCTGGACATCCTGTCCAAGAAGATCACATTGTTAATTAGGGGTAATCTTTTGGATCAGGGATTCATTTAATAAGTGACTGTTGGGCCTTGGTTGAGGTTTGCACTCCCCACCCTGTTCTGTGTAAAATCCAGCAAAGGATTTTAATTTATTTTTCTTACATCTGACTTTCTCTGACCTGGCCTACACTGCTACCGGTGGCCCATAGTAATCAATACAGAATAAGGTTTCAGGGCCATCACTAGAATCAGACACAGAAACGACCATTCTCATTCTTCTCTGAACAAAAACTGTCACTCAGACCTTTCACAGCAGTCATTATCCTGTAACATGGGAGTTCAATGGCTCAGATGATTTTCCAGCACTTCTTCATCAGGTAAAGGAAGAAGACTGGACACAGTATGGTGTCCACACTCAGAGAAACATTCTGCAGCTTTTGCTCTCTCACCAGAGTCTATTTTTGTTTCAGTTCCAGCTCATATCACACTCCAGATACTTTGAGCCCTGCATCATACAAACAACCAGCCTTAACAGGGTTACAGAGGACATCATTTCCACAACATCCCAAGTGTTGCTCAGATTCTGCAGAAAGTCATTTGATTGTATTTTATATGGTTCTATATATAGATGTTTGACTGAATAACTGCAGGAACACAAAATAAGCTTCACATCTCTCCAACTGTAGCAATTCATTTTTTCTAGCTAAATGATAAAATAGATCTTTCAGGTGATCAACAATATTGCTGATGAATTTTCACAATTCAATAGTAACAGTACGTTAGGCAAAAACCAAAGCAATACATTGAACTGCCTTCTCTGTCATTCAGTCTGGTGATGCCAGAGTCTCACTGAAACTTTGTCCTTAGAACTTACCTCCAAAGTTAGCTTCAGTGATGTCTTCACTGTGGGACATTTCCTTTTACTATAGAGGTAAATCATATTTTTGTGGACACTTGTTTTTATGACTCTAGTCTCTTTATGACTTTACCTGTTGTAAAGGAGGCCATCTTTATTCCACAAACACCAAGAAAACATCAAATAATCTTAAGAATCAGCCTTTTGTTTGTCAACAGAGTCAATTCTTTCTCCTCTAAGCATTTAAGCAGTTAATTGGGTTCATTTCAACAAAAACTAATTCATTAATGTTGACAGATAACATTTGTAAGACAAAATAACACATCCCATGTGTCCCATGAATACATAACCACATATGTTTAATTTAATATAGTCAGAAGACATTATTGACTTTGCAAACTTGATGATTCTCCTCTGCTTGAACTTCCATTACTTTATGTGTTTCCATGCACCATTAGTTGTTAGAACTACAGAGGCTGTCATTTAGGAAATGTTAACATGAAACATTTAGAAGAAGAAATAACACATCCCTCGCTCTACAAATGAGGTTGAACTCATGAGCAGTAAAATGCTTGAAGATGAATACATTCAGAGATTGTGTTACTCCAGGGTTAGCACCTGTAGCTTACTTTGAGTAGCATTTGATCATTTGACATTGATACGCTATTCATGTCCAAATCCATTGAGTTGGTGAACTGTCCCTTTATAAAGAGTCAGCAGCAGGCTCAACAGCAGGGCTTCTTTGGCAAAGATTTATGTTATGCCCAGTGTCAAGTGGCACTGCTAGTGTCTCCTGAGTGTATTGGTCTTCAAATAAGAACACAGGACATTAATTAATATTAAATTCTGTCTGTGTGTCAGGAGATTTATCCTGCCGGACCCTTGATGTGGAGCCTCTTTGTTGGGAAAAAAAGGCGAACAATCTTCCTATATCCCGACTGCTGAGATAAGAATAGCACCCAGTGATGCTGAAGGTTTGGTGAGAGGAAGTGACCCCCCCTCAGATCCCCTGGGAGCAACACACATAGGGTGACACAAGCTAGCATATGTGTCACAGAGCACGCTCAGTGTTTTCACACCACCACCCTCTTGCCCCACCCCCAGTGGGTGCAGTGTGCAGGAAACTGATCCAGGAATAAACACATAGCTGTTAGAGCTGTATTAGATAGAAATGCCCTTGGCTCTTACTACTCACTCCCCAGGGCCACGGTTGATCTGTGTATGGGTGTGAGCACTGTGCACAAGCATTACTGTGCTTGTATGTGTGTGGATGTGATACTCACATGTGGAGTGTGAGCAGAGTCCAAGGACACAGCAGAAGGGCAGCCTCAGGGATGGACAAATAGAGAGAGATACAGGCCAACTGAGCACCACTGAATGCAGCCAATAGGATTAAAGCAGCAGTATGACCTTCATAGATGACTGTTAACAGAAGAAAGAATGACTGGTTCATTGTTTTTATTCAGCCTCAGCACTGAGGTCAGAGAAATGGAGGACACAGCCTCTGTGACTGGAGACATGCTTAGGCTTTATGGCAGCTCTCTGCTTCTGTGTTAACTGGATAAGATATGCAGGGGCTTAATTCAAACAGAAGTCATCTGAGGAGGACACATCCTAGCAAAAGAACGGAACAAATTTATCATTGTAGGAAATATCCTCCATTCCTTTGGTGAGCCGAGAGCAATGGATATATACTATGGAGAAGATGACCAACTTCAGAGTCACCTAAAACAACACACAAAATCTAATTAGCATACAATCCAGAATATCAGAAGGCAAAACTATATAATGTGGTTCATATGTGTGTAGAGTTTGGTGAGGCTAGAATGTACAGTTTGTGAGATTCGCTACAAACAAGGAGACAAACTACGGTTGTGTCTCCTCCATCCTCTGTATAGACACAAGGCAAGTTTATTTGTGAGTCATATTTCAACAAGGCAAGTCAAAGTTAGTTTAAATACAAAAGACATTAAGCAAAATACATAATAACATAGACATAACATTTAGTAGAAAACATTAGAAATATGATTTCATGATGTTATGCCTCGTGTGTAAGTGAACCTATGGGTGAACAATAGCACTGACCCAAATAAACCAGAGACACCTTCAAAGAGTTTTATTAACAAAGACAGACAAAAAGACAGTAAACACATATTATGAAAATCAAGAATGCAGCAGTTTAAAACAATCAGTGACTGAGAGGCAACATGTCCAACAGTCCCAGTCCAGAAGCCCCCATCCCCGGTCTAATGATGGACCAGGAGCTTTTAAGCTCATTTCTCTTTCATCTGGAGACTCAACCTGACCAGTCTGAGTATATCAGTATATCACACTATTAAGTATGTCAAAATGCAGCATACTGTGAGTATCCAGACGGCATACTCAAAACAGTCCTATAGTTGAATGTGGAACAATGGACACCACCCTCATTGGTCGACATCTTGGGAAAGGGGAGGGGCTTACTAGACTAACAGGCTTTTGAAAATGATGGAAGAGAAGGCAATGGTTACGGTGGAGAACAACAGCAACACGTAAATAAAAGTACAGACAAAGTACCATTTCACATGTAACAGGACTGTACAACATTCATTTTAGGTCAATGAAAAAGCCGGTAGATATTTTTGAAAGTGATGGGACCAAAAAGTTCCACTTGAACACATCATGAAGCCTACAGTGGACGGCCAGCTGGCTCATATGTCTGTGTTTGTAGTCTGTATTCAGTAGTCAACAGGGGAAGCAGAGGGTTTTGGACTGCAGATTCATAAATCCTTCTAAGCAGTGTTTTCCTGCCATTTTTGTACCACCATCTTTCACCAATTGGTGAAAAATGAGCCTCCTTCATATGGACCAGGATTGGCTCTGTGATGTCACCTTTTAATATCAGGTTTTCAATACATACAATGAAAATTCCTCTTTAAGTATTGCATGTGAAAACAGCCTCTATTGTTAAAACTCTCCACAACACACATTTCTGTGGGGAGTAGAATTCATCTGAGTTTGAGTGTAAACATATTGTAGCACCCATGATTCTGCATGTTGTCAGAAGTGCATGGAATCAGACAGATAAGTGGGGCCATATGTTCGTTACGTTCCCCCTTTACACTCACTGTCAAATGGTTCCAGGACTTCTCTTCATGCGGCAAACGTGTGTTCAAATCCCACAAGCAGTGTTGGAAGCTGTTTCCTTGTCAGATTCCCTGTGATTTCAAACTTTTTGGACATGCAGGAGTTTACTTTTGATCCTGCACATAAACACACTCAGATATTCCTTATTAGAGTGATGCTGTTTACTCAATTAGAGCAGTCAAAATGAGCGACACGCCAAGCACTCCAGAAACTCCAGGACTCTCAAAGCCCATACAAGCCCCTGCTGGTGAAATCAAACAGATGTTGCGAATCCTTCGACACTTGATGAAACAGTTCCAGGTTTTTCCGGGGGACTCTTGGCCTACTCACCACACACCTGCTTCTGGCACTGAGGAGGGCTTGGAGCTGTTAAGACATTCATTAAGGAGAGTGATGCTGTTGGACTATCCTGTGTGAAGGGCCCCAGGAAGTGGACACCTCATCATTAGACACATCTGCACTGTATGCAAATGTATGTCAGTCCTGTCAAAAGTAAATCTGCCTACTCAAATTCTAAAATCATTGATGACATCATAAATTAATGTGTGTATTAATGGTTTCATCATTGACCTAATTACAGCAACATAAAAAGTAATGAGCTTCAGAGTAGAAACCAAGGGTCCTGTCAAAATGACCTGAAGCATCTAAAGTGAAACTCTGTTTTGCTCATTAATGATGAAGGCATTTATTTGAACAAGTCCGAGTGTCAGAATCAGAGAGTAAAGTAAGACATAAGACATAAGAGAGTACCGAGCTGTCTAAAATTAACTCCCAGTCCTCTGTCTGTTAAGTATTGCCTCCTTTTTGCGGTGTGCACATTTGTGAGTCTGTGCACATGGATATGTTAAACATTATTGAAAGCTGCCTCTACTCATTCAAGTAAATCATACGTACAACACTCACTTCTATCAAGGATAAGCCCTCATTTCTGCCAGTTTTGTTCCTATCATCCTTACAAAAAGTATTAAGTACACATTTCTTATATTTTGGCAGCTAAGACCACAGACAGTACTGCTGCATTAGCTAATAGTAACACTTTAACCATGGTAGTGTTGGGTGCAGTTCAGAAATATGACCGAAGCGCAGACGACACAGGGGCAGAAGTTCAGTGCAGGGATGTAATTAAATGATAAGCAAAATTCCACAACCAAGGCAAAAAGCAAAAACACAGGAGGTACAAAATCCAAAGTACAAATCAAAAATCCAAAGTACAAAACCAAAACCAAGAACTTACAGAAAAAACTGAGGCAACACAGGGATAACGGAGGACTAGGAGGGAATGATGGCGCTACACAGGGAATAACGGGACAGGGCATAGCATAACAAGGTAAACAGAGTCAAACAGGGAATAACAGTCAAAGTGACACAGAGGACAGAACCAAACAGACTTAAATACACAGAGTAACGAGACAATAACACACAGGTGGATCAGGGAGGAGGAGAGAATCAGAGACAGGTGGAAACACTCAGACAATCACAGAGGAGGGAAAATGAAGAGAAGGGAAAACCTTAAAGGGGAAAACATGAGGAGGATAAACTAATAAACTAATAAGACAGAGCAAACATAAACAATGGGAAAAGGAGCAAACTGGAACTAAAAACACAGAAGACTAAAACACAGACAGAGGAACCATAAGGGTAAAAACAGATCATAAGACAATAAGACAGGAAGTGAGAAGCATAAGACATGACAGAGGACTGAACTTACAAAATAAAACAGGAAATGGCAACCTAAATACATGACCATGACAGGTAGTACAGACAAAAATCAATCCTAGATTATTGCCTCGGCCAAGGAGGTAATATTTTTTGCCAGCAAAGTTGTTTGCCTTGCTATTAGTAGGATTTCACAAAAATTCTGAATGATTTTAATGAGTTTTCTCAGAGGTACAGAGGAACAATCCATTAGATTTTGGTGGTGATCTGGATCATCATTTAGATCCTGAATTCTTCTGAAGGATTCTTTCCCATAGCAGGATAGGGGCAGTTACACAATATGTAATCTTCTAACCTCACGGATAATGTCCAAAATGATAGGACAAAAATGACATGATGACATCACCATAAGATCCAGAACACATCAGAGTCTGATCTGGATCCAAGTCATATTCTGGATCACCAGATCCAGGATGCTTAAATTTATAGAGCTCACAGAAAATTCACTACTGTGAGATAACAGATATAAATAATGATAACAAATAATGATATAATAATAAATAATGATAAAAATAGATAGATAAAATATAAAATAACTGACCTGACATCAGATTGTAGCTGAAACTGTGCTGATTTTGATTTAGACATTTATCTTCAACAGTTCCTGATCTAGATCCTGAAGAAAATCACCATCAGTGAAATCTAGTTTTTCTAGAATAACTATCAGACTAATAATAAGACCAATGTGATCCAGATTCTAGGGGCAGGTTTTCATGGTCCAGGAGTCACATGATGAGGGTCAACCTATCAGGGGACTGATGCTTTTAGGTGCAGTGACATAATGGGGAAACTGAGCTGCCTTGGAGGAGGCTTTTACACTCTAAGTGTTTCCAGTCCATGATATACGTTGGAGCATCACAGGCGTCAGCAGTGAAGCAAACATTATCATCCCTTGTTTTCTGTGACTATCTCTGTCTTCAGACACGTCTCACTGGCTTAAACCCAATACTTTTCTTTTGAGCTCTGCAGTCTCACCACCAGGTCCCTCATACCTCATTCCTACATCTGCTCATTTGTTCCTCATTTCTTACCATCTACTGTACTTAAACTAGTCCATCCTCACCTCCTCCTGGCCCCTCTGCTTTCCAGATACCTGAACCTCAATCTGATTATGCATGTGTATATATATACCTATATATATATCCTCTTCCATACCTTCTTGGATTTGTTTGACTGCTGTCATTCTGTTGCCAAACTGTGACCCTACTCCTGTTTCTGAAGGTCCCTTCATTCTGTCTGTGTGTCTTCATCATGTGACTCCTCCCTCTGTTGCTGTACTTCACTTCATAGTGTTGAAAGGTTCTGTCAGTTTTTAGTTACAAACATGAAATGTCAGATTTTGGATTCAGAGTTAGGGTTTCTTAGTTGTGGAATCAGGCCATCGGGCTATGTGACCTGAAACATCCAATACAACCTGCACATGACCTGCTCTGTTATCTCTCTCTCGGTGCCAGTGCTGCTTCACAGTGTGCTTATATCCATTACACTGTGTGCTTGTTCTCTGTGGCTGTTTAAAGCCTTTTCTTTATTTAAACACTGCTGACATAATATGAAGGTTTGCTAATTAAATCTATACTTGTTTTAAGCTTCAAAACAAATTTCTGAACATAAGTACAGGACCTGAGGGATCTTACTTGACATGTAAAAGATGTTTGCTTTGGGCCAGGAATGCATGTTCTTTTCTTTTAGTGGCAGAACACAACGCTTCATGTTTCATTTTCACATGATTCTCTAAAGTAAACACATCAGTGTAAGAAAACAAATATTACTGACTTCAAGCAAACATTTTTCAGAGCTTTAGGCACTGAAAACTAACAGAATGCACCCGAGATGTTTTTAATTATGACTCGCACTGTCTTTTCAAAGCAGAAAATAAACCCTCACAAACTTCTCTCTGTATGCAGTGACTTCACTGCTCCACACTGAAGGAGCGTAAATCTTTTTGTACTGGAAGCAGGATTTATGAACGTTAATCATATTTTCATGTGTATTCATTGATATCCTTTTTATAAATTATTTTCATGTGTATTCATTGATATCCTTTTTGTAAATTATTTTCATGTGTATTCATTGATATCCTTTTTGTAAATTCATAATTCAGTCATCAAAATTATGAATAGTTTTTTTCATGATTAACAGCTCAAATGCTGTGTAGAAAGTGTAACTTATGTTATTATTATTAAATTATATGTCACAACAAATTATTTTTACCCATCTTGCTCATCTGAGCAGAAATAAGCGGATCTAAATGACAAATTCAAGCTCTGATAAGTTTGGAACTAGCAGAGAAGGGGGATCTGGGAAAAGTGGTGTGAGGCTCTGCCTGTCTGTGTGACCTATATGACAGGTATCCCTGTCAGATGATTGAAACATCTCACCTCTGAACCATCTAAGCTCCTGCTGACACACAGATCTTCCCACCATGAGACCCTGCTCCATCCCTGTTTATTTACACCAAAGAAAACAGCAGCAGCATCCTCCATGTTAGACACCTGCTGGATTTCTGGGAGCGAGAGGCGTGTTGTATGACACGGCAGCTCTTCTATGTGGAGTTTTACATACATGTTGAGCAGCATTGTGAAGCAGCAATCATTTAATATCAGTGTCACACTGCTGATGATCTGTTAACCTCTGCTCAGAGGATAAGGAGCAGACCAGACCTCACATCCCCACTTAATTTTACTGACATTTTCAGTTGATTATTATTACTTTGTGTTAGCTGCTAACTGCTACTAGCTGCTTTTTCGCATTTTGGGTCACTCACATAACACATAAAACATTTATACATTTAAATACAATTTGACATTTAAATATTTAAATATGTGATGTTAGCACACAAATAGTCCTTTCTTTGTTAGGTCACCTCACTGATGTGGAGCAGCTGGCTTTATGCTACATTAAGTCTGGGGTGTGGTCATGTTTGCATAGGCTGCCTTCTATGGATCTCAGTTTGTTTAGAGAGCTCATGTAGTCACAAAGAAACACAAATGAAACAGGTCTGCAGGTAGCAGATGTTAAACACAGCATGTTTTCACTCCCTACCATCAAATACAGCAGCTTGGTCAGTGGCATTAAAAGCTTCTATCTGTGATGCTGCGCCTACCACTAAATTGTCAGTATTGAATATGCAGGGCTCTGTTAGCAATAATAAACATACAATCTCTGATTATATTCCAAATAAATATAAAGTAAAGTTTGCTGAAAAACACTTCAGATATTACGATATTGCATCCTGTGCAAATGGTTGCAAAGTGCAACACAATTGTTGTTGTTCATCTCTGAGTGACACAGTTGTCATTTTCATGCTCAGCACTAATGGGTCTTAAAATGAGGTGTGGTCAGGCACATTGTTGGAGCATTACTGTTCTGAGGCAGCAGAAAGCAACTCAGCCGCTGACCAAAAAGATCAGTCTAAAGTCAATGCTGCAGGATGTTTCCTGATATTTAAAGGACAGTGAGGCAGGGATCTGGTCTGACATCATCCAAACCCACATATATTTTTATCCACCCAACCAAAGGAATTATTTTATTAGATCTAGAGAATCACACCCACATGGACATTTAGACGCATGGGGCTTTACCATTACCCACCATTACCCACCTCATACATAATCATCTTCACATGCCCCTTTCCCCATGTCGACAGATCGATGTATGACTCAGCATATGACATTATTATTATAATTATTACTATTATTATTATTATTACCATTATTATTATTATTATTATTATTATTATTATTATTAATATTACTGCTATTATTATTATTGTTATTATTATTATCATTATTACTATTATTATTATTATCACTATTATCATTATTATTATTTACATCATTATTATTATTATCATTATCATCATTATAATTATTATTATCATTATCATTATTATTATTAACATCATTATCATTATTATTATCATATTATTATTATTATTATTATTACTGTTATTATTATTATTATTATTATTGATATTATTATTATCATTATTACTATTATTATTATTATCATCACTATAATTATTATTATTATTATTATTATTATTATTATCAGCATCATTATCATTATTTTTATCATTATTATTATTTACATCATTATTATTATCATTATCGTCATTATAATTATTATTATCATTATCATTATTATTATTATTACTCTTACTGTTATTATTATTATTATTATTATTATTATTAGTAGTAGTAGTAATAGTAATAATAGTAGTAGTTTAGGTGTAGAGTTAGGGTTAGGCTTGTGTTGTAAAGTGCATTGAATGGTCAGGCCAACTGTATACATTTAGTACAGTAATAGTAGTATTACAGTAATATGTAGACTGTAGATTCAAGTACAGTTTAATACTTAAATATACAGTACCTGACCAGTATTGTAACTTTGCATTAATGCAGTTGAAGTTGCTGTAATTTAAATACTATAGCTTTACAGAGTACATTTTGATTATAAGGTCATGAATCAGTGAGATCAGAGCAGTGGCAGTATGGTTGTGTTGATGTGATACTTGGGCACAGAGAAGCTTTAATAATATGTTGCATTGATTGTACAGAAGTCTTACATGATGTCCTACAGAATGAAACAGACAAACTCATAGCAAATAGCAAATGGAAATGAATCCCCACAATGGACAGGATGACACTTTGCTTTTAGAAGGAGGTCTGGGTTGTGATCTGGGTTATGGTCTGTCCACATCAGCACAGGTCTTTCCAGTAGTGGGTCATCTGTGTCACACAAACGTTCTAGTTGTATGACACAAAGCGTGACCCTGACCCAAAGTAGCAGTATTCACTTTCAACATGTGTGGCTCCACAGACGGCAGTGAATCAACACATTATCAAGACTAAATTCCTTTGAAGAATAAATATTGAGCTGCCTCCATTCTTCCCCATGTTCAAAATGCTATCAGGAAGGAAGTAGAGATAATGCATGTGATGAACATACGAATATGAGTTGATTTGATTTATTTTTTTAAGATAAGAAGTTTGTTCTTCCATCTTTATTTCAGCCTGAAAGAGACTTTTTATTTTTTTTTATTTGAGGACTTTATGTTTCTATAGACAGAAAATCATTTATGTACAATGCAGATTTAGAGATGAGGTCACTGATTTCTTCAGTCTGGCATAAAGCATGAGGTCGTAGGTTGTAGGTTTGTTTGGGTCGTCTCACTGGACCTCATGTAGTTCTGACCCTGGTCTCCAGTTTGTCTTCTTTGCACAGCAGTCTCTCTGATTTCCCTCATTTACCAACAGAATCAATTGAAGAAAGAAAAGAAGACGCAGACGTTTCTGAAAGCTCTTCCTCCCCTCTAACAATAAGGAAAATCAATCCAGAACAAACTTTTAATGTCATTCATCTTAAGTATTGTGTAAAAATATTTTTGTGCCTCTAAATCCCCAAATTACCCCTTAGCTCACTGCTGACTTTGTTTTTAGAGGGATAATAGGATCCCTATTGAGAACTGCTGCTTCCAACATATTTTACATTTGCATGCCATTCCTGGAATGTAATGGATTACACTGTAGAATGGAAAATTTGAGCTGTGACTGTCAGGGGAGTGTACAGACGGATGATTTTACAGGAATAGTGTGTTTGTCTTTGACAAACTAATGACAGTAGAATGTGTTTCCATTGTAACCCCAGAGGAGACTGACTCCTTCTGAAACATGTTACTGAGTTGACATCAGCTCTTCCTCTAACATACTGCAATGAGCATTGAGCTGATGTTAGCCTAGCTTAACATAAAGACTCATTCATTCATTTTTTATAATCGCTTATCCTGGAACATGGAGACTAACCACAGAAAAGACCTTGGTCCTCAGGTGGATTTGAACCCAGGACCTTCTCAATGTGAGGCAAAAGCACTACCCACTACACCACCATGCTGTTTCCTTTTCTACAGTATCCTTCCAGCAGGTCTAAAGCTCACTAATTAAAATGCATCTCTTGTCTAATTGGCTTTCATAAGGAAATGTAAGAACAGCATTTTATGCCTACAAGCAGGAAGTGTTTGTTGTTGAACAACAGGTGGATGCAGTGACTGTGTAGAAGAACACAGGACATTAATTAACATCATGTCTGAGTGTCAGGAGATTTAGACAATCAATTAAGTTATGCAATGAGATGAGATGACATGTTGATTGATTCATGTTATGTCCAAAACACACCAATGAATAAGCAATTATTCATGGGTGTCCTTCTTTTAGTCTTTTAATTAATCATTAAAGGACTAAATACAACCCCTGTTAGTTTAGTGCCTCACTTTGTACAGAGAATATATGTAGTTTAGCTAAATGGAGTTGGAGACACCCTGAATGAACCTGCACCATGGACTTTAGACTCTGCTCTTTAGATGATTTAAACAGGGCCTTATGTAAGTGTTTCAGTATGTAATGCCCTCTAAGAGTCATTTTCTATATAGAACAGATTAATCAAACAGATAAAACATGTTAATGAGTGAGATTTGTGTATTTTTACTACTATTTTTAGCCAGGCTGAATGTTTCCACATGCTTCCAATTCTAATACTAAGCACTTTTTTTTGCATTATTCAAGTATCAAGTATCTGCAATGCAGTCTCTGCAGACTGCAGGAATGATGCAACAATAAATTATCCAAAGAAATAATAAAATAAGGCCATGAGATGCAATTACAAAATGATTTTTTTTCAAAGTGTGGCAACCAAACAGGCCTAAAAGCAGAGGTTGATCTAAAGGTAAGAAACTAGTCTGACAATATGTGGAAATGAAGAGAAATAATGTAAAGCAGAATTAATTTGTTGTTCCCTATAGCTCCACGTGCTAAAGCACAATAGTTGTTTATGAACTACAGCTGTTTATGTGTAGTATGTAGTGTATTTGAACAGATATATATTATCTCCATGATATATATTGACTTCTTAAAAAAATACTCTAAAACAACAAAAAAACAAGAGAAAACAAGAGAATAAATAACAACAATAAGAAATCATTCCAAATCAGGAAATGAAGCAGAAAGAAATAGAGCCTATGACCTACACACACCTATCACAGGGTGAATGAGATGGGAGGGTGAGGGGAGGATCGGGGTCAGGTGAGAAGTAGGTGAGGTTGACTGGAGGCTGATGAGGAAGGAAGGATGAAGGTATGGAAGGAGCCGAGAATGAGAGTTTGCCTGGAGCATGGTGTGAACATGGTGTGTGTGTGTGTGTGTGTGTGTGTGTGTGTGTGTGTGTGTGTGTGTGTGTGTGTGTGTGTGTGTGTGTGTGTCGATGCTGTCAGGAGCATTTAGCCTGGATTGGCTGCAAACTCTCCCTGGTGGTTTTCATCAGACGACTCCTAGGGACAGGCTTCCTAAACCACCTCCTGCTGACACACTGCCAACAAGAGGCTTCCTGGACAGAGACTCTGGACTCCTGTCATCGTCACTCCCATCGGAAATTAGAACACACATCGATTAGCAAGTGATTCGTTGGAATTAGAGTATGTAGAAACCTGACGCAGCTTTAGACTGGAGAGGGAGGGGCAAATACGTAGTTAAGAACAAGTCCAGTTAAACATGCTGACAAAGGGAGAAAGTTCTTCCTTACACTGTGTGCTGTACAGGTCCATGACTTCTCTGAGGTCGGCTGAGACTTTGTTTTTACAATGCAAATCAGAGAGAGCTCAGTTTCCCCATTATGTCTGTTCAACTTATACATATATATGCAATAGTGAACATATGTTTTTTATAAGTGCAATAAATCCCTGACTCCACCCTATTATCGAGATCCACTCCGAACTTTAATTTAATGAGTTCCTCCTATGAGCCCAACCCTTCTACCAGGTATCATGACAATCTGTCCTTTAGTTTCTGTGTAAAACTGCTGACAGACAGACAAACAGACTAAACCCAGTGAAGACATAACTTCCTTGGTGGAGGTAATAACAATCACACCAGAACTTTATCACACATTGTGTATTTGTTTTCTGCTCCAAACAGACTGTCATTGTGTGAAACCTGTCCTGATGGCCCAGAGGTTGAAACAATATTCTTCTTCTCCATCTTGGGACTTTTGATGCATGTCGTCATTTCGTCTACTGGCTGTCTGCTTTCTAATGAAGGCATTGTGTGAAAACATTGTTATACCATACTTCTCCTATTGAGCCGAAGGTGATGGGAATTGTTGCAAAAATACTGTGACAAAATCTAGGTTGGAAATATCTGCTAGTTGCTGCTATGGCATTTATTTAGTCCATCACTTTGATTCACACCTTGCAAAAAACAAAATTGTACTTTTTTTGTCACAATTGACATCATCTTCAGCAGAATAGCCAATTAAATTAAGGGTACTATTGGAAAGTAATGAGATCAGTAAATGTATCTCTGTCATCTCACAACCACAGTAAACCACAGTTTTTCTGAGACCCAGCCTGACCCTAAACATAGAAAGTGAGATTTAAAGGCCATGGATGGAACAGGATCTACTGTAGCTCATGTTTTAACCAGCTTTACAATACATAACTGATTATATGCACATTTCAAGCCCACTGTCAGCACATGATAATTAGAATGATTTAATACTCACACTGTGCATAAGATTATGGGCTTTAATAGGGTATCTATCTACTTAATGACATAACATTTTATTGGAGACTATTTGTCTTGTGTGTATTTTGTGAGAAAAGTTCATCTTTGTTCATCTAATGATTTTATAATCCTGTGGTAATACATCACAGTGTGTATCAGGGGAATACTGAATATTTTTGTATTGTTTTTGTTTCAAATCCCACAGTATGGAAAAGGAGAAAGTTATTCATTCTTCTTTAAAACGGCTCTTATTCATTTTTAAACTACAGAAATCGGTGCGATTATCAGTTTTAATGCAATATCCTGCAATATTGTCGGTGGACAAATAATTCTGTTGTGAATTCTGTTTTGAAACCTCTAACCAGTGTGTTGAAGACATGGTTTACTGTCTAATGAAGCAGGAATCCCCTGTGGGAAAGAGGTGATATCCATGAAACACATCAACTCTTTGATCTGCCTTTATGGCATCTCTGGCACACAGTAGCATCTTTAACATGGAGAGAACAGGGTTTTATATTGGGGTTCGGTGTCGTTGATTCTTTCCTACACTTTCCTGTTCCCTATATAATGAAGCTTTTGGCACACAGAGGATGGTTGTGAAATGCTTTGTTCACTCACTCTGAACCAGGAGTAGCTGGCAGAATGTTCATGAACAAACAGGACACTTTGAATTCATTTTCTTTCAGCCAGCCTCTTTCTGCTGGCATTAAATACTGATGTTTTGGTACCTCCCCTCTTTGCCTGGGCTTTCATTTATGATATGCAAAATTAAACCATAAACAGAAAAGTTTATTCAAGTTTTCTTATAATTGCCCAACTTTATTTGACTAAAAGGACCACTTGGACTAAACGAAATGCGTTGTAGCAAAATGCATTCTTAGCCAGCAACTGTGAAAGATCTTTATTTATCTTGCTGTTTGTGTACAAGATATCTCAACAGTTATTAACAGATGGGCCTGTGGCAACGGAAGAGTGGAGTAAATAAATAGGTGACAAAATCAAAACATATTTAGTCAAATAATATTTATTAATATACATGATTTAGTCCAGATCTAGATCCTCATCCTCATCAGAGCAAAATACAAATAATGTATGGGGGAGCACCCTGAGGTGTTTAAAGTGCACTCGTCTCTGTGGGAGAGGGTTCTTCTCCTGTGATCTGGTGAGCAGAGCAGAACATCACCGGTTCGACTCCTTTTCTTTCTTTATTTTCTTCTTTTATTTAGTGGTCCTGTTCTTCCAGTCCGTTATGAGAATGATTAAGCTTTACTCACACAGCTTGGACATGCTGTTCCAGGCTGTACTGAAAAAGAAAAGAACTTCCCTTCAGACTCACAGAGGATGTTCCAGATGGTTTATACACTGGGATATACTGCAGCTCAGACTTCAGGTATTCAACAGCTCAAAGTCTCTTTTGTCATAATTAGTGCTTTATAAAGATCCACACATTTCCAGTGGGGGACAGGGAGACAGACCAGTCTAGTACCTGGACTCTTTGACTCTGAAGCTGTTGTATACAGCCTTCATTCTCAGCTGGAATCAGCAGGACGTCCTGAAAAAGACGTCTGGATTGCAGCAGATGTTGTTCCTAAACCTGTTTGTACCTTTAGCTTTAATGGAGGCTTCACTGATATGCAGGTTAGCCATGTGAATGTCTGAGCCTTTGGAGGATGCCCCTTTCATACTAAATCATGATACATGTTACCAATGTTCCACTTTACCCCTGGAATGGTCCAGTCAGGTTTGCTGGTCATTTACACATCTTCTCAGTCTTTTCCTGCTCTGCTCTTTGTAGAGACGTGTTGCTGATAAAATTCAGAATAAGAATATAAACAAAAATCAATGAAGCTGACACGGTTCAATTTTAGATATATTGTCTTTGTACTGTTTTCAACTGAACTGAATGTCAAAAGGGATTAGGAAATGATCAGATTCTGTATTAATAATGTTTTACAGAGCGATCCAACTTTGACTTCTAATACATCCAACGACATGTTTAGTCACACTGCACAGAAAAATAGGGACTGCAAGTAAAAAGTAAAGCTTTAGAGTCCTTTGTGGTTCTTTCAATAGATAGACAGGTGATGTGTAGGGATGGAAGGCAGAAGATGAATCATAAGATTTAAGGGGAAGGGAGGGTGAGACAGAGGAAATGATGTGGTTAACAGGAATGCCAGAAAAACATTATTTTAAGTCAGCCATCTTTACTTCAAGTAGATGGAGAGCATCTCCATAAGCCCCAAGCTCTGCTCAAAAGCAAGAGGAAGCCTGGAAAGCCTGCTTTGAGTGTGCCTCAGAGAAACGAAAAAGCATAATCTACTTTCCCTCTCTCGCCCTCCCCCTGAAGCATAACAAAGAGCCTGGAAAGAGTGTTTGTGATGCTAATTCTGAAGGAATAAATATGCAACACCGTTTTTTTTATGCTTTAAGAGAGAAGGAAAGACGAAGAAGAGTGGTGATGGAAAAAGAATCGGTGCTTTAGGGGGCTGCCAGGAGGGAGCAGACTAATCCGTTAACATGGCCCACATATGCAGTGTATGGAGGAAATTAGAACATGATGCCAGAGGAATGGGAGGAAGAGCTGAATAGAAGTAAGAGCAGCCAGTCTCAGGTGTTCAAAGTGACCTGGTGGGGGGCAGCTGTTCTGTCTGTGTCACATGGCTGACTCTCACGTGAAAATCTACATCATGCCAAACCCCTCTGAAGAACTCCTCTCCTCCAGAACACTGCTGCACTCATCAGTCAGACTGGCATATCTGTCATCCTATGGTAGTTAGCTGTTGTAACCATACATCTCTTTAAATCCTTGGGTCGCCTGTTTCCCTTTTCTCAGCTGCTTGTATCTTCATGCACACATCCTCCTGTATAAGATACAGTGTTTACTGGGATGACAAATCATAAATGAATTTTCTTTGATATAAATCATGATCAAATTCTGTAAATTAATTACTGGCTTGTATTTGTGGTCCACAAAGTTTTACACAAGATAGGCAAAGTACTGATGACTGTTCTTGACGTCATGTCCATGTCTAAGTAAAATGTCCTTTAGAATACTGCCATGTCTTCTGTCATTGGTTGTAAGGGGGTGACGTGATTAGGAATATGAGAATACTCACAATACTGTTATTGTTAGATGTTTATTTACTGGGGGCCACTTGTTGAGCGCACACCTCCACCAAGGCAGCAGAAAATGTCCTGCACAGCACCTTGATCCAGATTTGTGCTGTGCAGGATACTCCATTGACCAATCAGTGGTCTGTAACGTTTCACGAGACCTTTTAGAACCTACTTTACAATGTATCTTGCATGTTCCATGGAAGGCAGCTGTTTTAGTTCAGGCAGATTTTTCTATTGGTGTTTTGTAAATGAAAGTCGATGGTGAGGGTTACTGGTTTGTCTCCAGAAAGGAGTGGGGATGTGTTGGAAACTAGTAACAATACTAACGTCACCAGTCTGTTGAAATATAAATATAAATCAAGAGCGAGTCAGGGTCAAGGTCAGTCCTAAAATACACACAATAAATAACCCTCTATTAGAAATGGCAGGTTGGGAACCAATCCTCATTTGGAATCCATCAAATCACAATCAAAGAGGACTTCTGGTACTCCAAGGAAAGAAAAAATGACAAATGGGTCTGAACTGGAACATCGAGGGGGGAGGGGGAAAATGAGATTTAAACCTAATTTGAATAACCCAGATCTAAAATGATGTACTGCAGAACATGGAGAGGTGATAGCCCAATCCGTCAATGGAGGGGGAGAAGGGTGTTAGAAGGGAGAGAATGGGCAGAAGAGATGAAAGGAGGAGGGAGAGGGGATCAAGATGAGAGGGGCGGGGAGGCTGTAGAGGTGAGCGTGGAGGATCAAGAAGGAAGATGAGAGGAGAGGGAGGCGGGTGAAGGAGATAGCGGTTCTGGCAGCGAGAAGATTAAAGCCACATCCGTACAGTTGGCCCCATTAATGTTTAACAAAACGCACAAGCACTGAAAGATCATCTCCCCCTCTGTGATCCCTTTCAACCCCTCTCAGGGCAACACGTCTTCCTCACACAGTGGCAAGAAGACACCGCGGATGAAATATTTACAAAAGGCAATCATTTGTTTATATCCCTGACATGAATAATTGTGATGAATGTTTTATTCATGCTGTATTGTTTATTGCCTCCAATCTGAGGAGAATAGGCTGCCTTTTGAACATCAACCAAGACAGCCAATTATGAAGTGTGATCCTTTTGTGCTGCCGTATGTTTGAGAGTGAGCCTTCAGTGGCTCGTCGTTCAAAGAAACAAGAAGCCCTGGTTTCTGGTGCCTGAGGCTGGCGGTGTCACCGTCTCTCCTAATTGGCAGACACTGAGCCTTCCTGATAGGTGGGGAGTGCCGAGGAAGACGAGGTGAAGAAGAAGAAAAGGAAAGGCCCAAAGGTATACAGAGGTGGTAAAGACAGTGTGTAAATTGTGTTCACTGAGCCGTGCTGATCACAAGTGACGTTCAATTTAACTGTGTTGACAGGCAAAAAAGCTGTGCAGCAAACATGCACTTTAAGAGTTCACTGGAGTCTTCACTGACTTCACTGCAGTTTGACCCTTTTCACTTTCTTCAACATTCTGATAATAATAATAATAATAATAATAATAATAATAATAATAATAATAATAATATTGATAATAATAATAATAATAATAATAATAATAGTGATAATAATGATAATAATAATAATAATAATAATAATAATAATAATAACAACAGCAATAACAACAACAACAACAACAACAATGATAGTAATAATAATAATATTGATAATAATAATAATAATAATAATGATAATAATAATGATAATAATAATAATAATAATAATAATAATAATAATAATAACCATTTATTGGATCTACTGCTGTGGTCCTGGCTGATGCCCACTGACACTATTATTATCATTATTATAAATCATATAATAGTTATTAATGTTACAGTTAAAAGGCTAAGTGATTGCTCAAAGGGCCTCGTTCAGACAAGGTTTTCATTCCAGGCCTGTTGCGTTTATTCCACCCCAACGTCTGGGGGTCCCTGTGTCACCTACCCTAGTGTATTTAGTCTGTGTGATTCCCTCTGTGCGTTGCCAGTTCGTTGTCAATGCCTCGTCTTGTCTCAAATCCCAGTGTTCCCAGTGCTTGTTCCCGGTGCTTGTTCCGTATGTTTTTCTCCTGGAATTTTTAGTTACCCTGTTATTTTGTCTTTGCTTGTTTTTTGTGCCTTAGTTTTTGCTTTTCAGTTTGTTGGATTTTGCCTCTTGGACTATGATCTAATTAAACCCTGAACCACACTCCACCCCTTGTGTCGTCTGCATATTGAGTCTTGCTTTTGTGAAACCTGACAGGTCACAGGTCTTGTGGTACGCACAGATTTCAGACCGAATGGATTAGCGGATGGCATGATGAATAATTAATGAGGAAAATATTCATTACTTTAACTGATCCCCCAGCAGCAGACACTATAAGTCTGTGCCATTTATGAACAAGGCACAGCAACTTCAACTTCAACAGTCAGGATCTAATATTAATTAATGTTCTTCTACACATCCAAAAGGTCACACACACATACACACACACACACACACACACACACACACACAGAGAGTACAGGTTCACAGTGATATTGTCATAGTTTTTCTGTTATTTACTTTGGGTAACTGCTTTATACCACATAAACCTAAAATGTGCTTCATAATCTTCTTTTTTGGAGGGCAGTAAATCAAACCTACATAAATGAGACATACTAAGTCAAAATACGAGGATACATTGTCATCATTTGAGTTACAGAGCCTTAAGTATGAAGTCAAAAGTTTGGGATAGAAAGTAATATTAATATCCAAACAAATGTTGACATGGAGTAAAAATTCTGGGATGCTGAATTTTGACAGTCAAAATGATGACATAGTAAATATGATTTATCAAAACTATGAAATGTGAAATGATTCAATTTATCCTGCATAACTTTTCATCTCCTTTCATTTACCTGGCAGAGATGGGCTTCCGTACAGGCTGCCATCGACCAGCTCAGACAGCAGCTCTCATCTCATCATTAGCAGACAGCAGTGAATCACTCCTACATTACACCTGACTGCACTCATTTAAAAGTTGTTTTATGACCCTTCATTTGTTCTGTCTGCCATCCTGTCGGCCTTAATGGCTCTAAAGTTGATTAAGGTCAGTAGCTAGGTATTCATCTACTATGGCCTTACTGTAATAAAGCCTGATGGTCAAGATGCTGGCTCTGGTTACCTCCTTCCTCTGCTTGAGGAGCTGATGTGCTTAGTATTGATTCCACTTGCAGTAAGTACAGAGGGCCCCTGTAAATCAAGCCTTGTATCGGACTGTTAAACAAGTGCTGACAAACCATGTTTGACACTGTAACACCTGTGTGCTCTGATCATATACAGTGATATGTGATTATAAAGTAACACTACAAGACTGTCTAAGCACATGACAAATGAGTCCACCTCCTGCACCTTTACGTTCTGCAGAGATCCATTACTTCTGCATGTTTGTCTGAGTCACAAGTTCATGAAGACGCTCAAGATTCAGATTAAAGCAAAAATGCAATGCAAATTGGCATTTCAGGGTCAGAGTCTCTTCATACGAGGTGCTGATGACTTTGGAGTGATATCCATCAAGTGGCCGTAATCGGCGAAATGCAGATTTTCAGCTCTTGAAGACGCTCATTTAGGGGAGAAGGCAGCCTCAGAATGACAGTGATGGATATTAGGAGAGGAATGAGAGCAACAACCTGGGGTTTGCTTTGTTCTTAATCCACCGTGTAGGCTGATGGTGGTGAGGAATCTGCTATCTTAATCCCAACACAGTGGTGAGGAGTGGGTGTTTGATGAACCCACATGATAAGAGGACACTAAATTGGAAAAGACACGCGGTGTTAGCACACAGAACGACTCCTCATCTCCTCCCACCTAAATAAAAAACACTTAAGAGGCTGATCAAAGTAGGTTAATTGAAAATGTCCCTTCTTCCTGTACCATTCTACAGCTACCTCCAGATGAATCTCCCATGGCGCTGAGAGATAATAGAGATTTTATATATAGATGTAGAGCAACAGCCTGTTGGCAATGAATGCTTGTATGAAAATGCTGTAAAAAATCATCTTCAAATCATGTTGTGAGCGTGACTGGCTGAGTCTTTGAACACACTAAAAGGATCTCTCTGCTTCTCTACAACACAACAGGCTGCTCATTGCTTTGCTTAAAGCTCTGGCTCTAGTGCTGTTTGTTGAGCAGATTATTCCTTTATTTATGTTTTTTTGTAGAATACAGTCAAACCTGGTCTAGTGAACACCTCTATAAGACGACCCACTGCTCACAAACCGCTTCATGACAGTCCCGTTTTACTTCATACATTAAGTTTCCTGTATAAGACGCCCACCTGTCCAACATGACCAGCATGTTTGGAGACCAGCAGGAGCCAATCACTAGCTATAAGGACCGCGAGTAGGAAGTCTTCTTGTTCAGCCTTAAAATGGGACTTTTCCAGGCAACGTTCCATCATTTACTTTCTCAAGAGAAGGAGAGAATACTTGGATGACAACAAAAACAATGCTCAAAGAGGCAGGACGTGAAAAGTCGGACTGATAGGAAACCAGGATATCAACAGGAACATGCCTCAAAGTTCTTCAAAGTGACTTCATAGCTTCCTAGAGCTGGCTGATGAGTTTCAAGAAACACCATGTATGTTCTAAATAAAGTTAAAAAAAAAAAAAGTTTCAAGAAGCACCATAACTTTGGTGCTAACACTACGCCACTATGCTGGCGTTAACAACACTGTGGTCGAGGACTGGATGAAAATAAATCCCCAAATTCACCAACAAGTACTCTCCAGAGGATAGCCACAATATCCGGACTCTTTATCCGAATGATGTCAACAAAGACATTGTTTGTGAAAAGCCAACAATGTAGCAGGGAAAGTAGGCAAAAGAGAGTGCACAAACATGACAGGAGGAAAGAAGAAGCCGGCGATCATTGGTCAGTCAGCCACTCAGGATGTTTTAAGAACATTAAACAACATTAAAGTCTCATCATTGCTGGTTTCCAGACTGGGGTTCCCATCAATCTTGGGGTAGGGAGATGATTTCCAGAAATTAAATAAAATTTAAAAAAAGATTAGAAATAGTTTATTTTAGGGATTTTTAAGGGAGTATAACCATTAAAGTACAGGACTGTAACTTAGAATCAGTCATGTCTCAGTGTTGCATGAATTGGTAGCTTTCTCTAGAAGAAGACCACCTGTCCAAGGTGGCCACTTCTCTTCAGTACCTAGAGTGGTCTTCTTCAACTGGTTTGACTGTATACTGGCTGAGGTGCAGTTCAGTCATGTAATTAATAAGTGTCTGCTATTGAAAAGTGTTTATTGTGGTTAATGTCTTAATTCAAAGTTGTAGTCGAAGAGGCAACATCTGTCACTCAGCATCCTCTCTGGGGGGGGGGAATATGAAAAAAGCATTATCACTTGATAAATTTGTGACGTTGACCTTTTGTTTTTGTGACATCATAAATAAAGTAATGAAGTATGACTTTATATTAATATATAATATAATAATATGTTTGGCTCCTGTCCTTCCCACAGTTCCAACATGATTTTCACGGTGTTGTACTACTGTTCCAGTGCCTTTATATAGCCGTCCAACCAGAGGGTTCTCCCACAATGCTTTGGGAAGATAAAGAAAGTCAGTGGTTGATGTATGGAAACAGTAGTGGTGACTTATGGTGAAACTCTCCCCTACAGTCAATGGAGTGGCCCCACAGCCTTTATGTGCCTGAATAGAAGAAGAGAAGCTGCCAACTGTGATCGCTGTGGTTTTACAGGAGCCACAGCCAGAGCTGCTCCTGTGCTAGATGGACATGGATGCACACACACACACACACACACACACACACACACACACACACACACACACATACACGCACACACACACACACGCACACACACACACACACACACACACACACACACATGCACACAAATACTCTTGAATGATTCATGAGGGGAAAGAATTACTCTCCTTCTGTTTCTCTATAACCGACCGCTCCCTCATGCTTTCTAATAGCAGCTAACACACACACACACACACACACACACACACACACACACACACACACACACACACACACACACACACACACACGCACACACACACACACGCACACACACACACACACACACACACACACACAGTTAATCTTCACAGCCAGCTCTAGCTGTTAATTTCAATCCTAGATAATTAAACAGACTCTTGCTGTGCATGTGTGTGTGTGTGTGTGTGTGTGTGTGTGTGTGTGTGTGTGTGCGTTATTTGCATGCTACTCCGACACACACTTGTGCTTTTGAGTGTATTCCTCCCCTCCTTCCAAAGCTGATGAGGCTCCAACAGGCAGCAGCTCTAAAAGTTCAGCAGCTCCTCACTTTTGACTTTACAGGGTTGCATCAGCCCCATGGTTTCAAAATACACAACATGATGAAATCTGAGGAGCTCTTAAATAAGGGCACAGATCAGACTTTACTGCCCTGGAGTCTAGTACAGATAGTACGTAGTGGTCTGCAAGTCCACTGGGAGCCGGCTTGTCCAGACCTCCTGAAACGTTTGTAATGGAGCAGGCTTGGGCTGAACGGTGGCTCATTTAACTTGTGTCCTTTCATTGTACTCAGACATGCACAGAGCAAATAGGTATGAACTTATGAAATGTGTATTAAATAGTGTTCATTATATTGTAAATAGTAAGCATATGCATGCATTTCAGTCACATTAATGCATCGTGTTTTTGGTATTCACATGTACAACACATGTACTAACAGTTCAGTTAACCATGCAGAGTTACTCACCAGTCAACAGTGATTGATTGATTGATTGATTGATTGATTTTTTGATTAGCCAGTTGGTGAAGAGTTATTCTTAAACACTGTTCTTCAGTTTCAAGGCTGGACATCTACAGTATATTTAGGCCTATTTATTTGCTGGATCACTGTTATTTACTACATTTTGCTTCACATATTCATATATTAGGGCATCAGGTGCAGCAGTACATTAGAACCCTACTTATCTTTTTTGTCTGTGTTACTGATGTGCAGAGCACTGTTACATTCAGGGTCACTGCAGTTAAGATGGGATAGTAGTGGCTGGGATATCATTAAAATATAATTTAATATTAAAATATTATTGTTTTTGCCCTGCTGGGCTGTGATTGGCTAGTCCTACTGTGATGTGAGTAACTAGTATTTGCTGTTTTGCCAGAAGGCTTTCATTTGTGTTTGTCCTTGATTCCAAAGTATTTACAGGCTGCCAGTATCTCCTAAATACCACTCTCTTTTCTTTGTAGTTGAATTTTTCATTTTTACCTCCGAGGTTATGTTTTTGTCAGCATTGGTTTGAGATTTTAATGACACTGAGGTGGAGGTTTACACTCCCTGAATGCTGACTAGTTTATATGGTATATTTTAAGCTTTCACTCACAGTTTGCTTAGGTTTAGGGCACAAACTGCTTAATTTGAAATTATGGTAGAATAAACCTCTATAGACCCCTTTCACATACACTTACAGCAGTACCAGCCAATCACTGCACAATAAACCAGGACTAGGTCAAAACATAAAAAGACATTAATCATATTACCTGCTGCTACTCAGCAAAATAAATTATTTTTTGTGTGTCCCCAAGAGAGATACAGGATCTAATGTTCTACACATTCAAAAGGTCACACAGACTGAATGTTCATACAATGACAGTGGAGTAAAGCAGCCGTCCTCATAAAGCCTGAGCTCCATCAATGCTGCCTCAAAAAGTATGAACTCTAGCTGCTCTGGAGAGATCAGAGGACAAGAAACCAGAATCATAAGACGGTTCTGGG
>CM075189.1:6558089-6585589 GCA_037577475.1 Chaunax sp. Z400
GGAGCAGCTCACCCTTCCCTACCAGAGAACCGTGGCCTCAGACGCTGACTCTCATGCCAGCAGCGTCACACTGCAGTGTGTGATTTAATCACAACCAATAAGCCACAGAAAAAAACCCAACAAAAAACAGGTGAGTTATATTATTTCTTTAAACATACTTACTTATGTTTTCATTAAGGAATGCTTCAGATTCCACTTATATGTTTTGATTCTTCTTGTCAGGAGAATTTCATTTACACAAAGAGAATGAATCACACGGCAGTAATTGGAGACATAGTAACATGCTGTCCTCGTTTAGAGGCACGCTTTATGACTTCAATGGAGACAGTCTCAGTCTCTGACACTGCAGGAAGAGATGAAGGCTGCTGATCAGCTGGGATAGTGTCTGAGGTCAGTATATCTGATAGGAAGCAAAAAGTAAACACTGGAAGAGAGGAGATAGAAGGGATGAAAGCAGCAGCATAATGTAAAAGAACAAACTGTGAAAAGCAAGCTGCAAAAGAAACTGGGACAGCTGAGCATGGAAAGAGTTCAGAGATGGTGGATGGAATATTTTCTTTTCACGGAGTAAAGGAAAGAGATAGAGGGAGGGGAAAACAGGGCTGTTTCTGAGAAGATTGCAGCTCACTGTGACAGACACTCAGAGACCAGAGCGAGGAAGATGGATAGAGGGAAGGAGGGCAAAGTTTAGAAAAGTCTTCACTCTGGGGAGTGGAAAGATGGCGAGAGAGGGGGATGAAGGGGAAAGAAAGCAGAGGACAGAGATTAGTGAAGAGAACTAACCCAGGGGACAGCAGAGTGGCCTGCCAGTGGAAATGCATCATGGGTATTATATTGTGGTTGTGTGTTTTGGCTTGGAAAGTGCGAGACCATTTATAATTCAGGGTGACTAGTACCACCCGAGGCAGACACTCTCAATCTGGCTTAACTCTCTTTCTCTTCCCTCTATTCTTTCGCCTTCTCTCCCTCCTCCTCTTGTTTCCCCCCTTTTTTCTCCCTCAGAAGCATCTCACTGTCACTCTCTGTCTCATTGTTATCTCGCCTTTTTTCTCCAAAGCCATTTCTCAAACACTAACTCTTTCTCTTCCCTCCAGTTTTAGCTGTGTGAAATATAAGAAGTCAGACGAGATTTTTTAAAATTAAATAAAAAAAATGTTTTTATCACGGTAAAAAACATAACCTCCTCCCTTGGTGGAGGTAATAAAAATGGTTGATAAAATATCTATAATCTCAGAACAGAGCAAACAAGAGAGAGTTTGGGTGGTAAATGTAGCTGAATGAGAGGCACTGGTTCCACAGCTTTGCCATCACTCTATGGTCACATTAGGTTTCTCACACAAAATAAGAAGAAGAGTTTCAGTGACACCTATAAAAAATATATCAGAATTACTAAAACATAGGCAAAACCTTTATGGCTAACTGAACAAAACATTTAATAGATACCACACTCATTGGCTCGACCTCTCAGGTCTTCTAATTGAAATAACACATAACACACAGTGCTTGTCCAGCCCCCCTAATGCAAACAGGCCCCGCCCCTACCTGTCAATAACTAAGAATGTCAAAGAAATGTTTTCTTTTTATACTTTTTATCAAATTACAATTACTGAGCCAATATTGCTATATAAATAGAACAAATATATTTAAAAAAAATAGCTTTCTTATTGGATGAAATGTATAAATAAGAATGTTTCCTAGCTGATCAAAACAAAAATGACTTATCCTCATTTAGATGCATATTATCTCTGCCAGTGAGGAAATCGAACACGGCTCAGTTCAAGATTTGTTGCACTGCTCCATATTACTAAGTGTCCCTGATGTAGCCACGGCCATTAAACCATATCTAACTGTGTTACCATGGCTGTGTGCTGAAACGTCTTCACATATAAGTGAGAAGCACTACAGCAGCAAAGACTGCTGGGTCTGTCCATCCCAGTAGTGAACATAAACACACTGTTTGGACATCAACAGGGTGGAGTGAGATTTAAAGCCAAAGATGTACACATGTCAGAAAACAGGTTTGTAAGAAAACATGTGAATGAATGGGTGACAGTGTAGTCAGCTGTCTGGGTTGTTGGCTGTTTAGAACAGATCCAGGGTTGAAACCCGCTGATTGTAGTTGTGTTATGTACATTGGGGGGTTTGAACATCTTCAACCATGTTGTGGGTTTCTCACCTCTCCTCTTTACCACCAGGAGTCAATGAGTCAAATAGTCAGGCTAGTTAGTCAAACACTGGATGTGTGTATGTGCGTCATAAATAGTCTGCATGCTGGATGGGTGTGGCCACCAGATGATGATGTCTGTGTAAATATGTTTTGTTTTCACTCTTTCAGAGTCCTGATTTTCTCAGGTGTATCAGTCAGCCTTCACAGATAAAAGCAACAGCTGGTTGTTTGTTTGTTTCTCCAGTCTAAATGTATCTAATAACAATACTTCCACCTTCCTAACTATGCAGTATGTAATACTGCTAATGTGGCAACACTGTCAACAGTTGTGTGTCACTGATTTATCAGTGCTGAAATCTGGGCGTGGTCTCATCCCCAGATCATCACATGATGATTTTCTTCCAGATTATAGAAGATACCTTTGTGTGTTCGGATGAGATGCAACTGGTTTTAATGTAACTCTACTGGAAACACATCCACATCAGTCTGAGACGATTAGAGCAACTCCACAACATGACACATCTTACAAAGTGAAAATGCTCCGGAGGGTGAAGGTCATGGCTGAGCGGAGGGGAACACAAGACTTTCATCCCGGAGACTGGATTTTGGTTCCCATATGAGAGAAAATACACGTCATGGATTCATAAACCTCGTAGTTTTTGTGCCTAAACTTAACCAAGGTGCTGTTTCATGTCAAACACGTGTTAGGAAGCCTTTGAGCATCGGCCTCCAAGTCCAAATGGGATGACGTGTTGGAAATCCACACTCTTCCCAAACTAGGGAGCCATTTGACACCCATCCTTAATCCAGTAATAGCTGATGCTCTTCATTGCACTGTGCTACAGTATATTGTGTGGATTCCTCAAAAGCAAAGCAATAATGAAAAACTCAGCAGAAACTGTGATGTGTGCTCAGGCTCGCCTGTGAGACTGTATTATTTATAGCTGCTGAGCACAGCTTACAGCCTCTTCTTATATAATGCCAAAGGCGTGAGTTTAATGTAAACCCAGAGTAGCTTCTTGGAAAAGCTGCCTGTAGGCACAGAGAATAATAACCTCAGATTGAGAAGTGTTGATTTTATTATACAAGCTGTGATCTTTAACATGTTAGAAGAGGAAGATGGAGAGATGGGACAGCAGGTCAGCAGCTTGAGCATCAGCATGGCTTAGCAGCTTTCTGTGACCACCACTGATATCCTGAGTATTTCTTCAGAATATGTAATTATGAACTGATAAAATGTGAAACCCTCCCTCATGTCAGACCAGCTCAATATTTACACATAATTAACAGGACAAATCAACAAAACAAAAAGCTTTTTATACAGTAGAAGAACTGATGTAACATTTTTTATGTTATATGTTATATTCTTGTTAGTTATGTTTTGACTGGAAATGAAGAAATGAAAACATTCAGGAAATTATTAAATCATAAAAGTGTGCTGTAACATATAAAATTTAAATATGTTATATTTTAATGAAAAAATAAAATATTCAAAGGTAAAAATCACATAAAATAATTTTCTGAATGAACTTTGAGTTGAATTAATTAATATTTTTTTCCAAGGTTAAGAATAAACTTTATTGTTCACCCCCAACTTACATCTTTGACAAATTAGCGCATAGTGACAAGGGCACCCGACGCATTATAGAGCTGGGGCTGCAACAACTGTGTGTGTGTGTGTGTGTGTGTGTGTGTGTGTGGATAATTTCACTCATTTATGGCATCCTTCCTCTCTAGTCCCAGGGATAAGGGGAACCACATTGGCAGGGGAACAGACTTTGACACAACACCGGAGCTCTTTCCATTGAGCCCATTTTCACCATTGCTTTACTTTGGTTTCTATCACTTTTTCTCTTTGCCTCCTTTGTCAATGGTGTTTTTTTTAAAAATCTTTTGCAGATACTTTTGCAGATTCCATTGTTATCTGAGGATTTAGCTTCCAGGGGAAAGATCTTCCTTCTATGGTTACACAATGGCAGACATTCTTTCCTTTGTGCCTTAAATTGAGCCTTTATTTTTCCTGCAAGGTGGCAGACAGTATGCAAATAATATGGTGAAAACAAGGCAATATGAATGCAGATGGTGTCGTTTTTCAATGCTATTACACTGTGCAATCTGTATTGACTTCATAATGATAAGTCTAATGTTTACACTATGCATATCCATAGCACATGCATAGGGTATTTATTTTATATATGCATATTTGCACTTAACTGCTTCTGCACTTCTGGTTAGATGCCAAACTGCATTTTGCAGTCTTAGTACCTGTACTATGTGTAATGACAGAAAAGTTGAATCTAATCAGCTGTGGCCAAAAGCTGCGTCCTTTTCTGCTCATTTGTGTAACGGTTTCTTTCTTTCTGTACATTTTACACCAGCTGCATGATGGGAAATAATCTCAACACAACCTCCATTTAGACTTGTAATTAGTGACCCCAGTCTTTATAAAATGGATAAATACAATCTTATAGTGTGAGGACTCATGACAAACTGTCTTTAGATGTGAGTGGGTGTAAAAGTTGAGTCTTTTAAAAGTCTTAGTGTAAAGTAGGCATAAGGTGCAACAGTACCGCCTTGAACTGGTTCTGAAAACCAGGCTAATCTGAGCTGTGTGAGTATCAGCTGTTGCACAGGGAGGAGGTGGTGATGGAAGGTGTCTTTAGTTTGTACAGTTCCTCTCTAGCTGATGTTGATGATCATTAAACATTACCAACACTCATGAAAACTAAAAAAAGAAATCTTATTTCCCTCAATCCTTTGTTTAGTATCCATCACAATCAAACCCAAGTCCGTTGATTCAACTCCCAGTTGAAAGTGTTCATTACATCTCTCACAGACAGTGTACCCACAAACACACACACACACACACACACACAAATAAATAAATACTTTTTTAAAAATCTGTAAACCTGTGATGTTAGGTTTGTCATGCAAAGTTTAAATTAAAGTATTCTCTTTCTTTTTTCATGTATTTGCGGGGTAAGATGTGGAAAGTTCTGCTTGATTTTTTGTGATCACCACAGTTGATGGAAATCCAGGTGAAAAATAACATCACCATCTGCTATTGGTTAAGTTATTAATGGTTTGTTACAACAACAAGGCACAACAATATCAAGGCACTTTCAAGAGGAGCAGGTCTAGACCAACTATTTATTCTAAAGAGACCCAACAATCCTCCATGAACAAGAACACTGCCTTTTAACAGAAACCTGGAGCAGATCCAAGACTCAAGGTGGGCGGAGATAGAGAGAGAGACAGATGGGGAGAGAGACAGAGAGAGAGAGGGAGAGAGGGACAGAGACACAGACATGTTTAACCACAATATTAATAACAGCTGTTATAATAGAGAGATTATAGTTTGTAGTATTTATAATAACTCCTACAATAACCACACTGATAATAATGATGATATTAATGATGGTGATGATAGTAATAGTAATAATAATAATAATGGTGATGATGATGATGATGATGATGATGATGATGATAGTAATAGTAAGAGTAATAATGGTAAGGATGATGATGATGATGATGATGTCAGAGGGTATCTCCATGGTCCCAGCAGTAGATTGATCCACGGTGACCTGCAGGATGAGAAAACACAAAGACTCCAGAGAAGAAGTCAAGTTAGTAACATGAATTAATGAGACATGAGTGTCTGAGGAAGAAGAGAGAGGAGCTCAGTGCATCATGGGAAGTCCCCCAGCAGTCTAGGCCTATAGCAGTAGAGCTAAAGACTAGCCTAAACCAGCCTTAATTCTAAGCTTTATCAAAAAGGAAAGTTTGAAGCCTCCTCTTAAATGTAGAGAGGGTGTCTGCCTCCTGGACCCAGACTGGAAGATGGTTCCACAGGAGAGGAGCCTGATAACTGAAGTTTCTGGCTCCTGTTCTACTTTTGGAGACTCTAGGGATCACAAGTAACCCTGCATCCAGGGAGCGTAATGTACCTACCAGTACAAACCTATCAGTCTTTGAATAGACAAAGTGAGTTGAATCAATTTATTTATTTATAACAATATTGAATATAATAACAAGACCTATTCTTCAACTTAAAGCACAGACTTAACACACACTTCCCTGTCTTATATTTACATAGCAGTACTGCTCAAGTGCTGCTTGTGCCAGTACCCTCCACACCAACCCAACCCCCCAGTACAGCCAAGAGTGTCGGGGCAAATGCACTTTCAATAGCCCCATTGTCTGGTGATGTAGCTCTGAATAAGGGACCGTAAACAAAACCCTGTCTGTACCTGGGACAAAAGGCCTCCAATGGCTCATGCTTAATGTGTTGTCACATGTGTACCAGCCTGTTTGTGTGGTGGGAATGAGTAGAAATATGGTTAAAACAATGCAGCTGGATGGCAGGCATGTCAAAGCAGATGGTGACAGGTTGGCCCAGTAAGACGCCACACACACACACACACACACACACACACACACACACACACACACACACACACACACACACACACACACACTGAGTTTTCAGTATAACAATAGTCTATTTGTAATTGCCCAAAATTAGTTGCGACCTACTTATCTTCTGTCTTTAGGGTTGGATGTGATGCAATATTCCAGAACATTTTCTTCTGTATTTCTATGTAAGTCAGTCAGTCAGAAAAATACTGCAACATCAGGTATCAGCAGCCTGAAATCTAAAACCTATAACAGCCTTTAAAACCCCAGCCGACACTGTAGAAACCTTAGTTTCAATGATATAGTGACTATGTGTTCGCTGGTCTTCAGGATAAAACATTTTCAGCACCTTAATGGATGTCCTGTAGGTGATTCAGCTTTGCTGTAATGCATTCATTAGCACATTAAAAGAGTAAAAATAAAAAGGATGAATATGGAATAACTCAAATGTGGCACAATAATATTGTAATTAGCATATTTCTGCATGTGGGCCTTTCCCTCAGGATATCGTGACCAAAGAGGAAATAACTATTTGAAGCTGAAGTGAGCTCGCTACAGGGTGGAGAAGGTGCAGCGAGGGGTGCAGGTCTAATTTAGGACATTTCACACACATTTATTCAGTAACATTAACACATTTATTCAGCAACATTAAAACATTTATTCAGTAACATTAACATAAGAAATCCTATGAATGTTCTTTGTATGAACTTAAATTGCTTCTCTGTTGCTTTTATTGCTTAAATGCATTAATCCATTCACTGTTACTCCTGTTTGTACATCCATAGGCTCTGGTCACTCCCACATTCATGACGATATGTATATGTCATGCAATTTGCTCACTTTGCCAGCCAGAATCCTGCTTTGTTTACCAAATGAGGCTTTTTTAATGGACATCTTGCTCGGATGATAATTGTACATGTAAAAAGAATATCATCTGTACCACATACTTATTTCAGTCGAACACTCGCTCAACCCTAATGGACATTTTTGATAAGCAGTAGTTACTCCAGGATGAAATCTTGTTCTTTGACCAGTCTATCTGAGGGTTGTGTAACTTAAGCCGGGGGTGGCCTAAGACAAGGGGAGAGCTAGGAGCGGACATGACACAGAGTTGAATGAGTTCAAATGGTAATGGGTACGATGGGTGATTTTAGCCAAAAGTCTTCCATCCAATGCATTGGTGGTAATGGGGGGGGGGGGGGGGGGGGGGGCGTAGAGGCTCCAGAGGAAGACCTGACTGCACAGCTAGTTCAGGTTAATGAGGGCTTGCAGCAGTTCAATGAGCCCCTTCACAAATGCCCCATGGAGTCCAGCCTCATTCCAACCAGAGTCTGCAGCCAGTGTCTGAAACTCGGTGGAGAATTCCACCCCAATCCGGTTTCCCTGTCTGAGGCTCAGAAGGTTGTCGGAGGCATTTCCTGCATGATTGGGATGATCAAAAACATTTCTAAATTTAGACAAAAAATCATCATAAGACAGGGTGTTAATATTTATCTGTGAGTGACAGCTTCAGCCCCATCTGAGGCTCCTCCCCGCAGTAAACCCACCATGTAACGATACCCTACAAAGGCCTACATGGTGGTACTGCAGTACTGTCTCTGTACAACAGGAGACTGGTCAAACTCTTACCGAGGTGACGCTTAAATAACAGCTGATCCTGCAGGATAACATGAGATCTGTTGAGTGTAATGAAATCTTACTATGAGTAATGAGAAGAAAAACAGCTGGATGCATAATGATGATGATGCTTTAGGCATGTGACACGTGTGCAGCTTCTATCAGGATAACCTCTCACATAATTCTTCATCTTTCTGCTGTTCAGTTAATTTCAGACAGAAACAACTTCCATCCTGGAAACGAGAGATGGTCACATGTCATTCTCCATCTCTTCACTGCTCTTCTCTTTCTTCTCCCCTTCTTTTGTCATGGTGTTGATGTGGAATGCTTTTATGAGGACAGAGCAGAACAGAGCCTCGCCGACAGCCCACTGGTTTAATAGTCCTTTCTACCCATCCATCCATCTGTCCTTTGCCTCTCTCCATCCCTCCTTCCTTGTCACCACCCTTTTACCCCCTTCCCTTTAAAACTTCTCCCTGAAGGCCCTTGCGACTCTCTAAATAATTCCCATGTGTACACATTTTCCCATTGGACAGATGACTCAATAATGTATCTGCAGGGGGTTGATAGGGCTGGTGATCAATACCAATTAGTCAACAATGTGTCAGCCTGACTCTCACGAGTCCCTCAATGGTTTGTTTCAGAGCAGAAACAACATGAGTCAAATCCCTCTAGGACTTAGTGAGAATGAAATGTTCCTCATGCTTGGTGTCCTAAAGGTTTGCATCTCATGCTTGTTTTCTTCATTTTAGCCTATTTTTTCACATTTCACATTTTTAGGCACATTTGAACTTATGCAGTTTTCATATCTAATGAAAAGGTTCTAAATAAATAAATCTAAATAAAGGTTATGGTCTGTCCACATCAGAACAGATAGAGATTTACCAGTAGTGCTGTCTGTGGGTCAGAATGAATGGTCATCTTCCCATTGGAAGGTCAGTGATGCTATTTTACATCCTCCATTGGTGTGTGAGTGACTGTGTTGATGGTTATCCTGATGGTGTCCTACCTTACATGCCAGCCTCTGTGTATGAAAAGGTAAATGCTGGCTTGTGTTGTAAAGTGCTTAGACTTAAACTGTGCTTCATAACCAAAGTCCAATTTAGAAGAATGATTACAGTAACATTAATTATCCCTAAATACAGGATACATACTGTAGATTCAAATGTATACGTTTTTACAAATTTACTTACAATAAATATACAGTAATTTACAAACAGACTGTGACCAGTAAATGTGTTGTGCATTTACACGAATACAGTAATGATCTGTTTATATCAAGTGAATCTAAATTACAATAATAAACTGTGGAAAAAAACTACTTTGCAGGAGAAGCTGCTGCCAGTTCATTACTGAAAATTTACAATAAAGAAACATCCCCAACACAGCAAAATAATAATAATAATAACAACAACAATAATATAATAATAATAATAACAACAATAATAATAATAATAATAATATCTTTATTATTATTATTATTATAAGATCATGCGGACACATGCAGGGACTAATATAAAATAATAATAATAATTATTATAATTATTATTATTATGAGATCATGCAGACATTATTATTATTATTATTATTATTATTATTATTATTATTACTATTATTATTATTATTATAAGATCATGCAGACATAATATTATTATTATTATTATTATTATTACTATTACTGTTATTATTATTATGAGATCATGCAGACATAATAATAATATTGAAGATGGGGTTAAAACACGGGGGTGTTCTTTTACTGGACAGTAATGTAATGAGTGTCAGCTTGTCAGTCATCTCTCCTCTGACTCTCATACTGAGCTGAAATGAAACCAGTGAACATAAATCAGGTAAATAACAGGTTTTTGAAAAATGACCACTACGAGGCTCCAGCTCGTAGTGCTGTGATATCACCCTAAAACCATGTCAGCTGTGTGTTCAGAGTAATACAGGGCAAGCTGGCTCGGATAGTCAATTACTGTATCTTAACAAGCATGCTGGGCTCAGACCTCAGAAGTCTTCAAATCATTACAGATTTTGAAATCGGGTTGCATCACACACTTGAGAATACATTTCACAGATTACCTTCTCTCTGATGTCAAACATGCACACACTACAAGATCTGAAAATAATGGTGTATCACACCACAGGATATTATTAAGATGATCATGTCAGAGGGAGAGACAAACCTCGTCATGTGATCTCTGTCTGATTTTATGTACTCATGAAGAAATGGACACTGACATGATGCAACAACTATGAAGTAATGCATTAAAGATGACAACAATATGACAGCAGTACAATAAACACATTAATTATACTTTCTTTTTTATTTTAGCTTTCCTTTCCTCTCTCCTCCTCTGCACTTTGTTGATGAGGAGATGAAGGGATCATGACTTCTCCTTTCACCTCCTCTGTCTTTCCTTTCTGTCCTCTCTGCTCCACCTTTCCTTATTTTCTCTCTCATTCTCTTCTATCTTTCACTCCGATCTTATCCTTCTTCCTTTCTCCTCTGCTTTTTATCATTCTTAGCCCTTCCCCATTGAAAAGTTTCCCTCCTTACTATCCTGTTCTTATCCTCTCATTTCCTCCTTATTATGCCAGTCTTGTTCTCTCCTCCCTTTCCTTGTCTTACCTTTTCTTCTCTACCCCATTATCTCCTCCCATATCTTGTTTCCCTCCTGTTCCCTCCTTCCTTACTTCCTTTCATTTGCTCTACTCTCTTATTCTTGTTCTTCTTGTCCTCTTACTTCCTTATCTCTTTTCCTACATTCATTTTAATCTCCTCTCCCCATTCCCTCCCTTCTTGTTCCCTTCTCTCCTCTCCTCACTTCCCCATTTTTCCTGCCTTCTTCCTGTTTTAATTTACTCCTTGCTGATTCTTTCCTTTTCTCTTTTCTTTGTTTCTTTTTTGTCACTACACTCTTCCTATGCTTGTCCTCTTCTCTCCCCCTCCTTTTGGATTTTGTCCTCACAGCCCCATATTGATATATATATTGATATATTGTCCTGATGGCCTCCACCAGTCTTCAAACTCTGTGTTAGGAAGAGTGGAGTGATTTAAGTTTTCCCTGCTATGATATTGTAATAAAACACCCTCCTGTCTGTGAGAGCGTTGATGAGTTGCCTCTGTGTGACATTTATTACAGCCTATTTTATTTCCACTCTCCTTTCCTTCCTTTGTTCTTGTCTCCTACTTTGCCCTCCATCAGTCTGTCCATGTCCTCTTTGCCCTTTCCTTCCCTCCTCACTTCCATTTTGCTTGATTTCTTCCCTCATTACCACTCCTTCCCCTCTGCTTGTCCGTCCCGTCCACCCTTCATCTGGCCTTCATCCTCCTCATTCCTCTAACTCCTCGTCTTATTCCTGGGATTGAAACCATCACAGACAATTAGTGCATATGTCCTTCGTCCCAAAGGCCAGAGGAGATGAGGAGAAGTGTGTCTGGATGCGTGATGTGATGACACAGTGGGGGTCTCCGAATGCCCTTCTTATTAAATGCCAACATGCTTATTCAATTTTTCTTTTCCTCGTTCTGTCTGCCCTTTGTTTCCAGATTTACATTGTCATCATCTCTGCAGCTTTGTCTGGCTCCTGAAGCAGGACTGAGGTATTCTTTCCTTTGTCTTTGTGAGCCTGAGGAACATCTGAATGCTCGACTACATGCATCTTTGTCTGAGACAATGCAAACACAAGCTCCTTCATCAACTGTTGTTCCATCATCACATCACGAGAAGAAAACAATACACTAAAGCCTTGCGCCCTGCTTTGTCTACTTTCTCGAATCTTAATTTATGGATGTCGGGTCTTACCGGCGTGGAGTTGTCCTCCAGCCACCCAAACACAAAGATGTCTGAGAGCAAATTTAGGCCAGGGAGATATAGGGCTGTGGGGTACAAAAGGCAGCAGAGATGGATGGATGAATGGAGGGCAGGGAGAGTTTTCCTCTTCTCCCTCCTTAAAACAACCTCCAACTGAACGCCCTCTCACACTCATGCCTACGTTGGCATACTAATTAGGTCAAACGTCTGCCTCCTTGGAAGACAGAGCAGGCGACTGTCTGTCCTTTTGTTTCTCCACCCATCTTTTATTTGTCACTAAAACATTAACATGGCTGAACAAATGTCCTTCTTGGGTGTAGCCAGGCATGCTTTGCATATGATAAGACATAATGGATGCTGAACTCCACTGTTGTTGGGGAGTTTTTACCCTCTTTATTAAAGTTGCTAAATGAAAGAACCCCTGCACATACAGACTCACTCCTGATGCATGGAGTTCATTTATTCTATTGCTGATACTTCTTAAGTTCTGCTTCATTCTCCTATTTGGTGTTGGCACATTCAGGAGTCTGAGCTTAATGGTTGTTGTTTTTAACCCCTTTGAGGGCAACATTGGGATAGAGGTCACATTTATAGTAAAGGTCTTTTAAAACCAAAGTCTCTCTGAGATCAGCTCAGTCTGTCAAATTATGTTTATATGAAAATAATTTGGAACAGCAAATATATTTATCATGGACATGTACTGCAAACCTATTCTGTTTTCTCTTGACATGAAGAGGAAATGTTGATTAAAATATGTGGCTGAAGTTAACCATGATAAACACCTCAGTAAAAATGTGACTGATGATGTATTTTCATATGATCTTTCCCCAACCTGAAGCAAAGTGCTTCAGTTGCTGAAACCAGGAGTCTGGTTGTGGTTTCTGGGTTCAGAGTCCTGCATCTTGCCCACCATCCTCTCCAACCAGCTGCTTGTAGAAATAGCCATCATCACTGAACTTAACATTATGTTTTCTTTGTAAACATATTTGCTGTTGTAAATTAGTTGTGCATAAACATAATTTCTGCTCCAATTGACTAAGTTTTACTGGTTGCTCACTTTAACCTCCACCAGTGATAAAAGCATTTTAAATCAAGCACTTGGGGATTTATTGCCTTCCAGACAGTGTCAGCTTATGCAGGGCATGCTGCTCCTAAACATTCTGATTCATTTATTCACTTCATGTATGCTTCACTGTTGTCATACATCTCTATTTTCCTTCAACACAGTGATTTATTTCAGATCTTCTTCCAGCAGGTCACTATGGCCAGAGAGAAGATCATATGGTCCAAGTCCCACTTGTTCATCGTGCTCCTAGATCCACATTCTGCATATACAGTATACTTATATTGATCAGTGTGTATCAGAAATATTGCAATCATTACTAATATACTCTTTCTTTGGTATGTTCTTTATTATTTATATTGCATGTCTGTTTGTCTTGAGAGAGGGATCCTCCTCTTAACCACCAGGGGCTGCTCAACAGGAAAAGTGCTCAGCTCACCTGATTCTCTGTTTAATATCTCTATAACAGATCTATGCAGACACTTTAAAAAACTCCTGCTGGATTCTGTTCTGCCATTCCAAAGAGCCTTTGTTTGGGATTTTAGTCCATCCAGGAACCTCCTTCCTATTAGTGTCTGACACAAAAACAAAATTAAAGGAAGAAATCCATGTTTAATACATTTTAATTTAATCCATGTGTCATTATAGTGACATACATGTATCAGTAGCTCAAATATTAAGGGATTTGAGGCAGCAATAAGCTGTAAAAAGTGGCCAGAAGGTTTACGGGAGTTTTGGGGAGGATTTCCCTCAATAAATCGTGGGTCTAAGGACAGTGGATGACGCCCCTGAGGCACAGATTATGATTTGGGGCTATAGAAATAAAATTTGACTTTACAGACTTCATGAGCTTAAAGAATGAGACACTTTTTACACCAAGCTGTCAAGTCTGCAACAGACACATATCAGATTTCAGTGTTAAAAGGTTGTCTCAGATCTCCTGGCCCACATTGACCCGCCTACCAAAAAGGGTTCAATGCAGGATCAGCTAACCATGGAGCAGACCTGTATGTCTACAACTTTCTGCAACATATGGTAGGATGGCCAAACAAGTTGGCTAAGGCCCTTTGTGGTCAGGGGGATCTTAACCCACAACCTCAGTATGACGTGACTGCTCAACATACATATACAGTGAGTAAACAGCGACGCAAGTGGAACAGGGTTGTGAAGTGTGGGGACCAATGGCCCCTTGACCTCCATATTTCTTGCTCTGAGTGCAGACCTAATGTAGAGAAGTTACTATTTAAACATACAAAGCTGCCTGAACATACAGTAACCATAAAACATTTCACAACGTTTTTGGGCAAAACAATGCTGCTCTGGTGAGATTTTAGTGTGTTGGGATTCCATGAGTGAAAGAGGCGTGATGTATAACATACAGGGTCTGGGTCTGATCTGACGTCTAACATATGTGTCGAGCAGCGCTTTGTAAAGATTGGATTTAACAAACGATTGACCTTCCCTGTTACATAACGGTTGATCTCATCCTCTAATCGGATGGTAAGGAGCTCCCAAACGTTGTTAGTGTCGTCTCTCCGATCTGAAGACGTCTTTGGTTGTTTCTCTTCCTGTTTGACTTAGCCGCTACCTGCTACTAGCTGCTCTCTAAATCTCTGGGCGGCACACATAATACGTTGTCAAAATGTCAGAGCCCCATACAGCCTTTCCACCTCGTGTTCACACAGATGTGCCTTTTGGTACTGTTACTACCTGGGCTGCCGTCACAGAGGTGGAACAAACAACACGCCATTACGCCTTCATTGTGTTCACAAACTGTAGAGCGTAGGGGTCACAGTGTATTAGGTACACCTAGCTGAATATAAATCTGTCTGATACAACAGTGCTCCAATAACTCCATCTTTCATGAAGGTTATAGTGCTCAGATGTGGTTGAAAGCAAATCTACAAATCCTACATGGTGACACCATGACCCGCCCCACTCTGCCTCTGAGTGGCTCAGCATGATGATGACATTCCTCTCATAGTCAAAGATCTGTCAGAGACGGGCTGTGTGAGACATGTTGTCGTCATGTCGAGCCAGTCAGAGGCAGAGTAGGGCGGGTCATGGTGTCACTATAGAAAAAATAAAAATCCTGGATCCATACCATCTTCTGGATACGCCTCAAAATCCAATCACCTGTTTCCCTCTCTTGGGAATTGAAATCCATCCAAAGATATATGAATTATCCTGCTTACAAACACACAAACACAAATAAACAAACAGCACCAATCACAAAACCTCCAACTCTTGTTGGTGTAGGAAATTAACAAGACTTACTACATAAGAAGTACATAATTGTTTGGTTACCTAATAATTTGGCATTTACACATACATCTAGCAACAATTCATTCTCCTAACCTCCGCCCCACTTTTATATTGCAGTAGTGAAGCATTGTGGGAAATCCACACTCTCTTATCAGCCGGAAAGTTTTTTCAACTGAGTCCACATCTTGTTCCCTGACTTTTCCAGGGTTCAGATTAGGGTGGCTGGAGATAACAAGCAGAATTGAATTTAGCATACCTTGGCCTCATGTGGAAAACAGAGAGAGTGGGGATGAAACATTCCTTTTAGCTACATGTCTGCCACAGGCCCTCTGTTTAATTGTGTTACTGTTAATGAACTGCTGATGTAATTATAAGAAAGAGGCCCTCTGTCTCCATCTTATCTGGAGGGTTACTTTAGTTTGCAGCCCAAATTGGGGTCATGAAATCACAGACCATCTATTCTAACCCCGTTCCTGTTCTTTCAAACACACTTAGCGTCTGTCTGCTCTGTGCACCATATGTCACCCTCCATCACCCTCCATCACCCTCCACCCTCTGCCATGCCAGGTTGACAGGGAGGAGCAGTCAGGCCTCCTGAATTGGTGCAGTCATGTTTGTGCAGGCAAGGTTGGCATTTGTGTGATTATTTGTTTATTTCAGTAATGGAGGGGGGGCCGCAGTGCTCAGGGGGACTTTTTATCATCCCACTCACTTCCTGGATTAAAGCGGGTATAATCATACCAAGCATGAATCCATGAATATTCAGGATCTGTGGGATCTGTGAGAGAAACTGACAGGAAGGAACCGACAGGCAGGCAGAGCCACAAGCACTCGTTTACACTCTAGAGTAAATAACATGCACACATAGTTACTTTGGAAATGTAATCAAATGAGTACGACTTAACCTTAGCTTAAGTAATGAAACAGGTAATGCAACAATTTCAATTACTTAATTAGACTTTTTATTACTCAAAGTAATGTAACTTTTTTTCCATTTGACAACTTTTTGTTTACTTTTCTAACAAAAGTTTTAAACTGGGTCAAATTCAGCCTATTTGGCACATCCCTCAGCAGCTGATCCAGAAGCTTCCCTCAGATGAGACACACCGGGCTTTCATTCACCTCCAGCGGAAAAACAGTTTCACCACGTTCTCTGGAGATAAAGCAAACACATCTCGTCTTAAACGTAACCACATAGTTTTCATGCCTAAACTCAACCAAAGTGCAGTTTCAAGTTCAGCATGTGTTAGAAAGGCTTTGTGGCAGGAAGGATTTACATGTGGGTCACAAACGTTATAGTACACTGTCACAAGCCAGCTCATAGTCAGTGACAAAAGAGGGAAACCAATGCAGGTTTGCATGTCAGTCTGAAGTATTTTAATGAAAAAGTAAATATAATAGAAAACCATGAGGTGTGGAGCATCAGCGTATCTGTGTGGTAGAGGTGAATGAGTGAGTGAATCGTGTGAATGTTGTCCATGTCAAACATCAGGCCTGCCCAAGCATCCCATCCAGCCGTAGAACATTTATTTTGGCTTGGAAAATGCATGAATCTATTATTAATCATCAGCAGAAGCTGAGTGCATATTGAGAGTGTTCAACAATTAGCGCTCCAACACCTGGCCAAAGGCTAAGAAAGCTTGTAATTCACACTTCTCCTAATCTACACATTTACACTGGACCTACCATTAAACCACCCAGCTCCCAGTCTGGTCATCTACTGGAGCTGACAGCAGCACAACACAACAACAACAACTGTAAACATAACTCTTGAGGTGTGGGAGAATCACTAAACCCTGTTTACATGATAACGGATTTGCTGAAAACTGAAAAGTTTTTCCTTTGCACTTTAAAAAATTTCTGTCTTTAACACGACCTGTTTTGGAAATGATGCTCATCATACTGATCTGGAAATATGACTGAAAACGCTGTAGTCAAAATCAACACCACAGAATAAGATCACGATGGTGGTTCAACAGTCCGACATCGTTTCTTTGTCGTTGTTCTGTCCATAGTGTTCTGTCTGTGTACGCAAATAAATAAAGGAACCGTAACAGGTGGTGTTTTCAAAAAGGTTACACCCTGGAGCCCGTTTTCAAAAGCTTGTGTTTTCAGGCCCTCAAATCGCTGTTGTCGTGTACACACGGCCAAATCTGAACGGAAGTTTACCATTTTAGGGTAAACACGTTGTCATGTAAACAAGCGGTGAAACTGAACGGAAGTTTACTGTGTAAATGGCCCCTAAGAGCTGCCACTTGGGATTATTTTCATTGACCAACTGTTGAGTCTCAGTGATCTTCCTGAGATCCTGAAGTGAAGTTTCTTGTTGATATAAGGACTCCTTCATATAAGGACTCCTTCCATCCAGTTGCATCATTTTGGGATGTTGGAGTCGTGCAAAACTAATCAGAACAGAAATGAGCTAACATGAATACAATGAACACCCATAAAATACAGGTGATGTCAATTTACAGTATTCTGCAGTGTTAATGTCATACGGTGACATGCTGTAAACTGCAATGCAATGTGGGAGAAATAATACATGGTTACAGCATGAATGTCAACATGTAAACTTTACTGTAAACAGCAGAGCATCATGGGAAGGTGAAAGAAAAGTGTGGAAACTGACATTTTAAGATGAAACAGACATGCTGCAACCTGCCCTGCCTTTAACACAGATGTCCAGAGCTGTAGTGATAAGGAAAACTCCCACCAAAGGGATGCCCCCTTTGGGTTACTCTTGTCCATCCATCCATCCGTATGTCCATATGTAACAGGTATGTTGGGGGTATGGTCTGTCCACATATTCTCTAAAACCAAATTTGAAGAATTTCAGAAATGCTTTGTCAGGGCCCTAAATGTGTGCATCTCATAATTAGTTTCTTACATGTTTAGGCATCTTTGACCTTATTCTGCGGATGGTCTGTTCACATCAGAGTTTTTCCAGGGACATCTGTGTGCTTGGACACAAACTTTGTAGTTTTGCCTCAAAGTGTAAAGTGTACAATTATCCTTTTCAGAGCAAATGAGTGATTTTTAATTATTTACTCTTTGTATTAGTATTTTTTCATTGTACGTATTTCTATTATTAGCAGTAGTAGTTTTGTAGTTTAGGGACATCTGTGGCTCAGGTGGTAGAGCAGGCATCCACCTATTGGACGTTCAGTGGTTCGATCCCTGGCCGCTAAATGAATGCTGACTTTGATTGGCCAGTCAGACAAGACAGGTGCTACACATAGAGTTCATTCACCATTTCAGCAGTAGCATTGTAGCAATACTGTTTAATGATCATTAAATACAGGACGATGATGCACATACTAATAAAGTATATATATCCTGTCTATATATATGTATATATATATATACTGTATATATATATATATATATATATATATATATATATATATATATATATATATACTGTATATATATATATATATACCTGTGTATATATATACTCACTTATTTGTTAAGCTTGTAAAGTTTAAATATATGATATTAACATGTGTATGTCATTTTATGTTAACATTACATGCTGCCGAATGTTTGAGGCCACTTTTCACATGAAAACCTGCTACTCTGAACAAGATGTCAGTCACTTTTTTCAGCCAGGACAAAACAAGATATTCTTTCCAACCCCACCAAGTGGTCAGTGGCTTTTGTCCCTAAACTGAACCACACCTGAAACTGAAGCTGAAATGTCAAGAAATGTAACGTTTAACATATCTGGGGTTTGCAAAAATGTACATCGCCAACATTTATTCTGGCAATTTGATTAAGTATTCTTTCCAAAAAGCAAAAAAATGACTGGACTAATATATAATCTTGAGATTGAGAATTCATATTATCCTTTACAAGATAGGATTAGATAGACAGGATAAAAAAAGATGTGATGAGTGAAGTAAAGTCATTGACATACAACCTTATGAATTCTCAGCTAACATTAGGAAAATGGAAATGTTGAAAAGTGCCTCAACTAACAATGATAAAGAAATCCCCATCCTGCTCATTTCAATGGAAATCTATCCAGTAGTTTTTATACAATCCAACAAACAAACCAATCAGGACGCAGGTAAAACATAACCTTCTTGGTAGAGGTGATGAGGCTCCATTCTAAAAAGATGTTTGCATGTGTTTTTAAGAGTTGACATTGGAAGTGTCCTGAGATAATCTGGTGATTCATAAGTAAAAAGACAAAAGGTGAAATTTGATCTCCTACAGCTTGAAAGACAAACTAATCCTTTTAGATCAGTGATAGATTTTGCGTAGCAGCTGAAATGTGAGCAGTATCATCTCCATCAGCAGGAGGCCCAGTGTGCTAACAGCTGCAGATGGAGACTCGCTATAAACAAACCTTGCCTCACACAGAGGTTTAAAAGGAGGAATTTGCACCCCCCCCACACACACACTTTTACCCCATATTGGTCCTCTCATTTATTCCACTTTTGTTTCTCTACATTTTTTGCTCAAATAAGGCTCTAAGGAACACTTCATCATCTATCTCAGTTCTGCCAAATGTTTTATTGCACAGCTGTATAAGAGACTCACATATCTTCTGCACTGCAAGATAAATACAAGTTCACAGTTCAGGAGGGAAAAGAAACATCTCTGCCCTTTAAATTGTGTCAGTCTGTCTCATGGGTTTATACAAAGTGGAGGAGGGTTTGCGTGTCAGTGACAGGGGCCTGTGTGGGTATTTATATACCTCCTCTATGAGTCACGGCAGGGGAATCGCATTAGCTATGGTTGTACTGTCAGCATTGGACTCCTCTACAGGGTCCTCTCTCCGTCTCCCCTGCTCCTCTATCTCACTCCCTCTCTCTGTACTTAAAACTCGCTTGGCACCGTTATTTTAATCTGTGGAGGTCCTGGGAGAAGTCATGAAATAATTTCAGCTCTAGATGTCTCTAAATAAGCATTATGGCATGGCGGTCGGTTTACGGCGTGTCATATCCTGCCAAGGCTCGGCAGCCTGTGTAAGCGCTTCAGGGAGTTGTGGGTGAGCAGCGGCTGTTTGGGGACCGATGATAGTTATGGGGAAGTATTTGCCCACAAGCAGTGAGAAATAGCTCAAGTGTTGGGGGGAGCTCTGCTGCACTGCTGGATACTCACAGGGTGGAGCGCATGGCTGTTGGAAGACTGTACAAATAGAGTTTTAAGAAGAGTGATGAAAATGTTTTTTTTTTAGAGAAATATCTAAAACTTTTGGAAAATCCTCTAGTTTGCTGTTATTACCCAGAAGTAGATTAAAATGTCTTCATCAGTTTCATCTTTGTGTGTCAAGTTTAGCCTGGCTTTGTTTGGTGGGGGTGATGACACCGTTGTCATTTAGTGTTTCCCTCTAAATTCTAGTGTGTTCATCAAATAGATGTGTTTTTGAATGAGCTCATCATGAGAGGAAACATCTCTCACCCTCACTTTGTTTCATTACTGGAAAATGTGTTCAGTCCTCTTGGAGATCCACTTTGAAAATGTCCAACTTCCTGTGGACAGACTGGACAGCTGCTACCAAACCACACACAGGTCTTTTTGACTTGTAATTTTAAGTCTTTAGGTGTGATGTCATGCCAACCAGGAAGGCCTTGATATCCATTTTCCTCTCATCTTCCCTCATCGTCTGCTCTTATGATTCTTCTGTTGTGCCATGAACATTTTAGTTTCATTTCTAAATGCCCAAAAGCTGCCATCACCCAGTGACTTCTACAGCTTTACGAGGTGCACTCTGAATAGCAGCATCGATCTGTGACTGTTCATCCTGTGCTAATTCAGCTCTTATTCTGTCTTTCTTTTCCATCTAGCAGTGTTTCAGACAGAGCATCTATAAACCACTTCTCTATTTCCACATCTGTGAAGGGCTTTTATATTTTCCTAAAATGTCTTCTCAGTGAACACTCGTATGCTGCTCGGTGTGTTGAGGGGATGAGAGAGGACCCGTTTAGATCGCTCATACTGGCCTTTGAGCTCATTTATTTTCCATGTCCTTACTTCAGACTTCTGCTGATACGTTTCTTCCATGTATCCATTTTTGCTTCATAATGATATTTAATACTTTATTCCACTTTTGACAACTGCACCTGCCTCTTTGCAAATCAGCTACACCGGCCTTGTAGAGCTAATTATGGGAGAATAAAAACATACTTTTCTGTCCAGTCGTTTTGGAAGATGGTCAACCTACTGTCAACTTTTCCCATTTTTAATATGCATGCATGCATGTTTTATGCCTGTGTGCCTCGCTTTGCTGAACATAGCGTATGGATGGATGCAAATGTTGGCAGCTTTGCAGTAGAAGTACACAGTAGTGGTGGGACCTAGGCGGCTCTACTGAGGTAACCGTGTCATAGCTGTTCAAAATCCCTTTGACTAAGTTAAAAAATGTCGAGTCTCTTTTCCTGTTATGTTAAACGGCTTCCTGATCTGTCAGGGTGCAGCATTGGCTTGCAGGCCACTAATTGGTGACCCTTGGTCTAAACCTCAGTAGGTAGCTGCCTGTGTGTCAGATCTGATTTCTCATCAACAGTGTTGCTCAATTCACAGAGCTAGACAGTTAACCTGGTGAGAAAATATTATCAGTTTAAGGAGAAAATAACATCTACATCTCTTTCAATGAAATATTCTCATTACATATTGAGCAACAACATAAAACTATTTTCCCCCTGCAGTGTACCATATTTTTGAAGAAATGATGAAAGTTAAATCACTTCTTTGTTTAGTTTTGCAGCTTTGTCATTATCCCCATAATGTTTAAGCACAAAGCATTTTAGCCCCATCTCACGAGGAGTTAGCTTTAGCAAGAGAAAAATCGATATTGTGTCTTTCCACTCAAGCGTTCCCCTGACCCCCTCCTACACAACCCAAGTACTAATATCATGGCCTGCTTAGCAGAGCACACACATACAGATGCATCACAACACACACACACACACACACTACACATCTAGAGATGAGGGTTTTCTGAGCCGCTGATCAGTGAGGTGGTGCTTCTTTATTATCTGCTCGGCTTGTCCCACTGGAAGGAAGCCAACACAGATGCCAACAGTCTCTAGCTCCATTTCACAGCCTCCTCTCTGACTCCTGCAGCTGAATCCCTGCACACTACTGTTCTCTGTCCTTCTCAGACAGCACCATATAAAAATAAAAAATGTTAGCTTGAATTTGATGCCTTGACTTGAAGAAAATATCAATAAATTCAGATTGAACACTGTAAGTGTCTACATTTCTATTAAAGCCCTTGTCCTTCTGAAAACAGCACAGCCTGCAGTCAGGACCACCTGTTCCTCCCACAGGGAGCACAGATCCTGGGTTTCAGTGTTATGATGGTGGTTCACTTCTTCCCGGGTCCAGGGTCATTGTAACTGATGCTGCACACCTAACCAGTTGATAAGGAGCTGATCCACATGTATAAAAGCACCACGTACTGAACAACAAATTCTCTTTGAAAATGGCACTTATAAATCTGCTGGAACTCGGTGTGTGGATTTTGTTATATGGAGCCTATAGGTTTGTGTTGTTGTTATATTGAGCCTATAGGTTTGTGTTGTTGTTATATTGAGCCTATAGGTTTGTGTTGTTGTTACATTGAGCCTATAGGTTTGTGTTGTTATATTGAGCCTATAGGTTTGTGTTGTTGTTCTATTGAGCCTATAGGTTTGTGTTGTTATATTGAGCCTATAGGTTTGTGTTGTTGTTCTATTGAGCCTATAGGTGTGTGTTGCTGTTATTTTGAGCCTATAGGTTTGTGTTTTTGTTATGTTGAGCCTACAGGATTGTGTTGTTATATTTAGCCTATAGGTTTGTGTTGTTGTTATATTGAGCCTATAGGTTTGTGTTGTTGTTATATTGAGCCTATAGGTTTGTCTTGTTGTTATATTGAGCCTATAGGTTTGTGTTGTTGTTATATTGAGCTTATAGGTTTGTGTTGTTGTTATATTGAGCTTATAGGTTTGTGTTGTTGTTATATTGAGCCTATAGGTTTGTGTTGTTATTATATTGAGCCTATAGGTTTGTGTTGTTGTTATATTGAGCCTATAGGTTTGTGTTGTTGTTACATGAGCCTATAGGTTTGTGTTGTTGTTACATTGAGCCTATAGGTTTGTGTTGTTGTTAGATTGAGCCTATAGGTTTGTGTTGTTGTTATATTGAGCCTTAAGGTTTGTGTTGTTGTTATATTGAGCCTATAGGTTTGTGTTGTTGTTATATTGAGCTTATAGGTTTGTGTTGTTGTTATATTGAGCCTATAGGTTTGTGTTGTTGTTATATTGAGCCTATAGGTTTGTGTTGTTGTTACATTGAGCCTATAGGTTTGTGTTGTTGTTATTTTGAGCCTATAGGTTTATGTTGTTGTTATATTGAGTCTATAGGTTTGTGTTTTTGTTATGTTGAGCCTATAGGTTTGTGTTGTTGTTATATGGAGCCTATAGGTTTGTGTTGTTGTTAGATTGAGCCTATAGGTTTGTGTTGTTGTTAGATTGAGCCTATAGGTTTGTGTTGTTGTTATATTGAGCCTTAAGGTTTGTGTTGTTGTTATATTGAGCCTATAGGTTTGTGTTGTTGTTATATTGAGCTTATAGGTTTGTGTTGTTGTTATATTGAGCCTATAGGTTTGTGTTGTTGTTATATTGAGCCTATAGGTTTGTGTTGTTGTTACATTGAGCCTATAGGTTTGTGTTGTTGTTATTTTGAGCCTATAGGTTTATGTTGTTGTTATATTGAGTCTATAGGTTTGTGTTTTTGTTATGTTGAGCCTATAGGTTTGTGTTGTTGTTACATTGAGCCTTTAGGTTTATGTTGTTGTTATATTGAACGTATAAGTTTGTGTTGTTGTTATATTGAGTCTATAGGTTTGTGTTTTTGTTATGTTGAGCCTATAGGTTTGTGTTGTTATATTGAGCCTTTAGGTTTATGTTCAATAAACCTAAAGGTGTGTGTTTATGTTCAAAATAAAATACATAAATTAATACATTGTTCTCACCGGTCACCTATCACACATGGTGATAAGACCATCAAAAATGTACCCAAAATGCGCTTTTACAGTTTTCTCTGGTAGTTATCAGAAAATAGATAAACTACCAGGGTACCAATCTTTGTTTTTATTACTCTATGTTTGCAACTATGCTATATCACATAATATCAATGCTCAAATGTGTTTCCTTCTTGAAAATTTCCTGTTGCTTCTGCACTGATAAACTTATCAGGACTCAAAATGCTGGAAAGAATGAGGCAAATTAAAAGCCCTGAATTTCGACGCATCTCTCTGAAGTTAAAGGGCCAGAAAATATTCATAGTATGTGAATGAAATGTTGCATTCCTTCATTAAACATACTAAAGTTATTGAATCTGCTGATTCTGAGGGGAACCTTTTCAGAATTGGTTGGTTTTATATGTGAAGAACCAGGAGGCTCAGAGCTGCAGTACTTCCAGTATCAGTGTTCACATTCGAGAGAACCGTCACTTTTCATTATCCCTCCTAAACAAATATGATGAGAGCTGTGAAGAGCAAAATGTAGACGCAACGAGATTATCTCTGAGGATAATCTCTGTTTTTAATTGGAAAATTTAATAACTGCCAGGGAAAGATTTTGAGATGCTCTTATTTTGTTTGTCTTTTGCTTGTTAGCTATGGGTGTCATCTTTAATTCAAGACCAAAGGCCAGTGCACACCTCATTCTTCTCTGTAGCACTGCAACATGACACATTTTACATTAGATCTACCAGCAACAGTATCATCATTATTTCATCAACCACTGTGTTCTTTCAAAGACTAAAACAGAACTTTATACTCAGGGTGGTAGGCTATTTGAGGACACATGTAGTAAGGGTATCATTGCTCAGTATTTTAGGTTACTGCTTCCTGTTTTATTTTGAAAGTCTCTTTTTCATGTTATGTGCTTTTGTTTTTAGATTTCCTGTGTTTTCTTATGCTCTGTTTGACCCTTTTGGCTCCTCTGTCTGTGTTTTTAGTCTTCTGTGGGTTTTTTCTCCCTGTTTTTGCTCCATTTGCTCTGCCCCGTGTCTACTGCTGTTATCTCCTGCCGTCCCACCCCTTGGATTTCCCTTTGGACTCTGTAATTTTACTTTTTGGACATTATTGGTATTTTGTGTTATGCTTCTTGCCTGCCTCTGCTCACCCTGAGTTACTTCATTAAAAGTATTTTTGTTTACTTCATCTTTGTCTCGTCTGCATTTGGATCCTATTTTTGAACCACACCATAACAAAGGGGAAGTAACATTGTAAACTAAATAGAGTGAGTGCATGGTGACTGGTTATAAGTACATAAACAACCAAGCCTCAGGAAAAAAAATAGAAAAGAATACAAAGAATTTAAAATGGTCTTACTTTTTGTATCAATAGAATAAAAAGTTGTTTTTTTTATATCTATGTACATACTATGAAAATGTATGTTGTTGGTAATGAAATGTATACAAAATACATTTGAAGTGAGATTTTTATTGTCAAGATGTGAATATAAATACAACAAGACAAGTGATGATCACACCATCATGATCACACACACCATCATGTCATGCAACTGCTGAATTAGGGCACTGACACATTTTTGGTCCAATTCAGGCATTAATAATATATGATAATATGATAATATTATTTATAACTCTGTGCCACACACATCTTTGTTCACCACACACACATAAAATACACACACACAGCGTTTTCTCCATCACGACACATGCACCCTGTGGAACACCACAATCACATGTAAAATCATAAATATTCACCACTGATTAAAAGATTAGAAAATTAATCTCTGCAGTATGCTGACTGCTAATCCTAAACCCTGAGGAGTAAACAAACTCATGTTCAGCTCTTAACTCCCCAGAGACAGACGGAGAGGGAGAAAACTCTCTCATCGCTCATGTTCAGGATATGATGATGTGTTTCATGATTTTTGGCTAGTTTCACTTTTTCTGTCAAAGATATGAAAGCAACGTGGTGCCAATTTAAATCAAATGGGAATTAACTAAGTGATTTCTTCTACAAACTGAAATTGTTCACAGAGGGGTTGCATTGCAGAAGGACTGGTCTTTTGCTTGCACATGGCATGAGTAAATAGAATTTTCTTTCCACAGCAATGCCAATTTTATTTGTATAGCACATTTCATTACAAGGAAACTCAATGTGCTTTCCATTTAAAAGACAACAAAATATTAATTATATATATATATATACACACACACACACATACATACATACATACATACGTACAAATACAAATACACTTATACATAAACTGGACTGAAAACATAAAAATGAAAAGACAAGTCATTAACAACATAAATAATAGCAAATATCACAGAACCACAAATGTACATTCAAACACAATGATACAGTGATCAATCATAGGCTTGGGAAAATAGGTACGTTTTGGCGGCTGTGGCTCAGTGGTAGAGCGGTCGTCCAGAAGGTCTGATAAGGAACTTATCAGAAGGTCGGTGGTTCGATCCCCAGCCCCTGCAGTCTACATGTTGAAGTGTCCTTGGGCAGATACTGAACCCCAGTTTGCTCCATCTGTTCCATAGGTGTGTGAGTGTTTGTGTGAATGGTTACTGCTCCTAATGAGCAGCTGGAGCCTTGCATGGTCTGAATGTCACCACTGTATGAATGTTGGTGTGAATAGGTGAATGCTGGCTGCTGTTGTAAAGCTTTGATTGGTCAGTCAGACTAGAAAGGTGACATATAAGTATAGTCCATCTACCATGTGAGCTTGGTCTTGAAGGTGGACACAGTCATGGATTTAATTCAAGGTGCAGCTAGGAAACCTAGAATAAGATATAATAAGACCAAAGAAGAAGAAAGCACACATGTAGTGAGAAGGGATCATCATGGTAAACATTTGAAAACAAATATATTTTAAATTGACTTGTTCTGTGGCTCTTGTTACATGCTGATTGCTCAAAACTCCACTTGATGCATGGTCTGTGATTCGTTATCATGTGCTGATTAAAGTTGGGTCTGGTAGAGGCCAGACTTTGAGACGTTACACTGAACTGTGTCTGAGATAGTCCAGTAAAACTTGAAATCAAAGAGGTTCTGTTGAAATAGAATATACTAATGCATGTTTGTTAATGTTCATAGTGTGTTCTGACAATTAAATGAAGAATTGGTGGCATGTTTTGATACCTTTGGACAGAGACTAGCTGT